>BSQZ01000018.1:4275535-4955535 GCA_033239005.1 Lamellibrachia satsuma
CTCCAGATGGCAAGTGGACAAGGAAGCCATTAACTTACTGAGAATCCAACAACTTTAATCACGCCTTTTTATAAAATGGTGTCAAAAAACATATTAATTACATTAGCACTTAGTAAAAGTATTACCTTTTTTGAAAAATATATTTTAGTATGTGTGCATTTTTGTTGTAAACAATTGTTGGTTTTGTTTCAATAACATTCGACAATGCAGTTGTCTCGCTTATCCAACTCTCGCTCGCCTTCGTGAATTCGCCGAGAAGAGAGTCTGGCCGCAGAGGCGTGGTCTCGTTGTTACCCACTGTCACGACTCCATTTTGTGTAGGCGTTCCCATATAATCAAAGTTTAAAGTTAATTCGAACTGCATCGTATACACTGATAAAAGTGCACACTTATTTTATGAATTAGCCAAATGCCCGGATGAGTTCTTAATTAGCTACTTATGTATGCGCCCAGATTCTTGATACATAATTTCCGTTACAATGAGAACCCTACTCTGCATCCAGGCGAAGATGTGTTCGACGGTGGCGCCATAACGCGGAGCCTGGATGTATGTTCTATGTTCCACCTAGTGTATGTTATCCGGGAACCCGTGTAAACATCTCTTAAAACTATATGTTCAGTGTTCCACCTAGTGTATGTTATCCGAGAACCCGTGTAAACATGTCTTAAAACTATATGTTCAATGTTCCACCAAGTGTATGTTATCCGAGAACCCGTGTAAACATGTCTTAAAACTATATGTTCAATGTTCCACCAAGTGTATGTTATCCGAGAACCGTGTAAACATGTCTTAAAACTATATGTTCAATGTTCCACCAAGTGTATGTTATCCGAGAACCGTGTAAACATGTCTTAAAACTATATGTTCAATGTTCCACCTAGTGTATGTTATCCGAGAACCCGTGTAAACATGCCTTAAAACTATATGTTCAATGTTCCACCAAGTGTATGTTATCCGAGAACCCGTGTAAACATGTCTTAAAACTATATGTTCAATGTTCCACCAAGTGTATGTTATCCGAGAACCCGTGTAAACATGTCTTAAAACTATATGTTCAATGTTCCACCAAGTGTATGTTATCCGAGAACCCGTGTAAACATGTCTTAAAACTATATGTTCAATGTTCCACCTAGTGTATGTTATCCGAGAACCCGTGTAAACATATCTTAAAACTATATGTTCAATGTTCCACCTAGTGTATGTTACCCGAGAACCCGTGTAAACATGTCTTAAAACTATATGTTCAATGTTCCACCTAGTGTATGTTACCCGAGAACCCGTGTAAACATGTCTTAAAACTATATGTTCAATGTTCCACCTAGTGTATGTTATCCGAGAACCGTGTAAACATGTCTTAAAACTATATGTTCAATGTTCCACCTAGTGTATGTTACCCGAGAACACGTGTAAACATGTCTTAAAACTATATGTTCAATGTTCCACCTAGTGTATGTTACCCGAGAACCGTGTAAACATGTCTTAAAACTATATGTTCAATGTTCCACCTAGTGTATGTTACCCGAGAACCGTGTAAACATGTCTTAAAACTATATATTCAATGTTCCACCTAGTGTATGTTATCCGAGAACCCGTGTAAACATGTCTTAAAACTATATATTCAATGTTCCACCTAGTGTATGTTACCCGAGAACCGTGTAAACATGTCTTAAAACTATATATTCAATGTTCCACCTAGTGTATGTTACCCGAGAACCGTGTAAACATGTCTTAAAACTATATATTCAATGTTCCACCTAGTGTATGTTACCCGAGAACCGTGTAAACATGTCTTAAAACTATATGTTCAATGTTCCACCTAGTGTATGTTATCCGAGAACCCGTGTAAACATGTCGTGCTCATAATTAGTATAGTAGAATACCGTTTTTTATTTATTTATTGTAATTACTATCCAACTTATAGATATCTCTATTTTGTACAATACATGTTTTATATCTGTATTTGTGAAATTATGATCCTCAATGTACTATGTACCACAATGTACGTGGTTAGAATGAATAAGTATCTATCTATGGATAATCGAGGCTACTATTAGACAACGTACCGACTTCCGTTAATTACTATTAGATAGCCAATCGGCACACGTCTTACAAACCTTCTGGAGTCGTTAATGAACTGTTTTAGGACGGAGTCACACTGGATCGTAACGTCATTTGGCCTGGGCGAATCAGCTCGCCCTGTTTCCGATACAACGCCATTCTGCCTTGTGAAGTCGTCGTTGTGGGCGAATACGAAGTTTTCGGGTGTAGGAGCCGCCATGGACACGGTGGCACAAAGTTGCGGGCATGACTCTGTAATCTGGGGTTGCCGCAAGGCTCGGCCTTTGATGCCAGCGATCTTGGGGCTGAGATCCGAATCGGACGGAGCTCGTTGCCCGAGCGACCGGAGCTCTCCGTCGCACAGGGCCTCTTTCAGCGGAGTGGCGCTGCCTCGCTCTTGCTGCTGTTGACGCTACGAGAGACACGTTGGACGCATCAGGTATTGACCAGTGAGTGCTAAGCTTTTTGTTGATAGGTTGGTGGCTGACTCGTGGCGTTTGGTGCATGGTTGATGGTTTATTTAGTTTCTTAGTTGGACGAGTTTGTGATTCTGTATGTTCGTTCGTTCGTCCGTCCGTCCGTCCGTCCGTCCGGTCGGTCGGTCGGTCGGTCGGTCGGTCGGTCGGTCGGTCGGTCGGTCGGTCGGTCGGTCGGTCGGTCGGTCGGTCGGTCGGTCGGTCGGTCGGTCGGTCGGTCGGTCGGTCGGTCGGTCGGTCGGTCGGTCGGTCGGTCGGTCGGTCGGTCGGTCGGTCGGTCGGTCGGTCGGTCGGTCGGTCGGTCGGTCGGTCGGTCGGTCGGTCGGTCGGTCGGTCGGTCGGTCGGTCGGTCGGTCGGTCGGTCGGTCGGTCGGTCGGTCGGTCGGTCGGTCGGTCGGTCGGTCGGTCGGTCGGTCGGTCGGTCGGTCGGTCGGTCGGTCGGTCGGTCGGTCGGTCGGTCGGTCGGTCGGTCGGTCGGTCGGTCGGTCGGTCGGTCGGTCGGTCGGTCGGTCGGTCGGTCGGTCGGTCGGTCGGTCGGTCGGTCGGTCAACTAGCTTATACATAATTTTCAAATTTGGACACCGTTATGCCGTTCCGGTTACACGGTTGAAATAGTTGTCAGCGAAACCAAGACAAACACAACACGAATGATATACACTACCTGTAGTAGCCGGTTGCGCGGTGTCAACAGGACGGGCTTATGGCTGCCGTGTCGTTTCCGGAGTGTCTGCCGCGCCTGCGCCACGGTGGTTGACGTGCCGGCGTCTCGCGACGAGTTACAGCCTCGAACACGCCGCGTGGGGCCAGCCGGGGCATCCACATCATCAACGTTCGTCTTGACAGCGGCGTCGGCAGCCGCCGTCGACATCGACCGGCGGAACTTCGGGGTCGACTCACCCTTCACGCCGATCGACGGGTCGTACACCTTCTGCGGGACGAAGCGACAAAAAATGGGGCATGTGTGTGTGTGTGTGTGTGTGTGTGTGTGTGTGTGTGTGTGTGTGTGTGTGTGTGTGTGTGTGTGTGTGTGTGTGTGTGTGTGTGTGTGTGTGTGTGTGTGTGTGTGTGTGTGTGTGTGTGTGTGTGTGTGTGTGTGTGTGTGTGTGTGTGTGTGTGTGTGTGTGTGTGTGTGTTTGTGTGTGTGTGTGTGTGTGTGTGTGTGTGTGTGTGTGTGTGTGTGTGTGTGTGTGTGTGTGTGTGTGTGTGTGTGTGTGTGTGTGTGTGTGTGTGTGTGTGTGTGTGTGTGTGTGTGTGTATATATTAGGCGTTTACTTATTGCTTTTATTCTTGCATGCATGTGGTTTGCAATTAAATAGTTAGCATTAGCAAAGTGTGTCTGCGCATATTTTGGTGCCTATAGCAGAGGCTACGGAATCATGACTTATAGTGTAAATAGATAACATCCGATCAAAAGGTTTCAGTCTACAATTTTCAGCCGACGAATGCCTCATTATTCGCCAGTTATGCGAGTTATGTCAATATCTTCTACAGGAAGTAACTGTCGCCAGGCAGCAGGGGGAATACATTTGAATTTTCACCTGTTTTGCAGTTTGTTGAGACATTAAGATGCAGCTTTCATATATCGTTGATTGTCTTTTGGTGGTTTTGTCGAAACACACTTGTGACAATAGAAATGCCAATAATTGCATTTAAATGATCTTGACCACATTCCTACAGTACGTCAGTATAGTGACACAATGTCAAAATCGTCATTTTGATTTGGTTAATTTATTTATAATGCATCAAAACAGTGATATTGCCACAATTGTCAAAAGAAACTGCAGTCTGAACCCAATCGATTCCCTTACCAACCTTCAGATGGCGCAGTTGTTCCCGCAGGTCTTCGCCGTTGCGTTGGCGGTTGCGCTGCAGTCGCGCCCATTCTCGGTCGAGCGAGCGCAGTTTCTCGTCGCAAGAAGTCTGTTGTCTTCTGTTCAGAGCCTGCGTTATCCCACTGGGCGTGAATACGACCGACAGGCAATCACGCATGGTGTCCGGCCCGGTCAGACAGCTACTCAGACTCGTGCCGGGCACGCTAATAGTTCACCTGTAGATTGGTCGCGACTCCCAGATCAAAACGCTTGAATAGTCTGTTCCAATGTGTTGGCACCTGGGTTAGCCTTGATGTTTGGATGTATACGTTTAGAATATCCTTATACGGAAGACGAACAGTATACGTGACGCGAGTTCGTGCTACAGTCAGTAAGACCGGACGTGTTCGTCCGTGTTCTCTCCAGTTCAGTGTACACGCGTTTTCAACTTGTGTGTAAGGTACACTATGGTTATATGTATAACACTTAGACGGTGCCACGAACTATGTCTGTCTGTCTGTGTCGCCGGTCGCGGATCAGACTGTCTGTTTGTCGCAACACCACAGGAATATGTGCGTCATTTCTTGTTAGCGATCTCGGTTCCTGTCAGCAGTGACGTGGAGTTTATTCAGTCGGCCGCCTAAGAACGTGCGATTCGCACAGCGGTGGTAGCGTATCGGCCGATTCAGCGCGGGGACTCGGCCCTCGAAAGTCACTCGACCTGCGGATTAGGCCGCTGACGTTGTTCACGAGAGGTGAGCTTCGCAGCGGGTGATCGGCAGACGGCGCTGCGGGGCAGCGGATTATAATCTGCAGAATTGTTGCGGAGGAGTTCGGCTATTCTCGGGCGGACGATAATTCTGGATATGCAGACGTTCATCCGCTCGGCAAATCCGCAACTGAGCCTCAGTTGTATGTGATTGCTGCAGAAGTCGAGGCTCATAAATGTATTATTAGTGTTAGTCGGTGCTGGTTGTAACGTAATAACCGAAATACACGTTGGTGCCTTACGCAATCGTACTGACTTGGGTAGCAACTTATATTGAAATATAGGCGGCGATTTCCCGAAACAAAGGCAGAGAGGGAGACATAACTATGACCGAACTGGAGAGAGTATCGTTCATTATTAAAACAACACCGTTAATATATTTATTATTAACATAAAAGTGGATAAAAGTTAAGGTACACAGCAAATGGCAAGCAAAGAGCGGGACGCCATGAAACGGAAATGTTTAGCTGCAGATTTCTTAAGAGATTTATTTGATAACAAAGATATGGATGATTTGTGCGTCAACGAGACGCGATGAACACGTACTATGCACAAAGAAAACGCATTAAGAAGACTAGCTATTTTTGACGTAGGAAATTTCAAATAAAACCAATTATCAGTGGATATAATTATCACCAGATTTGACATAGCAGCAGAGGTCCACGTGCGTGGTCATACCTACAAACCACCTCGCTTGGAGACTCCCACGGTTTTGATCCAGTAGTCTGCCTTTAGCCATAACAATTTCTCACGTCACGTAACTGCCGAACATTGCAACACGTGTTGTGTGTTTTAATTACATAACTCCTGTAGATGACAATCGCAACATCAGCCCTCCGTGTCCCACAACATCAGCCCTCTGTGTCCCACAACACCAGCCCTCTGTGTACCACAACATCAACCCTCTGTGTCCCAGCTACGCATTCGCTGATTGCGTTTTTGTGATGCGTTAGGTGGTAGTTGTGGCGCCATCTGTTGACCAAACCTGTAGGATAAAGTTCTACACCCAAAGAAGCGTGTGAATTTTTTTATGTGACCACGTTGACAGGTCCAGAGAGGAAGGTCTGTGATCTTGACCTGGAGGAGAAGACCATAGAAGACCATGCTGGTTAAAAGACTTCATGCAAAATGGAAATAAGTATTATATAGTAAAGATTATATAGTAAAAACTATATGTTATATAGTATAAACTATATGTTATATAGTATAAACTACATGTTATATAATATAAACTACATTGTATACAGTATAAACTATAAGATAAAGTTCCAATGACTTTATATATTATATATATATATATATATATATATATATATATATATATATATATATATATATATATATATATACATATAAAAGTCATTGGAACTTTATCTTCTAGTTTATACTATATATAATGTAGTTTATACTATATAACATGTAGTTTATACTATATAACATGTAGTTTATACTATATAACATATAGTTTATACTATATAACATATAGTTTTTATTATATATATATATATATATATATATATATATATATATATATATATATATATATATATATATATATATATTTATTTATTTATATATATAATCTTAGAAATGTGCATGTTTATACAAATTACTGTAACGATGCTTTCAGCTGAATAAAATCAAACCAGCAGTTCCCAAAGCCAAATAATCTCATCTTTTATGCGTAGTGGTTTATCCAGTGCATGCGCGAAAAACACCAACCCATGCGTTAGCCCAAAATGGTCTTTAAAGCTAATGTCACCAGTTGCTTGAGACTTGAGACTACAGTACACACGTCGATAGATGCTGCCATCTGTTGGGGCGAGTTATTAAAACATTGGTCGTTTCCTTTGACCAGATGGTGGCGCACTGCCTAATCATTTTGATAAAAGAAAGCTGCCAATATACTATACAATTGTGAATTGTTGACAGTAAAACTACCAAACAGGTGAAATATTAAATTATATATATATATTTACATATACGTGTTATATTGCCTATACGGTTTTAGACAATTATTTAACAAAAGTTTCGGCGCTGACCAATCACTTGGCGAGTTTCTGTTTTCCCGGTGCAACAAAGAGTTCGGGTCCCCTGGGGATCCAAATGACACTAGTTCCTTGGGTATTCGTCGTCCATTCTTTGAGCCGCATCAGTGTGACATGCTCGCTTCGCCGCTTCTCTGTTATTTCTATGATATATATAAAATAAATGTTTATTTAAGCCAAGAAGTCCATAATATATACATAAAATAAAAAATACACGCATGGACACACATCTTGTGCATTAAAAGCACATATATAGGTCAGTTTAATGTATTTCACAGTGATGATTGAGAAAATGACATGTGAATATTTATGATTGTTTCACAGCAAGATGTTTCATGACATCAGTTGTAAAATATATGTCTCTAGGTTGAGATCTGCAGTGTACCCCCATGTTTATTATATTGAACAGTGTTATACTCACCAAACTAGTTGTATGGTCAGCAGATTGTATGAGACTTATTATGATGAATAGTGACTAGCTCGGAATAGCTTTTCTGCAAAGGCAACGAAAGTGAATCTATATAAACAAACATTAAATTTATATACATAATGTGATCCTTCATTTGCCTAATTTATATTTTTTAGAGCTAGGGCCTATGCTAGCTTACTGGACAGGCTGTGACCCAGAAAGCAACATGTAATATATATATGCGTGCGAGTTATTTCTAAATGGTGTGTCTTTCTACTGATTATTAATTCATCCCTTGACTGGGCCGATCGAAGGGGTGCGCGTGGAGGCTTCCACAGAGATCTTTCTCCATCTGGGACGGTTGTGAGCAGCATCGCATAATTCCTGTGCCTCTAGACCCGTTCACTCTCGAATGTTGTCCATGTACATTTTTATGATCTTCATCGTTTTCTGCCGCCCTTGACCGTGCCTTGTAGTATTTCTTTGGCAAGTGTGTTGTGTCAGGTTATATGACCAAAACCATTGGAGTTTTTGGCGTGTTACTGTGGCCAAAAACGGTTCTTTTGGTCATGCGGCTACGGTGATGGCTTGCATTACTGTTACATTTGTTATGTGGTCTCTGTAAGACATTTTCAGGATCCTTCTGAAAATTTCACCGCAAATGCGGCTATTCTTCTTTCTGACTCAGCTTTTAGGGTCCAGTTTTCGCATCCGTATGTCAGCATTGACACAACCAGGCTTTTATAGAGTCGTATCTTTGTTGTTGTTTTGATGTTGTTGTTGCTCCATATCTTCTTGAGTTTTGCTATAGCTGATATTACCAGGTTTATCCCTGTGCGTATTTCCTCTGTGGAGTCGCCCTTAGAGGAGATGACCGGCCAGTGCTACTTGAATGATTTTACTTCTTCGAGGCGTTTTCTCTTCATTAATATAATACTTCTTGGCGCTATTCAGTTGTTGACCATAATCTTGCTGTTTTCTGCACTTATTTCCATTCTGTAAGCACGCGCTTTCCTTTCCAGTGTTGTTATAAGTTCTCGTAGCTCCTCCTCTGTTCCAGTGATTAAGTCAATGTCATCTGCGAATCGTAGGTTGCTGATCTCTCTTCCGTTTATCGATGTTGTGCCACTGAAGTTGTGTATAGTTTCTTGCATGATATTTTCAAGGTATAGGTTGAACAGCACTGGCGACAAAAGCATCCCTGGCGTACTTCGACCGATGTTCGAAACGATTGTCCAAAATCTCCTTCGTGTACCACAGCACTCGTTGATCACAAGTCCTTCGTCAATGTTATATCGTCGCATTACTCGCCAGAGTCCGTTGTACCACACACGATCAAATGCCTTTTTGAAGTCGATGAAATTGTGATATAGGTATTGATGGTGATCAACGTGTTTCTCCATTAACAGTCTTATGTTGAAGATTTGTTCGATTATTATGTCATGGAAAATTGTGCTGTGACACAACCATAAATATCTATTTGTCATTTTCAGACATCTATCCTTGTAAGAAATCTCGTACATACATACATACATACATACATACATACATACATACATACATACATACATACATACATACATACATACATACATATATATATATATATATATGTTAATAATACTTTACTAATCTAACATAGATGTAATATATACATTAAAGGCATCAACATAGTTATTAGCAAAGGCAATGCTTAATACCGTAAGGCATGATATGTAAAAAGTTGATGTCTTGACACTTTTTCCATTTTAATATTTGTCATGGCATGGCTGCTAATATATAATTAAAAAAACAGACCTGAACTTTGAATTTTTATTGACATTCCTAGTCAATATCAAATGCAACACTGACCTTATAAAAACACTGTTTAATTTTGACGTCTTAAAAATTATATTAAAAAAAGTACTATATCTATTTTAAAACTTTTCACGTTTAATTTTCTCATACGTACTACCATATCATAAAACTATTTTTAAAACCAGTTCTGCAATTTGAACTTTTTATTGACATCTTAGTCAATATCAAATGCAGCACAGACTTGGCATATAACATTTGTAAAATGTTGACATCTTCAAAAAATCATATCTCTAACAAATACTTATCGATTTTGAAACTTCTTTTACATTTCAGTTTTTATGGATACTATACTATCATAAAACTATTTTAATAACCAGATCTACAATTTAATATTTTTATTAACAACATCCCAATCAATGTCAAATGCACTAGGTCTATAGTCAGACTCGGCTATACAATTTATTACAAGTTGACGTTTTCCGAAACTTGTATCTCGAAAAGTTCATTATAGATTATGAACTGTTTTCACATTTCAGTTTCTCATGGCTTCTGTTATACCGTCAACATTTTATAAGTAGATATACGCGGTATTGTATTGTTTATATGCTTTGGGGCTATCATTTGATAACAGTTACGAAGCGAATGTCAATCCCCGTTGCTAAAAAATATGGCGACTGCCGCTGGAGTCATGTCTTGGCTGCCCAAAACGAAAAGCCTAAGGTATTGTCACTGACATACACACCTACGTCATATGACTGCTCGCTTTGCCAGCTACGCTGATGTTGTGCTGACTATTGTTCTTAAAATAATATATCAATGACTTGGAAGATGATATAACAAGTAAAGTACTGACACTTGCAGATACCACAAAAGTGTTTAGAGAGGTTCAAAATGACAGACACAAACATATTATACAAGGCGACCTAACAAATTATATGTTGTGAAGTATGTCTACACGAGAACATAGATGTAAAATATAAAATGGGGGATAATGTTATGAGCACAACCAATAAAACAGATTTAGTAGTAACAATACTCCCTAGACAGACTACAAAGACTTAGTAGTAAGAATACCCTCTAGACAGACTACAAAGACTTAGTATTAACGAAAATCCCTAGAGAGACTACAAAGATTTAGTAGTAACAATACTCCCTAGACATAATACAAAGACTTAGTAGTAACAATACTCCATAGACAGACTACAAAGACTTAGTAGTAACAATACTCCCTAGACAGACTACAAAGATTTAGTAGTAACAATACTCCCTAGACAGACTACAAAGACTTAGTAGTAACAATACTCCCTAGACAGACTACAAAGACTTAGTAGTAACAATACTCCCTAGACAGACTACAAAGACTTAGTAGTAAGAATACTCCCTAGACAGACTACAAAGACTTAGTAGTAAGAATACTCCCTAGACAGACTACAAAGTCTTAGTAGTAAGAATACTCCCTAGACATACTACAAAGACTTAGTAGTAAGAATACTCCCTAGACAGACTACAAAGACTTAGTAGTAAGAATACTCTCTAGACAGACTACAAAGACTTAGTAGTAACGATACTCCCTAGACATAATACAAAGACTTAGTTGTAGCAATACTCCCTAGACATAATATAAATACTTAGTTGTAGCAATACTCCCTAGACATAATACAAAGGCTTAGTAGTAGCAATACTCCCTTGATAGACTACAAAGACTTAGTAGTAGCAATACTCCCTAGACAAAATACAAAGACTTAGTAGTAGCAATACTCCCTAGACATAATACAAAGACTTATTTGTAGCAATACTCCCTACACAGAATACAAAGACTTAGTAGTAGCAATACTCCCTAGACATAATACAAAGACATAGTAGTAGCAATACTCCCTAGACATAATATAAATACTTAGTTGTAGCAATACTCCCTAGACATAATACAAAGACTTAGTAGTAGCAATACTCCCTAGACATAATACAAAGACATAGTAGTAGCAATACTCCCTAGACATAATACAAAGACTTAGTAGTAGCGATACTCCCTAGACATAATACAAAGACTTAATAGTAGCAATACTCCCTACACAGAATACAAAGACATAATAGTAGCAATACTCCCTAGACATAATATAAATACTTAGTTGTAGCTATACTCCCTAGACAGAATACAAAGACTTAGTAGTAGCAATACTCCCTAGACAGAATACAAAGACGTAGTTGTAGAAATACTCCCTAGACAGAATACAAAGGAGAACAACTAAGCTGATTCCAGAACTGAGAGACACTGACAATTGTCAATACATGTACACATAGTTTATTGGGATCAGGCGTTCACGGGACCACGTGATGGGCGTAGCATTGCATTAACGCCTGTACACGAAAACATGATATCTGGGCCGAAATACTCAATATAAACAAACAACGGTCAAAATATAGTAAACATTTAAAATAAAAGATCTACATAACATGTTTTATAATAAAACGACCGGTATGTCTACCTTTAAAATGCAAAGTACGAATAAATGTGACATAATTATTACCTGTAAGGTATCCCCTCTCTATAGTTAACAGACTACGTGGCCATCGTGACCCAAGTGAACACAACTACTTGGACACAACGTTGCTAACCTAGTTGAAAGCTACCCTTTGTCGTACATAAATATACTGGAATAACAGTGAATCCGCATGAAAGGACCGATTGTAAATGCGGTGCACTCGCATGATCGATATATTTATTCAAAGAGTACATCTATTGCAACAGCACCTAGTTACAATTGTCCACCGTGCCCTACGTTATCACTTGTCCACCGTGTCCTACGTTATCACTTGTCCATGGTGTCCTACGTTATCACTTGTCCATGGTGTCCCACGAGACAGTTTGCATACAATTGTTAAACAGTTTGCATACATTATGTTAAACATACTCTTACAGTCTATTGCGCTTTGCGTTTAATCAGCTGGCGGCGTAGTACCGTAAAAAGCACGTCATCAACCAACAGCAGAACATTGTATCGAACAACAGAAATCTACTCGTTCATAACGACGAAATAAACACCATTGCAACTGTGCCATCATTGCACGTCCGTAGTCTGGGACCACCAAGAAGTCCAATCAATCTTCAATTGGTCCATCTTACTGTTTTGGTGCGGACTGACAGTTTTGCGTTACGCAACTCTAACGTTATCAACGCATTATTGGATTTGCGCCGCTTATGTTTGATGAACTCACCATGTTGTCTTTTGTTGAGCAGTTTCTGTTTAATGTAATCACTCGTTCGACGTGTGTCTGTGACGATGTCCGCCGGTGTGCAGCAGCAGCGGCGGCAACAGTCCGCCGTGAAGTCGCGACCACGTCGGCGTGAGGACGGTCGAGCGAGTGGGCGACGCCGGGGTACTCTTCGGAGGAGACGGCAACCGTCTCGGACTGGCCGGGGTACTGCGTGTCGCGATGCCCGGCAATGTCCTGGGTCGACACGGGCCGTGTTTGTTCGTGTACTTACAGATGGTCGACAGCCCAGTAGCATGCTCGCTACAGTTCTTGTCCGTGAGTATTGTTGACGCGGCTTCATTGTCGTCCTTCTGCGGGTACAGGTCCCGCATTGCCTCACGGAAGGCGTCCGAGCCTTGTGGAAGAGGAGGTACAGGCGCCACGGGAAGCCCCGCCATCGCCTCCCTGAACAACGTCTCCAGGTAGTCGAGGTTGCCCGGGTCGCGCAAGTCTGGCAGGGACCCGGTGAGGCTGCCGCGTCGCAAGCTTCCGCGCCGCAACTCGTAGATCCGCTTCAACATCGGCGGACCGGGCTGGTGATGGTGCGCGCCATGGCGACATCGCTCCAGCTCGCTGCCATGTCGGTGACGCGGACTTCGACAGGGTGAAAACGAAACATGCAGGTCGAGATCGCTGTTGCGACCCGGGCTGTGATGACCAGGGGTGTGACAGGGTGACCCACGCAGGTCGAGGTCGCTGTCTTGTCGCTGGCCGGGGCTGCGGTTGTAGGATAGCGATCCGCGAGGGTCGCTGCCGAGTCGACGGCGCGGGCTGAGACTAGGAGAAGGCGAGCGCGTCTGGGGAAAGTCCTGTCGTCTGCTACCGACGCGTCGTCTCGGAGACTCTGGCGACGTCGCGAGCTTCTCTAACCTCTGCGAGACCGCAGCCAACAGACGCTTGTTCGTCTGCGGAGAATGGCGTGACCGTCCGGTCGATCCTTCGACCTGTTCCATTTCTCTCCGTCCTGGATAACCAGGCTTCTTGCCATGTCCCAGTGGCCTTCGCGTCTCGATCATCGTGCACACACTTGTGAACAAAGAGAACTCTACAAACACGTCCACCTTCGTCCGCTATTTAACCAAACAATCCAGACAGCTTCTGCCAATGCACCGAATAGTTCACCTCCGGCGAACAAACAGGCGATGTTGACCAAATATCGGTGACGTTAGCATCTAGCCGCAAGTCAATACGTCCGTCTTATATGCTCTGTAGACAATAGAGGCGTGACAAAATACTAAATAGTTCTGCAAATACCCGGCGAAAGAGAAAAATAAACTGCGCTTCAGAAGCGCAATGAAGCCGTATACAAAGACCGCGATCAACTACTTGCTGACCCGGTGACACAGACCGAGCTGGTATTAATTGGTTTATCGCGAAGACAGTCATTCTTGGAACGGTGACGACGATGTTGTTTATTTGACCGACAACCACAACACAAGCATCCACTAATCTGGGCAATTTGAACCACCGCTTTTCATTAAAGCGTTGTTATATCGGATTTCGTTTTCATTGGAAAACATATTGTGAAATGTTTGGCCCAACGGCACGGAATGTTAGGCACGAACGATCTCAGTTGTAATTAGGTAACGTGCTTTGCGCGTGGTTTCACCGATATTAAGAGCATCATGTCGAAAAAACAAATAATATCACAGCATTAATTATTTTAAAAACACGCGCAGGTTATTACGTCAAGCACTGACGTTAGTACATTTCATTACTTTCGAGCGCCATAAATTAAAATCAGTTTCGTCGCGTTGCGTTTTCGGACGAATGAATTACACAAAGTTATAGCTGACTGGGCGGTGATGTTGCAAACATATAGTGGCGGATTTAGCGGTAACTTTGGAGGGGCATGCACCCATTAAATTAAGACCGTAGGTCAAGTACTACTCCTCGGTTTGGGACCCCTATAACACCAGCAATATCCACTAGATTGAACTGAAACAGAGGAGATCAGCAAGGTGGGTACTAGGTCGGTATCACGAGTGTGACAGATGTGTTAAATCAACTCGAATGCGCAACATTGCAATAGGGTAGTCTCAACTAACTCCAGGCTAATACTGAGGCATCATAGCCAACAACATTACAACATCGTCGCCTCAACTCCAAATTGTTTACGATGCGCTCCAACATCCTACGTGATAGTCGTCAATTAAGCAGGGTTCAAGTAGTGCAAGAAGATGAAGATGGGACACGCACATTATCTAGATTTGACCAAAAAAATTTTTAAGCGACGTCGCAAGCAATACCAAACGGCCTTGACCTTTACTTGCAATGACGTAACTAATGCTTCATCACGGCGACGATACCGCCTCGTGTAAACTCCCCGCCAGAGGCGCCACTCACCGTTTCACCACTGCCACAACTGATATTTAATGTGCAGATTATTTCATTTGGTAAACTCAACATTTTCGTTACGAAATCTCTGAGTTTCATTTGTACACAATTGTGGATAGTGTTTGCATTGAACATGTGAACAGGAACAAACTAACATTCGTTTTTGTTTGAAAAGTATGTTACGCAACTGTATAGTTGCAATGACGTAAGAAATCGTAAACAACAATCGCGTTGCCCAGCCAACTTGTCGTTTATTCCAGTCCACAACTGTCCATGTTGAATGTGTAATCAACGTGTGGCAGCTATGATATGTTGAGTGGCGCCTCTGTTGGCAGCGTGAAGCGAAACACCCACCAGTAGCTATAGTTTAGTGCAGATTTATCAAATTCCACAAGAGGCGCCACTGTTTTGTTGTCGTCCAAATATGAGCGTCATATTTGTAACCAGTTGGTTTTGTATTCGGCCAGAATACAGAGTTTAAGAATTTGAGTATTTATTCGTACATAAACGAGAAACTTACCCCGCTATTGCCCTTTCTATGAACAACCGAATTACCCTTTGTAGTTATTACGTACAATTGTTGACAACCTTTTCTACTATTGTCCTAAGTTACGTACCACACGGGCCAGGCGTTATACTAGCAGTTACGACATGTTACTGTAACTGCCAGTATAACGTCGAAATTTTGAGAGTTGTATTTCCAGAGGCCATCAAAATATTGACTGGCAGCACCAAGTACCAAGTACCAAGTACCAAGTACCAAGGCATAGATGGATATTTCTGTAAAACAATTCAATATTGTTATCGTGACAGTTACTTACTAACACATTATCCAGTCCGGAGGAGTTTATACAATATAACATATAGTTTATGCTTTATAACATGTAGCTTATGCTATATAACATATAGCTTATGCTATATAACATATAGCTTATGCTATATAACATATAGCTTATGTTATGTAACATATAGCTTATGCTATATAACATATAGTTTACGCTATGTAACATATAGTTTACTTACGCCATATAACATATAGCTTATACTATATAACATATAGTTTACGCTATACGACATATAGCTTATACTATATAACATATAACTTACGCTGTATGATATATAGCTTATGCCGTATAACATATAGCTTATGCTGTATGACATATGGTTTATACCGTATAACATATAGCTTAAGCCGTAGAACATATAGCTTATAATGTATAAAATATATTTAATACTATCTAACATATAGCTTATACTGTATAACATATAGCTTATACTATATAACATAGCTTATACTATATGACATATAGCTTATATTGTATGACATATAACTTATACTATATAACATATAGCTTATACTGTATGACATTTAGCTTATACTATATAGCATATAGCTTATGCTGTATAACATATAGCTTATGCCATATAACATTTAGCTTATGCCATATAACATTTAGCTTATGCCGTATAACATATAGCTTATGTCGTATAACATATAGCTTATGCCGTCTAACATTTAGCTTATGCCGTATAACATATAGCTTATGCTGTATAACATGTAGTTTATGCCGTATGACATATAGTTTATGCTGTATAACATATAGTTTATACTAAATAACATAATATAGCTTATACTATATGGCATATAGTTTATACTATATAACATATAGCTTATACTATATAACATATAGCTTATACCATATAATATATAGTTTATCCCATATAACATATAGGTTATATTATATAACATATAATTTATGATATATAACATATAGCTTATACTATATAACATATAGCTTATACTATATCACATATAGTTTATACTGCATAAGCTATAGTTTATACTATATAACATGGTTGTACGATAAAAACAATCAGACTTTGTACCTTTAATGCTTACGTAGAAATCGGCGCAGTATTCAATTCAACCGTCAACGTAGAGTTGGCCATACTGACATCATACTGACATCATACTGACATCATACTGACATCATACTGACATCATACTGACATCATACTGACATCATACTGACATCATACTGACATCATACTGACATCATACTGACATCATAGTCTGCATATCTCCGGATATTTCTGCTAATTTTTCAAACTGAATCATGCCATGTTATGGAACATTTTGACATAGCCATGGAACAAAAAAGAAATGGGCAATATAAGATTTCTCAATATCGCAAAATGATGGAATCAATCTGTTAGTTTCTTTTTGTTTTTTTACATTTAGTTCTGAATTTCTTTGAATATGCTTGCCATTATCAAAAACCAATGGCGATAATTTCAAGAATCTCACGCGACGTGCCTGTGCATAAAATAGCAATGTAAAAATGTAATTCGCCTCGAATAGCATGTTTATTTTGCATGCTGAACGACAAGGACAATATTAATAAACATATAACGATCAAACTGTATTAAGACAATTGTTTTTCATTAACACACATTTTTGCAATAAAGATGTTAGAACTGAATTAGTTTATACTATAATGCAATATGGTTTTCAAGAAAAAAAATCTTAATTTGTATCTTTAAATAGTTCACAACTTGCAACGTGCATACTACAAAATGTCAAATCAGGCAACTGATACTTCATTTAACACAATGTTTATCATTCTCACTTCCGTGTTCGATGCAAACATGTCACTGCACCATAAAGACAACGTAAATATACATACACTACTACACGTAGGGGAGACTGGGGCGTGTTGGCGCATGGGACAGGTTGACATTTTCTGATTCGTCGGGAAAATAATGCACTAATAATCCTCCAGCGTTACGTGTAGCACTAGAACATTGCGGCCACAAAGACGAAGCCACGCAAACGTTATTACGGCTTTTCACTTTTTCACCACGTTGAGTAATAAAATTGGAACATAATCAATGTCTTCTACACCTTGGGTGCTTACTGATCATGTTTTGTGTAGGACAACATGGTGGAGGCGTGGCATTTGGGCATACGTTAAAGGGAAAACAAACCTATTGCCCCGCATATTTGAGTTTTTCGGGCGGGTTGGCGTATTTTTGTTCGGACAGGTCGATACATGCGTCATCGCGGGGATTTGGCATGCTACCAACTTGTCAAACCCCAAAGTCACATAAGATGTACCCAAGTCGGTAATGAAGCCTGCGCCATCGGCGAAGCCCAGTCCATCGACGGCCATTCCCGGTGACATTTGACAATAATAGGTCCGGTGAGAAATTGGTCCAACTAACCGAGTGTACGTAACGGCCGCACGAAGAACGTACTGGTGCTACCCGGAATTATAGATGCCACAACTGTGATTCTGAAGTTTGACAGCCCATGCCTGGCTTGTCCAGTGCCGTGGGAGGAATTATATTAATGTTTGCAAACCATTTTGATGCATTTAATGAGATGCACCAACGTACCCTAGGGGTGCGCCAACCTACCCCGTACACGGGGCGCGTTGAGGAGGGGTCAGACAATAGTTAATATCATAAATACTAAAATAGTTAAAAGCAGTTTATATACAAAATAGTTTTAGTACATTCAAAATTCAAAAGGTTTTTCCATGCTGCGAAATTCGCTGCGTAATTTTTCTGCGTAAGCATAGACATTTTTGAACAATAACGAAAAATGTTCCCCAAATGGTTAAGTGCGGTGCACTTTAATGCAACTTTGTTTTTGGTTTATGACCTCGCTCTCAAACTAACAACACAGACGTGTGACTCTGGATTTATGTCGTCCATCGACAGCTAAATATACGCAGCACTGACTAACTGCTTGTCACGACATAACTGTTTTATTATGTCTTACATGAAATACCCACAGAACAAAACATATTGTTGTTTTTCTGCGAAGCATAAACATTTTACTACTGCCTCTCGTGATTTATGTTGAGATTCGACCTATGCGACAGAGACAGTATCGTGTTAGATATCTGGTTTCTCCTTTGTACCAACGTCACATAATCTTATACTTTGTCAGGTGTAAGATGCGTGTCATGAATATCACTCCTCGCTGGAAGTATTATATTTATACCCGGTCGAATCCGGAGCATAACGTTAAGGCGCTTCTGATTAACATGGGCGGGCCCAGAACGACATTGCAGCTGACAGGTTGAACCGTTCAATAAACGTTTGATTATTGACAGACCAAACACGGTATTGTCTTGCATTCTTGCTGTAACAAACTTATCGACCACAGCTGGCGTTAATAATCGGGGATTGCGCAGGCAAGATCAGCTGGTCGAACGGAAACAAACGTCGTTTCTCGTCCGCCCGTTACGCGACATTCTGGCAAGGCGCAGGGTCCACCCAGTGCACGTGCCGGTTTTCCCGTTGACTCGTCGGCGACACCGACAATGGCGTTTTGTCGTCGGCCTCGTTTCCGTTTTCACTCTTGCACATCATGTGTAATAAGTGTACCGGGCCGTTGGGGGCGCTGCAGTCGGGCTCGAATTCATGCAGCACCTTCAGAGAAATAATGAATGTTCGGTAATTCGACCAATCACCAATGAATGCAGATAAATATTGTAATTTTTGTCTTTATAAATTGTCATAGCTTAGTGATGATGTGGACTAGAGAGAAATATTAAATAGCACTGTAAATTCGGACAGAGCAACATTTTAGTTGCTTCTCAATTATTGTAAAGTTAACATAATACGCCTTTTTACGTATAGCCATATTGGCCTTACCTCTGACACATGACATCTGAAAATGAACACCTGATTATTTACACACGAGCAAACATAGCAAACATTCTCAGGCACACTTGCTCACTGTATTCTCTTACTACGTCAACAATGCTGTGTTTTCTTAGTTATTTTTATCACCTGTGCTTTTGCATATTCGTGGTTCATGATCAGTGAAGCGACAATACAAAGTGCCATGGTTTAAAAAAATATCTTGAACGTATGTTGATAACCACTGTATGATTTGTAGCAAGTTACGTAATACAAAAGTAAACGTTTGTCTAGGTTCCTTGAATCATAATTAAAATGCAAATAAAAAACAATTAATTTTTTAATTAATATATATATATATATATATATATATATATATATATATATATATATATATATATATTTGGACAGTGTTTGTAGGTATACATTAATTTATTCCTTGGCCAACGCCAACCCAAAAGCATGCAGCCACTCTAACTAAAGTATGTGTTAGCGCTTTGTGGTGGAAGTAAGCAAATTATTCTCTCCCTTTTCCTCCCTCACTCGCTATCTCTCTATTTATCTTGCTCCCTCTCCTTCTCCCGGCGAGCGCTCTCTCTCTCTCTCTCTCTCTCTCTCTCTCTCTCTCTCTCTCTCTCTCTCTCTCTCTCTCTCTCTCTCTCTCTCTCTCTCTCTCTCTCTCTCTCTCTCTCTCTCTCTCTCTCTCTCTCTCTCTCTCTCTCTCTCTCTCTCTCTCTCTCTCTCTCTCTCTCTCTCTCTCTCTCTCTCTCTCTCTCTCTCTCTCTCTCTCTTTCTCTCTCTCATTGTTACCTTTTCGAAGACGCTAGATCCCTTGGGCAACGGATCTCTGTAGACGGTGTAGAACTCATCGTCCGCAGCGTCCATGCACTGGTCAAGTAGAGTGACCGCCGACAGTTCCTCCGACGGCAGCGCCGGCGACAACGGCCGTGGATACGCGAGGACCGAGTCGGTCGAGCGTCTGTGCCGCAGAAGACACTCGTCTTGCTGCTTGTGTTTCATATGAGACATCACGATCTCGTCGCGTCTCGTCGTCCTCGCGTCGTGTCGTTCCCGCGACTCGAGTGACTCCAGCGACGCCGTCCGGGCGTTGGGACCTCGGCGGTGGACCAGACCGTCGGCCGTCGCATGGACTGATGTCGGCTCGGCAGCAGCCCCGTTGCGGAGTCGACGCAGGAGAGCAGTCGGCACGGTGTTGGAGCGGACTCGCTGGGGCGGCTGAATGCCGCTGTCGTGGTCGGTCATCTCGTGCTTCTTATGGTAGCCCACCGCAGCCATGACGCTGCCATTGATCTCGGTACACTTCACCGCGGGAGGTCGAGAGGATTCCGTTGGGTGGTCGCATGGTTTCGGATGCATCGAGTCGAGACTGCTCGACGGAATCGCGTGGCCTGTGATGAAGACGTCTCGCCTCGGTTTCATGGCGCTAGCGGCATCCATGGTGGATACGGCCTAAAACATGCAAAGATAGCTGCATGTCATACCTCCTCTCCTTAAGAAATAAAATGTTTCTGCACTGCACACATGTATCAGGTGCACGTGTAGAACGGAAGATAAAACGACTGTGAATCTACCTGTAAGTGTATATGTAATTGTCAGACAAGATCAAAATTATCATTTGCTATTTACGCAACTTTATTTATCCATTCTCGCATAAGACATCGTTAAAACCTATCAGTGGTCCTGTTAGTTGGCAGTTTAAATAACTTGAGAATACTCGCGACTTACTTGAAAACCTATCTTTACTATACGTTCGTCTTATATAACAACCACAGGTAACTTGCCAATGCGTTCTACTGACTGGACAACCACAACTGACTTGACAATAATGTCTTGTTACTTAATTAACAACCACAGCCAAATTGACAGTTTTTGCTTAACGGCCAGCGCTAGTAAATTTGACAATACTGTCAACTTACTTTACAGTCTCGACTAACTTGACTTTGGGTTAGTCCGACGGCCACAATTACTTGGAACAATGCGATAGACAGACACAACTATCTCGACGATGTTCTCGTATCAGACATCGATGCGTCGACCGAGACTGACAACCGACATTACACTAGAGACACGCAACACCGAACTATGTATATACAATTGTTTCTCTGGTACAAAGCAACACAAGACACCGTTTGATGACATCGCCGAATCACTTGACCAAGTAAACAAGTGTAGACGGTGGCCCCAAACAGCACAATATACGTCTTAAACACGAGACCAACACGGGCTTACTTAACTTACTTGAACCAACTCGGATAAAGGCCTACTGATATGCGCTGTGCCGTCTAGATACACAGAGTGCTCGCCACACAAAACACAAAACAGAGTTTGTTTTCCGCACAACCGACTCGATTTCAATATAGCATGCTGAGAAGGGAAACACAACAATTCGCGTCGTTCCGGTCCAGTGATTTCACCGAATGTGCCGTTCACGGGCTAGCATTGCTCACGGATGCGCGTCACCCGACAGCATACCGAACAAACAAGAAGAAAGTGATCGTTTAGAATAATATTTATGTTGTCGTGTGAATGTGGTCAGTGTTTCGTAGAAATAATATTAGTACTAACTTAAGTCAACAGAAAAGTCGAACAATACATTTGGGCGTGGAAACGTTGCAAAAAGCCTCGGTTTCTCATCCACGATAATTACGTTCTGAGTAATTCCTTTGAAAGGTGGATTATGCTTTTCATATAAATGAGTCAAGTTTCACTCATATCATCAAGTTGGCAAACTGTTTCTCGAACTGCAAATACATGTTTGATTGGAAGACAGCAACACCGGAAATATGAAAATCTTACACTAGTTTTCTGACTTAGTGCCGTGTGATTTAAATTATAAAGTAACTATTTTGAGTAACTATTTTGAGAATAATGCATGATAATGAATCGTTGAATTAACTTTAATGTTATCGTTGTTAGATATCTTCGAGCAGGTGGCATATGTACCAGTTCACGAGCAGTACCCCTGTCCGTGTGAACATTTACTCACAGATCGGGTAAAATATTCTACACGCCATATCTTGCTCTGAGCATTTGCTCCTGTTCACGGACTTGATAGCGGCAAACAATGTTCCCACGACGTATAAAAAAACAGTTATTGGGGAAAGGGGCTTCGATAAAAATATTGATTTGCCTATCGTGGATCAGGATCCTACGAAACGGATCGGAGCCAGAACTTTTGTAGATTACGCTGCCCTGAATATCATCAGTTGGTGCGAAATGGGCACCATATTGATTTTGCGTTACGACACTCAATTTATTCTTTAAAACCATTCAATGGTGTAGAAAATATGTCTCCAATATAAGTACACCCTGTGAAACATTATTATAAAGATGAGCTACTCAGAGTATTTGCAAGTACTCAACACATGTTTCAGTCAGACAGAAGAACAGGTAGTGTTGTAGTGCAGACAATACAAGACAAGGCAAAATGTATTATTTAATGCCACACAGTGGTGTAGGAGATATACTGAACAAACAAAGAAACCTGACATGTAGATAGCATGAAGGCTAGATGCGATTATGGTAATACATCTTGCTGTACTGGGCATAGAGAACAAGTGGACAACATGACGAGATTGTGGGGTCATTAAAAAATCATGTAACGAAATGTGTACGTACTTGACATTGACTTTGATGCCTCTGTGTGCCTGGACGCGGAGGCACGCGAACTACATACCACTGCGCGAGAATTTGCGATGTTTCAGTAGCAAGAACACACGATTGTCGACCCTTTGACTTCTTCATTACAAACCGAAATATCAATGACGTGATTTCCAATTGTGACGTCACTGTGCACGTAACAATCGACACACAACAAAATGAATACTATCACATCCATCAGGTGATATAATATTTTAACTATTTGATCATACTGTTGTACCAATTTTGCTATATGGTTGTGAAGTATAGGGGTATGAGAATTGTGATATCATTGAAACGCTTCACTTGGAATTCTGTAGGTATTACATGTCAACAAATCCACTTCTAAATGTCTGACATATGGCGAACTAGGCAGACCACCACTAGTGATACAAATTGAGCAAAGGATGGCTAATTTCTGGATTAAGCTAGCACAAGGAAAAGATTCAAAGTTATCAGTGATAATGTACAGATTATTACTCAGCTTAAATAATAACAGTGAGTATGAATCACCTTGGATAAAAACTATTAAAAATATTTTATATGAAAGTGGACTTCATAACGTTTGGTACTTTCCTACTGTCCTCAATCACAACTGACAAAATAATTGTCTTAAAATCAGACTTCATGACGAATATATTCAAACATGTGTATTTCATAATGATAAATGTATTACCTATATAATATTAAAAAAGTATTCGAGTTTGAACCATATTTTACATTGTTACCGCAGAGATTAAGAATTGTTTTACTCAATTTAGTCTGGGTAAAGCAAAACTGCATATTAAAACAGGCAGATAGTTCAATATTGATAGAAATGAAAGGTATTGAACTTTGTAATAGAAATGAAATTGGGGGTGAATTTCATCCATTGTTTCAATGTGACGCTTTGAGAGACCTAAGAAATATATTTCTGACTAGATATCTTATTAATCACCCTAATTCTTTATGTGTTGTTTAACATTCGTAGTTTAAATAAACTACTAAGAATTTGTAATTGATCAAAGTAATAATTGGTAAGTTTAACTAATATTTACTGTTTTTATTATTATTTTTATTATTTAAATGTTTGAGTATTTGCAAGTACTCTGGGTATTGTACATTTACCTCATACACCATTGTATGATATTAGATAATAAAACTTGTCTTGACTTGACTTGACATCAACGCATCACCAGTAGTTTCTATTTACATCTATTTCTGTTTGATACGCGCAGAAATCCCTATGCACAAATGTCTTACAAATCACGCGGAAACTGATCAAAAGATACATACTCGTTGCATGGTGAGAAGACTGCATATAGTCAACGATTTGCGAATCGATGGACACTACGTGCGTCTGCAGTTTGCACTACGAAGTTGGAAGGTTAACACGCCCGCGATATTTCACCTTTGAAGCGTATTAATTGACGCGTGACGTGTCGCCTCGTTGAAGCTATACACCTCCACCCAGCCCGATCGACATAAAAGGGGAAGTGGTGGTCAGACGGGAGCGGCTAGTTGTTTGTCCGGCGGTAACAAATCGGGACTTGAGTCAGTACACTAGAGTAATGGAACCAGTGGTTCATTGTCCGCAATTGCTAGTCTGTAGACGGCCGAACAACCGCTAATCAATGGTCCAAGGTTGCGTGCCGACCAATCTGTACCGAAGGGCCAGTTTATTTGATGCGATCTGCTATGCCTTGCAGGAACATGTGTATATAAGGTGTTGAAGATGAACTGACTGCAAGTGCCAATGATGAAATGGAATTCTTAAAAAATAAACTCAAATCAACACATTGCCTCCTTGGAAAATACACCTTCGCCCGCACGCACGCACGCACACACGTACGCACGCACGCACGCACACACACATTTAACTGTAGAAGTGAACTTTAAGCTAAGAATGACGCAAAATACTTATGTTTCTTTAGATTTATAGATGTCTACTGTCTCCGCTGCATGAAACTGAAAACATTTTCTTATTTTGGCGAAGAAATATATTTCCGCTTTTTGGACACTTGTACACATCGCCTATCTCTGCATATCGAGGGCCATCAAACTTCTCAAGCGTTGCCGAATAAAGTCTCTTCGTCTTTTAACTGGCCTGAATAAGGCGGACAAATGTTTGACCAGCCGTGCGGTAAGATGGTCAAACACAGTCAATGTTTGACCAGCCGTGCGGTAAGATGGTCAAACACAGTCAATGTTTGACCAACCGTGCGGTAAGATGGTCAAACACAGTCAATGTTTGACCAGCCGTGCGGTAAGATGGTCAAACACAGTCAATGTTTGACCAGCCGTGCGGTAAGATGGTCAAACACAGTCACTGTTTGACCAGCCGTGCGGTAAGATGGTCAAACACAGTCAACGTTTGACCAGCCGTGCGGTAAGATGGTCAAACACAGTCAACGTTTGACCAGCCGTGCGGTAAGATGGTCAAACACAGTCAACGTTTGACCAGCCGTGCGGTAAGATGGTCAAACACAGTCAACGTTTGACCAGCCGTGCGGTAAGATGGTCAAACACAGTCAATGTTTGACCAGCCGTGCGGTAAGATGGTCAAACACAGTCAATGTTTGACCAGCCGCGCGGTAAGATGGTCAAACACAGTCAATGTTATACAACGTCTGCAGATGAAGACATTTCGACTTCAGGCAGAAATGCTTAAATACTGCGGCGTATACTTTCAATTACTTGACCTGTGAGTACGGTATATGTAACTCGATCAGTTGTGTATTTTGTATCTTGACCGACCAGTGATACTAACAGCTACTTATGAGATAGGGTAAATAAACATGTTTACGTTAAGATCGTGAGTGGTACTTGGAAATTTGGATATTTGAGACGGGATAGCGTAAAGGTATTTATGCGTAGAATGTCGTCGATGTTTACTGTAGGGATAGTACGAAACGTGCACCTTGATGATAACACGTGCACTATATTCCATTTGCTTAACACCTTATTTACCATCAAGGCAATGTCATTTGATTTCATAAACGTCCGATCTGCAGACAACAAACAAGAGAGTAGACTTATGGTTTGAGACTCACATTTATTTAGTTGACCGATCATATCATATATGTAAATAAAATGCAATATTCATGATGAGGTCAGGGAGACTGCCATTAAGACATTAAATGTCATTATTATGAAAACATCCCGGCTAATGTAAAATTAATCAAACTGTCTCGTGATCACTACACTACCTAGCGATTCATTAGCTTATACATACTCATTTGCGCCGATTTAAAATCGACTGGTCCGGATCCAAAAATAAAATTTTATGGAAAGGGCTCATGCGACAACTGAGTAAAAATTTAGTGCCATTATTGTCACCACTATTGTCATTATTGTCACCACTATTGTCACTATTGTCACCACTTTAGAACGACGCGCGACTATTTGCACGGCGAATGACACACATAGATGGACGCTGTAAACCACTTGTTGCCAGTGGTTCGAATGGGGCTACTTAATTTGTTATTGCGAAGTTGTTTACGACACCGGGGAGAGGTTGCCGGTATGTGCCCTTCTGTGCGACATAAACAGCGACTGCCCTACTTTCTGGCAGCGACCAGGAGCCAGTGTGGCGAGTATCACCAGCGTAGATTCTCTCCAGTCATGACAAAGTTAACGTCATGTTAGTTCTGTTTGGGATGTCTGGTCTTTTCGGAAATATATTTGTAGAACGTACGGAATGCTACAACTGCTAAGTAAAATACGTAGAGAGGTTGAACCTGTCTATAAGTTGTGACGAACGCGCTGTAGAATGGTTCAACCTATGAACAAGGTGCAGTCAGATAGCTTCAGGAGCAGCGCATTCGCTATAGAGAGGTTGATCATAATAGGAATAATTTGTTAATAAGATGCAGTGGGCGCGCATCAGAGTTTGGACCTCTCAGTAAGTTGCGATCCATAGAGTTTAAGGTTTTAACCATGTTAACCATGGCACAATGATTACAGTTTGTGTTTAAGTGTGTTAGCAAATTTAGACGATTTAGCTGCTGCAAGGTTGCTCCTGCTTGTAGCGTTCAATAGATGCATTGTTAAAGTTTATAGTAATATAATTATAATAATAAATAAAGACGTATTCGTCTAACCCGGTAATGTGCTGTCAATATACTATTTGAACGTTAAACCTGTCAGCAAGTTACAGTACTGTTGAGACACTAAACTTGTCAGTACTGACAGGGGTCGGTGTGAAACGCTGCTGACAGGTTGCAACAAACAATGACCATCTATCTAACTATAACTAAAACCGTAATCACAACGCGTCCCTTATGTGTTGATGATGACATAATAAAAATAACAATAATAATGATATAACAACAACAACACCCAACAACAACAACAGCAGCAGCAGCAACAACAACAACAATAATAATAATGATAATGAAATGACAACTTCTAGTTCGCCTAAAGTTGTCAATAGATGGATGAAGACGCCAAGGAACTGAGGAGGGTGAGGACGGGTAAAAGATAGATCTTTAGACGACGGCGAAATTGTAATATGTTTTCTATTGACCTGACACCAATAAAAGGGAGTGAATTCCAAAGAGTTGATGCAGCAACCGAAAAAGTTCCAATGTTTAAACTCTAGGAACTCAAAGTAGACCAAAACTAGATGACTGAAACTCTAGGAACACAAAGTAGATGACTGAAACTGTCTAGACGTCTTTGCAGGAGCCGCGTCTGAAACACTTGTCTCACCTTCCGTTGTCTTCTGCTCTTGGATCGTCCACTTGTTTGCTCGTTGGTCTAGCAGCTGTCAAATCTTTGGCCATCAACACTTAAATAACACGTCCGGCTGAAACGTTTCACTTGATAGTTCTGTGGCCGTTGATTAAGCGAATGCACATCTTTGTCTGAGCTACCGCAGTAGGACGCCAAACTGCTGACCGAACAATTGATAGTTCTGTGACCGTTGATTCAGCGAATGCACATCTTTGTCTGAGCGAACGCAGTAGGACGCCAAACTGCTGACCGAACAATTGAAACAAACGGAAACGTCGCCAGGGGCGACTGATGTCAACTGCTAGTTTGCGGACCGCGGAACAATTATCGACAACACTATAATTTAACCCACTCATCGGCATGCCCTGAATGCCCCCTGATGAAAACAAGATGTTGATGACGGATGCAATCGGCGGTCGCCAATAAACATTTTATTACACCAGTGATCAATTATTGACTAGGATATAAATAGGAAACATTGTGACGTAGTTCGGTCGTTATCGACGGTGGCGACATCAGGTGAATTAGATGCTATACTGAGACACACTCCCAAACTCCCCACCAGTGGCGCCATTTCACCACTGCCACAACTTACGTTTGATGTGCAGATTCTGCATATCTTTATTTCATTTGATAAATTCCTAATATTTGTCTAGCAGAATCTGCACATCTGTAAGGTATGGCAGTAGTGAAGTGGTGAGTGGCTCCACTGGTGGGGCGTTTGATACAGAGCGGCGCAATCCACCAGTTAACCCACTATCCGGTAGGGGCGTAAAACCGATTTGAACTATTTCTTGATACATCTACAGTTTATTAGAGCATTCGCATGCGGTGAACACGAATGTGCTGATATCGTTTTTAAATATCTTTTTGACCCGGCTTAAATCGTGATGCATGGGTTTTTTTAGAAATAAACGCTCAAAACATGCAGTAATCAATTCCATTCGCCACCTGTATTCATCTCGGCTATCTAAACTAAACCCACACCAAGGAAGTGACGCTGGTATGAGGGAGACTATGCAAGACCTCGGTAACGTTATTGTAACCTACATAGGTCGGGGGAGGTTTACACATGTCCAATCAAACTTTGAACAACGCTAAATTAAACACTAAATAATTAAACATTCCATCACAATTTCCCCTTGTGCGTGCGCACAAACAACCAAAACTCCTGCGTTAGCCCAATATTGCATTGCTTGGAGTAAGCCACTTCACACTTGAGAACGATGGAATATCGCCTGTTAGGAAACCTCCAGTCTCGCTTAACCGACCGTGACCCGCCTTCGTGAACTCGCCGACTGTGACCCGCCTTCGTGAACTCGTCGACTGTGACCCGCCTTCGTGAAATCGCCGACTGTGACCCGCCTTCGTGAACTCGCCGACTGTGACCCGCTTTCGTGAAATCGCCGACTGTGACCCGCCTTCGTGAACTCGCCGACAACAAGTCTGGCCGCAGACACATGGTTTGACAGTAGGCGTTAGATGTCATCATTGGTCAGATGATTTCATATTACGTTTTTATTTTTGTGTAATTAATGTTACGTGTATGGTACATATGAGTGTTTTGGGTAACGAAAATACGTCACTAATGTAACACAGATTTATTAATAACTAGCCGAGTTGGCCGGCGTTACGGCAGAAAAGGCAGCCACTGCAGGAGATGATGACTCCTGACACTACTCAGTAAAGTTTTGGTACAGCAGAGGCAATGACAACTTCGTGCTCCAAAAATAAAAATGATGTACAACGGCTGGTTGCACGAAGCGTTCGTACCGTCCGAAGGAATTAATGTAACTCGGAACAAGTGTTAAGAAAATATGCATATGCTTTGCAAACAACTGTACGTAACTGCGAACTCCTATTGTTCTGAGTTACGTAATCTACATCAAACGTCCACTTTGGTTCCTTCGTAATGTTCCCGGAGGAATCTTGAAATGTGTTTAATGCACGAACTATCCCCGTGGCCTTGGCCGGCCACGCCTCAAAAATTCAACCCCCAAACAACCGAAACTGACGGAGATATGAGGGAACAAACATACATACATACAAACATACATACATACATACATACATACATACATACATACATACATACATACATACATACATACATACATACTTACATACATACATACATACATACATACATACATACATACATACATACGCATGTATGCATGCATGCATACATTCATACATGCATACATGCATACACACACACACACACACACACACACACACACACACACACACACACACACACACACACACACACACACACACACACACACACACACACACACACACACACACACACACACACACACACACACACACACACACACACACACACACACACATACTCACACACATACATACATACATACATACATACATACGCATATACATACATACGCATATACATACATACATACATACATACATACATACATACATACGCATATACATGCATACATACATGCATACATACATACATACATACATACATACATACATACATACATACATACATACATACATACATACATACATACATACGCACATACATACATACATACATAGATACACACACATACATACATACATACATACATACATACATACATACATACGTACGTACATATATACATACATACATCAGGCAAACAGAGACATACCCGCTGTATGCATGCCAGCTCATGCGCAAATAAGCATAGTCCTACTTAATTTACAATATTTTCGTTTTGGAAAGAAAATTGTTTGTGTCTTCTGCATTTAACCGGGCTCATACTTGACTTGCTGTATAAATATCGCGCGGGTGAATTCTCTCGAACTCGCGACCATCGTGTCTTTGCATCGTTCACCACTATTAATAGTGACACAATATGGTAATCTCAAACTTCAAGTAGTGCTCAGAACAAAGCAAACATTTGGCTTGCCACATCGACACCACGAGGACATCCTTCTCCAAAGCAATGTTACCATAAGAGGCTCAGTGTCCAAGTTGCAACAGACGAGGTAAGACGTCATTTCTCAAGTATCTGTCTACCTGTTCCGTATAGACTTTATTGTGCGTCAATGGTGTACGGAGTAAATAGATGCACCATTTCTTCTAAATGTGCGAAATATTGAGATTTTAGATGTATGTGTATTTTGTGCGTTTTCGTTTTATACTGGTTTGGGTGGAAAATCGATATCTAGGTACATTTGTGCGCTCGATAACACGCACGCACGCACGCACGCACGCACGCACACAGGTAGGTATGAATGGTATACTGGAATATCTGTATATAACAATATTGACACTGACACTGCTCGTTTTGCTTTTTTAGTTTGATATAAACGTCCCGCAACATGACAACATTAATGGTAGGTCGGTTACTATATTTTGTTGTTATAAAAGATAGTTAGCTGTTTTTGTCATTGTTACTAATCCTAGTGGAAGCTGTAGGAAGCTGTAGACGATAAATGATGCGTAACATACAATTGTGGCTTGTTTGCATCGCACGAGAGTACGAACATAACGCAAGAAGTGAATTGCATGGATTCGTTGTCATTCAGTGCTCTGTTGGCGACGTTTACAGTCGACAGTAGCCCCATCTAGCGATCAGACATAGTTGTGTTGCGGACCCCTTCGACCATCTGATGTATAACGACGTCGATGTCAACAGTCCGGGTCATTATCTTGTGGTGGGCATGTTGGGTTGCATGGGACGCATGCAGCAACATGTGACTGCCAGCTTCTTCGTGACTGCATGGGGCGAGCCAGGGCATGGCTTGTTGAGGAATGGCTCTCCATCAGTGATGACAAACTGTTTGTCCTCCTGGTCAAACCAGTTGATGAGAGCTACCTGAACAGCTCTGTCTTGTTGCTGTCCGCTAGGAGGAAGTTCTGCCAGTTTCTCGGTATGGCTGCTGCAGCAACCACATGTCTGCGCACTCCTTTTCCATGCTTTGCTCTTGCACTGCCTTTCGGTGAATCGGCTATGTAGCTGTCCCACACTAGGTCCAGGCGTGATGCAGTTTGAAGTTTTGTGGACAGGTAAGGGATGAATATCTCTTGGGCATACTCATCAAAGTTCTTGACTGGAGTTGGCTTCAGTATTTGGACGACGCATCCGAGAGGTCGGAGTGGTCGGAGAGGTCTTCCAAGCATGTGAGGAGATTATTCTTCGTACCTAAGCGGTGGCTTCCCCCATCAGAGAGTGCTGGATGCTCATGACGAAAGAACTCTTGAAGGTTTCCACCACTCATCTGGCAACCGACGTATAACTGTGAGAACAGTTGCAAGTCATTCTTGAGAGAGGCCGCCTGCTGCTTCCCTTTGTTCACACTTCTTGAGAGAGGTCACCTGATGTTTCCCTTTGTTCACACTTCTTGAGAAAGGCCGCCTGCTGCTTTCCTTTGTTCACACTTCTTGAGAAAGGTCACCTGCTGCTTCCCTTTGTTCACACTTCTTGAGAGAGGCCGCCTGCTGCTTCCCTTTGTTCACACTTCTTGAGAAAGGTCACCTGCTGCTTCCCTTTGTTCACACTTCTTGAGAGAGGTCACCTGATGTTTCCCTTGGCTCACACTTCTTGGAGTGGACGCAATGAACACCTTCAGCTTGTTTCAACGAATGGCGTCTTAAACAGGTTTGGTTCTTTCCACCAGGCATTATCTGGTGAAAGCCTGGAACTGCTCTTGGCCACTCCTCTGTTTCAGACACTCTCAACCGCAGCAGGACATGCAATTTCCTTTGTGTCAAGTACAACCAGATCTATACTCTCTGTCTCAAAGGCGTTGACAAGGGAGCGAATATCTTTGGCGAATGAGGTCTGCACACTTAGTGTCTGATCGTAATGACGCGTGTCTACTCGTCTTCTCCTGTGCTCGTCCCCTTCTTGGAACACTTCTATTGTCCGGGTCCCCGTCTTGGAACACTTCTATGGTCGGGGTCCCCATCTTGGAACACTTCTATGGTCCGGTTCCCCATCTTGGAACACTTATATGGTCCGGGGCCCCATCTTTGAACACTTATATGGTCCGGGTCCCCATCTTGGAACACTTCTATGGTCCGGGTCCCCATCTTGGAACACTTCTATGGTCCGGCAATCAGCCAACGCAGCAGAGCTCTGGGTTTGTCAGTGAGGCCCACTGCTCTGCCATCTCCTTTGATGTAGACGTTGTTCTGTTCATGTGTCTGGTCAATCGCGGTCGTAGAGAACACCTTCTTCGTCTTCCGTACGGCGAAGTCTGCCCTGAATTTCGTGGCTACAGCTCTTCGCAAATGATACACAACTTCCAGTTAGTCTGAGCTGATGGCGCTGGACGCTCAATACCAACCAATGTGAACCTCTTGAACATGACGTGTTACTGAACACTACATACAACTTGTACTTCGTTTAGTCTACAGGCATCTTCTGTTCATCAGTAACTACCACCATCAGTAACTTCCAGGGTGACCCGGCAATAACACAACGATACAATGTAATTTTTTTGGTAATGACTACTACTACTAATACCACCACCACCGCCACCGCCACCGCCACCGCCACCGCTACTACTACTACTACTACTACTACTACTACTACTACTACTACTACTATTACTACCACCACTACTACTACTACTACTACTACTACTACTACTACTACTACTACTACTACTACTACTACTACTACTACTACTACTACTACAAATACTACTACTGCAGACCTACTCAGTTGAACAGGTATGTAATATAACAGTAATATTAAATTAATTAAATATCTAAATCTGTTAAGAATGTAAGTGTCTACATGTGTGCCAGGTTTGGTTCTTTTATCACAAAATACACAATGTAATGGATATGTTGGTTTATGCTGCCCCACTAACTGTACATGAGGTCAACTTTAAGTTAAATATAGCAAGTATATTTCGAGTCGAAGCAGCGAACTTAGAGAACCCTAGAGATTTCTTCCCAGAAGGCAAACATGAGGCAGTGGTTGACAATGTGGTCAACGGTTTGCTGGTCGTGGTTGCATTCACATTTTGCAGTGTCTTTGATGCGCGATTTCTGCACCAGATGTCCTCATCTTCCATGCAGAGTTCAAGCGCGTTTATTGGTGGCGCCCAGGGTGGTCAAATTCGGGCGGTTCAGTTGTAGGGTCCGGAATAACATTCTTGGGTCTATCGTCTGTTGATCCCCACTCTCGTCTCTACCTCTCTTTCTCGGTGATGTTGGTTTCAGAGAGGGAGGCTGCTGCGGTCCAGAGAGGCTGTCGCGATGTAAGATGCGGACAGGAACGCACATATATCTAACAAAATCTCTCTTTCTCTGTTTCAGTTCGCCGTCTGTGTCGCCGTCGCCGTCGCTGTCGTGGCTGGCAGCCACGAACCGGAGAAGACAGACAGAATGCTGTTTGCCACATGCAAACAACAATGTGTCGACGAGTTGATCATATGCAAGGAGGCAAACGTTGAACACTTGTTCAAGTACTTCGAATGTTATCGCGTTGCGCACAACTGTTACCAGAAGTGCAAGGAAATGTATCCAGATGGAACTTGGAAGCAGAAGTAACAGAAATACTGTAAATGTTACGTCATTATGGCTGTGACTTGAAGTAAGACTTGAAGTAGGACTTGAAGTAAGAGATAAGGCCGCGTTCCGAGAACGAAATCATCGATGTAGCAGACGGTGGACTAGCGATGAGCCAGCGATCAGATAGGATGCAGCAATGCAAATTGAAAAATTGAAAAAAATGTATGTGCATGCGTGCGTGCGTGCGTACGTGTTCATGTGTGCGTGCGTGTGTACGTGCGTTACTTACCGTTTACACAACTTAATATATGTTAGATATAGAAACACCTTCGCTAATCAAACACTGGTTTGCTGTCGTATCTTTGTGCAGAAACGAATTGTAATACATTGTAATACGTTGTAATACATTGCCGATCGATTACAGTTTGTGTTATAAGAAATGTATTAATGTTAGCGTATCGTATATTTGTTGAAATAAACTAGCTTTCAGAATTATGTTTCTTTGCCACCACGTGTCTAAGAACTATCGATACACCGAGGTATTTTGTTGTCTGTTGTATTACAAAGGATGGGCAGTTCTTTTATGCTTGTTCTGAATTCAATAATAAACTAATTAATAATATAAAGTAATTTTGCTTTTGGAATGCGGTTGAAATAGTAGCTAATATTACAGATGGATAAGCATTTCAGTTTTGAATGTATTATTATCCCTGATAACGTTTCATTAAAAGAACATTTGTAAATATGACAGAATGACGACACATTTTAAGTTTTGAGAAATACCCGTAAGAAAAATACATGAATTAAAAAATGTCGGTGTCACTTATACCAGTGAGGCAGTTTTTGGTTAACAGAAATGAATTACAGTTACGCCGAGCATCGCTGATACATGATTGGTCAGGCGGCGCGATCATTGCAAATGGCCGCCGATAGCAGCTCCTCCCAAAATGTTGAACGAACTTCCCATCAATTTAAAATCATCTGACACTCTAACTAGCTTCCATAAAATCTCAAGACGTATTTTCTTCTAACTTATATTTTAATGCTAAATCATCAGCTGGTGTACTACTTCTTGATTACTTGGACATTACTTGTTGACACGTATTTACATCTTGACATATTCATTTCACCCTGCAACTGGTGTATATTAGAGAAACGTTTTTTACGCAGACCACTTGTATCACACTAGATGCAACACAGGCTGGTGTGTGTGTGTGTGTGTGTGTGTGTGTGTGTGTGTGTGTGTGTGTGTGTGTGTGTGTGTGTGTGTGTGTGTGTGTGTGTGTGTGTGTGTGTGTGTGTGTGTGTGTGTGTGTGTGTGTGTGTGTGTGTGTGTGTGTGTGTGTGTGTGTGTGTGTGTGTGTGTGTGTGTGTGTGTGCGCGTGCCTGCTTTCGTACGTGCGTGTTTGTGCGTGCATGCGTGCGTGCGTGCGTGCGTGCGTGTGTGCGTGCGTGTGTGCGTGCGTGTGTGCGTGCGTGTGGTCTCATGTGTGAAAAGATATCAATCACATCTTCCTGGAGGATTTACACATATGTATCTGTATACAGCGTCATTCTGATCAATTAATATACTCACACCTGCATACATTATATACGCATCGCTGTTGAGCGTGCGTCGCGTCGTTCTGGTTCATATTCTTTACGTCTACATACAATGTCGGTGTCATTACATCATGTCTTCGAGTCAGTCGTGCTTTAGGGGTGACAAAATGCCTCGTTCGCCGGATTGTTCTTTTGCGCTACGTTTGCAATCGTCTGCACATTTCATCATCGAATGATCACGTGTTATCAGGCCGTATGCGTAGCCTGTAGTCGGAATCCTGGAAGCGAGCACTCTGCTGCAAGCCGCCAGTTGAACTAAGCAGCGATAAGTGCATTTCTTGAGTTTGGAAAGCGTTAACTCTAGGCTGACATCATCGATCTCTAGCTCTTGTCGGCACGGCCCCAGAGACCCAGATAATAAACTGTAAACAACACTGAGACAATACAAACATGTTCTTTAGGCTTCTTGACTCGAGTCGTAGGGTCTGACTCAAGTCGGATACGAATTGCTCATTTTCACGACTTGTGAACTGACTTGGAATTCAGAGAGATGACTCAAGACTTGACTTGGACTTGGAGGTCACTGACTTGACTTGACTTGACTTACCAGTTTGTGATTAGGCAACAAGTCTGGTGACTCGAAACGTACGCAACACGTTGTGACAGGCCGCACGGAATAACATACGTACGCAACACGAGACGATGAACCGCACTGAATAACATCCGTACGCAACACGAGACGATGTTGTTGTTGTGCAGGCCGCACTGAATTACATACGTACCCAACACGAGACGACGTTGTTGTTGTGACGGGCCGCACTGAATAACATAATTAACAAGTACTTGTTACGATTGGGTGATGTTATGGCGGTGCAGCGTCCGCCTAACGTACGATTGGGTGATGTTATGTCGGTGCAGCGTCCGCCTAACGTACGATTGGGTGATGTTATGGCGGTGCAGCGTCCGCCTAGCGTACGAGTGGGTGATGTTATGGCGATGCAGCGTCCGCCTAACGTACGAGTGGGTGATGTTATGGCGGTGCAGCGTCCGCCCAACGTACGATTGGGTGATGTTATGGCGGTGCAGCGTCCGCCTAACGTACGAGTGGGTGATGTTATGGCGGTGCAGCGTCCGCCTAACGTACGATTGGGTGATGTTATGGCGGTGCAGCGTCCGCCTAACGTACTATTGGGTGATGTTATGGCGGTGCAGCGTCCGCCCAACGTACAATTGGGTGATGTTATGGCGGTGCAGCGTCCGCCTAACGTACTATTGGGTGATGTTATGGCGGTGCAGCGTCCGCCCAACGTACGATTGGGTGATGTTATGGCTGTGCAGCGTCCGCCCACCGTACGATTGGGTGATGTTATGGCGGTGCAGGGTCCGCTCACCGTACGATTGGGTGATGTTATGGCGGTGCAGCATCCGCCCACCGTACGATTGGGTGATGTTATGGCGGTGCAGCGTCCGCCTAACTTCCCATTAAAAATTACCGCGTACAAACCACAGCAATCATGGCGACAGGTGAACTCTTGTAACTTGGGGCTTGACTTGGAATTCTGAGACTAGACTTGGACTTGGAGGTAATTTACTTCAGATTTGATTTGGTATAAGACGCAAAAATCGATCTTCAGTAGCAACTTTAATACATCCAACGCCAATTGATACAAACAGCATGCGTGCAGTCAAAGTAATGGATCGCATTAAAGTGTATGGATCGCGCCCGTGTGGGTTAGCTTCAGAATGCGCGTACAAAATGTATACGCTAAAGAGCCGACTAACTGTGATTATAATTTATTCACGAGCACCAAAAACCTTAGCTGAGTTTGACACAAAGTGTCAATTGAATAAAGTGAGAAGATATAGCAGTGACCACATCTACCACAGAAATGCGACATCGCTACTTCGAATATAGTAACCAGCCCCAGTTTGGTCAATACAGTTGCCGGGTCCGGTCGAGCTTGTATATAGACGCGAACCTACCATTAATCTCTTCATGCTCCTGGATTTCGACGATGCTCCCAGACTGAAAATACAGCTACAGCCGAAACTGAAACAAAAGATATATATATATATATATATATATATATATATATATATATATATATATATATATATATATATATATATATATATATATATATATATATATAGTGTGTGTGTGTGTGTGTGTGTGTGTGTGTGTGTGTGTGTGTGTGTGTGTGTGTGTGTGTGTGTGTGTGTGTGTGTGTGTGTGTGTGTGTGTGTGTGTGTGTGTGTGTGTGTGTGTGTGTGTGTGTGTGTGTGTGCAGGATTTAAGCAAATGTAAATGTACGTATGTGTGTGTTTGTGTGTGCGCGCGCGTGTGTGCGTGCATGTTTGTATGTTTGTACGCGTGCGCGTGCGTGCGTGCGTGCGTCAGAATAAAACTACAGAGTAGAACTGCCAACAGTGCAGTATATTTCGTTAATGGGATTATTCATTCACACTCCAAGTTTAATCGTCCACATGTCACAGTTACGATCAGATAAGCAATAGAATTTTCAAAAATTGAGAACGTGGCTTGTTAGAAAGCATCGATAAAAAGTGACTTAATCACGACAAGACTCTTACAATACCTTCAATATAGTGCCCCGTTCGACGGCTTTTTCTTGTGCGCGAAGTGTGCAAATTTCCGCGCATTTGAAAACGGACGAATCACACGTTAGCAAGCCGTATGTGTAGTAAACAGCCGGCCCCATTGATGCGTATAATATTTTGCACTTCTCCAGTTGAACTAAGCAGCGATCAACGCACTCCTTCAGTTCGGAAAGGGTTAACGCTATCGCTTCTTGTTCTTCTGCTTGCTGTCTTCCCAGCACCAGCCCAGCGACCCAGACAAGGAACTGTGGATAGCATTCATACACATGTTGTTACGCTATCAAACGTTAAATGATACAAACGGCACGCTCGCAATCAGAACCGTATATTCCGCGTTAAACTGTACACATGTCTTCACGCTGTTAAGACAGAAGAAGCGCATATATCACTTATACACGTTCGTATAAAGAGACAACTGACTATATATGATCCGTGAGCGCCGTTAGCTTAGTTTAGAATAAATATGATTTTACACCAGGTTCAGGTCAAACTGTCAATTAAATAAGGAAAGACGATGTAACAGCGACCACATATAGAAATGCGACATCCCTACTTTGAACAGAACAGTTAGCCCAGGTCTGGTTAATACAATGAAATATTTATTGCCATGTTTTGTTAGGTGTGGAGGACATACCATTAATATCTTCATACTTCCGGGCTTCGACGGTGCTGAATATACACCTTCAGCTGGAACGGAAACAACAATTCGTTAAATGTAGTGGCCTTTTCCTTCGTGAAAATAATCGATATCGCGATACAGAGGTCACGATACGATACATATGGCGATACAGGCTACACCGACTAGAATGATACAACTACAGTAAAACACACGTTTGTTTATCACGTGGACAGGACAACGCTACAGCAGACGTCATGTCGTCACTCACATGAGGTCCAAATTGCACGCGCGCATTGACAAAATAATAGTGTAAAGATTTTACATAGACTATAGTTAGAAATACGTGTGGGCCACGAATAAAGTTTTGCCTACCGCTATCGCATATTGTAGCGCACCGCAATACGGATGTTGTGTATCGTGCACAGTACCGTGCAGTGTGTATCGCAACACACCGGTGCACCGGTTTATCGTTCCGGCACTAATACTTACGCAAACAAAACTGAGATACTTAGCAATCATACGAAGTAATATGCACGCGCACAAACGCACACACGCACACGCACACGCACACACATACACATACACAAGCATATACAAACAAACACACACAAACAAACAAACACGCACGCACGCACCCACGAACGCACGCACGTATACGCACATCCACACATTATCTTACATGCCGTGTTCCACTGACGACTAACGGATTTGCAGCGGCAGTGTCACTCGTTGTCGCGGCAGTGTCACTCGTTGTCGCGGCAGAGTGCTACTTCACTACTTCCTCATTGTTGACAAGTGTTTGTTCAGCTGTCACACACTTAACTTCGACACTGTACTTAACCTTGACACCGTACTTAACCCCGAAACTATGAACAATTTCGATAAGACCAAAGGGCTACAATAAGCTAAATATATCAAAGTAGGTCCTAGAACGACCAGCCAGCAACTATAGTTTATGCCGACATTTCTTATATGCGAATTTGTACAACAATACCCGAATTTAATCGTCCACCGGTCACGGTTAGGGTTAGATGTGTATGTGTATGTATGTATGTAAGTATCTATATATGTATAATTGTGTATGTAAGTATGCATGTATGTATGCGTGTATGTATGTATGTATGTATGTATGTATGTATTTATGCATGCATGCATGCATGCATGTATGTATGCATGTATGTATGTATGCATGTATGTATGCGTGTATGTATGCGTGTATGTATATATGTATGTATGTATGTATGTATGTATGTATGTATGTATGTATGTATGTATTTATGCATGCATGCATGCATGCATGTATGTATGCATGTATGTATGTATGCATGTATGTATGCGTGTATGTATGCGTGTATGTATATATGTATGTATGTATGTATGTATGTATGTGTGTGTATGTATGTATGTATGTATAAACGTATGTATATATGTATGTATGAACGCATGTGTGTATGTGTGTACGTATGTATATGTGTATGTATGTGTGTATGTTGGCATATATGTATGTATGTAATGTATTTATGCATGTATGCATCTATGTATGTATGTTCGTATGTATGTATGTATGTATGTATGTATGTATGTATGTATGTATGTATGTATGTATGTATGTATGTATGTATGACATAAAGGACATCGTTTCAATTGGCAGTATAACTTTTTTGTTGATTTCATGCTACGACAACGATGCATATATGTTTGTATGTATGTATGTATGTATGTATGTATGTATGTATATTTGTATGCTCGTGTTTATTTCAGGATGTTGGCAAATACGTTGTTTAGACACGATGTGGTTGCATTGAAACACAGTACTGGTTAAATCTTGCGTGCGGGCGTGTGCGTGTGCCTGCATGTGCCTGTGTGTGCCTGTGTGTGCCTGCGTGTGCGTCTGTGCGTGTGTTTGTGAAAGCATACCAAAATCACACTTTCCTCGATCACTTGCATACACACGCACATACGCACACACGCGCACACTCACACACTTACGTTATATACGAATCACTCCTATGATACTTATACATACAGACGTGTAATATTATGTGTTTATGTCTCGTCGTTCTGGTGTACATGTTGTAGAGAACTGGACACAGAGGCGCTCACTGTCTCCCAGTCCACTAGTCTAGCTAAGCTGCGTTGAACGCACTGACTGGGTTGGGCGAGTAGTTCGTCGCTGTCTCTGGTACTGAGCCACTCGCCAGTAAGGAACCAACGACCAAGGTGGTGATATGTCGGCAACATTGAGACGAAACAAACCTGGTCGTAGGGGGAATGTACATCAGATGTATATCGAAACGACTGTTTGCGAGACATTGCAACACTGAATGTATTAGTATTCAAAACGTATCGTTTGGTTAAGACCAGTATTCATGCAAAATGTGTTAACATCACGACCTTTCACATCTTGATTATTAAAAAGATATTATATACGTTTCGCGATGAATTAAAATATGCTAATTTTACGACATATAATTATAATATGAAGACCGCTTTACTGCAATTAAAAACAGACCAACACATCTTCACGGGATGATTTATTCGTTTATTGCATTCCCGTTTTACATAATTTGTGCCGGTAAATATACTACAACAATAACTAATACAAATTGAAGTAGGACATTTCTTACTAAGATGTACTTTGAGATCAAGAAAATTTATTAAAATTAATCGAAACCGACAACTATCGCCGTAACAGATAAGCAATTAATTCCACCTTTGCAACTTCCGCTACCGCCCTTTTGAGATTTTAACCCCCAAGATCTCAATGTGAATTTCATAAAAACTAAAGTGTATGAACCAACCCAAGAGCTCCAGAGAGAGCCTACAAAATGGCGACCCCATACATGCAACACTGGTGGAGATACAGGGGAAGATTAGGGAACAAACAAACTGTTTTGTAGTAGACATGTACAGCGTCATACCGTTACATCTATGTGCGTCGTCTTGTTTCTTATTCTTCAGATTTACACGCAATACTGACGACGTTACAGTGATATACTTTCTTCCATGAAGTGCATTGATTTATGTCGAAATATTCTACTATGGTGTTTCGTTCGTCGGCTTCTTGTTTCGTATATTGGCGCGACGTTTGCATTCGTCCTCGCATGCCACATACGGAAACTCACACCTTAACACGTAGAACGAGTAGTAAATAACTGGACCCGCGGGTGCGAGCCATATGTAGCAGTCCTCCCATTTAGCTAAACAGCGACGTTTGCATTCTTTGAGTTGTTCATCTACTATCTCCGATATCTGTTCACTTGCCAGCACGACCGCAGTCAACCAGATCAGGAACTGTAAACAAACAATACAAACATGAAACAATACAAACATGTTCTTGAGATGACCAACGTCCACTCATACATCCCGCACACGTGCCACCAAGGATACACATTCCGCCATTCCGTGTACACATCGCGGCCGTTAGGGTGCGCCTACTGGCAGGCGTTACGTTGCGAGCAAATATATGAAAACAGGTACACATTTGCGTAATGATATCATAAAGATATCACATTTGCATAAAGGTATGATTCATTCATGAGCACCCGGAAGCTTCGCTTACAATGGTTTTACACAAGGGTCGAGTCAAGCGACAATTAAATAAAGAGGGACGATATAACAGCGACTACTCGTGTCATAGAAATGCGAAATCGTTACTCTGAATAAAACCGGCCCCGGTCTGGTTCATAAAGTTGTCACGTCCGGTCACGTACAAGGGTGGGAACCTACCATTAATCTCTTCATGCTCTTGGATTTCGACGCTGCTCGCGAACTGAATATACAGCTACAGCCGAAACTGAAACAAAAACTCGTTAAATACAGTATCCGTATTGTTCTTGATCACAATCGCAGAACTATTTACTTACGCAATCTAAACTGAGATATTTAGCGGTCATGCGATATCACACACACGCACGCACGCGCAAAAGTGCATACACCCGCGTACACACATGCACGTACGTACACGCACGTACACACACGCACGCCCACACACACGATCGCGCACGCACACACACGCACGAACGCTCACATGTGGAGACGTTTGGTGTTCACGATGAATCACAGTCAGACGGTCACTGAGGACTGACGGACTGAGTCGTTATCAAGGTGCGACCGAGTGCACTTCTACTCCACTACTTGGATCTTGTTTACATTGATCTTACGTCTTTCCTTACCACATTTGCTTAAGGTAGGCGGCTATCTTAAAATCAAGCTAACTGCGCATCGGTCTGCGCATCGTTGTCGTAGCATGAAATCAACACAAAAGTTATACTGCCGATTGAAACTATGTCCTTTATGTCAATAATGAAGACAAATGATACATGTTTTTGTAAAATAACATTAAATAAGAACCGAAGATAATTCAACATACTACCAGTGGAGCCCCCCGGCGGATAACGTATGTTGTAAATTCATTTCAGACAATTTTGTTCGGAACTTTAAATTAGCAAACCGTGATTTTTGTCACACACTTCATTAGTTTTTTCTATGTATAGAGATATGAATAATTAACATTTCTGCCAACTTTTACTGCATTGACATAACTCCTTCGTGAAAATGTTCTCCTTGTGTGTAAAACTGGGCTTTTGATAACAGTTTTGCTGATTTTGCTGATGATATTTCAAACTTTTACACGGGAACCCCTAACTTTTTTTCTTTTTATAAATACAAATAATAAAGATTTTTTAAAAAGTTTTACAGAAGTGGTGTTACTCCTTGTGGATCACATATTGAATATTGGCAAAATTTAGCTAAAACGAGGTTTTACCGCCACTTAATAAAACACATAAAATAAGTAATTTTACCATTTTTATGCGAGTTTGACATATTATGCTTTATGCAATAAGAACATATCAGATTGCAATATTCCTGCAAATGTTATATTTGAATAATAAATAAATATTGTGTTATGATTGAATATGATCAGAGTAAAATATTTTGCTAGTTTTGCCTTTTTGGGCTTTTGGGGTCTAATGTATTCCATAACACCTTTATGATTTAAAGATCCCTCCTTTGATTTTTTGCTAGTCTAATTTCAAATTCATTTTGTGAAAAAAGTCAAACCTACCTAGTATCCCATGCGACATGCTAGCTCGTTTGTGCAACTTTTGTATGTAGTTTTTTGTTTGGTCAAACATTAAGTGAAGTGAAAATGGAAGCGCGGAAAACTCACGAATTTCACCCATGGTGACATTTTGTGACTTTGTCCGATGATCGGAGAGAGGATGAACGTCAAACCCATCATTGGCATTGACCCAGACAGTGTTTACCAGTTTTTTTATATCGACTACAAATATTACATAAGCTATTCACACGCTGCATATTTGGACATCAACAAACTGGATTTGCGATAGGCTAAATCAGTTGAGGAATAAGTTTTAAGGTTTCATTACATTGATTTCACAGAAGTCGCCTACATTAAAGATTGTGGAGACTTGTGGATACTGGAATACGGTGGACATAAGCATTGTGTCATCTGCATATCTGTAAAAGCTGAGGTTTGTGTGTAGCTTGAACTCCTTCAGGTCTGCCTTGACCAACTTCAGGAACAAGGTGCACATGGTAAGTGATAACGAACAGCTCTGTTTCACTCCTATTTCCACCCTGAACCATTCTGGTGCGCGGGTGCGCGGGTGCGCGGGTGCGCGCGTGTTTGTGTGGTGCGCGCGCGTTCGTGCTTGGGTGCGTGCGTGGGTGCGTGCAAACAGAATTGTTCAAGGTGGAAATAGGAGTTTTTTTGTCAGGAAATACTATTGTAAGATATATGCCTCCTCGTCCTATCTTCTTCGAAGCCGCACGCAATGGTCCCGGGGGCATTTCTCACAGATGTAGATGTGTTTTAATTGTCCGTCTTCTTTGCGCTCGCAAATAACTGAATTTGTACTCACTCGACCAATGAGTACATGGAGTACTACAGAAGTGTAGTCAACGCATTGTTCTCCAGGTTCGAAGCGATGTTAAGCGTGTACATCAGACGGCTACATACATAGTAGCAGTATAATCACGCACGATGACAATGAAAAGAACAATGAAGATATATATCACCGTAAACCGTAAAGAAAAGTAGTGAATGTAAACATCACTTAAAATGTATATAGATTCTTAAAGTCTAGAAGATTTGACAAGTAAATTCTGGGTATTTATACTCCTAAATTTACCAAATTCAGAAACCGTCAGTAGAGGCGCTGTGATTGCTTAAGTACCCAGTACGCTTTACCAGCATGAAGTAAGTCACGCTTACAATGTTTTCAGCCGCCACTCCTCCAAATCCAATTTTTGGACATTGGGTTTTGGCGCGTATTGATAGGAACTACTAAAAGTATCAGACTTCTACTTGCAACCACACATAAATTGGATGCAAATAAATGCAACTGGCATAGAATCAATCTTACTAATGTATGTATTATGTGTATTTCTATTTTTTAGACGGCAGTAATTTGAGTACGGGTTTTATTAAATACATATGTGGTAAATTCATTAAACATTTATTTGTTCGCTTAACAAAGATACACGCAAAGCAATGTGGCCGTTTCCTGTGTTAATTAACTGAGATCGCTAAATTATTTCGGCATCAATCAAGCTGCGGCACATACGAAAATCAGTCATTCATGTCGACTTGCTGCCATGTATTGCTTGATACAGTCAAGGGCGCACTTGTTTTGCATCTTCTACGCAGTAGGGGTTCGTGCTGAGAAAGGGCAGATTACCTATGGTATTTAAAACCCTACAAGGCACGAAGCGTTGCTCGCAGATATAAACGCAGCCACGCACGTCAAGTGGAGTCTCGGCGTCCTGGTCTTTGTCGTCTGCCAGAGCTGCCACAGCGACCCACGCCAGAATCTGCCATTGCTAAAAAGAGTAGATACAGAAAACACCTCAAACTCAACGTTTCATTGAATAGATTCGCCCAGAAAAGCATCACATTACGCTGACTATACTTTCACGCAAACACGCACGCACGCAAGCACGCACGCGCCTACACATACGCGCTCGCGCACCCACGCACGAACGCAAAGAAAGACAGGAATATGTTCAGGAATTCTTTCCGAAAAAATAAACACACGAACAACTGAGGTTTGAAGAGTCACTCACTACTACTTTGTGCGCTACGTTCAATTTATGACCGAGTTAAATATAATATTAAGATGAAAACCAAAATATTATATAATCTTGCAAAATCACGTACAGCTTTCTATTTTCTTCTTCTTTCATGATTGCCTTTACTAATGCATTCCTTATTTGTCTAATGCACAAGGTTAATATAGCGACAGACATTGCGTCTACAATGGAACATTAATGGTTTAAGCCGACGACAATATACAACTCCGTCTGATTAATATTAGTATTCCTGTAATGTTAACAATCGCTTGCCAAGCAAGCCATCATGGTCCGGCTCATGTTGAATGTTCACACAGTGAACGGGTACACCTGTAAATGTTCTCACAGTGATATATATATATATATATATATTTCTATATATAGATATACATATATAGATATTTCTAGATATAGATATATAGATATTTCTACGATATCGCCGATGTTAGCATAATCATTACTTTACCAATGATGACGTCTGACGTCGAGGATGGCCACAGTCAGAGTGCCAGTAAGGTTAAACAACTACTGCTAGTATCACGCCGCAGCTGATCTCACTGGCATCAAGATGTGTTGATGCTTTGTGTTGACACTGTATATTCACATATCTCACACTCAATTTCAGTTGGTACACAATAGCGGCGGAGAGCCATTCTATTTAAAACATAGCCTCGAGAAAAAGGCGAGTTTGTAGATTCGCGGAGAAATCAAGAAAACGGCGCGTCTTGCCGACGATGTCATGTTATGGGCTTCGTACCAAACGGCGCCGAAAATGTCTGCACATCCATTATATATTACATAAATAACTTTTAAAAAGAACCAATTTGGCAATAATTGTTTTTGAAATGCCATGAAAAAGTATTTGTGTAAAAGTATTTTTGAAAACAATATTTCTCAAATAATTTTAGCACAAACATGTATTTAAAATAAAAAAAATATATAAACAGTTAATTTAAAATCAAATAAAAAAATAAATCTTTGCATGTTTTATTTGCGAAAATATAAATCAAAATACCATTTGACCAATCCCTGCTAATTTTGTAATTTATTGTATAGATATTAATAATTTGTCTTATTTTTTATACCTTAACAGTGATTTCCATTTTATGTGATACATTTAATGGACAATAACGGTTTTCAATTCAATTCACTTCAATACCAGTGAAATTGTAATTTTGTTAAACATGTAAGTATTCTTGAACTTTCAATGTATTCAAGTAAGTGACAATTTAGCACATGCATGTGTATACGTTAGACAGACTTCAGATAAGATATCAAGAATGTTTGGCGTTTATGGTGTTGCTTGGGTAGGTGTAAGGTAGCATTCATTTGAATGTTAACTTGAGGACACTTGACGGGTGTCCTTTCTCACACCAGCGTCATTTCCGTCGTAACACCTCATGTTTTTGGATCTGGATAATTACTCGATAAAATCCTACTGGGATATTGCGCTGACGGCGTATTTCAGACTGTCCTTCTCTAGAGTTTGTGAGTCCATGGCAGGTTTTTCCATTTCCCTGTGTGGTATCTTTTACTTCCCCTGGCGTAGACACCAGTTACTCGGGACCAACAGCTTTTCTCCCGAAAGACACAAGCAAAGTGGAGGGAACGAAATTGCCCAAGCTTTGAAACGGCGGAGGTGGAACTGAACCGTCGTCCTCTCGATCGACAGGCGGGTGCTCTAACCATTAGACTACCGCTCTAACCATTAGACCACTGCTCTAACCATTCTAAAAAATATTTGTGTTGTTAGCCATAGCTCAACACATGTTATTTGTTCCTGAGTTACCGAAATATATCGAACAATGTTCAAGACTTGCCGCAACTTAAGATGCACGGTTTACTATAGTGCCTACATTGTTTACTATAGTGCCTACATTGTTTACTATAGTGCCTACACGAACATTTCTTAACAAAAAACATAGCGCCACGTATGGCTATGCCAGACGTTGCCATTGCACGCACGCACACACTCACGCATGCACCCACAAAATACACACGCACGCACGCGTGCACGAACGCACGCACACCAACATAATGGTTCAGGGTGGAGTTGGAAGTGAGATAGGGCTGTTTGCTATCACTTATTCTGTTCACCTTGTTCCTGGAGTTCGTCCTGGCAGACCTGAAGAGGTTTTGTAAGGAGTTCAAGCTACATACCAACCTCAGCTTTGACATCAGATGTGCAGTTGACACAACACTCATGGCTCGTCGTGTTCGAGAAGCTACAAGTCTCCACTGAAGGATTTCAAGATGCCTTAGGCAGATGTGGTATGGAAAGAAGTAAGATCAATGTAAACAAGTAAGACCCAAGTAGTGGGGTTGGGGTGGGGGTGCGGGGCAGAATGTTAAAATGTATGTTTCTGGTTTTCGCCGATCACATGACAAAGACGGAATTTCACGAAGGGTGAAATTCGTGAGTTTTTAGTGTTTCCATTTTTATTTCAATTAATGTTTGACCAAGCATTAAGTAATTCAACAGTTATTCTGATAAATTCACAAACAACAACTATAATACAAAAGAGCTAGCATGTTGTAGTGGATACTAGGTAGGTTTGAATTTTTCTCAACTGAATTTGAATAAGAGAAAAAAAATGCAAAAAAATCGTATTCAGGAAGGACCTGTAACTTGTGAACGTCCACACGGCTCTATAAATGAGCTACGTAACAGAGCACACATCCACTTAGACGTGGTGGCACCACGCCATGCGGTCATACGTAACAGAGCACACATCCACTTAGACGTGGTGGCACCACGCCATGCGGTCATACGTAACAGAGCACACATCCACTTAGACGTGGTGGCATCACGCCAAGGGGTCATACGTAACAGAGCACACATCCACTTAGACGTGGTGGCACCACGCCAAGGGGTCATACGTAACAGAGCACACACCCACTTAGACGTGGTGGCACCACGCCAAGGGGTCATACGTAACAGAGCACACATCCACTTAGACGTGGTGGCACCACGCCATGCGGTCATGCGTAACAGAGCACACATCCACTTAGACGTGGTGGCACCACGCCATGCTGTCATGCGTAACAGAGCACACATCCACTTAGACGTGGTAGCACCACGCCAAGGGGTCATACGTAACAGAGCACACATCCACTTAGACGTGGTGGCACCACGCCATGCGGTCATACGTAACAGAGCACACATCCACTTAGACGTGGTGGCACCACGCCAAGGGGTCATACGGAACAGAGCACACATCCACTTAGACGTGGTGGCACCACGCCAAGGGGTCATACGTAACAGAGCACACATCCACTTAGACGTGGTGGCACCACGCCAAGGGGTCATACGTAACAGAGCACACATCCACTTAGACGTGGTGGCACCACGCCAAGGGGTCATACGTAACAGAGCACACATCCACTTAGACGTGGTGGCACCACGCCATGCGGTCATACGCCAACAGCTCGAAGGTTGAGAAAATACGTTCCATATTTGTGCCGAGTGTGCACCAATTTGTTTCTGAAGAGTAGCGTTCTATATTGATTACTTCTCAAACAACGTAAGTTCGGGATCCACGAACCACACTGACGTTCATATACGACATGTACGAAAAAGAGAACAAGGCGCAGCTTTCCACACGTATTATGCTTATGCGTTAATTGAATAATCATGTTTTATGGGATCTAATGCTAATCCAAATGTATGTCATTTATTCTGATATATCTCACTACGTCCACGCCAACACGTGGTTTTTGGAAATGCTATATTCTGCATATATGTCGTAAGCTGCGTTGATAATTGCATTTCCAATTATAAAATGCATTGTATACTTTCAGTTGTTACAATGGATCCTGTCGCTGCCGTCTATGTATTGTCAATGCATTCCGTCGGCGCTCAGGTGGTCGCACTGGCCGATACATATGTTGGCGATCTTGTGACAGTTGATGATACCGTAGACGTTAGACGGATATAACGCCGGTAATTTATGATCACACTCGATCATCTCAAGCACGCAACTTGCCCTGCAGGCGTCAAACTTATGGTCGACGGAAACCGTCATGTCGGACTGACGGTCGTTCGCTAGCACGCTTCCCACGACAAAGACGAGCTGTAGGACATGATAATAACATTGTAGATGCCAAATGATTGGTCTCATGAGGCACAAAAACACAAACGTCCGTATACACTCGGACATGCACACATTGTTACGTCAAACAAACGCTTCCGTCATTTCAAGTCAAATCGGTTTAAGACCACGAAGACACTGCGTATCCCCGGTTTTCTTGGCGAAGTTAGTGACAATTTAAGGGGGAAAATTTGTCCTCGGTATGCGATGTCATCATATCGCACCTTAGCTCCCCATGCAACAAGAGCGCCATTGTGTGATTGAAATATTGTCTAGGCTTCGAACGGATACAGTCTAACCGCAGTTATCGATGTTTGCGTGATGTGGCGCCACCGTTGATGATCTCAATAGAACCAGGATTCAGTTACCACTTTTCATTGTTACGCTTCTGATCCGGTTTGGCCGGAATTTGGATAACCAATCGATTTGAATGTCATAATAACTGATTTCAATTGTATTGATACAATATACACAGTAAGATAAAGCTGATTTAATAGTTATCACTATGTTCGTTTTGTTTGACGTATCACTGCAAAACTAAATTGCAGATTTAAATATATAAAATAGCAGATTTAAATATATAAAGTCATGTCAATAAACGAAAGATAATAATAACAATAATAATGATTATTACTATCATTATTACTACAGAAAGCAAGTTACACTTATGTAATATAATATATCTTCGGAAAATAATAACTGTGGATCAATTATTTGATTGATCTGCTGAGAAATGTTAAAATAATACACTTACCAGAAATACCTTCATAGTATCACACCTTCAGATGTTTGATGAATGAATACAGTATGTGTGATTACTGAAACAAAATATTCACTATATATACACTAGTCTTGTTACCACTAGTCTTGTTACCACTAGCCTTGTTACCACTAGTCTTGTTACCACTAGCCTTGTTACCACTAGCCTTGTTACCACTAGTCTTGTTACCACTAGTCTTGTTACCACTAGCCTTGTTGCCACTAGTCTTGTTGCCACTAGTCTTGTTACCACTAGCCTTGTTACCACTAGCCTTGTTGCCACTAGCCTTGTTACCACTAACCTTGTTACCAATAGTCTTGTTACCACTATTCTTGTTACCACTAGCCTTGTTGCCACTAGCCTTGTTACCACTAGCCTTGTTACCACTAGCCTTGTTACCACTAGTCTTGTTACCACTAGCCTTGTTACCAATAGCCTTGTTACCACTAGCCTTGTTACCAATAGCCTTGTTACCACTAGTCTTGTTACCACTAGTCTTGTTACCACTAGCCTTGTTACCACTAGTCTTGTTACCACTAGCCTTGTTACCACTAGCCTTGTTACCACTAGTCTTGTTACCACTAGTCTTGTTACCACTAGCCTTGTTACCACTAGTCTTGTTACCACTAGTCTTGTTACCACTAGTCTTGTTACCACTAGCCTTGTTACCACTAGCCTTGTTACCACTAGCCTTGTTACCACTAGCCTTGTTACCACTAGTCTTGTTACCACTAGCCTTGTTACCACTAGTCTTGTTACCACTAGCCTTGTTACCACTAGTCTTGTTACCACTAGCCTTGTTACCACTAGCCTTGTTACCACTAGTCTTGTTACCACTAGCCTTGTTACCACTAGCCTTGTTACCACTAGCCTTGTTACCACTAGCCTTGTTACCACTAGCCTTGTTACCACTAGTCTTGTTACCACTAGTCTTGTTACCACTAGTCTTGTTACCACTAGCCTTGTTACCACTAGCCTTGTTACCACTAGCCTTGTTACCACTAGCCTTGTTACCACTAGCCTTGTTACCACTAGCCTTGTTGCCACTAGCCTTGTTGCCACTAGTCTTGTTACCACTAGCCTTGTTACCACTAGCCTTGTTGCCACTAGCCTTGTTACCACTAACCTTGTTACCAATAGTCTTGTTACCACTATTCTTGTTACCACTAGCCTTGTTGCCACTAGCCTTGTTACCACTAGCCTTGTTACCACTAGCCTTGTTACCACTAGTCTTGTTACCACTAGCCTTGTTACCAATAGCCTTGTTACCACTAGCCTTGTTACCAATAGCCTTGTTACCACTAGTCTTGTTACCACTAGCCTTGTTACCACTAGTCTTGTTACCACTAGTCTTGTTACCACTAGCCTTGTTACCACTAGCCTTGTTACCACTAGCCTTGTTACCACTAGCCTTGTTACCACTAGTCTTGTTACCACTAGCCTTGTTACCACTAGTCTTGTTACCACTAGTCTTGTTACCACTAGTCTTGTTACCAATAGTCTTGTTACCACTAGTCTTGTTACCACTAGCCTTGTTACCAATAGTCTTGTTACCACTAGTCTTGTTACCACTAGCCTTGTTACCACTAGCCTTGTTACCAATAGTCTTGTTACCACTAGTCTTGTTACCACTAGCCTTGTTACCACTAGCCTTGTTACCACTAGCCTTGTTACCACTAGTCTTGTTACCACTAGTCTTGTTACCACTAGTCTTGTTACCACTAGTCTTGTTACCACTAGCCTTGTTACCACTAGTCTTGTTACCACTAGTCTTGTTACCACTAGTCTTGTTACCACTTACGCTTACTTTTGTGAAGAGAGTCTGGATAAGAGTTTGACCTCAAATGAGAAGAGAGTCTGGCCTCAAATGCGCGGTCTCAGTGTTACCCACCCTCACCACTCCATTTTGTGTAGGCCAAGAGGAAAAACATTTGTTGGTTTGGTTTTTGGTGCTTTATTTGCTGTTACGCCGCGTCGAGGGACTCTTTGTATGTTTCGCCGTGGAGGGACTCTATGTATGTTACACTCGTTCGCCGGACGCAGCTTGTTGGCAGAGGCGCTACCTCGGGCAGACTCGCGTCTAATTCTTTCCTTATTTCGCTTGTTTCCTGCCACATCGAGAAGCACCGACGGGATTCGAGAAAGTGACATCTGTCCTTCTTCCACGCCCAACTTTTGTTGAGTTAATAATACGAATCATTGGTCAGTAATAGTGCATTATTAGGAGTGAGTTATCGTAGGTGTAAAGGAGCATGGTGATGCACTGTGGGGGGAGTTAGCGTAGAATGCGGAGCTGTGTGGGGTTCACGACCGTACAACTCCATAAACTCGACTTGTTATTAAAATGATACGAATGATGTAGTCACGAGAACGTCATAAGACATGCACCACCCCATCAAAAAGATAGAAATGAAAACAACTATCTTAATTAAGTAGCGGCTAGAAACATGCAAAGCTTACTTACAGTTACGAGGCACAACCAGTTCACGGTGACACTGACACGATGTAGGCTCCCCAAATTTAACTAAACTTACGTAAGCTGGTGAGTGTCGCTACTAGAAGCTGAGTACCACTTGATTGTAATTTATTTATGGACTATAACCAGTTACTCAAACGTTCAGGGTCTAACACGGATTGTTCTATTTCGTGCAACTCATATATTCCCCCGCCCGATGGCCATGTTAAAGTTGAAACGATCGTATCACGCATGTAATTAATTCATATGTTGTTTTCTCATATGACGAATATTGTTTCCATCCCATTTTCTTTTACCTTCTTCGTTTTCTTTCCACCATTTAACAATATTTAACAACATTTGACAATATTTAACGGTATTAACGATGTTTAACAATATTTAGCAATATTAACAATATCTAATAATATTTAACAATATCTAACAATATTGTCATCCATAGCAAAATACCCAGATGGCAAGTGGACAAGGAAGTTATTGGGTTATCGAGAGTAAACAGTTTTTTTCATCGATGTGTTTTCTTTCTGAGATATATTTCAGTTTTGTTGTTAAAACATGTTCACGTTGCTACCATTTTATACAATTTAATTTGTTGTCCTTTGTGAGAATGAGTGCTTTCTGATATCTACGCTGATCATTCACTATCGTTTCTTTGCGTCCTGTAGTTCTACTATTTTTCTTAAGTGAAAAATAACATTTCTACCAATAATATGTTCATACGCATTCCATATCAAATTCGTCAAAAATTCAATTTGGTCTCCTCTTAACCTCTTAGTCTGTAGGGTTGTTGCATCACATTTTTCATAAATACGGTCTCGCAGTTCTGGAATCATTTCAGTTGTTGATAAATACCAGGCTCTTGTGTCTTCTTTTCCAGTGACCATACATACCCAGCTTTCCTATCTGGATGGAACATAGCAGGGATTATTATATAAATTGAGTTTGGACACAAACAGCATGGCCATATCCTATTGGCAAGTGCAGGAATATATGTAGGCGAATATATTTACATTTGGTGAAACACACCATGACAGGATCCGCCCATGTCCTGGGTTACGCCCGGCAGTAAGATCCAGGACTAGTTCGGCGAGAATAAAAAATACCCGAAGCGTGCAACGTACTTCATTCTCCACAAGCTCATAACCAACTTGCACTATATACGAAGGCACCTGAGAGAGTTGAGACTAGTTCCACGTGTGCTGTCTGAGATGCATTTTGAACGTAATATTGCATGACTACATACCAAATACAGATATACTCCAAACATTCCAAACTTCACGGCGTCGATGCCATCATTAAGAAGGCGTAATTCCGTTGATCTGGTCACCTGATAATAATTAATTTCAATGTTGTCTTCAAGACATGGAACTTACGCAATTTAATAGATTCGAAGCAATTGATTTGTTAACGCTTTATTGTTTACTGTGGCGCGCACTACTTGAATATAATTCGGCCTGTAATATGTATACGACATCAAGCATTCTGATTGGTCGCAGAAAGAAGTAAATGCGAAATTATGAACGACTTGCGGTCGGCAATAAAGTAGGAAACACATTTACATAACATTAGTTCAAACGAATTACGACAATATACATTATAATGAGCCTGGGAGAAGTTGTAGGCGTCGTAGTACGTCGTAGTACGTCGTAGTACGTCGTAGTACGTCGTAGTACGTCGTAGTACGTACTATGATAAACAAATATTTTTTTAGTTTAATTCTACATATCCACATTGTACAACATTTTATTTGGATTGTCATATACAATATGTTTCCCTTTCCACTTGGTCAACATCAGTGTGTACTCAGTGTGTACTCAGTGTATACTCAGTGTATACTCTGTGTATTCTGTCTGTATGCGATATTTCGCAATCGCTGATGCACTTGTTAAAGGTGTTGTGACAGGAGACACAGCTGTGGTCGAAAGATGGATAGACAGACTGATGAGAGGTTTACATCGCGCTGCACCTTCTCGTGCAAGCAGCGCTGCTAGCGGACGACGTACTGCGACGTTGGCCCGACGACGGGAGCCGATGTCATAGCGACAGAGACGAAGAGCTATAGAACATACAGTCATGTTCATTGAAGTAAAACCACTACAAATAAACAACGTTTGTGTCCAACGATGCATTGTGCATTGCTTGCGTTTTCTTTCAAACCATAGTGCTGGCTGATGCACCAACACTATTGCAAGTTGATGCTTGCAAGCTGTTATGATGAGTAATCTCTTAGTAGGTTACTAATCGTAAAAAACCTATTCATCATTTGCTTGAGAAACAAATTAATATTATTCATATTTTAATGAGCAATATATAATCTGTAAGTTTTTACGACTAGATGCTGTCCAAAGGCAATGCTTATTGTAACCTGGGTAAGCATAGATAGTTCTACGTTTTGCGTAATGGAATTCGGCCGGTTTGATAAACCAACAGAGAGAATGTTAAAATATTAGATTAGTGTAACCGATGAGGCCAACTTGGCCGGTGAGATATCAATAGCGTTGACATACTTCTGAACCAATTTGGGTCGAAATGCAAAAACAAAACGACTAACGGGTACATGCTGTTGTGCCACTCAATGCAGGTCCTGAAACCGCAGTCGTTAAATAACAGTATCATCTTAGTATCATCTTAGTATCATCTTAGTATTATCTTAGTATCATCTTAGTATTTTCGGCAGCGATTCAAATAGCTGTAGAATCAGCGACTCGCGCAAACCCAAGGAACGTTACGTCGTTTGTTTACTTGATGAATTCAATTTTATCCGTTGTATTTCTTTTACTTCGCATCTTTGTGTAAAACAAAATATCATATCCTGATCCAAAATGTGTGTGTGTGTGCGTGCGCGCGCTTGTGTGTGTGTGTGTGTGTGTGTGTGTGTGTGTGTGTGTGTCTGTGTGTATGTGTGTCTGTATGTGTGTGTGTTTGTGTGTGTGTGTGTGTGCACGTGTGTGCACAAGTGGTTGTACATGTTTGTGTACACGTGTGTACACTTGTGCGTGTGTGTGTGTGTGTGTGTGTGTGTGTGTGTGTGTGTGTGTGTGTGTGTGTGTGTGTGTGTGTGTGTGTGTGTGTGTGTGTGTGTGTGTGTGTGTGTGTGTGTGTAAGAGAGAGTGTGTGTGTGCGTGCGTGAAAGAGAGAGAGAGAGTGTGTGTGTGCGTGCGTGCGTGCATATATGTTTGTATGTATGTATTTTTGTTTTGTTTATGTCTGTATGTAAGTATGTATGTATGTTTGTATGTATGTATGTATGTATGTATGTATGTATTTTTGTTTGTATGTATGTATGCACGTATGCACGTATGAACGTATGTATGTATGTATGTATGTATGCATGCATGCATGCATGTATGTATGTATGTATGTATGCATGTATGTATATATGTATGTATGTATGTATGTATGTATGTATGTATATATGTATGTATGTATGTATGTATATATGGATGCATGTATATATGTATGTATATATGTATGTATGTATGTATGTATGTATGCATGCATGCATGTATGTATGTATGTATGCATGCGTGAATGCGTGTATGTGTGTATGTATGCATGAATGTATGCATGTTTGCATACATGTATTTCCCCCATTCTCTTTTGTTTAAGACCTTTGTCTCGTTAATGATTTACATGTCACTACCGTCCGAAGGATTTTGATGTAAAGACTATTTTATGATCACACACATACCATCTGCGTCACCTGTGTGTATCGAATAACACGCAAGTCGGCCTACAGTGTGTTGTCCGTGTCAGACCACGCCACATCCCATCATAAAGTAATCATCTCGTGCACATCGAGTGCAACAACAAAGCAGACACAAACAGGATCCTGGAGTAAATCACACTGCCGCGTGTATACACTGTCGATGCTTAGGCACACTGAGGGTGTGTTCACAGTTGGCCACATTTACCTGCTCGTACAAAGCGTATTAAGGGGGAGGGAGGGGAGATGGGGAGGGAGGGGAAGGAGGGGAGGGAGGGGAGATGGGGAGGGAGGGGAAGGAGGGGAGGGAGGGGAGATAGGGGAGGGAGGGGAGATGGGGAGGGAGGGGAAGGAGGGGAGGGAGGGGAGATAGGGGAGGGAGGGGAGATGGGGAGGGAGGGGAAGGAGGGGATAACGAACATATCCCTAACAATTTAAGTGGAATATTTTCCGGACATCTCGATGAGTGGTCGTATTCCGAAAATCTGAACAAGTAAAACGTCCAGAAATCATTAAATTGTCTCAACTACATTGGCTGCCAAACCCACAGTACGGAGAGTCTGCTCAAACAAGGCATCTATATAAATATCACTGTAAATCTCGATGAGTCACACAACGGAGTTTGGAGCACTACTTCTAGCTCGATTGCCTCTTTAACTGGACTTGTTAACCTGTGCGTGCGAACAGCTAATATTGAAGTGAATTATCTAGTCAACATATGTGTTGTTATCATTTCTGCACTTCCACAAAACTGAGCAGCACAGTGAAGACGATTGGGTGCCCCCGTAACTTAGAAATGTTAAAATATTTTATTTTTAAATATGACTCAGACAATTTGGCTAGAAAGACAATTTCATTGTTGAAAGCTCTACTGAATTTGATTAAATTATCTTACGACGATTCCAATTCAAAATGCTATCAGTTGTGGCTGTAACTGTGGGACAAAGAAGAACCAGTGTTAAGATTCATCTTGTGGATATCCACTCACGACAAGCAAAACAGAGGAAAATAAAGAAAACCATACATCAAACTAATCTGTGAAAAGTTTGATGTCGAAGTGACTGGCCTTCCATCCGTAATGAACAACCGACTTCTATCGAAACGACTGTCAATGATCCGGCCCCGCCCGGCCAAAGATGATGACGCTGACAATGATGGAAGATGACAGATTTTTTTATATGAATATAAGCTTTCATCTCGATCAGTCTAGACAGACAGACAGATGAAACCTGACCAGTGATAACGTTTGGGCTTCCAACATTACGTCACTCGATGCGGGGACATATTACCGGAATCTCGCGTGTGTTGTCAGTAAACCGCTCGCAATGTTCGCGCCGTTCTCTAGCGCGCTTCTTCTAGCGGTCCTGTGCGTGGTCCAGGCCGACTTCGGTGACTTCCCGTCGCCGAAGTGTTGGTGGGCGAAGCGCATCAGTGCCGTGTTGTTCACGGCCGGACGACTGACGGACAGACAGATCAAGTACGCTGCTGATGGCGGTTTCAAGGTTGGTTGTTCCGCCGTCTTCGATTAAATAATTATTTCTTATTTTGTGCCAGTAGTTATGTTGATTTGCGTGTAATAAGTACGCGTGCGTGCGTGCGTGCGTGCGTGCGTGCGTGCGTGCGTTCTTTCGATTGGGTGTGTGTGTCTGTATGTTTGTTTGTTTGCGTGTGTGTGTTTGTTTATGTATGTGTGTGTGTGTGTGTGTGTGTGTGTGTGTGTGTGTGTGTGTGTGTGTGTGTGTGTGTGTGTGTGTGTGTGTGTGTGTGTGTGTGTGTGTGTGTGTGTGTGTGTGTGTGTGTGTGTGTGTGTGTGTGTGTGTGTGTGTGTGTGTGTGTGTGTGTGTGTGTGTGTGTGTGTGTGTGTGTGTGTGTGTGTGTGTGTGTGTGTGTGTGTGTGTGTGTGTGTGGCTTTGTTTGTTTGTGTGTGTGCACACACCAGTGTATGCGAGCGTGCGTACGCGCGTGCGTGCGTGCGTGCGTGCGTGCGTGCGTGCGTGCCTGTGTGCCTGTGTGCGTGTTCAGGTGCAACTAATATATATCGCTCGAGCTAAACCTTGACCATGGTATTTCTACCGAACCCTTTGTCATTTGTAGACCCTCATATCGTTGACCTACTATCACAGAAGCGGGCGGGTGATGGGTGAGGTGGTGCCCTCTACCGCTGTCAGTCGGCACATCGCCGTTGACTTGGCTGGCGTCCACTTCGTGTCGTTGCCGTGCAATGGCAGGTTCGTTGTAAATACAGTCGCGGCCATTACTGCTAACTGTTAAATATAACAATGAGACGGTTTCGGCTGCATATCAAGAAATGAGACAATATTACATTTTACATGTGATGTTAAAACTCTCAGGTAGGAATTGATTGAGGGAAAAATCATGAGACCATTTTGGCAAAAACTATATAACTGAACTTTAACGAAAACTTTGAGTTAGACAAGTACGGCAGGAAAACCTGCGCTGTCTAACACTTGATTCGTAATCAACATTTATCTGACAGCGATGAAGCACAAGCAGACCCTGCCGAGCATTGTTTCGTTTATTCACCTTTTTCGTTAGGTCATTTCATTTCCTAGGTATTTATTGTTCGTGAACAATTCATGCGTTTGTTCTGGTTCAACCATTTCCTGTTGTTTACTCTGCTACAAATAGATTTAACAAGATTGCCACCCAAGGCAGAACACCTGGACGTCAAGTGGACAATGAAGCCATCGGCTCATCGAGTGTTACATTAAAGCAAGCCATCGGCTCATCGAGTGTAACATTAAAGCAAGCCATCGGCTCATCAAGTGTAACATTAAAGCTTCATCATCGGTTCCATTTTTTCGCTCGTTAATTTCAGACTCATTTCGCTACAAAAACTGATCTAGTATACACTACGACATGCTAGCTCGTTTGTGCAGATGTGTTTTGTTTCTGACCGGGTCCGTTGCAAAATCGTGGAAAAAGACAAAAGTGGCCTCGTCGCTAACTACTAAAATATAAGGATATACACACTTTCTCAAATTACCCGATCTAAGGATCAAAGTAAATTTTTTCGATTAATTAAACAAAAGTACGAACTATTTTATTAAACTGACTACTTAAACTGTTCGCATATTACAGATTTGAACATCAACGAAGCTGATTCGCGATGGGTAAATCAGTTAAGGAGGGCGTTTCAAGGCATTAGAGAAATATACTAACAGTACACCGTCTGACGAAAAGTAGTCATACATTATAAATATATTCGGTTACCGAACCTTTCAGGTCACTGCTTCAATGGATCAATGATTTCTCCGGCATCGTCGAAGCGGCACAGCCACCTGTCCTCGTGTACGACAGAGTCGGTAAAGTTGCAAGCTTCCTCGCGCTGGCGCACCTGGCGAAAAAGACGGGAATGAACAATCAAGAAGTACTCGACAGGGGCGCTGCTCTCGGCTATAGCTTCTCTAGGCGCACATTTCAGGTACGTCATCGATTGGCTGCCAATGGGTCGATTGTAAGTTTTTGTGTGTTATGTCTACACAATACCTATTGTTTTTCATAGTTTTATTAAATGTTGTGTGATTTGCCAAAATACCATGGAATAGTGAAAATACGAATAGTTGCAAGCTGACTGTATTTGAATATTCTGTTGCTAGGTAACTCACGCCTCGGCCGTTATGTTCCACCTTTAATTTGCCCCCTGGCCATTAACGCGCGATCACGTACCCGTCACTTACCTCAGTTTGTGCACGGAGTTTTTGTCCGTTCCATTCCCTAACAAACGTATTGCCTAACAGAGACATAATTCTACGTATTTTGACATTCGATGCGAAATAAAAATTTCCATTCAGAAAAGTGCAAGAAAAGAGCACATCATAGCCTGAACAAATGCCGTCAGACCGCTATGAATGACTACAACAACACGGACTCCATTGCATACCTCAATGTTATCTATTGCAGCATTGAATCCAGTCAATATCACATGCCCATGTCGTTGTTTCCTTCAAATCAACGTCACTGGAAATGAAACGCTGCTTAGCTGTGACGTGTTTGTGTTTTTTGTAATTGGCAATTTAAGTTAATTTACCAGGAGTAAGTGACCAGGGGTATGTGACTATGGGTAAGTGACCAGGGCAAATGACAGCGGGTAAACGAACGCAGGTTAATTGACCGAGGGATAAGTGATATCATACCCAACGTGTTATTTGCGAATGCCGTGGCAGGTTATTTGTTGTCGCCTGTTTAGACATTGCACGAATCCGTAGTGCTGCAACCGCAGGGCAATACCCTGATTGTTTGCTAAATATGTCAGCACTAAATGACGGGTGCATTAAACTACCATCCACAGAGAACACTCGCCCGTGTGACTGGGAGTAGGAAGGCTGGCAAGGCGCCCAAGTTAGCCGTGTCTCTGCCAAGATGGACCAAGTTGTGGGCTCTCAAACCTGTGTACAAGAACTGGTACGTCTCCGGACAGTTGCAGGTGAGTCAATAGCAACGACATCGACGACAACAGCAGCAACAACAACAACAACGAAGATAATGGTTGTTGCAACAACATGATCATTACCACCACCACTAAAAAAAGAAAAAAACAACGACATAAACAGCAACATCAAAGCCACAAGCAACAACAGAAGCGACACAAACAACAACACCAATGGTACAAACAACACCACCAATGGTACAAACAACAACACCAACGGCATAAGCAACACAAACAACTACAACGACACAAACAACAACACCAGTAGTAATAATGACGATGCAAATGTGTAAAACTTAGACGATTGTATTAACGAAATTATATAGTAGTAAATATTCAACTCGCTTCTTTCTTATTAAAACAATTGATATTTTACAGTAATGTGTCAATAAAAATCGTGGGATTAACATGTTGGGTATTTGTCAACTACCAGAACATTGTTGATATGTTGTTGGATGATCTAGAAAAATACTGTTAATTTTAATAATTAAAAATAAAATAATCTAATAAATAATTTCGCAATACTGTAACCGCTTTAACATATCGTGTTATTTTTTGCGTGAGGAATATAAAATAATGTTAATGCTGCATGTGTTTAAAACAGATTCCTCAACTGATTTAACCTTACAACTTTAATGGTTACAAATCCGGTTCACTGGTCATAAATCCGGTTCATTGGTGTCAAAAGATGTAGTGTGTGAATAGTTTATGTAACATCCGCAGTCTATTTAATAAAAAATTACTAATTTTGTTCCAAAATGGTAAACACTGTGTGGGTCAATGCTGAATATGAGCGTGACCTCCATCCTCTCGCCGATCACATGACAAAGTTAAAAAATTTCACTAAGGTAAGGAAAAAATATTTCAGCATTTTGTCGTCTTTCCTGTCGTCTTTCCTAATTTAAAACCATTCCCGTGTAAATAACACCACAACGGTGTTGACTTCATTGTACTCAGGCCAACCACATACCCCTGCTGTCGTCGATCGGCTTCGATGCCATCATCAACTGTCGCAACACTCTCACCCGCAACTCGCCCCCGATCAACTCCCAGGAGGAAGTGAACCTACTCAACGTCAAGTCCTTCACAGGCACCTATCGGGCCGGGGGCAGACAGTCGACAGCCCGACTCATGGAGGTATGTTGGGCGTAACTGGAATGACATAATGCAGCCCTTAAAGGGGAACTGAAGCAATTTTGTGTTATGCCGTATATTTAAATATATATTATCTAACTCTGCATTAATGGTGACAGATACCTGCTAATTTATGAGATAAACTGAAAAACTGATTTTGTTTGAGACAAAAATCGACAAAATACTTCACTGTGTATCGCCATCTTGTTGTCGAAACGAGTGGTTTGAGTCGCGTATATCTAATCAATGTAAAGTTTCGATTTTTTTGCGATTTATTTCGTAAATAGGCATTCTGGAGCGAAAAAAAAGATATGGGTCTCTGTTATATATACAAGTGTTTACACACGTCAACAAAATAACGTTTTTGTTCGTTCCAAATAAAAAAAGTTAAAGAAATTACAACAAAACACGCAAAAAATCGTCGAAAACGCCACACTTCTCGAACACACGAGACGCTAACCAACGAGAATATGCGATAACGGAATACCGGAACTATTTTTTACTTGTTGACAAGATGGATGCATCACTTGTGACAGTTTTACCAGATCTGCTACTAGCGATTAGTGGTATACTGAACTTCCGTAATAGTTGTCTATCTTTGGAGAAATGGAAACCACAGACGAAGAGTCTAGTTCGACAGGCCACACGGAAACAACCGTTGACAGTCGTAAAATGTCACCGAGTGTGCGAGTCACGCTCCAGACTCCAGCCCAGGTCGGCTTCACCTTTGACTTTGTTGACGTTGGATTCAGGAAAAATTACAACAGCGCTTTGACTGTCAACGATTCCTGACTAGGTAATGTGGTGTGGTGAACCTGTGGAAACTGCGTCCCGATGTCTGCGCACGTTTACATTGAGTCATCATGCTGCGCCGAGGAAGCTACCATGCCTAGGCTAGGGCTAGGCTATGCCTATGGCTATTTGCCTATGGCGTTGGTGCTTGCATCACCGTACGAAGGCGAAGACGATGATTTTGTAGTGATATGCACAAACAGAGCAGTGCTAGATGTTGGTCTGCTGCCATTGCATGATTTGCGTGCCGACTCATTGATTCGCCCTATAGCTAGCAGGTCAGTAATTCAATTGTTATCGAATCATTGCCATTTTAATAATCATATTTTTTCTGCATATTTCTTTTACCTAGTCCGAGGGCGAGGTCCGAACTACAATGGCAATGCAAGCAGGCTTTTCTCTTTATTTTGTATCTAATCTAATGAAGTATACAGTGACTGTATTTTAATATTGTGTTTGATTTTGTGTTGAATAACATTGATGACAATAATAACATGAGGGTTTATTTAATTCATTATGTGAATATATATATATTCTTAAATGTTACCGTAATCGTGATTGTAATAATGATTGTAATCATGACTACATTTGTAATTGTGATTGCAATAATTACTGTAATCATGATTACATTAATATTCGTACTTGTAATCACCCCTCTCTGTAGCACACCACAACACCTTGTTGTTTGGTGCAATGTAATCATTTAAATAAAAATAATTAACTACTGACAGTATGTAATGTTCACAGTTTTGCAACTATTATGGTAATTATGGAATTAGTGCTATCAACAAACCATGACAAATTATATTTCAGGCTCAGGAAAGGCAAGACAAGTAATCCCATCCTGCGATGTGGGAAGGATCTGTGATGTCTATTCTGAACCGAATTGAATTGATGGAAAGTTTAGCTATGGAGATTGACCTGACACAAGTGAGTGTATTGATAGTCTGATATAGACAAATTGTGAGGCACCCACAGTATGCAGCATGTCGAAAAACAACATGGAAAACTACAAAAATTCCTGCTAAAATATTAATAACTGAATGATGTGAATGCCTTCTTATCCATATCCCATTTCTGTCAACAAAAATGTTAAAATGTTACCTGCAGCATCTTGCATGTCACTACACACAATTTCATTTATATTGAGACCAACATAAAATATATCAACAGTTTATTCCCATAGAAAAACAATTACCAAAGAAATAAGGCTAACTAGAACGACTGAAACCAAGACTAAACATTGACTAAAACAGTGACTTCTACCACCGGGAAATACAACCTGGAACATGGATATCACAGTTACACACATCATTATTATGCCACATCATATCAAATATACTGGTAGTTTAGCTTAGGAAATAATTAATCTTTATAAAGCCAAGGCATATTAACTGTTTCACCATCATCATCTGTACCAATGGCAATAGACTACTTGTTTTGATTGGACAGTAAATGTACACAAATCATGTGTAACAATATTACTTGTTCTGACTGACAGTAAACGTACACCTATCATGCATACCAATACACTACTTGTTCCTACCAACAGTAAATGTACACCAATGATCTCATTATGGAATCTGCACCATTTCACTTCTTCTTCTGACAGTAAATGTACACCAATCATGTGTATCCAATATACTACTTGTTCTGACTGAATCTACTACTTGTTCCTACCGACAGCAAATGTAAACCAAGCGTCTCATTCTCTACCAAATACACTACTTGTACTGACAGTAAATGTACACCAATCATATGTATCAATACACTACTTGTTCAGACTGATAGTACTTGCACACCAACCATCTGTTCCAATACACTACTGGCACTAAATATACACCAATACACTACTTATTCTGACTGATAGTACTTGCACACCTAACATATTCAATTCACCTTTCACTCATCCAGGGGTAGAAATCAGCACACTTTCCTGACAGACACCCCATTATCCGAAAGACCTTGGCTGATAGATCAGACATGAGTACAACCTGTGTCACAGTTTATGGCTGTTTGGTGTGTGGCAGGTGCAGAAAAGTGACATAAGTTTTTCTCACGAATGACAAACTTCTTCTCTTTCTCATAGGTGTCGGAGCTGCTTGAGTCACCCTCGGTTATGTCGCTGTTATCACGTAGTGTGCATCATCTGCACCAATGTCTTTATTCTCACTGAATCTGATGGAAGCTTCACATAGGAGTAGACATGATCAACGTTCATTGGTGCAATAATGTAATCCGTGACTACAGCAGCATTCGTGAAGTGTCGCACTTGAAATATTGTTACCGGATCGATTTGCATTTCACCATCAGTTGTATGTGGTGCCACAGCAGTAGTAGCAGTGATGGCACTAAAGGTGACATCCGTAATGTAAAGATTGACGGCATCACCCGTAGCGCTGGATGCTTCAAAACTAGTACCTGTACTTGAACGAACCAATGGTGAATCCTTCATCTGAAAAGATTACACATACAGTGACTTGAAAATTTTACAAAATTCATCTTTTGCATAATAAAAATGAATCACAATGTGAGAAACTTTCTCTTGTATATATTATTTTTAGAATTTAAGAGTGCCAGTGTCATATAGAATGTATAAAGTAATCAACCACAGGGAAAAGCATTTTCCCTATAGAGCCATGTTAATTCAACCAATGGGTCTTTCACTGATCTCTTAATGGTTTTAATGAATCTGTTTGGTCAGTTTGACGAATGCCACTGGTAACATAACCAAACGCATGTAACCAAAATTGTAGCATCCTAGCTCCAAAGTGTATTATATTATCTAATCAACATTGCACTGTTTTCAATGGGCCAGGGAGGTCAAAATTCTATAAGGGGTCCAAATTCCATAACAAAATATGGATCCATAGGTACACTTTCTATGGGGTTCCTTATTTTATATCTGACACTCGATTTAGATAACATAATGCATGAATATTGTTATCGGACCAAATGCAGATCTATGCTTGTGACATCTTTACCTTATAAATGCTGCACGTACACACACGTATATATATATATATATATATATATATATATATATATATATATATATATATATATATATATATATATATATGTATATATGTAAATATATATATAATTATTAGGTATACTGAAAGCATCTGCTAAATAGTATGGTGCATGGACAAAAGCCCCTCCCGACAAAAGCCCCACAGACATAAGCTTGTTTCAATTCAATTATACTGTTCATGACTGTTGCTGTAGTACATAGAGACAAGATATTGTCATGAATATACTTCAGGCATGTGGTAAATTCCATTCCGGAATTGGAACTGACCCTCAATTCCAGTTCCGGAATTGGAATTGACTTCAAAATTTTTTTTTTATTGAATTTTTTTCCAAAATTTATTTTTTGGGAATTGGAATTGATTTTGTTGGAATTATTGACTTGATACTGTTAATATTTACCCTTAAATTTACTTATATTACTTCTAAAATCATATTTGTCTGCTATTAGCATGTCACCCTGAATCTGGTAACAGCCAGGAAGTTGACAACATTACAGCATAGACACTGTCTCTGGTATTGAAACATTGTGACCAAGAACAATATAATCAAGCATTTGCATCAAAAAGAAATACTAAGTTACTGTAACAGACAGTAAAACCAAAATCAGACCATTCAGGCCTCATTTTCTTTTTCAGTGTACAAGGTTTATTTACAGAGATTGCCAATTAAGGGCACCTGCCTGCTCATTCCCTTTGTGTGAGAGAGGAAGCCTGCCCCACTTGATTGCAGCCCCTTGTTTATCCAAGCCTAATGTTCAGCCCACAAGTTTCCCATACTAAACATGTCACTGGTCACCTGTACATTGCTGTTACATGTGGCTGTAGGGTTTGCCCTTTGTAGTAATTAAAACTGTCCCCATGGAGAATACATGTTGGAGATTAGGATGTTGAAGACTCAAACTTTCCAATAAATTTTATGAAATATCAATGATACCACAACTGATAGCGATATAAATCCGCCTCCTAGTATATTTGCTCCCCCCGGACTTCTGCCCCTTTTTTCTATGATAGTTGACAAGTGAAAATCAGTTTGCAGTTTTATCATTATTACTACAATAACATAACATTCAATGACAAGTCAAAGTCACTTTAGCCTAATGCAATGGCCTATCCCCTGGAGTGTGTATGAGATGATCTTGTCACCAGTTGTCTTCCAGGTATCATTGATAGTCAGATCAGTGGTGGAAGATGGGTTCTTGGGGTGATGCTTCCACAAACAGTGGTGGAGAGTAGCGAGTCAGAGATCAGCTGGTTTGGAGTGCCCCTGGTATTAGCTGCCTTAGTTTTTAGGTCTTCACGGACCTTGGCAGCTTCTATCTGTGCCATGTCACCATCATGGTGGCAGGCAGTCTTGTTGATCACATTCTGGATCTGGAGATCAGATCAGTGACCACAGCACCCTTGCATGATCAGGATCGACGCTGGCTTCACTCCCAATGAAGAGTAATCTTGTTGGTCCCCCTTCTTGATGTAGGAATGACACTCAAAACATAGCTTCTGACCTCCTCAAATGCTAGTAGTAATTTCCATGGTGAAGTTGTAAGTGAATTCTGACAACTCTGGCTTGTGCATCCAGTTTTATAGGAAAATGGAGTCACTCCAACTCTCCATGGTAAATGCAATTCAAAAGAAACCTTGTTGAGATGGCTTCTTTCAAATATCCTCAATTGTCCTAACATGTCCAGGTCCTAATGTCACTGGCTTCTTCCACAATTGCAATAAAGATAATCCTTTGATTACAGGATCATCTCCAACTACATAAAGTAATTTACTTGGCTGATCTGGCACAAAGAACATTAATTGCAATTAGGGTAATATATATCTTGAATTCATGTTCAGAAATAAAAAATAAGTTAAAAAACATTTCTTAAAAAAACTTACAAATAATCCAGAAGCTATGGACAGGGGGCAAATGTCCAGATTTTGAATAAGGCAAGGGGCTAATGTCTGGGGGCAAGTGACAAAGGGGCAAATGTCCGGAAGGGGGGCAAATGACCTGGACCCGATATAAATAGGAGAAACTGTTCAAAACTCAGATTAATGACCCAATTGTCCAGGGCTGTCCAAAATGTCTGGTTTTGTTAGCAAAAATCCAGGAGAGGTGTCGCAGCAGAAAGTATATATGAAATGTCTGGATGTGTGTGTGTGTGTGTGTGTGTGTGCGTGTGCGTGTGCGTGTGCGTGTGCGTGCGCGTGCGCGTGTGCGTGTGTGTGCATTTAACGAACAATAATTTTTTAATCATCTAATTAAATATGATTGTGCACACGTGACAAATAAAACTGTGTTAAAACGAATTGGATTTGAATTTTTCTTTAGCCTAGGATTTTAACAGTTGGAATTGATTTTTTGCAAGGCGGAATTAGAACTGATTTTTTAGAATTGACAAAACAGAATTGACCCCATGCCTGATATACTTCCTTCATATGTATAGCTTGTACTAATACTATTGTGGGTTGCCGACAGTTGCCCCCTCCCCCACGATATGCATTACAGTGTTATCAGTCGACTTAGAATAAAATGTAATTAATACATCTCTGTGAACTTCCAGTTATTACATGTGGGGTTTAATCTGATCAATAAAGCAAATTAATTTTATATAAGTTTGCCTTATTGTCAAGTCACAAGAATTCAGACAGAAATTGTAAAGTGTCATTATAGAAAGCAGACATGTAATCTGACAGTGTTCAGCTTGGTAGATGACGATGCCTTAGTTAGTTTCCTTTCCAGCTAGACATTGCATGGGTGAAATGCATTTTACTTAAATATTTAAATACTTTTAAAAAGTTGTTGTAACTGCATTTGCACTTAATCACAATGAAAGTATTTGTATATTTTAAATATTTCCATAAAGAATTTGAAATGTAAACAGCAACAGTAGGCTTCTGTTGCACTATAGTCTATACTGTCTTTTGGTCGTGTTTCTCCCATGCATCTACCCCCTTAGGCTTAGCCTTACGCTTGCTGCTTGGTCTCTAGGCATTTACAACACAGGAGTATGAGACTTATTATGAATGTCAATAAATAATATAAAATTATTTTCTTGAATAATTTTGCCTAGTACATACGCCATGGCCCATGTTATAAGGTTGCAGTATATCATGTAGCACTTACTGAGTTATTGTTATTGTTTTGAGTACGGCCACGTATTGAGGTACGTCTGATCACGTCGAAAATAAATCGGCGGATTGGAAAACACTCGTAATTATATCAAACTATTAACACTTACTCGCACTTTATTGTATTCATACATTTCGATTTACTGTGGGTCATATATATGCTGACGTTGAAGCACAGCTTTGCTTATTGGGGTGGAACTATATTGTAATCGTAGTGATAAGTCACAATGGTAACGGTAATCCAATTTACTAACCTGGTTTCGGCTCATCGCTTCCTACGCATCGCTCTGCCCTCTGATATCTGACGTTTCCTTGTCTCAAGTCTCAAGTAGTTATACTCCAAACAGTGTCTCTTCCGAAAGACACGGGCAAAGTGGGGTGAACGAAATTGCCCAAGCTTCGAAACGGCGGAGGTGGAATCGAGCCACCGTCCTCTCGATCGACATTAGACCACCGCTCTCCACTTGTCGCAGAATAGTCTGTAGATGCATGGTCATATGCGAAAAAAAAGATCTAAGATGGAACGGTGTCTTTGACCAAGAATGACATCTTGATGCTCACCGTCTGTCCATGCTCATCACATAGTCTTTTGTCTTGTAATCTGCATCGGAAAAGTGGTCACTCGCAGAGCCTGCGGCTGGCGGACACGGCAATTTCCGCATTTGCAACCACCTTTTCCGCTGCAAATTCTTCCTCGGAAGTCGATCAAAAGTTTTTTCCTTGCATTTGTAGTACTATTTGATATATCCAGGAGCCATCCAGTACACACCAGTTTTCTTTTTATTCGAATTGCCATGCGTTTCGGCCGTTTTTCCGAGAGGTTTTTACTGTGTGAACGCGGTGCCAGGAGCTCGTACTCAAACCACTCTTCCGCTGAGCTCCCCGCAGAGCAATATGGCGCCGCCCAGCGAAGATAATGGCAAAGTTAAAAAGGATATTACAAAATTACCGTGGCGTTGCGCCCATCATATAAGGGTGATGTATACTGTAAATGGTATGTTATTATGTTTGGGCTATGGTTGTTCGAGTGCTTCACCCTCCCCCCCTTTAAGACCTGCTTGAATCGTCCAGTGCCAGTCCTCCGAGGCGTGTCCTTTGAGCGGGTAAACACTCGACAGAACAGCAAATATATGTGTGCGTGCGTGCCTGCCTGCATTTGCTTTTTTTTGTGTAAATGATTGCGTACACAACTGCGTATGCAATTATACATATGTTGACTTAGCGCGCGTGCGTGTTCGTGCGTGTACGTACAAGTGTGTGCGCGGTAATAATTGTATCAGTGTTTCTATTCAACGGTATCCAACGGTCTTATGCTTTTTATGATTTCTCATTTTAACTAAATGAACAACAGGATGTTTTTTTTTCATAAATAGGCCTTCGATGCCTGTGTCAGCATATTATATATTTCATTCAGACTCATTTGATGTTGACAGACGCGTGTCGATGAGGCCAGGGCCAACGAGTACGTGAGGGCGAACTCGCCAGTCAACTACGAGTCCCGCAACTCACGCGAGTTCGGAGATAACATCGGCTACAACGAACCCCTGGAACAGCGCGCGGCTGATCGGTGGCACCTAGACTACTACATCACCCCGATCATCTACAACACAAGTACGTGAACGGGCGGGCGGGCGGGCGGGCGGGCGGGCGGGCGGGCGGGCGGGCGGGCGGGCGGGCGGGCGGGCGGGCGGGCGGGCGGGCGGGCGGGCGGGCGGGCGGGCGGGCGGGCGGGCGGGCGGGCGGGCGGGCGGGCGGGCGGGCGGGCGGGCGGGCGGGCGGGCGGGCGGGCGGGCGGGCGGGCGGGCGGGCGGGCGGGCGGGCGGGCGGGCGGGCGGGCGGGCGGGCGGGCGGGCGGGCGGGCGGGCGGGCGGGCGGGCGGGCGGGCGGGCGGGCGGGCGGGCGGGCGGGCGGGCGGGCGGGCGGGCGGGCGGGCGGGCGGGCGGGCGGGCGGGCGGGCGGGCGGGCGGGCGGGCGGGCGGGCGGGCGGGCGGGCGGGCGGGCGGGCGGGCGGGCGGGCGGGCGGGCGGGCGGGCGGGCGGGCGGGCGGGCGGGCGGGCGGGGGCGGGCGGGCGGGCGGGCGGGCGGGCGAACGAACGAACGAACGAACAGACGAACGAACAGACGAACGAACAGACGAATGTCTGACCGACCAATATATACAGACACTATGACACAATGTTAATGCCCCCCGCGCCCCGTCCACTGTAAGACAGACATAACAAAAAACAGTGGTCCACCGACAGTATTTTAAAGTACAACTGACATGTTACTATTGCGTGATATGACTTAATATTGGTTATTGTGCAATTTAATAGTTTTCATGTAATCCCTCGTATGTTGTACTGAGCCTTCGTATCTTATATGTGTGTTGTAGGTAAGCCCGTGATCGTTTACTCTGTGGACAACGTCGAACATTACATGGACGCGTGGATGGAGGCCGCAGTCTTCAAGAACGTCGTAGTACACTGCACCACCGGCTACAGGGCAGGTAGGTTCACGCACAATAACAACGCCACTTCTCCGGCTACAGGGCAGGTTGGCTCACGAACAATAACAACGCCACTTCTGCTACAGGGCAGGTAGGCTCACGCACAATAACAACGCCACTTCTCCTGCTACAGGGCAGGTAGGCTCACGCACAATAACAACGCCACTACTCCTGCTACAGGGCAGGTAGGCTCACGCAAAATAACAACGCCACTTCTCCTGCTACAGGGCAGGTTGGCTCATTCACAGTAACAACGCCACTTCTCCGGCTACAGGGCATGTAGGCTCACGCACAGTAACAACGCCACTTCTCCTGCTACAGGGCAGGTAGGCTCACGCACAGTAACAACGCCACTTCTCCTGCTACAGGGCAGGTAGGCTCACGCACAATAACAACGCCACTTCTGCGGCTACAGGGCAGGTAGGCTCACGCACAATAACAACACATCTTCTGTGGGTACAGGACAGGTAGGCTCACGCACAATAACAACGCCACTTCTGTGGCTACAGGGCAGGTAGGCTCACGCACAATAACAACGCCACTTCTCCGGCTACAGGGCAGGTAGGCTCACGCACAGTAACAACGCCACTTCTCCGGCTACAGGGCAGGTAGGCTCACGAACAATAACAACGCCACTTCTCCGGCTACAGGGCAGGTAGGCTCACGCACAGTAACAACGCCACTTCTCCGGCTACAGGGCAGATAGGCTCACGCTCAATAACAACGCCACTTCTGCGGCTACATGGCAGGTAGGCTCAAGCACAATAACAACGCCACTTCTCCGGCTACAGGGCAGGTAGTCTCACGCACAATAAGAACGCCATTCTCCGGCTACAGGGCAGGTAGGCTCACGCACAATAACAACGCCACTTCTCCGGCTACATGGCAGGTAGGCTCACGCACAATAACAACGCCACTTCTGAGGCTACAGGGCAGGTAGTCTCACGCACAATAACAACGCCACTTCTCCTGCTACAGGGCAGGTTGGCTCACTCACACTAACAACGCCACTTCTCCGGCTACAGGGCATGTAGGCTCACGCACAGTAACAACGCCACTTCTCCTGCTACAGGGCAGGTAGGCTCACGCACAGTAACAACGCCACTTCTCCTGCTACAGGGCAGGTAGGCTCACGCACAATAACAACGCCACTTCTCCTGCTACAGGGCAGGTAGGCTCACGCACAATAACAACGCCACTTCTCCTGCTACAGGGCAGGTAGGCTCACGCACAATAACAACGCCACTTCTCCGGCTACAGGGCAGGTAGGCTCACGCACAATAACAACGCCACTTCTCCGGCTACAGGGCAGGTAGGCTCACGCACAATAACAACGCCACTTCTCCGGCTACAGGGCAGGTAGGCTCACGCACAATAACAACGCCACTTCTCCGGCTACAGGGCAGGTAGGCTCACGCACAGTAACAACGCCACTTCTCCGGCTACAGGGCAGATAGGCTCACGCACAGTAACAACGCCACTTCTCCGGCTACAGGGCAGATAGGCTCACGCACAGTAACAACGCCACTTCTGCGGATACATGGCAGGTAGGCTCACGCACAATAACAACGCCACTTCTCCGGCTACAGGGCAGGTAGTCTCACGCACAATAAGAACGCCACTTCTCCGGCTACAGGGCAGGTAGGCTCACGCACAATAACAACGCCACTTCTCCGGCTACATGGCAGGTAGGCTCACGCACAATAACAACGCCACTTCTGAGGCTACAGGGCAGGTAGGCTCACGCACAACGACAACGCCACTTCTCCGGCTACAGGGCAGGTAGGCCACGCAAAATAACAACGCTACTTCTGCGGCTACAGGGCAGGTAGGCCCACGCACAATAACAACGCCACTTCTCCGGCTGCAGGGCAGGTAGGCTCACGCACAATAACAACGCCACTTCTCCGGCCACAGTTGTTACATCATTGCAGTTTTTCAATAGAAATACTAACCACATTTGTATGCAATTGAAATTGAGAGTTCACCAGATGAAATAAAAATGTGCGAAATCTGCACATCAGATGTATGAGCAATTTTTACGCATGTTCGGAGGTTGGCCGGCAGATAAAAGTACGACTCACCGTACGTTAAATTTAGAGAGTCGGAATAATGGTATATCCATGACAATGCGCGCCAGAATCGAGACAACAAATATCTAACGAATTTTCTTGTTAGCAAAGAATGTTTCGTTCCAACAATCTTGCTCACTGAAAACGCTTATATCTGAGCGTAAAAAAACATCGGTCGCTATGACGCTTGAACCCATAATCCTCGATAGTGACGCCACTCAGAATATCACATTTCCCACAACTTTATTACACATTCAAAACAGACAATTGTTGAGTGGTATAAAGGATTGGTTGGCATGGTAACGACATTGTTGTTTACTTGTTACGTCATTGTAACTGTGCACGTGAGTATTCGTAACATGATTTCAAACAAAAACGATTATTTTGTTCCTGTACATATTTTCAAAGCAAACACTATACATAACTGTTGCAGAATCTGCACATCATATGTAAGTTGTGGCTGTGGTATAATGGACAGTCTTAAGTACTGGGTCTTTACACTCCACACAGCCACTTCTGGGGCTAACATGGGAGTCTGTGGCACGCGTGGTGCGTGTGCACACGTGGCTGGTGGATATGAACATTAAATGTAATGTAAAGACAAAATGATGCAGATAATATGTGTGATTAAAATCAGATCCCCTACAATCAGATGACGCGGACTGGTGGAGCAAGGTGCACTGCGCTCTCAACCAGCTTAAATTACAGTATCTTTGTCATATGTTCGACGTGTACTTTCAGCGCAAGTGGCGGTGCTGGGAGCCGCCATACAGTACGGACTTAGCTACGACTGGGCAGCCCAGCGACTGATCGAGCTCGGCTTCCGCTTCGACAAGGAGGAGGGGCAGCCCGCCTTGAAGATGCTGGAGACCGTCCTTGGCAGTCGGCGAGAACTCGCCTGCGATAGCTTCTTCAGAGCCGTCAGGAAACAAAGTGGCTGCGATGTCGTTTAGTCCGACCGTGATTACGCCTTGCATGCAAAGGCCGACATCCTCAGTTTTAAACTGTCATGATAACTGAGTTTGTCGTCACTCAGTTGGTAGTTTTTATTGGGGTTTCCGAAGAATTAGTTATTATTATTATTATTATTATTATTATTATTATTATCAGTAGTAGTAGTAGTAGTAGTAGTAGTAGTAGTAGTAGGGGCTGATGCCCCAATAAACCGGTACACCAACTTCGCTCCTGCATATTTTCATTCCAGCATCTAATTTTAATTTGTCTGGGAAGTATTCGACAACAATTTAATTATTAATCCACCATCTATCGCGCTTATCGAACCGGATGTGAATTCCAAAGGCTTTGAATGGAAGAAGAACATGTCCCAGACGGTTCACTCGACTGACAGTCCGAAGATTTACGTGACCTGCGACTTAGACGTGGTCACTTGGATGCAAAGAGTCATTCATCCAGCATGAAACGTTGGGGTGTTTACGAGACACACTCGGAAGAACGATGATGGGCGTATCAGGTCATGCGCTGACGTAACAGTGAAACGAATTAGTTGTTGTATCACATACCGATGTGTGATCAAGTTATGCATATCTCCAGCCGCGTGGCCCCATGCCTCTGCCTATACATATAAAATAAATCGTTTTGTAGCTAGAGCAAAGCCGATATCCAAATATTTAGAGACAACTTAATTATGGTTAATTAAAAAAGGCATTTCGATTCAACAAATGGGTTGTGATATTTAAAAATAGTTAATATTACTTTTCATAGGTCATTTGTAAGAAAAGCATAATGAGCTAGGAATGTATTTTAGTATTTAGTTTAGTTTAGTGCTTCAAGAACGGTGTTCTATTTGGCAGACTTAACGTAAACAGAATCATCTTCAATTAAACGATCCATATACGTAAACAGAATCATATTAAATCAAACTATCCAGATACGTAAACATAATCATCTTCAATCAAACGATCCAGATACGTAAACAGAAGCATCTTCAATCAAACGATCCAGATGCGTGAACAGAATCATCTTTAATCAAACGATCCAGATACGTAAAGCGAATCATCTTCAATCAAAGGATCCAGAAACGTAAACAGAATCATCTTCAAACAAACGATCCAGATAGGTAAACAGAATCATCTTCAAACAAACGATCCAGATACCTAAGGGGAAACGCGACAGTGTAGTTGCCCACACGATGACGCTGTTCGTAGCAACATAAAGGCCTAATATTTTCCAGTCGCCGGGTCGTGTGCTCAGCACCCACGGTTATATCAGAATTCCGGCAGCGACCATACACATGTGCTCAGCACCCACGGTTATATCAACATTCCGGCAGCGACCATACACATGTGCTCAGCACCCACGGTTATATCAACATTCCGGCAGCGACCACACACATGTGCTCAGCACCCACGGTTATATTAATATTTCGGAAGCGACCACAGACACGTGCTCAGCACCCACGGTTATATCAACATTCCGGCAGCGACCACACACATGTGCTTAGCACCCACGGTTATATTAATATTTCGGCAGCGACCACAGACACGTGCTCAGCACCCACGGTTATATCAACATTCAGGCAGCGACCACAGGCACGTGCTCAACATCCACGGTTATATCAACATTCCGGCAGCGACCACACACATGTACTCAGCACCCACTGTTATATTAATATTTCGTCAGCGACCACAGACATATGCTCAGCACCCACGGTTATATCAACATTCCGGCAGCGACCACACACATGCACAGTTACTGTTGTTTGGTGTGTATCGTAGGCCACACCCCTCGTTATAAACGGCATCAATCATTGCATACCTGTTCATTGCACACATTTTATTACTGGCAATTAACGCAATCAGTTGTCTGAGTTCAGTAGAAAGGAACTTGATTCATCCACACACACGCACGCACGCGCACACACAAACACACGCACACACAGACATACACTCACACAGACACACAGACACCCAGACACACACACACACACACACACACACACACACACACACACACACACACACACACACACACACACACACACACACACACACACACACACACACACACACACACACACACACACACACACACACACACACACACACACACACACACACACACACACACACACACACACACACACACACACACACACACACACACACACACACACACACACACACACACACACACACACACACACACACACACACACACACACACACACACACACACACACACACACACACACACACACACACACACACACACACACACACACACACACACACACACACACACACACACACACACACACACACACACACACACACACACACACACACACACACACACACACACACACACACACACACACACACACACACACACACACACACACACACACACACACACACACACACACACACACACACACACACACACACACACACACACACACACACACACACACACACACACACACACACACACGCACCACACACAACAAACACACCACACACACCACACACACACACACACCACACACACACACACACACACACACACACACACACACACACACACACACACACACACACACACACACACACACACACACACACACACACACACACACACACACACACACACACACACACACACACACACACACACACACACACACACACACACACACACACACACACACACACACACACACACACACACACACACACACACACACACACACACACACACACACACACACACACACACACACACACACACACACACACACACACACACACACACACACACACACACACACACACGAGCACGCGCACACACGAGCACGCGCACACACAAACACACGCACACACAGACATACACTCACACAGACACACAGATACCCAGACACACAGACACACCAACACACACACACACACACACACACACACACACACACACACACACACACACACACACACACACACACACACACACACACACACACACACACACACACACACACACACACACACACACACACACACACACACACACACACACACACACACACACACACACACACACACACACACACACACACACACCATATGCATCATCGGTATTCTGTTCGGAACATTCTCTTCGTGTGCTTTGCTAGTCATCACGCCGTCGCCATACTACGATATCATCCGTTGACTTTTCTCAAGACAACATTATCTACTGACTTACGCTTCCTCCCCCCCCCCGGTTCCGCCTGCGTGTGCTGTTAGAAATGTATCACACGCGCAAACACACCCATGCTCATACCGCTCTCTAAGCCTCTCCGGCAATGTCTTCTGAGTATTCCTATGCAAACCAATATGCCGTGCTTTGACGACCGCACGTTGAATAAACATTGCGTTGCTTTGACGCCGTGAGCGAGTACTCCGGACAGGGGCCCGTCTTGTTGCTGATTCCTTCATTTTCTGCATCGAATAAGCAAGTCTCGAGAACAATTCAATAATGGCTGTTGTGACGTCACAGCCCCGTTACGCACGTCGGAACGGGTTCGGTTTGAGCGCCGAGAGTCCGAATGGCGTGAGGTTGTCCGCGATTGGTGCGGATCGTCGTGAGTTCGAGGCAGGATCCGGACAGCTGATCCTGACCGGAATGACCGAGCTCGAATATGTGGACTGTCTCCACGTCGATGAACAGATGCGCAGGGACGTGAAAGGTGCGTGAAGTAGGCGAGCCAGATGATGTGGGTAGATTAGTTAATGTAGGAGAAGCAGAAGATGTAGGCGACTCAGATGAGTTAAGCGAGACAGACGAGACATGCGAGGTAGGCTGTGCAGATAAAGTAGGTGTATATTTTGTATATTTTTGGTTATGACAAAAACAAATTACTGTTTAATGTTTAGTGTTGCTTTATTAAATTATTTGCCCTGAAATATACAGTATTTCCTCTTGTCTGCTTCTATGTAATCTAGTTATTAAAATTACCATATGTCGGTATATCTTTTCATATATGGCGTACTAAGTTGGAACTATGACAGAAAAGTTGGTTTCGGGTGCGATCTGAGCTAACCTGCTTAGCAAGTATACAATGCCTGGTTGTTCCCTTGGGACTCGCGGTGATTCACTGGCTGTGCAATAACGCGCCAGGTCGAATGTGTTTACAACAGCACGCAGTTATTGAATAAGACACTACCTTGGAAGAACATTCCTGCGGCACAGTTACCGTAATCTTATTGAGACCACGATTGTGTATCGCGACTGCGTCGTTCGGCCGTGAGCGCTTATGCAAAAATACAAGTTGAAAATTGATCGTGTCGGCGATGTTGTTATACTCAAAGTGTTGTCAGTGCCAAAGCAATCGACCACAGATGTTTGTATAATTACCGATATTCATTAAACAACTTTCGTTGCATTTATATAGGGCCTATACGTGTAGGGCCTCTACATGTAGGGCCTATACATATAGGGCCTATACATGTAGGGCCTGTACGTGTAGGGTATGTACATGTAGGGTATGTACATGTAGGGCCTGTGCATGTAGGGTATGTACATGTAGGGGCTACGTGTAGGGCCTGTACGTGTAGGGTATGTACATGTAGGGCCTATACATGTAGGGCCTATACATGTAGGGCCTATACATGTAGGGTCTATACATGTAAAGCCTATACATGTAGGGCCTATACATGTAGAGCCTATACATGTAGGGCCTATACATGTGGGGCCTATACATGTAGGGTCTATACATGTAGGGCCTATACGTGTAGGGCCTATACATTTAGGGCTTATACGTGCTAGTTTGATTTATTATTCGACGGCGGGTTAGACAAATATTGCATATTTGTTGTGGACAAATGCAAGTGTTTTGTATGAGCAGAGGAATTCTAATGACTAGTGATGGGGATAACAGTATATTTTTCCAGCTAGATGCGGCGCCGGGAACACATACAGCATCAAGACGAAGGACGGAGATCAACTGTTCTATGCCGTTGAAGGTAACAGTGGTTTGGTTAAAGATGTTCTCTTCGTTCTACCTGAGCTCATCTAAAGCACTTATGTTGACAACGGACAGAGTGACGAAGGTGGAACGAGTGTGGTAGGAGAGAGGCGCTGCGTGGAAGGATGGACACTATTATAGTGAACAATCTATATATGCATTTATTCAACTGCTATAACACCAGTGAAAACGAAACGTTTATTTTTAATAACATATCAACAATTATGCAAAACTGTGAGTACTTTACATACAGTGAACTGATGATCTTATATACTAACTTGAAGCAAAGCTCCACTTTTTCTACACTAGCTGTTAACACATGCAGTCTACGAATAAACTTTTGAAAAACTAGAATTGTGCCTAGAAACACTAAACATTTAATTTTATTGTATAGGATTAATTGAAACGTGGCTTACCGACCACGATGACGCTAATTGTTATAACATGAATGGTTATACTCTGGTTACGTATCCCAGACAAGAAGGGAGAAGAGGCGGGGTTGGCATTTACATATCCAACAAGCCCCGAAAAAAAAATTCAACATGACTTAATGAAGAGATATGAGATATGAGTATAGGTATTATGAATCCAGTTTCATTGAGATCAATTTAAACAACAAGACTTTCATAATAGGTTCTGTATATAAACCTCCAAATACTAATATATACAGCTTCAACGATGAACTTCTTAACATCTTAAACTCAATATGGTGGGAAAAGAAGCACAATATAATAATGGGGGGTTTCAATGTAAACTTAATCAACACCGACTCACGCCAAGTTAACGATTTCACCAACAATATGTATTCAACAAGATTTTATCCAACCTACACTAAACCAACAAGAATTGTTAACGACTCGGCTACAACAATATATAATATATTCCCAACATAACACAGTACAAAAACCACTCAGTCATTTTATACACTGACATATCCGACCATCTCCCGGTATTCAACATTTGTGATATTTGTAACCTCCCACTTAAACCAGGATACAAAACACTGTACAGACGAATTAAAAGTGGAAACAAAGTTGGCGAAACTCAAAATAAAATTAAAGTGGACGAATCTAACCCAGATGCTTCGTACAACGCATTCATAAAAATACTTAATACATTACTTGATGAATGTCTCCCTATTAAACAAATTAAAGCTAGAGAAAATCCCATTTCCGAATGGTTGACCAAGGGAATATTAACCTCAAGCAAATACAAAAAAAATATTTTATATAAACAATTTAAGAAGAGCCCAACAGTTGACAATGAAACAACCCACAAAACATATAAAATAAACTGACACATATAATCAGGTTTTCAAAGAAAAATCATTATAAAAACAAATTTGATCTCCAAAAAGGTAATGCAAAGACGTCAAGGCAGCTAATAAAAAAAGTCAACAATAACAAACCCGAGCACAAGCTTCACTTTGTTGGACGGCTCAGAAACTTCAAACCTAAAAGACATAACAAAATACATAAAACATGCAATGATTATTTTATTCATGTGGCGTCAAATCGTGTTAAAAACATACCCACAACAGGTAATGAATCAACTGAATTTTTTCAAACAAATCCTAACAATTTTTTTCTGCCGACCCACAAGCCCCGAGGAAATTGTTTACTATTACGCAACATTAAGTCTAATACGTCTAGTGGTTTTGACAACATTGATCGCCATATTATGCAAGAAATAAGTCCCCAAATAGCTCCCCTACTATCGCATACTATTATGTTAGACTATTCATGTTCTCCTGGAGTGGTGCCACATCAACTAAAAATAGTAAAAGAAATTCCAATACATAAAAATAATGACCCGAATAACATCAGCAACTATAGACCAATCTCAATTCTGCTGTTTCTCAAAAATGTTGGAGAACCTGATGTATAATCGACCTGAACGGTTTCTCACCCAGTCTCACATAATATCAGAAAACCAAAACGGTTTCAGGAAAAACATATTTAACTTACATGGCTCTAATAAATCTTATATATAAAATATCAAGTGGAACCCATAGCTCCTTCAATATATGTATATTAATTGATCTATCTAAAGCTTTCGACACTATAGACCACAATATACTATTCCAAAAACCTAACTGCTATGGTATCAGAGGGCACATACTTACTTGGTTCAGGAGTTACCTAGAGCACAGGACACAATATGTCAATTACAACAATGTAAATTCAAATCACAAGACAGTGATGTGTGGTGTGCCACAAGGCTCTATACTAGGGCAACTATTATTTATACTTTACTTTATACCAAACACCTTTGCAACACATCAACCATAATAGATGTAACTCTTTTTGCAGATGATACCAGTATGCATCAATCTCATAATAAAAAATTAACAATATTCATAGACGAGGTTAATTATGAAAATAAAAAAATAACACAGTGGTTCCACACAAATAAACTTTCCCTAAATATAAAAAACGAACTACATTATATTCACATCAGTAAATAAAAAGTACAATATCCCACCTCAAGCAATTCAAATTAATGAATCGGCCATCCCTCAGGTTAACTTCACTAAATTGCTTGGTGTGTATATAGACGAACACTTAAATTGGTCCATGCACTTGAACAAACTGGCAACTAAACTTGCACAAAATATTGGCAAACTTTTCCTCCCTTCATACATCTTAAAAACGATTTACTGTTCTTTACTACTTCCACATCTACAATATTGTACTCTAATATGGGCTAACACATACACTACAAAACTTAACAAGATCAGAATACTGCAAAAAACTATTAGGATCATTAACAGCTCTGATTACCTCGCTCACTCTGAACCGCTATTTAAACAGAACAATTTATACAAAATTAAAGATACTTACAAACTACAACTAGGGTTAATTATGTAAAGCATACTCGTCAATCACTTCCAAACAGCACATCACTCAACACTATTTCAAAGAAATATGGACATCCACAATTACAATACTACGAACAGCAATGATTACTTTAACAAGATTTAACAAGATTTGCCATCCAAGCCAAAGGCCCAGATGGCAAGTGGACAAGGAAGCCATTGGCTTATCGAGAGTCTAACAATGTTCACCTACTTATAACCCGCCCTCCTGAGATATGTGTCAACCTTGTTTTTAAACATATTCACGCTGCTAGCAGTTACACAATCTGTAGACAATTTGTTCCATTCATTTGTTGTCCTCTGTGAGAACGAGTGCTTCCTGATGTCCAATCTACATTGATCCTTTACTAATTTTACCTCATGTCCTCTAGTTCTGCTATCCTTCTTGAGTGAGAAAAACATATTTCTATCAATATTTTCATACCCATTCAATATCTTAAAAACTTCAATCTGATCTCCTCTTAACCTCCTTGTCTCTAGAGTTGTTAAACCACATTCTTTCAGGCGTTCTTCATAACTAAGGTCTCTAAGTTCTGGAATCATTTTAGTTGCTCTCCTTTGTATGCGTTCAAGCGTATCTATATCCTTCTTACGATATGGTCTCCATGCTTGTATACAGTATTCTAAATGAGGTCTAACTATTGCTTTATAAAGAGGTATAATTAACTTTTTTCCCTTGTATGTTATGTTTCTTCTAATCAATCCAAGAATTTGATTACCCTTTGAAGCTATAATACCACACTGCTCTGAAACTTTCATATCAGCGCTTATTGTAACTCCTAAGTCCTTTTCTTTTACAGTAGTACCCATTTTATAGTTTACATTCAAGTTCCATGTCCTGTATGTAGGCATTTACATTTCCCAAAATTGAACAGCATCTGCCATTTCTCAGACCATTTCATTAATCTGTCTAGATCGTTTTGTAAATGTTGTTTATTACCATCAGTATTAACCTTTCTAAACAGTTTTGTGTCATCCGCAAATTTCAGTACGTTACTTGTTATACTGTCGTCCAAGTCATTGATATAAATTAAGAATAATATAGGTCCTAATACTGATCCTTGAGGTACCCCACTCAAAACCGATTTCCAATTTGAAACTTCTCCATCTACTACAACTCGTTGTCTTCTGTCAGTCAGCCATTGTTCTATCCAGTCAGTTATGCTATCCCCGATACCATGGGCTTTTAATTTAAGTAGTAATCTTTGATGTGACACTTTGTCAAAAGCTTTCTGAAAATCTAAGTAGATAATATCTACTGGCGATCCCACGTCTATCCACTTAGTGATTTCTTCCAAAAAAACATAACATATTTGTTAAGCATGACCTCGCTTTAAGGAATCCATGTTGATATGAATTTAATAATTTATGCTTAACGAGGAAGTCCACCATATGGTATTTAATTAACCTTTCTAATAATTTACAAATCACTGACGTTAAACTCACTGGTCTGTAATTCTCTGACTTATTTCTCGAACCCTTTTTAAATAATGGTATGATGTTTGCTTCTTTCCATCAAAAAGGAACAACTCCCTCTTTTAATGACAAGTTGAATACTCTTGCAAGTGGTATACTGATTTGATCTACTGTTTCCATTAGTAATTTTGGAGGAATCCCATCCACTCCCGGTGATTTGTTATCCTTCATTGCCTTTATATTCTTAGCTACCAATTCTGGAGTTACAAATAACGGTCCTAAATAGTCAGATTTAGCCCCCTGAAATATAGCATCAGCAACTGGTAATGAACTAATATCTCCTTTGGTAAACACTGAACTGAAGTAACCATTTAGGTCTTCCGCCATTAAAAACCCCTGTGATATTATATTTCCAGCACTGTCTTCTAGAGGTCCAACCTTGTCTTGTACGTTTTGTTTACTCCTGACATATGCATAAAAACTCTTGCTGTCATTTTTTATGTTACATGCCAGTTTTTGCTCATAGCTTCTTTTAGATTGTCTGATTTCAGTTGTAGCTGCATTAAGTGCCTCTTTGTATTTTGCATAGTCTTCTTCCTTTCTGGTACGCCTATAAACCCTCCACATAGTTTGTTTTAGCATTATTTTTCTAATTGCCTCTTTTGACAAGTGTTTCTTTCTACACCGTTTTCCTTGTTTTTGGAAGGGAACAAATTTATCGATGATACTCTCAATTTCATATTTTAGAATATTCCAACATTCAATTGCGGTCTTATTTTCTCATATCTTTGTAGTTACCTTTGTGGAAGTTTCTCTTGTACGTTTTCTTATTTTTACTTTCTGATTTTACATTGATGTCAAAATGTATTTGATTATGGTCACTATTACCCAATGGTTCAAATATTTTTACATTGTCCACTAATTCTTTTTGTGATGACAAAACTATATCTAATACATTTTCTCCCCTGGTTGGTTCTAGTACGTGCTGAGTAAGAAAGCTATCCTGGATTAAACATAGAAATTGTTGATCCTCAATCCCTGTGCTCTCTAGAGAATTCCATTGTATGTGTCCATGGTTAAAATCTCCCATTATGATGCATTCCCATTTACTAACTTCCTTTATAGCGTTTTTTATTTTTGTGTTGTCCTCTTCGTTTATGTTTGGACTTCGGGTAAACTAATCCAATAGTTAATTTTGAATTTCCTGAAACAATTTTGCACCAAACAGCTTCATCGCAATCTGCTTCCCTTTCTAGTTTTATTTCATAAGCCTGAATAGATTCTTTAACATATAAAATAACTCCCCCGCCCCTTCTTCCTATTCGATCTTTTCTAAACATTACGTATCCTGTCAGTCCTAATTCAGCATCTGTTATATCTATGTTGGCCCATGATTCAGTTATACCAATTATGTGAGGGTCAATATCTTTTACCATAATGTTTAATTCGTGTTTCTTATTTACTATGCTCCTTGCATTTAAACATACGCATCTATAACCTTTTTCAGAAATGTTTTTCGGATGATTTGATATTGGTTTATCTGTGCTAGTGGCCTCTTGTTCTGCTTGAGACACCTCTAGGTAACCCCCCTGCACTTCTAGTTTAAAGAATGTTTACTTCCAAAAATATTTGTCATTGTACCCAAGTCGCTATCTACTGCTGCTGAAAGTTTGTCCGCGAATACTGCAGCCCCCTTTCCACTTAAATGAAGCCCATCCTTCATGTATATATCAGCCCTCCCAACAAAACTTCCCCATAAATCCACAAATCCAACTTCCTCTTCCCTACACAGCCTCTGGACTAACATGTTAATTGCCATCCCCCGACAATTTCGATATTTGTGACCCCTCCTGCCCATTACAGGTAAAATCCCTGACAGTATTACCTGCTCAACCCGCGTCTGTTTTAGTGTTCTGACCAACTGCCTATATTTCCTAACTATGGCAGTTGTACCCTCCCTCTCTACGTTATTTGTCCCTACGTGTACTAAAACTGATCCACCCTTACCCGAGCCTACGATGTTTTTTACCCTCTCAGTTATCGCCTCTATTTTGGCTCCAGGCAAGCAGGCCACCACATCATCTCCCTTGTTTAAGACTCTGTCGGTCTTCCTAACTATCGAATCCCCCACAAACACCCTCGCTCTCTTCCTCACCCCCTCTATCACTGCTACAGAATAACTCTTCCTTTCGATCCCCTCCATCACATTCTGTCCTGACCCCTTCCCTCCTGTCTCCCCTACTTCCCACTCCTTTGCTCTTGTCTCTCCCACTCTCCTCTACTTCACTCCGGTTGTTTTCCCTCCCGTCTCCCCCACTCCCTTCTCCTTCCCTCCTGTATCCGCTACTCCCCTCTCCTTCACTCCGGTTGTCTTCCCTCCCGTCTCCCCCACTCCCTTCTCCTTCCCTCCTGTCTCCCCTACTCCCCTCTCCTTCACCCCGGTTGTCTTACCTCCCGTTCCTTTCCTTCCCGTCTCCTTACGTCCTGCCTCCCTATGACCTGTCACCTTCCCTCCTCTCAGCTTCCTCCCAGGCTGAGGTGAGCTCTCCCTAGCATCTCTTGTGTCTTTCCCCACTTTATCGTCTACTGTTCCCCCACCGGAACTACTGGCACAACTCCCCTGTTCCCTTCCCACCGTTGCCACAACTAGCAGCCTCAGCTCTTCCAACTCCACCTCTAGTTCCTTCATCTTCGCGCATCCCCTACACTCAAAACTAAAACTATCTGCCTGGACCTCAGCCCAGGACTTCTCGCACCCAGACTTGACGAAGTCCACCCAGTTACTGCAACTGCCACAAATTAAGTGCCTTGTGGCCTTTAACTGCCGTTTGCACGGCGCCATCATACAATTTAGTTTTAATTAGTTTGCTACGTTAGCCTTGAATAAGGCTGTTTTTGTGATCAAAAGAACACTTTAGGCTAATATACTTGTTAACTGTGTCTTCTATTAACCTCGCATGAGAAAAAAATCCTGCCACCTAGCGAATACGGAGAACACTGTGTAACAAAACAACGAAGTCAGTGTGTACTAATTTACGCTAAAATCCTGCTGTTAATTCCTTTTTACCGAAAACGTTTACTACCACTATGTCAGATATTACCTTATGTATATAATTTAAGTAAATAAATCACTTTATCTTATATATATATATATATATATATTAGCCAATGTAAACGATAGCTCGATGCACGGGTTGAATGACCTGTAAACAAACTCCCTTTTATCACTCGTTGAGTTTGAATCCGGGAAAAAAAAATACTACCTTTGTTAACAAAAACGGTTTCTTAATATATGTCTACAAGAAGTTGGTGAACAATATATGTATAATACTAATACTTATTCTAAACAGCATTCAATGTAACTGACTATTCACTATGTTATCTCAATTTTCGAATTGTAAACACCCCTGTTAACGCTCGCTGAATTCCCTGACAGAATCCGAAACTAACTTACTCTAAAATACTCCCTCTGACTAATAATTAACAAAACCTGTTTCCTAATATATGTCTACAATACGTTTGTGTATAATATATTTCTGTAAATGATCTACACCAAATTCAAGTCGCTGCACCAAGTCCAAGTAGCCGGAAGTAGCATGAAACAAGGACAAACACGTGGGAATTTACAATTAAATACTCTGGGCCCTCGTTCTGGAATTCCATACCGGAACACATACAAAATTCTACAACAAAAAACAATTGAAACACAAGTTAAACCAATGCCTGATCTCGACATACTGCTGCATATCCTAATTTCCCGCATAAACTTGCCCATATTCATATTCACTATATTGTAAATACTAATGAATATTCACTATATAAATTTTTGAATTATCACTTTGCCTCACGTTGTTAGACTGTGCTAGATTATGCTGGATCATGACACATGTATTTTTTATTTACGTCACATCTAATATTATTAACATGATTTCCATTTTGTAGCATATCATTCCATTATAAGATTACTATACTTAATTATAGGTGAGTTACCAGATGAAACTAATTATGACCATAATTGAAACAACAGTGTAAATGTGTAACCAAATAAACTCACATTGATTGGTTGATTGATTGATTGATTGATTGACAAAGAGTGAAAAAGCGAAATATCTTAATGTACATAATTATATTGTAAATAATAGACTGCTATCTTTATCGTATTGAAGACACATAAGACGCATGTATACACACACACACACACACACACACACACACACACACACACACACACACACACACACACACACACACACACACACACACACACACACACACACACACACACACACACACACACACACACACACACACACACACACACACACACACACACACACATACACACACACACACGCACACACACACACACACACACACACACACACACACACACACACACACACACACACACACACACACACATATATATATATATATATATATATATATATATATATATATATATATATATATATATATATATATATATATATATATATATATATATATATATATATATGTAACTGCAGATGTTTTTCTTCATTCTGCTTCCAACGATTTGGAAACATTCCGTTGAATATCGAAACTGTACCGAACGAAGTATTACTAGTAATTATATCCGCAAGTGGTTGTCGTCTTACTCTTCTATGATCCGACAGGACACCAGGATTTGTGATCCATTTTGAAGATCTTCCAGGTGAAAGATCTGTCTCGGTTTCAGACAATAACTGCATATGTCGTTGGTGCTGCGGGCCACACCGAGTGTTCCACATCACTGTCTACAATTGCCAGGTTAGTGGCCATATTCAATAGAGTCTACCCGGAATAATGCGTGACGCCTCTGGTGACATACCAATATTTAAAGGGAGAACTCGCGTGAGAATGCCGACGGAAGCACAATATGTAATTCGCACGAATATTTTGTTGTACGCTTAAACAATCGCGTATATATGTAACGTCAGATCCATAGATATATAATATAGTCTATATGCATATCTATGGTTAGATCAGCCGGTATTTGCCTTCTGATGTTACCTTTGTGATTTATGTTCAATATCAATAAGCGTTATTGTTGGTATAATGTATTTCTTGCTGAAAAAAAGTAATTTTTTTACTATTTGCGTTCTTGTTGTTGCCATGGATACAGCATTATTTCGACTCTCTAATCTAAATTACACAACTACGTGTTGTACTTCTGTTGACACTTGATCTAACGATGCGTTGTGTTTATACACGCCCGCCGTCTAGCGATCAAAAACATGCTATTCTAGGTACCGACTATTACGTCATGACGCGGTTGTTGACATACGGAACTTCAGTTCATATCGATAAACTATCAATCATTTAATTACTCAGTCAGATGCACTCACACTGTTGGTTTCCTGTCACGTTCACCGTTTTCAAGTTCAACATGTGTGAGTTTTCTTTTACTCGAACATGTAGGACTGTTAGATTTATGTCGGGACCTTGTATTTCAACCACCAGTGATGCCGTTGTGAACACACCACCAGTGATACCGTTGTGAACACAATGAGTGATTACTACACGTACGTTGCGTGCAATCCTGTTGAGTGGCCAATCTTGTGTGTCGAGTGGTTAGTTTTTTTTTTGTGTTTAGTGCGAAGTCTTGTGTGTGTAGTGCACGATCTTGTATGTTGGGTGTGCATTATTGTAAGTTTAGTGCGCAATCTTGTGTTTAGAACCACCAGTCTTGTGCGTTGCGCCACCAGTCTTGTGTGCTGAGCGATCAATATTTTGTGTTGAGCGGCCAACCTTGATCGTTGAGCGATCAATATTGTGTGTTGAGTGGCTAGTCTTGTATACTGAGTGCCCAGTCTTGTGTGTTGAGCGATAGTTGAGTGGTCAGACTTTTGTGTTGAGCCACCAGTCTTGCGTGTTGATTGACCAGTATTGTGTGTTGAGTGAGCGGTCTTGTGTGTTGAATGTCCAGTCTTGTGTGTGGACTGAGCAGTCTTGTGTGTGGATGGACCAGTGTTGTGCATTAAGCGACCAGTTTGCTTGTTTAGGACGAGCCGGTGGTACATCTAGACCGCGAGTGCTGTCGTTGCGAGTGTTGCTGCTGCGTCGACTGTTGTCTCTGTCAACACAAGCTGGTCGTTCGAGACGCCAGAGGCGCTGTTCTCGGAGCAGTTCGCGAAAGGTGAGCCACCTTGAACACTTCCGTCCCGAATAATCGACCAGTGACTGAAATTGTATGAAATGCAAACACATGGTAGTGAGTGTTTAGCCTACACCGACCTGAAACAAATTAATGTAAACTAGTATATATTATAAACTAATATAAGTCATAATGATATAGTGATATATATATATATATATATATATATATATAAATATATATATATATATATATATATATATATATATATATATATATATATATATATATATATATATATATATATATATATATATATATATATATATATATATATATATATATATATATATATATATATATATATATATATATATATATATATATATATATATATGCCTCCAAATTACTGGGAGTGTGGTCTTAATTAACTTTCCACGACTACATTGTCGAGCAAGAAAATTATAAAGCAATATAGGTGTATCAGTTAGGCACGCGTGTCCACATTATACCTGTATTGTATTAAATATTTCAATTTTAAAACAGACAATACAACGTTAACACACCATTATAATTAACACTCGGTTATCTACAAATAATGCTAAAATAAGATTATCTCTTAATCGGTTATCTACAATAATGTTGAGATAAGATAGATCTTTTAATATGTTATCTACACATATTGTTGAGATAAGATAAATATCTTACTCGGTGATCTACAAATAACGTTCAAATATTATTAATCTCTTACTCGTTTATCTACAAGTAATGTTGATATAAGATCTTTTAATATGTTATCTACAAGTAATGTTGAGATTACATTAATCTCATACTCGGTTATCTACAAGTCGTGTCTGTGCAGGTTCCACTTGTTCCACGCCCGCCTGGACGTGGTCGGGGAGGACGGCCAAGTGTTCGCTCGTCTCGTCGGTCCGTGCTGTCCCTGTCGATGTTGCGTCGAGATGAACGTCGATGTACGTTATATTACCCCCTCACACCCCTTCACCTTCGTCTTGTCAAGTTAACACAACATTATCACTACCATTCGGTTATCTATATCTTGTCCATCCACTGCCGGGTGTAGCCCTCCGATGGACAGTTCAACCCGTATCTGTCTTTGGCTTCTCTTGTCCTAAATGCTCCTGCGTTGTTCGATGTAACGTCGCATCTTCCCCTTGCTATGTACGTTGTTCGATGTAAAGTCGCATCTTCCCCTTGCTATGTACGTTGTTCGATGTAACGTCGCATCTTCCCCTTGCTATGTACGTTGTTCGATGTAAAGTCGCATCTTCCCCTTGCTATGTACGTTGTTCGATGTAACGTCGCATCTTCCCCTTGCTATGTACGTTGTTCGATGTAACGTCGCATCTTCCCCTTGCTATGTACGTTGTTCGATGTAACGTCGCATCTTCCCCTTGCTATGTACGTTGTTCGATGTAACGTCGCATCTTCCCCTTGCTATGTACGTTGTTCGATGTAACGTCGCATCTTTCTCTTGCTATGTACGTTGTTCGATGTAACGTCGCATCTTTCTCTTGCTATGTACGTTGTTCGATGTAACGTCGCATCTTCCCCTTGCTATGTACGTTGTTCGATGTAACGTCGCATCTTCCCCTTGCTATATACGTTGTTCGATGTAACGTCGCATCTTTCTCTTGCTATGTACGTTGTTCGATGTAACGTCCCATCTTTCTCTTGCTATGTACGTTGTTCGATGTAACGTCGCACCTTCCTCTTGCTATGTACGTTGTTCGATGTAACGTCGCATCTTCCCCTTGCTATGTACGTTGTTCGATGTAACGTCGCATCTTCCCCTTGCTATGTACGTTGTTCGATGTAACGTCCCATCTTTCTCTTGCTATGTACGTTGTTCAATGTAACGTCGCATCTTCCTCTTGCTATGTACGTTGCCATTCAGTTGCCGTGATTGTCCACCAGTTGTTTTGCATAGTGACCTGCCCACCTCCATTTTTCATAATGCATTTTATTAGATGTCTTCCTTCCTCTGTGTTCTATGTTCCCAAATGTCTCGCCATCACGTTTCACGTGGAATGGATCTGTGAGACGGAGAATAAACTGGTCAGACGTCATGATCGCCATCGCAATCCGTCCAAGCCTTTTAACTGTTTCATTTTCTTGTACCGTGTTCAACTATCCCAGCTATGCAAAGCAATATAAGTAACTGCTGCATTTCATGGAGTCGTCAAAGTGGTTCTAAGGGGGGGGGGTGATGTCTCCGTTGACCTAGACGATAGTGTTCAACGTTTTAAATATACATCATCTATGGCCAGTCTCTGTGTTTCACTTGTGCACTCTTATTTTCCACTCCACTTGCAAGATGCACAAACTAGTTTTCCCATTCATCCATACGGTTAAACTCATCCATTGTACGCAGTTTAAAACCTCAAATTAACGTATCACAATTTTACTAGATACCATTTCAAGGAAATCAAACTACATGTGCCAAAATAATAGTAACCTCACAGCACATAGTTTTACGATGACGTTACCTCAGCACAATTTTTCGCGTCCTTTGCATTGATGCATCATCAGCTGATGTGATGTTGTAAGAACGGTTGCACAGATACTGAATGAAGACGACAAGGCTTTGGGTTACATCAACAAGCGCTGGCCGGGGCGTCAGCGAGGTGTAAACTGCGATCACGACAATTTTGAAGCTCATTGTAAGTGATGCTCTAACAACATTCGAAACTTTAGGAGTAGCTATATTTGACCACCATCGTGTATTCGTACTTGACTGTATCATATTGCTACTAAAGGTCATGACAGAAACAAGCTTATGCACTTCTGGGCCACAACCCGATTGTCTATAATTTTTGTTCTGACATTTCTCACTAATAATGCTCTTTGCTTTTTGGAAATCGACAAAGAAAGATAATGCCGAGCGCTTTCCCGGAATATATTGCATCGTCTGTCAGCTCCTTTAACGCGCTCGCTAGTGGGAGGCAGCGCTATCCGATTAATATAAAATTAAATAACCGAGTGACCGTCCTAGTTGTAGTAGGCTCTGTGTAGTATGCTTGGTGTGTCAAACCCAGCAATAAGAACATATATCACAAAGCTATTAGTTTGGTAAACCATAAATAATCATCATTGCAGTGTCACAGAACACGAATATTTAAAATGTGTCTAAACAACTATGACACATGTGTATGCGTCAGTATGAATGTGCATCATGTCGTCGTTGTAATCCTTGTTCGTGACTCCATCGGCGATGTTATATTCTTTCTGTTCAGTTCCGTACAACGCAACACTGGATGAGAAAACGGTCTTGTTGGGCGGCGCCTTCCTTGTTGTGAGTAGACTATTAGTGCCGCTGGGTCAGGTTTCACGAAGCGTTCGAAGAACACGAAGGTTCTCGTTCGAAAGTTCTTCCTACGCAAATCAATTCACGAAATCTTCGTAGCTCGTACTTGCGTACGTTCGCAACGTCATTCGATTGTTTTGTGTGTGATTGTTTCGTGCAAGTTCCTCCTTACGTATGATCTGTGATACGATCGCTCCGTGAAACCGTTGTTTACCAAACATTACATGGACGGTCGACATTGTTTCTGTCACAATAACTGTGCGTGCATCGGTGATGTATACGTATATCACTGGAGGATACCCGGCATTACCCATCGTTTCGTTTGGATGCTGAGGTCAGCAGAAAGTATAATAACATTTCGCATTCACCTGAATATCTATTTTTTTTATTTTATTACATTTTAAATCTTGGATTTTAGCGTAGTAGAAGTCGTCGTATTGTAATATATAATTGCAGCATTACAGTAAAAATACGTAGTTCAAAACATAATTTCAAAACACGAATAAAAACATAAACGTAGCCACCACAATGACCGCTATCGCAGCGTTACACACATTCGCCACCTAGCGATTACAAATACACCATTTCGGGTAGCCTCGATTTTAGACGTCGTTTAAACTCAGTAGTTTACACATCGACTATCGACGTTGTGCAGTGGTAGTGTGGCTAGCGATTTCATTTATGTGATTGCATGCCACCCTATCGTACCATTCAAATTGATTTGTAATGTCTTACTCGTCTTTACAGTTGTATATTGTCACCCTATTTAGTTATATTAACATACAATAGCAATAAGCCCAATTTATGGTATGATCCACATATTCGTAAGTTCTGACGACAATTCTTCTGATATGTACATCCTGATTAAGTGTGTTGAATTCTTACAGGATTACATGTTATTTGAGATGTCTTGATTCTGCTGGCGGCTGGAGATATGAGCGATTTTCGTCCGGTCAGCCTTTGCCGGAAGTGAGCGCCAAAATGGCGTCGTCGCGTCAACATGATATGATTGATACATTCACGTATGTCACTTCACGTCGTCGCGTCAACATGGAATAATGCATTCACGTGTGTCACTTCACGTCGTCGTGTCAACATGATATGAAACATTCACGCGTATCGCTTCACGTGGTCGTGTTAACATTATATGATACATTCACGTGTATCTCCTCACGAAGACTCTCTGTGTGAATCGATACGAACATTTTGCAATTATCTTGTTCATGTGAGGTGCCGACTTCAAATGTTTCACATTGATAAAATAACATTTTATATTCAATCTGTTTTTGTATTTTCTATAGAGTTACAGTCTACCTACGAACTGATACATTGATGATGCTTTGTTGGTGCTCTGCGCACAAACTATCCCCGCGTAGGCAATGTAGCCGGTGGCGGCAGCACTGTCGAAGTAATATACATGAAATAACCGAGTGACCGTCCTCGTTGTAGTGAGCTCTATGTAGCATGCTTGGTGTGCCAAAACCAGCTGTAAGAATATAACTATCGCAATACTGTTACATTGGTTGATTAGTCGAATGAGGCTTCACAAGAACATCATATTCTAGCAACCACAACATATTATAATCAGAATATACAGACTAATCAGTTATGCCGAGTATTCGCCCTTTTCAAAACCCCGAAGGTCGCCTGAACAGTGAGCCTCGTGCAGTGAATTGGGTGCTACCAATGGACACCGTAGTAGTAGTTATTGTAGTAGTAGTAGTAGTTGTAGTAGTAGTAGTGGTAGTAGTAGTAGTAGTAGTAATAGTAGTAGTAGTAGTAGTAGTAGTAGTAGTAGTAGTAGTAGTAGTAGTAGTAGTAGTAGTAGTAGTAGTAGTAGTAGTAATAGTAGTAGTAGTAGTAGTAGTAGTAGTAGTAGTAGTAATAATAGTAGTAGTAGTAGTAGCAATATATGTAGTAGTAGTAGTAGTAGCAGTAGTAGCAATATAAGTAATATTAGTAGTAGTAGTAGTAGTAGTAGTAATAGTAGCAGTTGTAATATTAGTAACAGTAGTACTTGTATTATTAGTATTAATAGTAGTAGTTATAGTTGTAGTAGTAGTAGTAGTAGTAATAGTAGTAGCAGCAGCAATTTTGAAGTTCATTGTAAGTGATGCTCTAACAACATTCGAAACTTTAGGAGTAGCTATATTTGACCACCATCGTGTATTCTTACTTGACTGTATCATATTGCTACTAAAGGTCATGACAGAAACAAGCTTATGCACTTCTGGGCCACAACCCGATTGTCTATAATTTTTGTTCTGACATTTCTCACTAATAATGCTCTTTGCTTTTTGGAAATCGACAAAGAAAGATAATGCCGAGCGCTTTCCCGGAATATATTGCATCGTCTGTCAGCTGCTTTAACGCGCTCGCTAGTGGGAGGCAGCGCTACCGGATTAATATAAAATTAAATAACCGAGTGACCGTCCTAGTTGTAGTAGGCTCTGTGTAGTATGCTTGGTGTGTCAAACCCAGCAATAAGAACATATATCACAAAGCTATTAGTTTGGTAAACCATAAATAATCATCATTGCAGTGTCACAGAACACGAATATTTAAAATGTGTCTAAACAACTATGACACATGTGTATGCGTCAGTATGAATGTGCATCATGTCGTCGTTGTAATCCTTGTTCGTGACTCCATCGGTGATGTTATATTCTTTCTGTTCAGTTCCGTACAACGCAACACTGGATGAGAAAACGGTCTTGTTGGGCGGCGCCTTCCTTGTCGTGAGTAGACTATTAGTGCCGCTAGGTCCGGTTTCACGAAGCGTTCGATGAACACGAAGGTTCTCGTTCGAAAGTTCTTCCTACGCAAATCAATTCACGAAATCTTCGTAGCTCGTACTTGCGTACGTTCACAACGTCATTCGATTGTTTTGTGTGTGATTGTTTCGTGCAAGTTCCTCCGTACGTATGATCTGTGATACGATCGCTCCGTGAAACCGTTGTTTACCAAACATTACATGGACGGTCGACATTGTTTCTGTCACAATAACTGTGCGTGCATCGGTGATGTATACGTATATCACTGGAGGATACCCGGCATTACCCATCGTTTCGTTTGGATGCTGAGGTCAGCAGAAAGTATAATAACATTTCGCATTCACCTGAATATCTATTTTTTTATTTTATTACCTTTTAAATCTTGGATTTTAGCGTAGTAGAAGTCGTAGTATTGTAATATATAATTGCAGCATTACAGTAAAAATACGTAGTTCAAAACATCATTTCAAAACACGAATAAAAACATAAACGTAGCCACCACAATGACCGCTATCGCAGCGTTACACACATTCGCCACCTAGCGATTACAAATACACCATTTCGGGTAACCTCGAATTTAGACGTCGTTTAAACTCAGTAGTTTATACATCGACTATCGACGTTGTGCAGTGGTAGTGTGGCTAGCGATTTCATTTATGTGATTGCATGCCACCCTATCGCACCATTCAAATTGATTTGTAATGTCTTACTCGTCTTTACTGTTGTATATTGTCACCCTATTTAGTTATATTAACATACAATAGCAATAAGCCCAATTTATGGTATGATCCACATATTCGTAAGTTCTGACGACAATTCTTCTGATATGTACATCCTGATTAAGTGTGTTGAATTCTTACAGGATTACATATTATTTGAGATGTCTTAATTCTGCTGGCGGCTGGAGATATGAGCGATTTTCGTCCGGTCAGCCTTTGCCGGAAGTGAGCGCCAAAATGGCGTCGTCGCGTCAACATGATATGATTGATACATTCACGTATGTCACTTCAAGTCGTCGCGTCAACATGGAATAATGCATTCACGTGTGTCACTTCACGTCGTCGTGTCAACATGATATGAAACATTCACGTGTATCACTTCACGTCGTCGTGTTAACATTATATGATACATTCACGTGTATCTCCTCACGAAGACTCTCTGTGTGAATCGATACGAACATTTTGCAATTATCTTGTTCATGTGAGGTGCCGACCTCAAATGTTTCACATTGATAAAACAACATTTTATATTCAATCTGTTTTTGTATTTTCTATAGAGTTACAGTCTACCTACGAACTGATACATTTATGATGTTTTGTTGGTGCTCTGCGCACAAACTATCCCCGCGTAGGCAATGTAGCAGGTGGCGGCAGCACTGTCGAAGTAATATACATGAAATAACCGAGTGACCGTCCTCGTTGTAGTGAGCTCTATGTAGCATGCTTGGTGTGTCAAAACCAGCTATAAGAATATAACTATCGCAATACTGTTACATTGGTTGATTAGTCGAATGAGGCTTCACAAGAACATCATATTCTAGCAACCACAACGTATTATATACAGAATATACAGACTAATCAGTTATGCCGAGTATTCGCCCTTTTCAAAACCCCGAAGGTCGCCTGAACAGTGAGCCTCGTGCAGTGAATTGGGTGCTACCAATGGACACCGTAGTAGTAGTAGTTATTGTAGTAGTAGTAGTAGTAGTAGTAATAGTAGTAGTAGTAGTAGTAGAAGTAGTAGTAGTAGTAGTAGTAGTAGTAGTAGTAGTAGTAGTAGTAGTAGTAGTAGTAATAGTAGTAGTAATAGTAGTAGTAGTAGTAGTAGCAGTAGTAGCAGTAGTAGTAGTAGTAGTAGTAGTAGCAATAATAGTAGTAGTAGTACTAGTAATAGTAGTAGTAGTAGTGGTAGTAGTAGTAATAGTAGTAATAGTAGTAGTAGTAGTAGTAGTAGTAGTAGCAGTAGTAGTAGTAGTAGTAGTAGTAGTAGCAATAATAGTAGTAGTAGTACTAGTAATAGTAGTAGTAGTAGTAGTAGCAATATATGTAGTAGTAGTAGTAGTAGTAGCAGTAGTAGCAATAGAAGTAATATTAGTAGTAGTAGTAGTAGTAGTAGATGTAGTAGTAGTAGTAGTAGTAGTAGAAGTAGTAGTAGTAGTAGTAGTAGTAGTAGTAGTAGTAGTAGTAGTAGCAGCAGTAGCAGTAGCAGCAGTAGTAGCAGTAGTAGCAGTAGTAGTAGTAGTAATAGTAGTAGTAGTAGTAGTAGTAGTAGTAGTAGTATACGGATTTAAACATATAGGGGCTTATGCCCACGATAAACAGGTACACCAACGTCGCTCCTTCGCTGCATACTTTCATTCCAGTATCCGATTTTAATTTGTCTGGGAAGTATTCAACACGATTTGATTGTTAGGCGAAGGCCCGCGTAAAAAAAATTATGTCGGTCGCAGGTGTAACATGACCACCGATGAGTCATCCAGCCCCGTGCGTGGACCTGTTATGGAACTATTGTTGTTTTAATATGTGTTACCGTTTACCGCGCTAGCTCAATTACATCTGGACATGTCAACCTGGCGCAATATGTGCGTGCGTGCGTGCGTGCGTGCGTGCGTGCGAACAGCTCATTTTGGAGTGAATTCACTATTCAACGTATTTGTTGTTATCATTTGTGCACTTTCACAAAACTGAGCAGCGCATTGAAGACGATTGGGTGCCCCCGTAACTAAAGTTTTTAATATTTTATTTTTAAATGTGACAGAAAGGCAATTTCATTGTTTAAAGCTCTACTGGATTGGATAACATTTTCTTAGGACGATTCCAATTCAATATGTTATTGGTTGTGGCTGTAATTATGTAAGTAAGACGTATTATTTTTCATATAATTAATATATATTTTAATATGTTTATTTTGTATATAATTAATATATTAATTTGTTATATAGTTAACAATATTTTAATAAGTTATGATTGCATATATGTAAAGCGCCTGAGAGCAATCTTGATTGATCGGGCTCTAATTACTGTTTTATTATTTATTTTATATCCTGTGGAAGTGTACATTTATAAATGCCTGAAATTAAAGAAAATGAAACAACTGCGAAGTTGTAAACGTGTATAATTCGGTGTAACTATTGCGTTTATATTCTTTTTTAAGGGACTATCTCAAAAACATCGATATACATTACACAAACCAATGCATTTAAACTCATTCGACTCCAGCCCCGCCCCCGCCCCCGCCCCCGCCCCCGCCCCCGCTCCCGCCCCCGCTCCCGCCCCCGCCCCCGCCCCGCCCCGCCCCGCCCCGCCCCGCCCCTTAATGACCTAGCGAACTTTCAAATCACCCATTCGCAAAATGACCTTGATGAACTTTTAATCACCCCTGCACATCGGGAATGATTGCGTGGGATAGTCACGAAAAACGACAATGCATTGTTAAAAGGACTGTAAGAGAATACAGTTTTTCGAAGTACACCCGATGTCGTTATATAAATACACCACTGCATAATGGATGGTGTATTTTAAAAATCTGATCTGACGCTTGAATAACTTGGAACGCGATTGTTTTACCGCTCAGCAAAATATTCCCACGAATTACGTGTTGTCCTTCAGTCTAAAATTCACGCAACGTCAGCTTTACTTGACATTATGCACCAGGGGCGCCACGGGTTACTTCCGCCGTGTTTATATTATGCACCAGGGGCGCCACGGGTTACTCGCAACTATTGAAAATGCCCAAAAGTTGACGGAATTTTCCGTGGCCTATAAACCAAAACGCCAGACAATCCTGTATTGGCTTTCAAATTTGTTGACAACGTAAATTCACGAGCCAAGCCTTGAACTATCGAATTAGTAGACCAATTTCCACTAAGGTTTCAGACTAGTAGGCCAATTCCCACTACGGTTTCACGTTACTAGACCAGTTCCCACTACGGCTTCGAGAACACCAACGTGTGACGTATCTAATATGTCAGCGGTTAAGATTAAACCTCCCGTCCGCGCCCTTGTGTAAAATAATACGGTCCTGTCACCAATTTAACCAGTAAATAAGATAGGCTGATTGGTTTTGCTTGAACGTTCGGCAAGAGTATTATTCTAACAACATCAAATATGATAATAATAACCATAACAAATATCTTATACTAAACTTCAGTAATAATAGCAATTCATCTTAGCTAAATAGTAAATGACCGCCTGTGTTTTCTTATAATTATTCGTAGTCAGCAGTTGTATTTTTTCACTTAATAATAATCTTCGTTTCTTGCTGGGGATTCCTGGCAGGAGGCCATCTAGGAATGATTAGGCTGTATTTTAAGCGGTTTATCATAGGTGGGAAACAAATGAAGGTCAATCGACTGCCACTGTTTCTACTTAGGCGGTATTACAATGATGGAAGAAAGACAGACGGGAATGCTCAGGAAATGCCCAAATATCCAGTAGAGCAACAGGCTGACAAAGACACTTTATGGGGACATAGACAAACTCTTAAACAAGATACGAATGACACGTATCAACTAGCTGATCACTGTTATCGCCACAAAGAAGAACCAGTGTTAAGGTTCATCTTGTGGACATCCACTCGCGACAAACAAAACAGAGGAAAATAAAGAAGACCATACACCAAACTAATCTGTGAAAAATTTGATGTTGAAGTGACTGGCCTTCCATCCGTAATGAACAACCGACTTCTATCGAAACGACTGTCAATGATCCGGCCCCGCCCGGCCAAAGATGATGACGCTGACAACGGTGGAAGATGACAGTTTTCCTTAACATTAATATCAACTTTCACATCGATCAGTCTGGGCACACATGCAGATGAAATCTGACCGTGATCACGTATGGGCTACTAACACTACATCACTCAATGCGGGTACATATTACCGTGTGTCGTCAATAGAAACCACTCGCAATGTTCGCGCCGTTCTCTAGCGCGCTCCTTCTAGCGGTCCTGTGCGTGGTCCAGGCCGACTTCGGTGACTTCCCGTCGCCGAAGTGGTGGTGGGCGAAGCGCATCAGTGCCGGGTTGTTCACGGCCGGACGACTGACGGACAGACAGATCAAGTACGCTGCTGATGGCGGATTCAAGGTTGGTTGTTCCGCCGTCTTCGTCTAATGCTCGTCTGTGGCTTTCTCGTCAGTTATAGTTTTGTAAACTGAACAGTTCAAACCTAAACCCAACAAAATAGACAAAACAGAAATTGCGCAAGACAAATACAAAACAGCTTAGTAAATGTAACACGAAATAAAGAGATTAGTAAATAACTTATGTTCGTATTTAGAAACAAGTGTAGATGTACTGCCAAACACCGCTATTTGACAATGGGGTAAATCCCCTAGAGATGTATCTCCAGTGTGTAAACAAACACAGTATTTGTATGCTTCCCTTAATTTATAATTGCATCGTTGTATCATAATAATAATGTTGTGCGTACTGGGATAACATGGTTTTTAACATGGCTCTTTTTAACATTTTACACAAAATGTCATACAATTATTAACTAATTATTTCTAATTTTGTGCCAGTAGTTATGTGGATTTGCGTGTAATGTGTCAATTTCTGATTGTGCGTTTTTCGTACACATGCGTGCGTGCGTGCCTGCGTGCATGAGTGCGTGCGTGCGTCCGTCCGTTCTTTGGATTGTATGTGTGTGTGTGTGTGTGTGTGTGTGTGTGTGTGTGTGTGTGTGTGTGTGTGTGCGTGCTTGCGTGCGTGCGTGCGTGCGTGCGTGCGTGCGTGCGTGCGTGCGTGCGTGCGTGTGTGTGTGTGCGTGTTCAGGAGCAACTAATATATATCGCTCGACCTAATCCTTGACCATGGTATTTCAACCAAACCCTCATTTGTAGACCCTGATTTCGTTGACCTACTATCACAGAAGCGGGCGGGTGATGGGTGAGGTGGTGCCCTCTACCCCTGTCAGTCGGCACATCGCCGTTGACTTGGCTGGCGTTCACTTCGTGTCGTTGCCGTGCAATGGCAGGTTCGTTTTAAACACAGTCGCCGGCCATTACTGCTAACTGTAAAATATAATAACGAGACGAACTCATCTGCATATCAATTGAGTAATGAGACGTGTTACATTTGATGTTAAAACTCTTAGGTAGGCATTGTTTGAGAGAAAAGTCATAAGACTATTTTGAAAAAATATATATATAACTGAACTTTAACAAAAACTTTGACATACACACGTACAGCAAGAAACCCCCGCTGTCTAACACCTGACTCGTAATCAGCATTTATCTGACAGCGACGAAGCACAAGCAGACCCTGCCGAGCATGGTTTCGTTTATTCACCTTTTTTGTTAGGTCATTTCATTTCATAAGTATTTATTTTTCGTGAACAATTCATGTGATTGTTCTGCATCAAGCGTTTTCTGTTGTTTACTCTGCTACAAGTAGATTTAACAAGATTTAACAAGATTGCCACCCAAGGCAAAACACCCGGATGTCAAATGGACAAGGAAGCCATCGGCTCATCAAGTGGAACGTTACAGCTTCCTCCTCGGTTCCATTTTTTCGCTCATCTCATTTCAGACTAATTTCGCAAGTTACCCGATCTAAGGATCAAAGTAAATTCTTTTGATTAATTAAACAAAAGTACGAACTATGTTATTAAACCGACTACTTAACCTGTTCGCATATTACAGATTTGAACATCAACGAAGCTGACTCGCGATGGGTAAATCAGTTAAGGAGGGGGTTTCAAGGCATTAGAGAATACAGTACACCGTCTGACGAAAAGTAGTCATACTTTATAAATATATTCGGTTACCGAACCTTTCAGGTCACTGCTTCAATGGATCAATGATTTCTCCGGCATCGTCGAAGCGACACAGCCACCTGTCCTCGTGTACGACAGAGTTGGTAAAGTTGCAAGCTTCCTCGCGCTGGCGCACCTGGCGAAAAAGACAGGAATGAACAATCAAGAAGTACTCGACAGGGGCGCTGCTCTCGGCTATAGTTTCTCTAGTCGCACATTTCAGGTACGTCATCGACTGCCAATGGGTCGATTGTAAGTTTTTGTGTGTTATGTCTACACAATACCTATTGTTTTACATAGTTTTATTAAATGTTGTGTGATTTGTCAAACTACCATGAAATAGCGAAAATACGAATAGTTGCAAGTTGACTGCATATGAATGTTGCTAGGCAACTCACGCCTCGGCCGTTTTGTTCCACCTTTAATTTGCCCCCTGGCTATTTACCCGCCGTCACGTAGTCGCCAGTTACCTCATTTTGAGCGCGGAGTTTTTGTATGTTCCATTTTCTAAGAAACGAATCGCTTAACGAAAACATAATTCTGCCTATTGAGACATTTCATGCGACATAAAATTTCCCTTCAGAAACGTGCAAGAAAAGAGTACATCATAGCCTGAACAAATGCCGTCAGACCGCTATGAATGACTACAACAACACGGACTCCATTGCATACCTCAATGTTATCTATTGCATTATTCAATCAAGTCAATATCACATGCCCATGTCGTTGTTTCCTTCAAATCAACGTCACTGGAAATGAAACGCTGCTTAGCTGTGACGTGTTTGTGTTTTTTAAATGGCAATTTAATTATATTTATCAGGAGTAAGTGACCCGGGGTAAGAGACCTGGGTTAAGAAATAGGGGGCAAATTAGTGATGCGGGTAAACGACAGCAGGTTAATTGACCGAGGAATAAGTGATATCATACCCAACGTGCTATTTGCGTACGCCGTAGCAGGTTATTTGTTGTCGCCTGTTTAGACATTGCACGAATCCGAAGTGCTGCCACCGCAGGGCAATACCCCGATTGTTTGCTAAATATGTCAGCACTAAATGACGGGTGCATTAAACTACCATCCACAGAGAACACTCGCCCGTGTGACTGGGAGTAGGAAGGCTGGCAAGGCGCCCAAGTTGTCCGTGTCTCTGCCAAGATGGACCAAGTTGTGGGCTCTCAAACCTGTGTACAAGAACTGGTACGTCTCCGGACAGTTGCAGGTGCGTCAATAGCAAAGACATCGACGACAACAGCAACAACAACAACAACAACGAAGATAATGGTTGTCGCAACAACATGATCATTACCACCACAACTAATAAAAATTACATAAACAACAACATCAAAGCCACAAACAACAACATCAACGACACAAACAACAACAACAACAACGACACAAACAACAACAACAACGACACAAACAACAACAACACCGACGACACAAACAACAACAACAACGACACAAACAACAACAACACCGACGACACAAACAACAACAACAACGACACTAACAACAGCACCAACGGCACAAACAACACAAACAACGACACAAATAACAACACCAATAGTAGTAATGATGATGCAAATGTGTGGAATACTTAAACGATTGTATTAACGAAATTATACTGTAGTAAATATCCCACTTTTTTATTTCTTATGAACATTATTTATATTTCAGAGTAATGTGTCAATAAAAAGCATGGGAGTAACATGTTATGTTTTTGCCAACAACCAGAATATTGTTGATATGTTATTGGATGATGTCGGAAAAGACTGTTAATTTTAAGTTAATTTTAGTTAAAAATAAAAATAATCTAATAAATAATTTCGCAATACTGTAACCGCATTAAAATATCGTGTTATTTGTTTGTGTGCGGAATAAAAAATAATGTTAATAAAGCATATGTTTAAATACTCTACCGATGTCCATTCGCCGTTCTTGACTAACATATAGAGAGTGGCAAGTGTACATTTTAATTGAGCTACTTTGTATCTACATACCTGATATACATACCTGATATAAACGATCTAGACAGATTAGTGAAATGGTCTGAGAAATGGCAGATGCTGTTCAATTTTGGGAAATGTAAATGCCTACATACAGGACATGGGAACTTGAATGTAAACTATAAAATGGGAGCTACTGTTCTTGGTACTACTGTAAAAGAAAAGGACTTAGGAGTTACAATAAGCGCTGATATGAAAGTTTCAGAGCAGTGTGGTATTGCAGCTTCAAAGGGTAATCAAATTCTTGGATTGATTAGAAGAAACATAATATACAAGGGAAAAAAGTTAATTATACCTCTTTATAAAGCAATAGTTAGACCTCATTTAGAATATTGTATACAAGCATGGAGACCATATCGTAAGAAGGATATAGATACGCTTGAACGCATACAAAGGAGAGCAACTAAAATGATTCCAGAACTTAGAGACCTTAGTTATGAAGAACGCCTGAAAGAATGTGGTTTAACAACCCTAGAGACAAGGAGGTTAAGAGGAGATCAGATTGAAGTTTTTAAGATATTGAATGGGTATGAAAATATTGATAGAAATATGTTTTTCTCACTCAAGAAGGATAGCAAAACTAGAGGACATGAGGTAAAATTAGTAAAGGATCAATGTAGATTGGACATCAGGAAGCACTCGTTCTCACAGAGGACAATAAATGAATGGAACAAACTGTCTACAGATTGTGTAACTGCTAGCAGCGTGAATATGTTTAAAAACAAGGTTGACACATATATCAGGAGGGCGGGTTATAAGTAGGTGAACATTGTTGGACTCTCGATAAGCCAATGGCTTCCTTGTCCACTTGCCATCTGGGCCTTTGGCTTGGATGGCAAATCTTGTTAAATCTTGTTAAATATACATGACATACCTGATATACTTGACATATCTGATATACATGACATACCTGATATACATGACATACCTGATATACTTGACATACCTGATATACATGACATAACTGATATACATGACATACCTGATATACATGACATACCTGATATACTTGACATATCTGATATACATGACATACCTGATATACATGACATAACTGATATACTTGACATATCTGATATACATGACATACCTGATATACATGACATACCTGATATACTTGACATACCTGATATACATGACATAACTGATATACATGACATAACTGATATACATGACATAACTGATATTTCATAAACTGCATCAGTAAGACGTGTTGCTTTATTGTGCCGGTGTTGTTATCTTTCCTAATTTGAAACCATTCCCGTGTAAATAACACCACAACGGTGTTGACTTCATTGTACTCAGGCCAACCACATACCACTGCTGTCGTCGATCGGCTTCGATGCCATCATCAACTGTCGCAACACTCTCACCCGCAACTCGCCCCCGATCAACTCCCAGGAGGAAGTGAACCTACTCAACGTCAAGTCCTTCACAGGCACCTATCGAGCCGGGGGCAGACAGTCGACAGCCCGACTCATGGAGGTAGATTGGGCGTAACTGGAAGGACAGAAAGCAGCCCTTAATACCAGCTTGAATCTTCCAGTGCCAGTCATCCGAGGCGTGTCGTTTGAGCGTGTAAACAATCGACACATCAACGAATATATATTTATATATTTGCCTTCTTGTGGGTGCACATGTTTGTGTAAATTATTGCGTATACAATTGCGTATACAATTATAAATACTATGTTGATTTAGTTCGCGTGTGTGTGTGTGTGTGCGTGTGCGCGTGCGTGCATGTGTGTGTGTGCGATAATAATTAGTCTAGTTATCCAATGGTTTTATGCTTTTCATAATTTATCGTTATAGCTAAAGGAACAATACATGTTTTTTCATAAATGGGCCTTCGAAGCCTGTGTCAGCATATTATATATTTCATTCAGATGCCTTTGATGTTGACAGACGCGTGTTGATGAGGCCAGGGCCAACGAGTACGTGAGGGCGAACTCGCCCGTCAACTACGAGTGCCGCAACTCACGCGAGTTCGGAGATAACATCGGCTACAACGAACCCCTGGAGCAGCGCGCGGCTGATCGGTGGCAGCTAGACTACTACAACACCCCGGTCATCTACAACACAAGTACGTGAATGAAAGAACGAACGAACGAACGAACGAACGGACGGACGGACGGACGGATGAACAGGCGGACGAACGACAGACAGACAGACAGACAAACGAACCAAAGAAAGAACGAACGACCGACCGAACGACTGACATACGAATATATACAGACCCAATGACACAATGTTAATGCATCCTCCCCCCCCCTCGTCCACTGTAAGTCAGACCAAGCAAAAAACAATGGTCACCGGCTATATTTTAAAGTACAAGTAGTTAAGCTCATGTGTTACATGCGAACTTATGCATGTTGTAGGTAAGCTCGTGTGTTACATGCGAACCTATGCATGTTGTAGGTAAGCTCGTGTGTTATAGGTGAGCCTATGCATGTTGTAGGTGAGCCCGTGTTCGTTTACTCTGTGGACAACGTCGACCAATACATGGACGAGTGGATGGAGGCCGGAGTCTTCAAGAACGTCGTTGTACACTGCTTCTCCGGCTACAGGGCAGGTAGGTTCACGTACAGTAACAACGCCACTTCTCCAGCTACAGGGCAGGTAGGTTCACGCATAGTAACAACGCCACTTCTCCGGCTACAGGGCAGGTAGGTTCACGCACAGTAACAACGCCACTTCTCCGGCTACAGGGCAGGTAGGCTCACGCACAATAACAACGCCACTTCTGCGGCTACATGGTAGGTAGGCTCACACACAATAACAACGCCACTTCTGCGGCTACATGGTAGGTAGGCTCACGTACAATAACAACGCCACTTCTGCGGCTACAGGGTAGGTAGGCTCACGCACAATAACAACGCCACTTCTCAGGCTACATTGCAGGTAGGCTTACGCACAATGACAACGCCACTTCTACGGCTACAGGGCAGGTAGGCTCACACACAATAACAACGCCACTTCTCAGGCTAAAGGCAGTGTACATTGACACTTGACCACAACTTCATTTATTGACACAACATAGGAGTTTGCCAGATGAAATAACGATGTGCAGAATCTGCTCGTTAAATGAATGAGCAATGTTCACGCATGCGCGTAGGTTGGCCGGCAGATATACGACACACCGTACGTTAAATTGAGAGAGTCAGAACAATGGTATACCTATGGCAATGAACGCCAGAATCGAGACAACAAAATAATATCTAACGAATTATCTAGTTAACAAATAATGTTTCGCTTGTATCTGAACGCAAAATAACATCGGTCGCTATGAATCTTGAACCCATACTCCTCGACAGTGACGCCACTCAGAATATCACAACTGCCATAACTTGTTTACACATTCAAAATAAGCAGCTGTGGAGTGGTATAAAGGTTTGGTTGGCATGGTAACGACATTGTTGTTTACTTGTTACGTCATTGTAACTGTGCACGTGAGTATGCGTAACATGATTTCAAACAAAAACGAACGTTAATTTATTCCTGTACATATTTTCAAAACAAACACTATACATAACTGTTGCAGAATCTGCACATCAAATGTAAGTTGTGGCTGTGGTATAATGGACAGTCTTAAGTATTGAGTCTTTACACTCCACACAGCCACTTCTGGGGCTAACATAGGAGTCTGTGGCACGCGTGGTGCGTGTGCACAGGTGGCTGGTGGATATGAACAATAAATGTAATGTAATGATGCAGATAATATGTGTGGTTAAAATCAGATCCCTACAGTCAGATGACGCGGACTGGTGGAGCAAGGTGGACTGTGCTCTCAACCAGCTTAAATTACAGTATCTTTGTCATATGTTCGACGTGTACTTTTAGCGCAAGTGGCGGTGCTGGGAGCCGCCATACAGTACGGACTTAGCTACGACTGGGCAGCCCAGCGACTGATCGAGCTCGGCTTCCGCTTCGACAAGGAGGAGGGGCAGCCCGCCTTGAAGATGCTGGAGACCGTCCTTGGCAGTCGGCGAGAACTCGCTTGCGATAGCTTCTTCAGAGCCGTCAGGAAACAAAGTGGCTGCGTTGTCGTTTAGTCCGACCGTGATTACGCCTTGCATGCAAAGGCCGACATCCTCAGTTTTAAACTGTCATGATAACTGAGTTTGTCGTCACTCATTTGGTAGTTTTATTATGAGTTATTAAGGAACTTGAGCATAAAACTGTGAATTATGAAACTGTCGTTGTGTTGTATATCGTAAGGAGCGAGTATTATCGATAATTTAGATTAATTATAATTCGATACACGGGATGGGCGAACTATAAAGCGTACGAATGCAGGAACGAGATTGCCTAACATAACTCTTACGTTTTTATGCGTGTACGAGCTGGGTTTCCAAGGACTTAGGCGGGATTTAGAAGTTTCGTATTATTATTACTACTACTACTACTACTACTACTACTAATATTACTACTACTACTACTACTACTACTACTACTACTACTACTACTACTACTACTACTACTACTACTACTACTAATAGTAGTAGTAGTAGTAGTAGTAGGGGCTGATGCCCCAATAAACCGGTACACCAATTTGTCTGGGAAGTATTCGACAACAATTTAATTATTAATAAACCATCTATAGGCGCTCAGCGAACCGGATGTGAATTCCAAAGGCTTTGAATGGAAGAAGAACATGTCCCAAACGGTTCACTCGACTGAGAGTCCGAAGGTTTACGTGACTTGCGACTTAGACGTGGTCACTTGGGTGCAAAGAGTCATTCATCCAGGTGTAATATACAGCAACTGAGAGCGAAGTAATAAATCATTCCGTTGTTCATAGGATATTTGAAACCACGCAACATGAAACATTGTGCTGTTTACGAGACACACTCGGAAGATCGATGACGGGGCGTATCAGGTCAGACGATGACGTAGCAGTGAAACGAATTAGGTGATGTATCACATACCGATGTGTGATCAAGTTATGCATATGACCAGCCGCGCGGCCCCATGCATCTGCCTATACATATGCAATAAATCGTTTAGTAGCTAGAGCAAATCCGATATCCAAATATTAGAGACAACTTAATTATGGTTAATTAAAAAGGCATTTCTATTCAACAAATGGGTTGTGATATTTAAAAATATTTAATATTACTTTTCATAGGGCATTTGTAACAAACGCATAATAGCTAGGAATGTATTTTAGTCTTAAGGAGCAAATATAATGTATAACCTCTGAGATAAGATTTTTCAAGCAAACAAACATGCATACATTACTATTATATTTCTTATCTTTATTACCGTTATGCTATATTAAAAGTAAACTAGTTTAGTGTTTCAAGAACGGTGTTCTATTTGGCAGAATTAGCGTAAATAGAATAATCTTCAATCAAACGATCCAGATACGTAAACAGAACCATCTTCAATCAAACGATCCAGATACGTAAACAGAATCATCTTCAATCAAACGATCCAGATACGTAAACAGAATCATCTTCAAGCAAAAGATCCAGATACGTAAACAGAATCATCTTCAATCAAACGATCCAGATATGTAAACAGTATCATCTTCAATCAAACGATCCAGATACGTAAACAGAATCATCTTCAATCAAAAGATCCAGATACGTAAACATAATCATCTTCAATCAAACGATCCAGATACGTAAACAGAAGCATCCTCAATGAAAAGATCCGAATACGTAAACATAATCATCTTCAATCAAAAGATCCAGACACGTAAATAGAATCATCTTCAATCAAAATATCCAGATACGTAAACAGAATCATCTTCAATCAAACGATCCAGATACGTAAACAGAATTATCTTCAATCAAAAGATGCAGATGCGTAAACAGAATCATCTTCAATCAAAATATCCAGATACGTAAAGGGAAACGCGACAGTGTAGTTGCCCACACGATGCCGCTGTTCGTAGCAATATAAAGGCCTAATATTTTCCAGTCGCCAGGTCGTGCGCTCAGCACCCACGGTTATATCAGAATTCCGGCAGCGACCACAGACACGTGCTCAGCACCCACGGTTATATCAACATTCCGGCAGCGACCACACACATGCACTGTTTCTGTTATTTGGTGTGTATTGTAAGCGACATCCCTCGTTATAAACGGCATCAATCATTGTATACCTGTTCATTGCACGCATTTTATTACTGGCAATTAACGCAGTCAGTTGCCTGAGTTCAGTAGAAAGGAACGGGACGTCTCGAGTAGTAGACCAACTTGATTCATCCACACGCACGCACGCACGCACGCACGCACGCACGCACGCATGCACGCACGCACGCACGCACGCACCCACGCACGCACGCACACACGCGCGCACACCATCAGACCATATACATCATCGATATGCTGCTCTGTACATTTTCTTCGTGTGCGTTACTAGAATGGTCATCACGCCGTCGTCATACTACGATATCATCCGTTGACTTTTCACAAGACAGACTGAATTACGATTCCTTCCCCTCGGTTCCGCCTGCGTGTGTTGCCAGAAATGTATCACACGCGTAAACACACCCACCCATGCTCATACCGTTTTCTAAGCCTCTCCGGCAATGTCTTCTGAATATTCCTATGCAAACCAATATGCTACGTGCCGTGCTTTGAGGACCGAACGTTGAATAAACATTGAGTTGACGGCGTGAGCGAGAGACACGACGCGGTGCGGCCTTGCCAGACACATTGTGTCGGGCTTCAACCACTACTACTCCGGACAGGGGCCTGTCTTGTTGCTGATTCCTTCATTTTCTGCATCGAATAAGAAAGTCTCGAGAACAATTCAATAATGGCTGTTGTGACGTCACAGCCCCGTTACGCACATCGGAACGGGTTCGGGTTGAGCGCCGAAAGTCCGAATGGCGTGAGGTTGTCCGCGATTGGTGCGGATCGTCGTGAGTTCGAGGCAGGATCCGGACAGCTGATCCTGACCGGAATGACCGAGCTCGAGTATGTGGACTGTCTCCACGTCGATGAACAGATGCGCAGGGACGTGAAAGGTGCGTGAAGTAGGCGAGCCAGATGATGTGGGTAGATTAGTTAATGTAGGAGAAGCAGAAGATGTAGGCGACTCAGATGAGTTAAGCAAAACAGACGAGACATGCGAGGTAGGCTGTGCAGATAAAGTAGGTGAGACACATTAGAAATGCAATGAAGAAATTAATTAGAAATGTGCTGCAGATCAGGGATTCGCGACATATGAGTTAAACTCATATGTCGCTTAAAACTTAAACAATCTTCTAAAATCCCTGGGGTCGCCGCGTCCCACGAACACACACACTGATGTGGTGATCCTTAGTGTGGCAGCACGTACACATGTTGTACAGTTTCCTACGTTTGACAGAATACGACCCATGTAGGCCTACAAGACAAAGGGTCGATGATAAGAGATCGACAGTAACTGTTGCTAGAACTTGAAGTATTTGTATATTTTTGGTTATGACAAAAACAAATTACTGTTTAATGTTTAGTGTTGCTTTATTAAATTATTTGCCCTGAAATATATAGTATTTCCTCGTGTCTGCTTCAATGTAATCTAGTTATTAAAATTACCATATGTCGGTATATCTTTTCATATGTGGCGTACTAGTTTGGAACTATGACAGAAAAGTTGGTTTCGGGTGCGATCTGAGCTAACCTGCTTAGCAAGTATTCAATGCCTGGTTGTTCCCTTGGGCGGTAATTCACTGGCTGTGCAATAACGCGCCAGGTCGAGTGTGTTTACAACACCACGCAGTTATTGAATAAGACACTACCTTGGAAGTACATTCCTGCGGCACAGTTACCGTAATCTTATTGAGACCACGATTGTGTCTCGCGACTGCGTCGCGCGTCCGTGAGCGCTTATGCAAAAATACAAGTTGAAAATTGATCGTGTCGGCGATGTTGTTATACTCAAAGTGTTGTCAGTGCCGAAGCAACCGACCACAGATGTTTGTGTAATTACCGATACTCATTAAATAACTTTCGTTGCATTTATATAGGGCCTATATGTGTAGGGCCTGTACGTGTAGGGCCTATACATGTAGGGCCTATACATGTAGGGCCTGTACATGTAGGGTCTGTACATATAGGGCCTGTACACGTAGGGCCTATAAATGCTGGACCTTTACATGTAGGGCCTGTACATGTAGGGCATATACATGTAGGGTCTATACATGTAGGGCCTATACATGTAGGGCCTGTACATGTAGGGCCTGTACATGTAGGGCATATACATGTAGGGTCTGTACATGTAGGGTCTGTACATATAGGGCCTGTACACGTAGGGCCTATAAATGCTGGACCTTTACATGTAGGGCCTGTACATGTAGGGCCTATACATGTAGGGCCTGTACATGTAGGGCCTATACATATAAGGCCTGCACATGTAGGGTCTGTACATGTAGGGCATGTACATGTAGGGCCTATACATATAGGGCCTTTACATGTAGGGTCTATACATGTAGGGTCTATACATGTAGGGTCTATACATGTAGGGCCTATACGTGTAGGGTCTATACGTGTAGGGTCTATACATGTAGATCCTATACATGTAGGGCCTATACGTGTAGGGCCTTTACATGTAGGGTCTATACATGTAGGACCTGTACATGTAGGGCATATACATGTAGGGTCTATACATGTAGGGCCTATACATGTAGGGCATATACATGTAGGGTCTATACATGTAGGGCCTATACATGTAGAGCCTATACATGTAGGGTCTATACATGTAGGGCCTATACATGTAGAGCCTATACACGTAGGGCCTATACGTGCAGGGCCTATACATGTAGGGCTTATACATCCTAGTTTGCTTTATTATTCGACGGCGGGTTAGACAAATGTTGCATATTTGTTGTGGACGAATGCAAGTGTTTTGTATGAGCAGAGGAATTCTAATGACTAGTGATGGGTATAACAGTATATTCTTCCAGCGAGATGCGGCGCCGGAAACACATACAGCATCAAGACGAAGGACGGAGATCAACTGTTCTATGCCGTTGAAGGTAACAGTGGTTTGGTTAAAGATGTTCTCTTCGTTCTACCTGAGCTCATCTAAAGCACTTCAACACGGACAACGGAGTGACGAAGGTGGAACGAGTGTGGTAGGAGAGAGGCGCAGCGTGGAAGGATGGACACTATTATAGTGAACAATCTATATATGCATTTATTCAACTGCTATAACACCAGTGAAAACGAAACGTTTATTTTTAATAACATATCAACAACTATGCAAAACTGTGAGTACTTTACATACAGTGAACTGATAAGCTTATATACTAACTTGAAGCAAAACTCCACTTTTTCTACACTAGCTGTTAACACATGCAGTCTACGAATAAACTTTTCAAAAACTAGAATTGTGCCTAGAAACACTAAACATTTCATTTTATTGTATAGGATTAATTGAAACGTGGCTTACCGACCACGATGAAGCTAATTGTTATAACATGAACGGTTATACTCTGGTTACGTATCCCAGACAAGAAGGGAAAAGAGGCGGGGTTGGCATTTACATATCCAACAAGCTCCGATAAAAAATTCAACATGACTTAATGAAGAGATATGAGATATGAGTATAGGCGTTATCAATCCATTTTCATTGAGATCAATTTAAACAACAAGACTTTCATAATAGGTTCTGTATATAAACCTCTAGGTACTAATATAGATAGCTTCAACGATGAACTTCTTAACATCTTAAACTCAATATGGTGGGAAAAGAAGCACAATATAATAATGGGGGGTTTCAATGTAAACTTAATCAACACCATCTCACGCCAAGTTAACGACTTCACCAACAATATGTATTCAACAAGATTTTATCCAACCTACACTAAACCAACAAGAATTGTTAACGACTCGGCTGCAACAATATATAATATATTCCCCAATATAACACAGCACAAAATCCACTCAGGCATTTTATACATTGACATATTCGACCACCTCCCAGTATTCAACATTTGTGACATTTGTAACCTCCCACTTAAAACCAGGATACAAAACACTGTACAGACGAATTAAAAGTGGAAAACCAATGCCTGATCTCGACATACTGCTGCATATCCTAATTTCCCGCATAAACTTGTTCATATTCATATTCACTATATTGTAAATACTAATGAATATTCACTATATACATTTTTCAATTATCACTTTGCCTCACGTTGTTAGACTGTGCTAGATTATGCTGGAGCATGACACATGTTGTATTTTTTATTTGCGTCACATCTAATATTATTAACATGATTTCCAATTTGTAGCATCATTCCATTATAAGATTACTATACTTAATTATAGGTGAGTTACCAGATGAAACTAATTATGACCATAATTGTAACAACAGTGTAAATGTGTAACCAAATAAACTCACATTGCTTGACTGATTGATTGATTGATTGATTGATTGAAAAAGAGCGAAAAAGCGAAATATCTTAATGTAAGTAATTATATTGTAAATAATAGACTGATATCTTTATCGTATTGAAGACACATAAGACGCATGTACATATATATATATATATATATATATATATAACTGCAGATATTGTTTCTTCATTCTGCTTCCAACGATTTGGAAACAGTCCGTTGAATATCGAAACTGTACCGAATGAAGTGTTACTAATAATTATATCCGCAAGTGGTTGTCGTCTTACTCTTACATGATCAACAGGACACCAGGATTTGTGATCCATTTTGAAAATCTTCCAGGTGAAAGATCTGTCTCGGTTTCAGACAATAACTGCATATGTCGTTGGTGCTGCGGGCCACACCGAGTGTTCCACATCACTGTCTACAACTGCCAGGTTAGTGGCCATATTCAATAGAGTCTACCCGGAATAATGCGTGACGCCTCTGGTGACATAACACTAATTGAAGGGAGAACTCGCGTGAGAATGCCGACGGAAGCACAATATGTAATTCGCACGAATATTTTGTTGTACGCTTAAACAATCGCGTATATATGTCAACACATCCCCAAACGCGTTTGTGAAGTTATTAAAACGTCAGATCCATAGAGATATAATATAGTCTATATGCATATCTATGGTTAGATCAGCCGATATTTGCCTTCTGATGTTACCTTTGTGATTTCTGTTTAATATCAATAAGCGTTATTGTTGGTGTAATGTATTTCTTGCTTTAAAAAAATGTTTTTTTACTATTTGCGTTCTTGTTGTTGTCATGGATACAGCATTGTTTCGACTCTCTAATCTAAATTACACAATTACGTGTTGTACTTCTGTTGACACTTGATCTAACGATGCGTTGTGTTTATACACGCCCGCCGTCTAGCGATCAAAAACATGCTATTCTAGGTACCGACTATTACGTCATGACGCGGTTGTTGACATACGGAACTTCAGTTCATATCGATAAACTATCAATGATTTAATTACTCAGTCAGATGCACTCACACTGTTGGTTTCCTGTCACGTTCACCGTTTTCAAGTTCAACATGTGTGAGTTTTTTTTACTCGAACATGTAGGACTGTTAGATTTATGCCGTGACCGTGCATTTCAACCACCAGTGATGCCGTTGTGAACACACCACCAGTGATGCCGTTGTGAACACACCACCAGTGATACCGTTGTGAACATAATGAGTGATTACTACACGTACCTTGCGTGCAATCCTGTTGAGTGGCCAATCTTGTGTGTAGAGTGGTTAGTTTTTTTGTGTTTAGTGCGAAGTCGTGTGTGTGTAGTGCACGATCTTGTATGTTGGGTGTGCATTATTGTATGTTTAGTGCGCAGTCTTGTGTTTAGAACCACCAGTCTTGTGCGTTGAGCCACCAGTCTTGTGTGTTGAGAGATCAATCTTTTGTGTTGACTGTCCAGTATTTTGTGTTGAGCGGCGAGTCTTGATCGTTGAGCGATCAATATTGTGTGTTGAGTGGCTAGTCTTGTATACTGAGTGTCCAGTATTGTGTGTTGAGTGTCCAGTCTTGTGTGTTGAGTGTCAAGTATTGTGTGTTGAGCGATAGTTGAGTGGCCAGACTTTTGTGTTGAGCGACCAGTCTTGCGTGTTGATTGACCAGTATTGTGTGTTGAGTCTATTTTTTTGTGTTGACTGTCCAGTCTGGCGTGTTGAGCGACCAGTTTTGGATGTTGTTTGTGTGTTGAGTCTGCATTCTTGTGTGTTGAATGTCCAGTGTTGTGTGTGGACTGAGCAGTCTTGTGTGTGGATTGACCAGTGTTGTGCATTAAGCGACCAGTCTGCTTGTTTAGGACGAGCCGGTGGTACATCTAGACCGCGAGTGCTGCCGTTGCGAGTGTTGCTGCTGCGTCGACTGTTGTCTCTGTCAACACAAGCTGGTCGTTCGAGACGCCAGAGGCGCTGTTCTCGGAGCAGTTCGCGAAAGGTGAGCCACCTTGAACACTTCCGTCCCGAATAATCGACCAGTGACTGAAATTGTATGAAATGCGAACACATGGTAGTGAGCGTTTAGCCTACACCGACCTGAAACAAATTAATGTAAACTAGTATATATTATAAACTAATGTAAGTAATGATGAACATTCTTTTTCTGATTTGTATTTCTCGTCGTGTATAGTGATATATATATATATATATATATATATATATATATATATATATATATATATATATATATATATATATATATATATATATATATATATATATATCACTATATATCTCTATATATCACTATACACGACTGAGAAATACAAATCAGAAAAAGAATGTATATATATATATATATATATATATATATATATATATATATATATATATATATATATATAGATAGATAGATACATATATAATTATATATATTTTTTGTATACACAATATAAATATACATATATATATATATATATATATATATATATATATATATATATATATATATATATATATATATATATATATATATATATATATATATATATATATATATATATATATATATATATATATATATATATATATATATATACATATATATCACTATATATCTCTATATATCACTATACACGACTGAGAAATACAAATAAGAAAAGAATGTGTATATATATATATATATATACACACACACATACATATATAATTATATATATTTTTGTATATACAATATAAATATACATATATATATATATATATATATATATATATATATATATATATATATATATATATATATATATATATATATATATATATATATATATATATGCCTCCAAATTACTGGGAGTGTGGTCTTAATTAACTTTCCACTACTACATGGTCGAGCAAGAAAATAATACAGCAATATAGTTGTATCAGTTAGGCACGCGTGTCCACTTTATACATATATTGTATTCATCTTAGCTTATTTAATTGGTTTTAACTTATTTTTTGTTAATGTAGCTTGACTTATCTTACATACTGGTTTTACAGGATATACGGCACGTTATGAATGCTTCATTTATTATTATATTATATATATATATATATATATATATATATATATTTGTTTTAACATTAAATACAAAAAATATAGATAATTAAATACATATATAAACCAATAAGTAAATAGTTTTACAGGATATAAGGCACGTTATGAATGCTTCATTTATTAATTACTATTTATATATATATATATATATATATATATATATATATATATATATATATATATATATATATATATATATATATATATATATATATATATATATATATATATATATATATATATATATATATATATATATATATATAATTTTTTAACATTAAATACAATAAAATAATAAATTAAAGAGTTAAATACATATATAAATCGATACGTAGATAGATACCGGGTATAGATACTGTTTATCAAGGCGTAAGCTCAATTTTAAAACAGACAATACAACGTTAACACAACATTATCATTACCACTCGGTTATCTACAAATAATGCTGATACAAGATAAGTCTCTTAATCGGTTATCTACAATAATGTTGAGATAAGATAGATCTTTTAATATGTTATCTACACATAATGTTGAGATAAGATAAATATCTTACTCGGATATCCACAAGTAATAGTGAGATAGGATTAATATCTTAATCGGTTATCTACAAGTAATGTTGAACTATGATTAATCTCTTAATCGATTATCTAGAAGTAAAGTTGACATAGGATTAATCTCTTAATCGATTTTTTAAAAGTAATGTTGATATAGGATTCATCTCTTACTCGGTGATCTAAAAATAATGTTCAAATAGTATTAATCTCTTACTCGTTTATCTACAAGTAATGTTGATATAAGTAATGTTGAGATTACATTAATCTCATACTCGGTGATCTACATGTCGTGTCTGTGCAGGTTCCACTTGTTCCACGCCCGCCTGGACGTGGTCGGGGAGGACGGCCAAGTGTTCGCCCGTCTCGTCGGTCCGTGCTGTCCCTGTCGATGCTGCGTCGAGATGAACGTCGATGTACGTTATATTACCCCCTCACACCCCCCTCACATCATTTCACCTTCGTCTTGTCAGTTTAAAGCCTCAAATTAACGTATCACAATTTTTACTAGATGCCATTTCACGGAAGTCAAACTACATGTGTCAAAGTAATATTAACCTCACTGCTCATAGTTACGATAACGTTACCTCAGCAACATTGTTAGCGTCCTTTGTAATGATGCATCATCAGCTGATGTAATGTTGTAAGAACGGTTGCACAGATACTGAATGAAGACGACAAGGCTTTGGGTTACATCAACAAGCGCTGGCCGGGTCGTCAGCGAGGTGTAAACTGCGATCACGACAGTTTTGAAGTTCATTGTAAGTGATTCTACAACAACATTCGAAACTTTAGGAGTAGCTATATTTGACCACCATCATGTATTCGTACTTGACTATATCATATTGCTACTAAAGGTCATGACAGAAACAAGCTTATGTACTTCTGGGCCACAACCCGATTGTCCATCATTTTTGTTCTGACATTTCTCACTGATAATGCTCTTTGCTTTTTGGAAATCGAAAAAGAAAGATAATGCCGAGCGCGTTCACGGAATATATTGCATTGTGTGTCAGCTCCTTTAACGCGCTTGCTCGTGGGAGGCAGCGCTATCGGATTAATATAAAATTAAATAACCGAGTGACCGTCCTAGTTGTAGTAGGCTCTGTGTAGTATGCTTGGTGTGTCAAACCCAGCAATAAGACAATCTATCACAAAGCTATTACTTTGGTAAACCACCAATAATCTCCATTGCAGTGTCATAGAATACGAATATTTAAAATGTGTCTAAACAACTACGACACATGTGTATGCGTCAGTAGGAATGTGCATCATGTCATCGTTGTAATTCCTGTTCGTGACTCCATCGGTGATGTTATATTCTTTCTGTTCAGTTCCGTACAACGCAACACTGGATGAGAAAACGGTCTTGTTGGGCGGCGCCTTCCTTGTCGTGAGTAGACTATTAGTGCCGCTAGGTCCGGTTTCACGAAGCGTTCGAAGAACATGAAGGTTCTCGTTCGAAAGTTCTTCCTACGCAAATCAATTCACGAAATCTTCGTAGCTCGTACTTGCGTACGTTCACAACGTCATTCGATTGTTTTGTGTGTGATTGTTTCGTGCAAGTTCCTTCGTACGTATGATCTGTGATACGATACGAACGCTCCGTGAAACCGTTGTTTACCAAACATTACATGGACGGTCGACATTGGAGATGTATACCTATATCACTGGAGGCTACCCGAAATTACCCATCGTTTCGTTTGGATGCTCAGGTCAGCAGAAAGTATAATAACATTTCGCCTTCACCTGAATATCTATTTTTTTATTTTATTACCTTTTAAATCTTTGATTTTAGCGTAGTAGAAGTCGTCGTATTGTAATATATAATTGCAGCATTACAGTAAAAATACGTAGTTCAAAATATAGTTTCAAAACACGAATAAAAACATAAACGTAGCTACCACAATGACCGCTATCGCAGCGTTACACCCAATCGCCACCTAGCAATTAAAAATACACCATTTCGTGTAGCCTCGATTTTAGACGTCGTTTAAACACAGTTTATACATCGACTATCGACGTTATGCAGTGTCGCGCTATCGCACCATTCAAATTGATTTGTAATGTCTTACTCGTCTTTACTGTTGTATATTGTCACCCTATTTAGGTATGTTAACATACAATAGCAATAAGCCCAACTTATGGTATGATCCACATATTCGTAAGTTCTGACGACAATTCTTCTAATATGTACATCCTGATTAAGTGTGTTGAATTCTTACAGGATTACATGTTATTTGAGATGTCTTGATTCTGCTGGCGGCTGGAGATATGAGCGACTTTCGTCCGGTCAGCCTTTGCCGGAAGTGACGTCAAAATTACGTCGTCGCGTCAACATGATATCATTGATACATTCACGTGTGTCACTTTACGTCGTCGCGTCAACATGGTATGATACATTCACGTATGTTACTTCACGTCGTCGCGTCAACATGATATGATACATTCACGTGTGTCACTTCACGAAGACTCTCTGTGTGAATCGAGAAGAACATTTTGCAATTATCTTGTTCATGTGAGGTGCCGACAACAAATGTTTCACATTGATAAAACAACATGCTAATACATTTATGGTGTTTTGTTGGTCCTCTGCCCTCAAATTATCCATGGGTAGGCAATGTAGCCGGTGTCGGCAGCACTGTCGAAGTAATATACATGAAATAACCGAGTGACCTTCCTCGTTGTAGTGAGCTCTATGTAGCATGTTTGGTGTGTCAAAACCAGCTATAAGAATATAACTATCGCAATACTGTTACATTGGTTGATTAGTCTAATGAGGCTTCACAAGACCATCAGATTCTTGCAACCACAACATATTATATACAGAATATACAGACTAGCCAGTTATGCAGAATATTCGCTCGAACCTCCCTTTTCAAAACCCCGCAGGTCGCATGAACAGTGAGCCTCGAGCAGGGAATTGGGTGCTACCAATGGACACCGAATAAAATAGTGGCGTCGCTGTGTACTGTCTCTGTGAGCTTGCGATTCTGACGATACTAGTATTGTCTATTGTTTACCATTTTGCATAGTAGGTAACTCGTGCATATTCAAACGTGGGACGTTAGGACGAAAAACTTTCGAAAACCTCACTGGTCGACGAATGCATTCAACGATCAAAACGCCCAGTGCCACTATGGTACCGATGCCGATGACGAAGAAATTGCCCTCCATGTCGACGAGAGTGAAAATGCGAGTGAAGAGCCTCGTGTCTGTGGCTCGAGACAACGATCGCGGCCAGTGCTTCTGCTTCCATCTTTTCACAATTCCGCATTCCACCAGTTTCATGACCCTACAAAGCATACGTGTTTCAGGCTTCGTGGTAAACATTCGGCTAAGTTAAGGTGGCAGACTGCCTTGAATTCAAGCTATTTGCACATCGGTCTGCGCATCGTAGTCGTAAAGTATCGTTACTTTTATTTCAGGGTAATCGGCCACCTTAAAGGGAATGTGTGTACAACGTTGTTCATTGGTTTTGTTGATGCGGAGTTAGTTGCGATACGGAGTTAGTTGTGATAAGGAGTTAGTTGCGATACGGAGTTAGTTGTGATACGGAGTTAGTTGTGTTATGGAGTTAGTTGTGATATGGAGTTAGTTGTGATAAGGAGTTAGTTGTGATACGGAGTTAGTTGTGATACGGAGTTAGTTGCGATACGGAGTTAGTTGTGATACGGAATTAGTTGCGATACGGAGTTAGTTGTGATATGGAGTTAGTTGTGATAAGGAGTTAGTTGTGATAAGGAGTTAGTTGTGATAAGGAGTTAGTTGTGATAAGGAGTTAGTTGTGGGTTTGTATAATTGAAATGCCCAAATTTTCAGGATTTTTCGATCTCAATAATACGTATAAACTAGCAAGTTAATATTTCAACTCTGAATAGCAAAGACGAAAACACTTGAAACAAAGAAATATGACACTGTGATCAATTTGGGATACACGCCAATAGATAAGGCTAAATACTTCATTTACACGAGGAGTGTGATGAGAAGCGACGGTGACCTGAAGATGGAGATAAGAACCATTCGGGATACACGCCAATAGATAAGGCTAAATACTTCATTTACACGAGGAGTGTGATGACAAGCGACGGTGACCTGAAGATGGAGATAAGAACCATTTGGGATATACGCCAATAGATAAGGTTAAATACTTCATTTACACGAGGAGTGTGATGACAAGCGACGGTGACCTGAAGATGGAGATAAGAACCAGAATGGCCAGAGCAACAGCTTCCTTCAACTTTAGTCTTAATTTCATATTTGACGCATATTACTAAATGAAGTATGACAATTTAATATTGCAACACTCGCTTCGGATTACTTGATTGGGTACGTGAGGTTTTCTAGAAATATACGCCTCCATGTTACACCGAGGAAACGCAGCAAAACACGTGTTCGCAACCAATCTAATGAAATACTATTTACGATTTCGAAATAAAATTATTGGCTAACATTTTGCCATACGTGTTACCCGATATGCTTCCCCAAACACAAATGATTGCTCGGCGTTTGATCGTCGTTATGGTCAAATCATATTACACAATATGCATAACGACTGCTGTAACATCATAACTGCCAAAATGCAATTTAATGAACTATAATTATAAATATAACAACGATCAGACTTTGTATTTCATTGAGCCTTCTTTCATTACTCTACTTTACCCAAGGCTCTGTGTTACCTGGACCATGAAAAAGACCAGAAGAGATACGATCAGAAACAAACATATAAGGAACATGGTTGGAACAAGACCATTCCTTGATCACTTAAGAAAACAATGAATGAAGAGGTTTGGACCTTAGTTAGGATGCAGCCAAATCAACTAGTTGCGAGAGCATGCAACATGAAAACATCTGGACACAGAGCAAGAGGGCGGCCGAGAAATGGATGATGTGACAGAGACACCAAGACAAGCTCACACCCGTCCGGGTCTCACACCTTGGATACAGTAGAGTAACGAAAGAAGGCTCAATGATAAGCACCGTTAAAAACAAATGAACATTGAACGGTAAACTTAAAGCGAACCCAGATAAATACTAACACGTCGTTGATATACTCGGTGTAGGGCCAATCTTTCGGCAAGGCGAAACCAAATCCGACTTTGTAGAACTCCTCCGGCAGCAGGATGAGGTCGCTGTCCCCGGCAGCGTACGAGTCCAGGTAGGTCTTATCCCCGATGAAGGCGTAGTTCTCCGTTTTCGTCTTGCGGAAGCCAGCCTCGCTTCCACCCACGATAGAGCCGCTGTGTGACGTCATACCGTCCCATATTTCAGAGTACACACCGCCTTTGGCTGTCTGCAAAGATGACAGTTGTCCGGGCAACGGAATACACAGTGGGACACAACACCACAAGACACAATACAACACAAACTGTCAAACAATGCCGATATCCGCTTGTCCGGCTGGTCCATGGACTTGTGCCTTCAGAATGCTAACAGGATATATCATGCGGACCGATTTATACATTCAATTTATATGTAGTATTTGCCGAAATGCATACCTCACCTTATTATCACTCATGACTGATCCCAGGACCTACAATAAAAACGGACCACAATACCTATAATTGGGACTGATCCCTGGACCTACATTCGGGACTGACCCCAAGACAGACACTTGGGAATGATCCTGAGTCATACATTCGGGATTGTTTCCGACATATATTCTCCGAACTAGGAAGAGAACCTACCTACTGGAATCATTAGCGGCTCACAATATGGATATATCTCCGGACCTGTGACCCGGATTAATTGACCAATCATCGGACCTCACCTGAAAGACCATCATCTGCACTATGCCGTCTTCAGTGCCCCACGTGTAGTCTTTCTGTTGCACCATCTCCTCCAGGCTGCTGAACGGCAACGTTCGCTTCTCCACCGCCAGGATCGCCACCATGTTGCCGGTGAAGGCGGCGTAGACGGCGACGGTGACAAACCAGAGCGCGGAGGCGACGACACGACTAGCCGGTGTCGTCGGTGCTGTCGCGCCTGTCACGTGACACAATTTGACAGTAGTGACAATACAATTCAAAGGACTTAGCATTAGAAACGTGATGCCTGCAGATATATTCATTGTTATTTGTAAGAAACCGTGGCAGTATTATTTCTAATATGTTTATATAACATTATATAACATTATCTAATACGTTTATATAACGTTTTGTTTAATTTGCTGAATGGTTCGTCATAGTTGTAGACTTGTTCACTAGATCGCTGTTTTGGTAGTGGAGAGATTGTGGCTAGTAGCTATAGAATGAAGGGAGTTTGATTTAACAAGGATTTGACAAGGCTACCGCCCAAAGACACAAGCTAACGTCACAGTCGCACGCACCAACGCATCCCCGCTTCAAGGTGACGGCGTCCTGTGCAACACTGCATAGGTAATTAAGCCATCTGGTAAATAAACGAATACGAAAACAAATATTAAAACTCGCGTATTCTTCATGAAATGACGTTCGCGTAAAACAACAATTACGTCATGCCAATTGTTGTTTTCGCTCCTCGGGCCAGGCGTGCATTTGTTAATATCATGTCATCTTCTTCTTTTTCTTCTTCTTCCTAGATTCCGCCTCAACGTACTGATGATACAGGCGGACGGACCGATAAGTAAACATTTAGAACATGTACTATATATATATATATATATATATATATATATATATATATATATATATATATATATATATATATATATATATATATATATATATATATATATATATATATATATATATATATATATATATATATATATATTTTTATATATATATATATATACACACACACACACACACACACACACACACACACACACACACACACACACACACACACACACTTGTATTGTGGTCAACCCGGCCAATGACTTTCACAGCGTTCACACATCGAAGTGTGGGCCGAGCTAACTCCACACTTCCTGTTGCGCGCGCAAGCAAATGTGATTAATTCATAAAATATTATTATTAAGAATTATCCGTATTTATTTCACTTGTACTTTATTTTAATCTTCACGCAACCGGACATTGTTGATACATAAACTTACACACGCAAATAGACACTTCACCTGACTAACTTGTTCACAGCATAACGCGATAACAAAAAGGTAAGTTTTTTTATATCCGTTATTGTGCGGTAAAGCGACCTCTCAAACAGCTTGACACTTCTCCCCTGGTAGACATGTTCGTTCCCACACCAAATTTGTTACAGGTCCTCATACTTCTAATTGATTCTTCTGTGTTTGACTTCGAGTTCAGAAGGCTCGAACAGTTTGAGCACAATTTAGAATTAAACCTGTGAAACTCGTATCCAGACGATTTCCGCTCCACGAAGTTGACAGAAACCATGCATTGTGAGAGTGGAGCATGTACTCTAGATACCATGTCGTACGACATACCCGGACAAAAATCGCTCATGTAAACACCCTCGCGAAACCGATTAGAGAGGCAATTTGTGGCTGCGATTATGTCGTAGAACTAGGCCTGGGATTTAGACATTGGCCAATCAGCGACCGATTGAGCGCAGGAATACTCGTAGCAACCTTTCATCATAGCTCATATCGGGATTTGCGCGAGTCAATACGTCACACTCGCAATGATGAGACACGTCGCTATGTGTAAACGCATAGATATTTTTGTGCGTCATCGTACGACATAATCGGACACATGTTGTTCGTGTAAACGGACCCGAAGTACATCCCCCTAGTTGTACTTACTTTGGTTCACCAGCGCTCCAAACGTATACCACAGACAATTTTCAAACGAAGTCATCGTCGTGTCTCGGTGTCGCGTCGTCAAGTGATTGGTGCAGGCAGTGCAGACGTAGATGACCCCGGCAGCGAGCAGGACCTCGAAGATGATCGCCACCCACACGGACCACTGTAACGGCTTCAAGAGAGACAGGATCTTCGAGCCCTCCCCGGGTCGTCTGATGAGGATGCCCGACGGCTCCTCCCAGTATGGGAAGCTGAAGTCGACGGCCGTCCTCCGGTCGGCGGTGATGGTGAGTCCGGCCGCCGCCATGTCTGCGTCCTGCACAACACAAGGACACCGTCACGTAATGTATAATAATAATAATGAAGATGATGATGACGACGACAACAACAACAACAGCAACACTATTAATAATAACACTAATAACAGTAATATCAATGATAATAGTAATAATAGTGGTAATAGTAATAATAATAATAATAATAATAATAGTGGTAATAGTAACAACAATAATAAAAGTCGTCATCAAAGCGAGGGACTGTCTAGGAAATTAAATTTCGAAACAAAATGTGTGTAACTTTCCCATAGCGGACCATTCTTATAAAGGACCTAATTAGGAATACGGCTACTGCCACAATGTGTATCTATGTAACTGTGTATCATATGCTTAATTCAGTCCCATAATTACTATTATATACAACATCTTGCCATGCCACGAGGCTTTCCGGCTACTGCCGTAAACTCGTAGACAATATAGCATATGAAACTAATGCGGTCGAGTTTCATAGTTAATTAAGCTCGTCTTCGGACCTTCGCAGAAATATCGCATGTACCCGTGATATGGAACACGTTTAGAGCGCTGGTGAACTAAAGAAAGTACAACTAGCGGGAGGTGCTCCAGGTCCGTTTACACGAGCGACATGAGTCCGATTACGTCGATGACGCACAACCGAATTATTTATGCGTTTACACGAGAGACGTGTCTCACCACTGCGAATACCACTTATTGAATCGCGCCAATCCCGATTTGAGCTTTGATGAAAGGTCACTACGAATACACCTGCACTCGGTCGCAAGTATTTACTAAAAAGCTGTTACAACAAAGTTCAGCTTAAAAGTGCTTATGACACGGTTTTTGCCATTTTGTTTACATTCCCAGTAGAAGATCTTAAATTAATTTATGTGCTTATTTTTGGCGAATTAGATATGTAAATATTTATATTTTAGACAAAGATACAATGACCTTCAGGAAACGAGAAGTTTTCTTTAGAGTGAAAGAAAAAGTCTAAATGACGTCAGCGGGGGGGGTCAGGAATTACTTACATACAATTGTTCGCAACGCTATGCGTGTTTCCAAATTACGTAATCTTCGTCAAATGCTTCGAGAAAGACGTCTCATAATTTGTTCTACAAGTTGGAGATTCTGATCAAATCTCTGTTTACCTGACGGCTCTCGGGGAGGCGCATCACGTGCGTTCGACCGAAATGGAACAGTCGTCAGAAGCAAACTCTCAATCACGCGAGCTGCTAAGTCAGAACGGGATAAGCTTAGGAAACAAAGGCTAACGTATGTGCCATAGCTTGAGTTTAGACGCAAGTATGTACAAAGATGGATGCAATTATTGGATTATTGAAATTTGGTTGGACACTTTGTTTATTGGTTATCACATCCGCTTTACGAAAGGTCGGGGTTCTTGATCGACTCAAGGTATGATTTGTGTGAAGACCTGGCTCTCAACACTGGATACGGTATGTCCCTCGTGACTCGAACGATCACGTTATTTTTCGGTCCCGTCTCGTTAATTGTGACGTAAAAGAACCACCGAGGACGACATGCACCCTGGCAATGAACACCTCAGTGACCACCCTGGTAATGACCACCCTCAGTGAACACCCTGCAGTGACCACCCTGCAGTGACCACCCTCAGTGCCAGCTTTGAAAGTTAGGCGTGGCGTAGGGTTCTTAAAAAACTGACAAGTTGAATAATGAGACCATCATATTCTAGTAATCACAACATATAAAAGACTAGTCAGTCTATAGAAGGTTGCATAGTCATGAAAACAACTAGGAACTGAGAAACCCAATTTACCTTACGATGAACCATTCCAATCATTCCATTCCAGAGACCACTTTCGTTGATGATCCCAAATTTCCCGTCAGGCACTTCGAAAAGGTCATAGCTAAAAGAGAGGGAATGGACAAAATGGAAAGGCGATACGCTGATAAATTGAATATAAATTTGCTTCATGTGAAAGGTTTTTAGTTATCATTTTCGTTGTTGATTCCGCTTTCTCTGGCACAGCAAAGTGTTATTTCAGAGTTCCGGGATTTCTGATACTACGACTCCAGCGTCGGAACAGTTACGTAGCTATCGGGGGTTGTGGAGTGCGTTAGATGACGTCATGGGGATGGGGTTTAATGGGGGTTTACGAAATTGCGATTTTCAGCGTTTTTCTTCATATTCAAAGAACATATAATGTATGTCGTCGTTTTATTTTTAAAACCTTTGTTTAGTTCTATCACAGCTAATGATTCTGGTTTGCTGCGCTTGTGAGCTCAGGATTTGGGCATTATTATTATTATTATTATTATTATTATTATTATTATTATTATTATTATAACGCTACGACGAGAGATGGAGTTAACAACCAGATTGCCCGTGTTTCCGTTACTCATTTGGTGAACCGCCCCAATCTCACCACTGATTTAAATCGACCTAAATACACACACTGGATTAGTATTGAATGAATTAGAACGAAATATATATATACACGTCATAAATAATCAGCGTTGCTATTTACGCTGTTATCTCTGTCAGACCTGACCTGAAGTTGAGAGTTCTGGCGAGAACTTCCAACAGTTCGATGCACAAGCCCGAGTAGCTCCCGTTGGACAGCGTTACAAACGGAGGGTACTGAAAGCCGTAAATAAGTTAGAATATTAGATGGCGTGGTGATGATGATGAAGAAGATGATGATGATCATGTTGATCTATATATATATATATATATATATATATATATATATATATATATATATATATATATATATATATATATATATATATATATATATATATATATATATATATATATATATATATATATATACAGTTGCATTTCTTCTTTACTCGCTGTAGAACAGTAAACGTTAGACAAAGATGTTGATATATATATATATATATATATATATATATATATATATATGTTAAGCTAAACGGAAGAAGAAGAACGAGATATATATATGCACTGTCTGAACTATGTGTTTATTATTACAACGGGTAACATTTGTAACGTCCTGGAAATACTGCAATCTACCATACCAAGTATAGGACGTGCCTTTACTGTTAACATCATAGGCATTGGTAATTACATATGACCTCCACACCTCCTTCACAAAGTGTCTTGATGCATGCGTGCGTGCGTGTATGTGTATACTCGCTTGATCATGTGTGACTCGTCTGAATGTACAATGCCATACGAAAACTTTTACTGCGCCAAAATCCTCAGAAATCCGTGTTCAGAGGGGTGTCAATGTCATCAATTTCAAAATCCGATGAATACGCTAAGGAGCTAAGAACGATACACTAGGTTAAAGAGATTGGTGTTCTGATGACGGTGAAGTGTTAGCATGTGTCCAGCTGACGTAACAGGGGGGAATTCCAAATTCCAATTTCATTACTCACATATTTAGTAACGACTCGGAAGCGGCGACCGTAAAAGCCAGGAAATTTGTTCGGGAAGATCTCGCTTTGGGACTGGACGGACCCCTCCAGACGACCCACTTCATTGTAGGAAGCGATGGTGGTCGGCTTGCAACAGGAGGATGCTGCATGTGACGTCACACACTTCGTCAGATCAAAGATGGCGCCAGGTGCAAAGTCTTTTGAGACATTTTGCGGCGTCCTTGGGCTTGTAAACTGCGAGTAATTAAAACAACAATGAATATTGTTATATATATATATGTTTGATATTATATGTTTGATATTGTTATATATGTATGTTTGATATTATATGTTTGATATTGTTATATATGTATGTTTGATATTATATGTTTGATATTGTTATATATGTATGTTTGATATTATATGTATGATATTGTTATATATGTATGTTTGATATAACATACAATGCCAACTAATCTTTCTGTATGGTTATTGATAACAAACCTAGGGACAAGAAAAATATTCATCCTGTTGTTATCAACAACCATACACTACCTTACACTGAGAAATGTAAATACCTTGGCCATATTATAAACAATAACCTCACTGATGATGATGATATTGCCAGGCAGTAAAGATCTATTTGCAGGCAAATGATTTAGCTAGAAAATTTTACTTATGCAACAGTTACATTAAAGCAACTTTATTTAATTCATACTGTGGTTCAATGTACACTTCAAGGCTTTGGTGTAATTTATATAAAGTCTGAAAGGTATTACTGTTGCTTATAACAACAATTTAAAAATGTTACCCAAATTGTCACCCCGCTGTTGTGCAAGTCATACGTTCGCTACTAATTATGTTAAATCCTTTAATGAACGCATGCGCTCATAAATTTTTAGCCTTTTATGCCGGTTAGAAAAATCCGACAATATACTTTTTGTGAATTATTGTCACACTTTTATTTATTATATAAGTCCATTGATTAAACATTGGATTGATCAATTGTATGCTTTCAATTCATGATGTTTGTACTTTTATATAAATATATTTTTTATCCTAACTTATTTTATATATTTTTTTATTACACGTCATGTATGTATATTTATATATATATATATATTTCTCACTACATGTACCTCTATTGTTCAACATGTGTGTATATTTATGTTTTTTTACTTGTATGTATGTATGTATATATATATATATATATATATATATATATATATATATATATATATATATATATATATATATATATATATATATATATATATATATGGGCTCTTGCCTGAAATAAAATATGTATTATTTTTATTATTATTATTATTATTATTATAAACAGGTCAAAATAGTATTTATACAATAGTCCATAATCGGTCCACAACTCGAAAACATATCTAGGCCAAATCGAGGCTGCGGTAATCGGGAACTCTTGTGGTCCAAATCTGATACGTCGTGTGACAATTTTTTTCGGCACATAGAAAACGATGTTGGTCCAGTACGATGATAGTTATACACGTTAATTTTGTGAAGTTTATGGAAGCAGTGGAAATGGGTTTCCGAAGTATTGATATGCCAGATATTATGGCCATGCGAACGTCAAGTTGAGCAAAACGTTCCGATTTTATGACGACGCCGCCGATGGGTCGGTGGTCGGCAATGTGTAATTATGTTCACAGCATAAGGCCAAGGCAAGGGGTTCAGTCGGGTTGGCTGCTAATCTTGCCTACAATTGCAACAGTTTAATTTAACAGTACTAGCAATTGCCTTTTATGTGCCAGGAGTTGTACTGATACTTCATTGTTATTTCAGTATTTGCAGAGGCACCCACAATCTCAAAGCGGTATCTCCGAATTGGCTAAGACTGCAACGATTTGCTTTCGCATTCCTAACCTAACTCAGTCGAGCAAACATCGACAGGATGGTGTTTCTGTCCAGTGAGTGTTATATCATTTGTTGCAGTATGACTGTTTGCCTGAACATGAACTGAACATTTGTTGCAATATGACTGTTTGCATGAATATGAACTGAACATTTATTGCAGTATGACTGTTTGCCTGAACATGAACTGAACATTTGTTGAAGTATGACTGTTTACCTGAACATGAACTGCAGAGCATTTACACAATTATTTCTTTCATTGCGATGTTATTACTTGTTATTCGTATCTGTGGGTTAATATTTCTGCTTGGTTGGCAGTTACACAATGATTTCATTCATTGTGGTGCAATGGTAATGGGCCCAAGCGGCTCCACACAAATGTTCATTTGTTGCGATGTTAGACAATAAATATTACACTTATGTAGACATCGGCAATCCCAAAGCACTATCTATGTACCAGTTATGGTTACAACCGTTTGATGCCTGCCTATTCCTGGTCATGCGAACAGTAGTATGATATATCTGTTATGTGCTATTATACCACATGTATTTGTACAATTATACCATTATTTGCGCCTTCTGCACCTGCACTTTCAGAGCCGAATTTCTGTACCAGTTATGACTGCATTTGTTTTGTACTTTAGGGTTTTCCTATGTGAGCAGTTTTCTCTTCTGTCAATTACTGCTCGGGGCAGTTGTTGTCTCTTCAGTGAGTTACTGCCCATTTACCACACATCGGTCTTTGTATTTGCGGTTGTTGTCTCTCCAATGAGTTACTGCTCCATTTATTGCACATCGGTATTTGTATTAATTGCGGTTGTTGTCTAAGTAAAACAAACTTAGCAAAAATGCAAGTTGCCCAAAATATCTTACTTAAAACGTTAGCTAAACGTAAACGTCGCGATAGTGCCACTGCACTACACGGGGAACTCAACATTCTAAAAGTTGGTGAATTATATACACTTCACTTTCTTATATTTGTAAATAAATGGCGCAGTAATCTACTCCCTTGTGTATTCAATCAATTCTATTAACTTAATAGTGAGGTCAGGATGAGAAGTTCAATACATAATATACATTTATTTATACCAACTTATACAATCGGATTGGAGAGAACTCTTTGAAATTAACAGGGGCACGACTCTGGAATAAACTACCAATGGACATTAAAAACAAGAAATCTTTTAACATTGTAAAGTACAAAACCAGAAAATGCATAATTGGTATTGAATAATTAATAACGGAAACGCTCCGTCATATCTGCGTTTTATAAAATGAAACATACGGCAACGAATCATTTGTTAAAAATCTTATAGTTGCTGGTACATACATTATAATTATTGTTGATAGATCTCCGGACCCTTACACACGTAGGTTGATGCCATTAAAATTATGACTATTACCTTTAATGTAAGTATGAGTATACCAGTTTGATGTAACTGGCTAATGTAAGTATGAGTATACCAGTTTGATGTAACTGGCTAATGTAAGTATGAGTATACCAATTTGATGTAACTGGCTAATGTAAGTATGGGTATACCAGTTTGATGTAACTGGCTAATGTAAGTATGAGTATACCAGTTTGATGTAACTGACTAATGTAAGTATGAGTATACCAGTTTGATGTAACTGGCTACCAGCCCGATAAGTTTATACTTCTCTTGTAGTCACGTCATCTTTTATTCTTTTTTGTTTTTGCCTTATATTGTACCTGATGATGATGAGGAAATAAATGTTCTTACTTACTTACTCACTTACTTACTTACTTCAATAAGTTACTGCAGTGAGCGGTTATTGTACTCTTCAATGCGTTACTGCTGTGGGTAGTTGTTGCCTCTTCAGTGAGTTACTGGTGTGTGTGGTTGTTGCCTCTTCAATTAGTTACTGCTGTGTGTGGTTGTTGTCTCTTCAGTGAGTTACTGCTTTGTGTGGTTGTTGTCTATTCAGTGAGTTACTGGTGTATGTGGTTGTTGTCTCTTCAATTAGTTACTGCTGTGTGTGGTTGTTGTCTCTTCAGTGAGTTACTGGTGTGTGTGGTTGTTGTCTCTTCAATTAGTTGCTGCTGTGTGTGGTTGGTGTCTCTTCGGTGAGTGTTTGTTATGATCATTGATTGACAAGCGACGTCATGAGCCTCGGTTTCAGGGTTCTACGAGGCTCCGCCATATTTGAGAATAAACCTGAGTGTGTGTGTGTTTGTTTGTGTGTGTGTGTGTGTGTGTGTGTGTTTGTGTGTTTGTGTGTGTGTGTGTGTGTGTGTGTGTGTGTGTGTGTGTGTGTGTGTGTGTGTGTGTGTGTGTGTGTGTGTGTGTGTGTGTGTGTGTGTGTGTGTGTGTGTGTGTGTGTGTTTGTTTACTAGCGAGTTATTCAGTTTTATTTTGCTACTGACATAACACATTTTGGCGACGAAGATGGGTGAATATGGCATACCGCCTGATACACTGCCTGGGAATAGAAGTCCAGATAATATGTGTGTCCCTGACTGAGACCGACACATATGCAACCGCTGTAACTGCACTACGGAATTATTTCGGCCCAAAACGAAGTGTGATGATGGAACGTTATACGTTTCGGCAACGGGCGCAACGCCCCGGGGAAGGTGTGTGCGTGAGTACATTACTGTATAGCACGGACTTATAGCTAACTGCGACTTCGGTCAGCTGTCGGATGAACTGATCCGCGACCAGCTGATCGAGAAAACGAATAACCTCAGAGTTAGGGAGGGACTGCTAATGGAGCCTGATACGCTCACGTTAGAGAAAGCTATCAAACTGACGTCCCGTATTGAGGTTGCCGTAAACGAGGGTTTGAACTTTAAACAATCAGAGACACGGGCAACAGAGACCAAGTCTGAATCGCCCAAGGTTCAAGCTGTCGGAGGCAAGTCTCATTACCCTGCGGAAAAGCTGAATAGAAGTACACACACACCCGCCAACACTTGGGACAAGCGACGTGTGACAACTGTGGTTACAGTTCACTCGCGACAGGCAGAACGAAATGTCCTGCCAGGGCGACAACTTGCCGACTGTGCTCAAAAATTAATCACTTTGCGAAGTGTTGCAGATCTTCCAGAAAGGGGAGTGCCGTTCGTTGGGCAAATACAACAGCCAAATGAATCTGCACCGTTTGCATTCTCGGTGAACTCGATGACCAGTGCATCTAAGCCGTTCAAAACATGCAGTTTACCACTGGCTGACACAATGGTGACACTTATTATTGATATCTGAGTGAAATTGTCGATATTGAACTTTTTCTCGGAAGCACTTCTCCGCGTACCCCTTGAGGGAACTTTGTCAACATACGACAGTAGTGAAATCCCACTGGAGAGAATGGTACATCTACCAGTCACATACCAGTCAGACACAATCTAAATTTTCCGTTCTATGTCACCCGAAGTGGTTCGAGTCTGATGGGGCTACATTTGTTGGATCAACTTGGGTTTCAAGTTTCGAAGAATGGCGTCATCATTCAATCTGTTGACCTTATTTCAGCATTTCCCTCAGTGTTCACAGGTTTTGGGAAAAGTGCCAAGTCTGTCCACCGTCCCCGAGTTAACCCTGACGTTATACATGTGTCACAAGGTTTGCATCGGCTTCCATTATCTGTACGTGGGGAAGTGTCACGTGAGTTGAAACGCTTACAAGACGACGGGATGGTCCAACCGATCGACTCATCACCCTGGATTTCTAGTTGTCGCACTTCGGAAATCAGGTGAAATACGACTGTGTGTAGAAAGCAGTCAACAAGGCCATAATTCCAGATAAATATGAATACCGACAGCTGAGGAACTGTCTGCCGAATTCCACCACTCCACTGTCTTCACCAAGCCAGGCATGAGGCGAAGCTACCAGCACGTTCCCATGGCAGAAGATAATAAGTACTTGACGGCATTCATCACTCGAGGGGGTTTTCCAATACCGCCGGATGTCGTATGGACCGAGTTCAGCCCCAAGTGCCTTCCAGAAGATCATATCTTCTGTACTCAGCGGAATAGATGGTTGCATCAACCTCCTAGATGACATTGTCATCCACGGGACCAGCACGACAATCAACTACAGCTAGTGCTCGACCAACCAGTGCAAAAGACGCTGCGTCGTTTCTGCGCACAATGAATTTCTATATGAAATTCGTCCCTAACTACGCGGACACTGCCGAGCCACTGATAGGATTACTCCACAAAGATGTCCCGTAGGAATGGACAGATGAACAAGACCAAGCGTTCCGTACACTTAAGCACAAAAATCACATCTGCCCCAATTCTTGCACACTTCGACCCAAACGCTAAAATGATCGTAACGACAAATGCAGCATGAACTGGCCTTGGCGCGGTATTATCGTACCTGTCCTTTGACAAAGAACGTCCAGTCGCATATGCTTCGAAGACGCTGTCAGCAACTGAAAGGAAGTACTCGACAGGCGAACGTGAAGCATTGGCGTGTATCTTTGCATGCGAGCATTGGCATGTGTTTCCCTTCGGTAGAAAGTTCACGCTAAGTACTGATCACGAAGCACTCACCACCCTCTTAGCTCTGGGCACAGGCCATTACGAATCTACCGATGGTCTGATCGCCTTCATCGGTATGACTTCGACATTAGGTTCCAAGAACCAGGTAGTAGATATGCAAAGTAGACTGGTGAACGATGAAACGTGGAAATCGATGACAGATGACTGTGTAATGGAAGTCGAATCGGACAATCTAGTTATACCACTCGAGTTGAAGCCTACTCATTCCACTGATGTCACATTGACCAAAGTCCGTCATTTCATCCACTTCAACAGAAGGTATTGCACATGGCCCCCGAGGGTCATCCAGGGTTCGTACGAGCTAGGCAATACCATATGCAATTAATCGCCACATCGAAACTTTCCTCAGAGACTGTGAAGGATGTGCAGTGGGTGAAAAATCGATGAAACCAACACAACCACCACTTCATTAGCCTGCGAAACCATGGCAACATATTCAAGTTGACATTTTCGGCGAGATGCAGGGAATACCCGAAGTTCTGCAAAGCGACAACGGACCACGATTCGTGTCATGCGAATTTGAAATGTTCCTGCAGAAACTCGGCATCGAACACCGGCGCAGCGCATTGTATAACCCTCAGTGCAACGGAGGAGTGGAGAGGCTGAATCGTGTCATCAAAGAGTCTTGGTGCGCAACTCAAGGAGGAGAAATCGTTCACGGACGTTTTCGTATCCTAAGAGGATCGTCAAGAAACCGGGAGTAAACATCTTCGTGCTTGGAACTCGCGGCGATGCATCCGGTCGCGCCAAGTGGGTCCTCCACATCTGCTACCGGATGAATCCTTACATGATGTCGACGTTGACAGTCTACTCAGCTCGACAACTTGTTGACCCTCCTTACTTGCGTCAACGACCCAAACGAAACAGGCGCCCACGTAGACATTTCGAAGACTATCAGACGTCTTATTTGATCATGTGTTGACACGTGGTGACACGTGGTGACACGTGGTGACAAAATTATCTGTGAGTTTAAAAGTAAAAGTAATCTTCAGTTGATCCTTTAATCGCTGTTAAAAGAACGCGTTCATAGACATTAATTCGCCGGTGGACTGAAAAAGACACTTGCGTAGGTAGTGTGTAATTTCGTGGTGATTATGCGAAACCCCATAACTTGACTGGAATGATAATCCCTTAGGGAGGAGGGGGAATATGTTGCTGTTGCTATGATCATTCACTGACAAGCGACGTCACGAACCTCGGTTTCAGAGTTCGACGAGGCTCCGCCACGTTTGAGACTAAGAGAATAAACGTGTGTGTGTGTGTGAGTGTGTGTGTGTGTGTGTGTGTGTGTGCGTGTGCGTGTGCGTGTGCGTGTGCGTGTGCGTGTGCGTGTGCGTGTGCGTGTGCGTGTGCGTGTGCGTACATGTGCTTACTAGCGGGTTATTCGGTTGTATATTGTTACTGACATAGAGGTTGTGAGTTACTGCTGTGCATGGTTGGTGTCTCTTCAGTGAGTTACTGGTGTGTGCGGTTGTTGTCTCTTCAGTGAGTTACTGCTGTGTGTGGTTGTTGTCTCTTCGGTGAGTTACTGGTGTGTGTGTGGTTGTTGTCTCTTCAGTGAGTTACTGGTGTGTGTGGTTGTTGTCTCTTTGTGAGTTACTGGTGTGTGTGTGGTTGTTGTCTCTTCAGTGAATTACTGGTGTGTGTGGTTGTTGTCTCTTCAGTGAGTTACTGCTGTGTGCGGTTGTTGTCTCTTCAGTGAATTACTGCTGTGTGTGGTTGTTGTCTCTTCGGTGAGTTACTGGTGTGTGTGGTTGTTGTCTCTTCAGTGAGTTACTGGTGTGTGTGGTTGTTGTCTCTTCGGTGAGTTACTGGTGTGTGTGGTTGTTGTCTCTGCAGTGAATTACTGGTGTGTGTGGTTGTTGTCTCTTCAGTGAATTACTGCTGTGTGTGGTTGTTGTCTCTTCAGTGAGTTACTGGTGTGTGTGGTTGTTGTCTCTTCAGTGAGTTACTGCTGTGTGTGGTTGTTGTCTCTTCAGTGAGTTACTGGTGTGTGTGGTTGTTGTCTCTTCGGTGAGTTACTGCTGTGTGTAGTTGTTGTCTCTTCAGTGAGTTACTGCTGTGTGTGGTTGTTGTCTCTTCGGTGAGCTACTGGTGTGTGTGGTTGTTTTCTCTTCAGTGAGTTACTGGTGTGTGTGTGGTTGTTGTTTCTTCCGTGAGTTACTGGTGTGTGTGTGGTTGTTGTCTCTTCAGTGAGTTACTGCCCCTTTTGTCACACATCGTTCATGCAAACAGTTCTATTAGACATATGTCGACCCCCTCCCCGTTCGTAAGTAGAACGACACATGACTACGACTGACTAGACCCCCATGCCAACAAGCCTAGATCTGCCCCTGCATATCTGCCCTAAACTATTGCAGGCTGCTCAGCCTTTTGCCAGTCTGGTTGTTATGTCTTATTCACTATTAATAATCCATGCACACATATACAAGAAACATTTTCTTCAAGTTTCTGACCAGATGTGATTTGGATAAGGGGGGTTGTCAATGAATGCAACGTAACTTGCTTTGGAAGAGTTGAGATAGCGGCCAACTGAATTACCTGCTGAATCAACTGTGTGCAGGAGTTCGTGGGCTTGGCTTATTGTGTTAGACTGTAGAGCAACGTCGTCAGCGAAACCAGTATCAATAAGAACCTTTGCTCTATATTAATTGGCCATAGCGTGTTGTTGTTGTTGCGTGTCTGTATGGCGGTTTGTCGACGTGGGCTCACAATTCACCAGTATGCAATGTGTCTACATATTGACCTTTTCTCCGTAATTATCCCTTCTTCTACCGAACATGTCGAATCGTATATATATATATATATATATATATATATATATATATTATATATATATATATATATATATATATATATATATATATATATATATATATATATATATATATATATATATATATATATATATATATATATATATATATATATATATATATATATATATATATATATATATATATATATATATATATATATATATATATATATATATATATATAATACATACTGTGTACTTGTCTTAGTGGAAATTCATCAAACAAGTCTGCTACAAACACGACATTAGAACACGGCAAGTTGGTTTCCCGAAATAGCACATATACGAACTAGCACATATACGAACTAGCACATATACGAAATAGCACATATACGAACTAGCACATATACGAACTAGCACATATACGAACTAGCACATATGCGCCATTATTAGTATTATGTTTACTACCACTAGTAGTATAGGTCTGTATTAATAATGACAAACGGATCAGAACTGGAGTTTGTTTCCATACCCGGGAGATGTTGCAACGTAATCCCGGCGTTGTCTCTGTGTCGTTGTTCAGTGCAGCATCATAAGTCAGCCACTCAGCCAACTTGTTGTGCATCCAATTGACCAGCGTCATCTGTGGGAAAGGGGCGGGCGATATATGATTATCGGTGGTGCTGAATAATGTAGAACATTACCCACTGGGTAATTAGATAGTCATTTAGTTGGGGATTACGCCGATTACACCGATAGTAGATAATATATATATATATATATATATATATATATATATATATATATATATATATATATATATATATATAATTCATATTTTTTTCAGAATTCAGCGAGATCTAACAAGATCTAATAAGATGGACACCCAAACATACAAATTGCAGATGTGAAGTGAACAATGAGAATCCAATATTGTTTTAATATATTCATTTTCATAAGATGAATTTATAATGTTCACACCGCTAGCATTAATACAATCAGTAGACCATTTGTTTCAATAATTCTCTACGGGAATGAGTACTTTCTCATAGCCAGAGTGCACTGTTATTTTAGTCATGTAACTGTGTGCCTAATCCTGCTACCATATTGAAGTTTGAAGAACATGTAATTGTTTAATTAATGAATTCCGTATTCGTGTGTTCCCCTGTTTTGTTACTCACGCGTTCAGTAGCCACTGCATAAAACAATCTGATTATTTTATATTTTTGCAAAACAATTTGATTGGCTAATATCAGATTACATTTATAACACAATTATGTTATCCTTTTGATTAAGAAATTATGTGAAATTTAGCTTAAACTACAAAAATTCTTGCAGTGATGGAATTTTTCTGAATCATGTTTTATGCGTTGTTGTTTTAATATTCGAAATAGGACATTGATACTGTACTGCGCAACAACGCTAATCACGTCAGCTAATTGCAATTAACGTTTGCATTAAGCAATTGAATAGTTTGTCTGATGGTTTCACAAAGACTACATACAAAAGTTGCATAAACGAGTTAGTTAGATACTAGGTAGTTTTTGACTTTACGCAAAATTGATTTAAAAAGAGACTAGCAAAACATCGAATTGAAGAGGCACCTTTAACTTAATTAATCTAGTAGATTAATCGTCCCACACGTAGCAAGTTACTAAACGAGGCTTACCAAACGGTATGATTTTTTCGCATCTTCCGACAGTGTTAGAAAGACGAGGCTATGGCCAGACAAGACGCAGGTGTTGTCGTTTGATGACGTCATGTCGATCAGCCAGTGATGTCTCGGCGACACAAGATTGGCCCGTAAAGCCTGTGAAATTAGTAATAAGACTGATTGCATTCAAGGGCGGTGTGTACTCTCACCAATATCTTATCTCACACCAGTCGACGTTATTCTTGTTAATGAATTATGTAAATAAGAAAATAAGAAAAGGGATGTACACATCAAAGCACCCAACACACACGTTCGCGCACGCGCACGCACACGCACTCGCACTCGCACGCACACGCACGTGCGTGCGTGCGTGCGTGTGTGTGTGTGTGTGAGAGAGAGAGAGAGAGAGAAAGAAAGAGAGAAAGAAAGAGAGAAAGAAGAACAGAAAGCAAGTAACTAGAATCACATAGATTCTACTTACTATGAATGGGTTGGAGGACTTTGAAGACAAATATCTACGTCGTCTGGTCAAGAACACACACTAACGCGCATACATATATACATGCATATACCAAATACCACACTCACGCACGCACGCACGCACGCACGCACGCACGCACGCACACACGCACATGACCGATCACAATAGTCGCGCCTAAAAATAACAACAACAACAATAAAAACAACAGCAACAACAACACATCCACCGCTGTGCACTGTGCACTCACACATCCACCGCTGTGCACTCACCCATCCACCGCTGTGCACTGTGCACTCACACATCCACCGTTGTGCACTGTGCACTCACACATCCACCGCTGTGCACTCACCCATCCACCGCTGTGCACTGTGCACTCACCCATCCACCGCTGTGCACTCACACATCCACCGCTGTGCACTGTGCACTCACACATCCACCGCTGTGCACTGTGCACTCACACATTGCCTGACGCATGCACATTTCAGACTCTGTCCTTTCCGCTGGTCTAATTAACACTAAACATTAGCAGTGCGTGTGTGATTGCGATGCTGTGGCAATGTCCTACTCAAACTACACTTATTCCACATAAAATATTTGTGGGTTTCCGATAATTTGGCCAAAGCCGCGTCACTATAACTGTTCGCAACAAATGTATATAAATATTATATACTTATTTATTTCTATGATCCAGACGAGTCAAATACACCGAAGGTTAAAGCATCTACATTAATAATAGGCATGCACGTGTAAAAAGAAAACAGTTCTTTCAGCAGAAAATAAATTATATTTTGACGAATAAAACAACGCTGCGTACGCGACAGTAAACTCTACCTGTCGTTTACACCGGAGGAATAACAAATTATCCGACGCAGCAGGTAGACGTGTTGTTGTGTTTGATACACAGATTTGCTTAGTTACTTAAGCCAGGCGGATAATAGGTCATTGAACGATTCATGTCCACCGGACACGGTCTTCGGTTTGCATTTCTAGTCGTTTCCGTCTACACCTGCTTTTGCCGTCTCTGCTTCCATTTCGATGTGCCAGGTGTGTCTCGGTCTCCTCCCCCCGTCAGTGTCTGTCTTGTAATGGGTTCTTGACGTTAACACGATGTAACGAATGCGCAGAAACCCACGTATGCCAAGCTGACTATGTACAAATACACCGTGCTGTTTCTGTAGGCCTACCTATTTGTAGATGCTTTTCCACCATCATTTTAACTACACAAAGATGAAGCCATCTTCAGTATGCGACTCATGTCCTACTATCACGACTGGTTGTATGACATAAATGATTACCGTCAAGCATTTTGATTCGATTGCTTTTGGTCGGACACAGGAGCGAGATAATTAACAAGAAATCAAATCGATATCATTGAAGACATATGAGAAATATTCTTTTCGCGCATAAAACCAGTACCAATACCAGGAATTATTGGAGCTGTTATGAAAGCAATGAACTCGCGTGGGGAGCGGATAAAAAGGCATTTTGTGTGTGCATTGCCTCTGTTCGATACTGCAGTGTCATAGTCTAGCTTAAACCAATATACCACAATTCCCTTTAGAATTCAGACATTTTAAAACACGCTACAACGTTTACATATATTAATGAATATTTAATACATACTATCCCCAAGAAGAGCACAGGTTTATATGTAACCGTCATGTTATTTAATAAAGGTTCTGTACTTAGCTATGTACCCTATATCATAGTCTAGTAAACATATTCACATCTTTGACAAAACCAAGACATTTTGGTAAAGCAAATGTGCATCTTAACTTGACTAGTAGGGTTTCCTGGACTTGCAGAAAAAATGCAACTAAAACCCTGAGGAACATCGGTTTTTTTAAGAGCAAAATACGTACCCTGCCTTTATCATATTTTGTTTTATCGGCTATCCATACCTAATTACGCGCACATTGCGTAACACTGGCCAGCAAGCAAACGTTTGGTAGGGGAGACCTGGGCTAGTTGTTACAATTTTCAGTTAAAGTAAGTGTGAAAAGTATGTTAGATGCATTATTTATGGCAATGTATACACTAAAATTATTATTCGTATCAATAAAATATATCATACCAATGATATTCCATATTATAGTTAGGTAGATATATGTAGCTCGATCGATGATATGAGGCGCGATCGACTGTTGCAACTAGCCCCTAAATGAGGCAAGTTGTTACATCATAGGAGGCATGCTGTTACATCATACGAGGCATGTTGTTACAGCAAAGAACGTGTGAATTGCAAAACACGTATCACGCGTACATTTTACCGTTATTACATTAATTGGATTATACTTACTCATACATCTCATGCATAGTGTGCATAACAATGTAGGTGTTCGCATCTTTATACATTAAGCTTTTAATTTTTAGTTACCAAACGGTACACATTCCCTGGATTCTTACTCAACGCACGCGCACGCGCACGCGCACACGCACACCCATACACACGTACACGCGCACACGCACTCACGCACGCAATAACGAGGACGTCGAAATGAGACAGAGGGGATTGAAATAAATTGCCGTGGCAGCGAGTGGTAATGCTAAACTCGAAGTATCGGATGTGTCGGAGCGACTGCGATCACTTTCTATTACAGTAACCCCAGGAGTCAGTGGCGATCACTTTCTATTACAGTAACCCCAGGAGTCAGTGGCGATCCAAATACAATAATATGTACTGTGCCGCACACTGTTATATTTCCAACCACGCGACACCCGGTCTATTCGGCTTGACTGATTGCACGTCGTGTACTGATTACACGTCGTGTAATGAGTGCACGTCGTGTAATGATTGCACGTCATGTAATGAGTGCACGTCGTGTAATGATTGCACGTCGTGTAATGAGTGCACGTCGTGTACTGATTGCACGTCGTGTAATGAGTGCACGTCGTGTAATGATTGCACGTCGTGTAATGATTGCACGTCGTGCTTACAACTTTCGTTATCCTGCTTGATCATCCGCCTTCCGGAGAACAACTGGTAAAATTACTATTTGCGAACATTTATGCTTGTGGGGTCGGCATAAAAGGCGGAAAAGCGGACCGAGAGTCATGTTGTTTTCGTTTCAGTCATTTATTGTGCTTACAGTGCGAAAATGTTCGTTCTGTTTGTTATTTGTATATTGTACTGACTGCAGCTACTCGGCTTCTCTGAGTTCTGCAATACTATATATATATATATATATATATATATATATATATATATATATATATATATATATATATATATATATATATATATATATATATATATATATATATATATATATATATATATATATATATATATATATATATATATATATATATATATATATATATATATATATAAATATATATATATATATTCCGGTCCGCCATTTTATTGATCCACCTTTTAGACTGTCCCGTGCATGTGCGCGTCTACCTGTTCAAGAACGACGGCACGCTCCTTGACGTGCGCTGACAATATGAAGACTCGCTGAGTCCATTTGCTTGTCCGCGACAAAACGCCCTTCCAATGTGGTGACGTCATCAGCTCTGGGTCGGGTATTAGTGTCACATGACCTGTGGCCGCCTGTAGACGAATGACCTCATCCGCCAGTGTTGATGCTACAACACGGAACTGCGCTGTGTTAATTAGCAAAATGCGTGTACTCAGTCTCATAATCGACAGGATTTTTTTACCTATATTACTGTTCAACAACAAGACATATTACCTATAGTAATTGATTTTCGTATGCAAACAATAAGAACGTCTGCTATGCTCCATCATGATATGAACGCTGACTGGATGCTGAACTATATAAAAACGTAACTTTGCCTTTTATACAACTGAATGGGTTACGATCTGACCCGGATTCAAACGGGACATATATTATATTATATTATATATATATATTATATATATATGTATATATATATATATATATATATATATATATATATATATATATATATATATATATATATATATATATATATATATATATATATATATATATATACCCAACTCCTCCCAACACCAACTCACCCCACTATTAACTCGTCTCACGACAAACATGTCTCATCGCAACTGGTCCCACTACCAACTCGCCCCCTGCCAACTCGTCTCACCAAAAACTCATCCTACCACCAACTAATCCCACTGCTAACTCGTCCCACCGCCACCTCATCCCACTAACAACTCGTCCCACTACCACGTTGGCCCAAGATATTGAGACGAGTTAGCACTGGACCGAGTTGGTAGTCAGACAACTGGGTGGTTGGAATATTTAATAATGGAACACGTTGGAGATCGACCGATCTGCCTAGAAAGTAAAGTTCTGTTGACAGACTCCTCACAGTGAAAGACTAAATAATAGTGTCGACAGAAGCATTTACCGTGTTCAGAGTTATACAGCAGCACCGTGTCGTTGAAGTGCATGTCTGCCACCAGGTGGCGTATTGCCTCCTGTTGTCGGTAGTACCAACGACACGGGATCACGTGACGAATTACGTCATTCCGGGTCACATATCCTTGAGAATGACATAAGCCGATCCAGTATATTCCCTCGATGTCACTCTGTCGTTGAAGTGTGCCGCACAGGTGACATTGCGAGACAGTGACCAGCAAGTCGCAACCGCTTGCCGCGTTGGTTCGAACTGTGAAGTAAACATACCACGATATAGTTACAAATAGACATAATACAAATGTAATGATTAATACATTCCGGAGGTAATATAATAATCGCACATGCTAATGATGTAACAGAAACCGACATGATAACAGTACTGTGACGCCCATTATGCAATGGTGTGTGAGATGTAAGAATATGTAGGTCTACGCGTGTCATAATTGACCAGTAGCATAACAACAACCTGAAATATAATAATCGACATAGTGTAATAACATTATAGTGATATTACCAGTTCATTGAATAACTCGCACTGCGAACGCACCATCGGGTATTAAAAAATCTGCTTTATTACTGTTCTATTCTACGATGATAGTATTCTCCTGGGCCTCAACTTGCCGTCTGTCACTGCCGCAGTGAGAGGTGTTGCGACGCAATAACACTATTGATTGTCAACAACGGCTGCATCGAGTCAGCACCAGTGCTGGTTCCGCATGAAAACGACCGCCACTAAGGCGCAATAATTATATCAAATGAAATATTTACGACCTGCAGTAATAATTCGAGACGGCTGTCAGAGCAGCACAAATAATTGATTTTAGTAAATTGACAGCAACAATAGCCGAGGAAAGACATGCAAAACAAATCAATTTCAAATGTTCGCCTGCCATTTTGTACACGATTACTGCGTAAACAAATAGTCCTTTCGTAATCGCGCGCGTGGGCGATTATGAAATCACGTTCTCTCGTGTACTAGAGTAGAGCATATTGCCTGAGTGTGTAGGAACGTGTTTAATACACGGTTGTATAACGACTACGCTCGGTGAATGCGAGTTTGGAGCTCACGCTACGAGCACACACGCACCGCCAAGTATTGAACACAACTTGACTGATGTGACATTTGACAATGGTAGTATTCCCCTAGGGCAGGCCCTAGGCTGGAGCGTGATGTGTTTATGAACAAAGCCGCAGCGATAGGTGTTTGTCGCAAAGGTTCCAATTGTAATAGAAATAATACACGGTTTCGTGAACCTTGTCCCCGGTGAAAGCGTACGACGAAATGACGGACACTGACCCAGAGCCTCGTGCACGGAGAACGCGTCCCACTTGTCCGTCCAGGCATTCGCTGCCCTCCTGCCGAAGGTTGTCGCCGTCCTCGCAACAGTCGACCGTATCTCCTCCAAGCTGGGGTCGTCGTAGAGAGCCGTGTCAGAGAGCAACACTGAGAAATATAATAATAATTATTATTATTGTTATTATTATAATGATAATAACATTATTAATAATAGTAATTATTATCATCATCATCATCATTATTAGTATTAATATTATCATCATAATCATCAACGTCATCAGCTTTGTCATCATCAGCAGCAGCAGCATCATTATCATAACAATAACAACAACAGTAACAACCAGTAAACACTGCCAAACGCATTTTCTTTATTATGCGTTTGTAAGATATTAGTATGTAGTTGTTGACTGTGTAATATTGTAGCTTTTAGTAATGTAAGTTAGGCTTGGTTAGGCCTGTTGTTTCACATCAAATAATGAACACCCTTTTCGACTGCAGCGCACAAGCCAAGGTTCTCTCTTAAGATTTAGCTTGTAGATAATGAAAATTAATTGGTGTGTCTTCGTGTACTTTGCTTGTGACAACTGCGCGGCTTTGAGTTAAATATTATACTGTTATTACATGTTAAGCTATTATAAATACTTACATATTCGTCTGACGTCACTTCCGGCGGTGATGTGGATGAAAGTGAACGTCACGAAAGAGTGAACCAATCTGAGCAGCATGCTGTCATAAGATTCCTTCTTCACGAGAAGTCCGACTTCCTCGTTTGTAGAGTGTGCTGCAAGTTTGATGTTACCTTAGTCACAGAGCGCTACAATGATTGTTTTTCGAACGAAATATATCTTAGAGCGGTGCATATGCTGGCTACCGTCACCGTGTATATTGGAGTAGGTGATGCAGTGTATGGATGCACGGGCCAACAATAACATGTTAAACATTTAGTGTTGTATTTATTTATACATTAAAACGTTTGTTTCTGCTGGAATTTTGGAATGCCTTATACTTTTAATAAGTGATATATTCCCTAATTGGCATGTCACGTGGTTCTTGTAGAGTCCAGAGTGGGGCTTTTCGGTTGACGCAGGGAAACGAAGACAAAACAACGCAATCTTCTCGCCAGACTTCATTAGTTATGTAATATATTTTCTTGTTAACACAACTACAAAGTCCACTCATTACTACGAAGTTTCGACAACCACTGACTGTCTTCTTCAGGAATTGAATTCTGCACCGCATTAAGGCGTCGCTTGGGTCTAAACACATTTTATTTTCTTATTTCATTATCACTGAACCTACAGAGCTGACACTTTCAGAGATTGCAAGTGCAGGTAACAGTAATGCTGTGAATTTTTTTCAGAAAGTTTCGTACAGATTTTCCCACGGTAGGCAGCCATCTTGGATTAAATGTTGCGTGTGACTTATATCAGTAACCATTGGGTTTAGAGGGCTCAAATTTTTTGTGTAGTTACTCCACATAACCCTAATGAAAACAGTCTATTGACTTTCTTAGTTTTCAAAAAACTTTTTTTTAAGGATTTTTTTTACATCTGAATGTATTTTTTCATCATGAAATTTTACATTGATGGTTCATTATATAAAATATAGATAATGTTTTCTAAAAAGTTACTAGATAGTTTTCAAGAGTATACTATCAAGAAACACTGTGGAAAGTTTCAGGCAATTCTGTCAAACAATAGCCGAGATAAGTGACACGGGAGGCAGTAGGTGTGAGGCAAAACATGTTTTTGAGAAAATCGCGTTCAAAGTTTATGTACATTGGCACATACATTTCAACATCTGAAAAGCAACCTAGATGATTGAAACTTTGCACACACATTACTGAATGTATAATTTATCAAAAGGCAAAGTTCAGAGTCATTGGCATTGTAAAATAATAAAAATATATCACAAACTAAGCAACTTATCACAATAAATGTATCAAACAGAAAAACGTCTGGAAAATAGCACACCAGTCCATAGTTCATACAGATAAAGTTTACTGGAGCATATGTAAAGTTCACTGGAGCATATGTAAAGTTCACTGGAGCATATGTAAAGGTCACTGGAGCACAGCAAATTCCCTAAAACGCCCCAGGTGCATAGGTGGAGGCATCTCGAGCCATTGTTCGAGCAACCTTTCGTGCCCGACGGGCCTCCATCGTGCTGGCCTGCACTTGCCGCACAGACTCTCGCAACCGACGACTGTCTGCCTCTGCAGCTGACGCTTTCAGTCGACTGCCACACTGCAGCCCCATTATTGCATAGCTGCGCGTCACCGTCGAACCAATCCCCTGATTGAATTCCGCAATCGCCAAACAGGTTGCAGCACAAACACGCATCAGGCCAACGAAGCCTGTCTTTGGACATTTGAGCCACACCTTCGAGTGCAGGCTCTCGTTAGCGTTCTGCGTCTTGCCCTGCAAGCAGCGATCCAGCAGGTCAGGATGGCCGAGACGGACGTACACCTCCTTGACCTTCTCTGCAACGTCCTTTGCTAAGGGTGTGCCAACTTTGTCCCGGTGGTAGCCTGGCTCCTCTCCCTTTGCCAGTGCCCGCTGGAAGAAGCACCAGCTGTTGCGGCCAATGGGGCAGTGGTTGTGGTGGGGTTCCTCATCGGTGGACGCCGCATGGAAGAAAGACGCGAAGACTGCACTCCGCATCGCGTCCTTGTCACCCGTGCAGCTCCGAATTGCCTTTCCATAATACATTGTCAGCTTGTTGATGGCTGCCAGGGTGAGCTTTCCGTGCCCGCGTCCACCGAGAGTCACTCCAGTCTTCTTGGTGTCCTTGGTGAGGTTACGCAGTGCTGTCCCCATTCGCTTTGCAACATGGTTGATGCACTCCTCCTTGCGGATGTCCACACCTGCGCCATACACCTTCAAGTCACACACATGTTTGTAGGTGCTAGAGTCTCCATCTGACAACATTGTCGTGTAGCGGAAGTTGTGCTTCCCGAGAGAGTTGTTCCACAGAATCTCTGCAGCCGTTTTCTCCATTGCGTTGGAGGACCCGGTGTAGTTTGCTGTACAGTTGTCATGCGCCTTGTACCACTTCTTGAAATCGTCAGTGTCCCTGCCTCCATAGCGTGACGCTGCGCATGCACAGCGCTGGCAGTAGAGCGACAGGATGGTGAAGTCGATCACCAGTCCTGTCACCACCTCCACGACGCATCCGATGCCATACATAGACCTGTGGCCCCGGGTCATCCAGGAACCATCGAAACTGACCATGAGGTCCATGACACCGGATTCGTCAATGGAGGGGTCAAGTTCTTTGTACACTCTGCGCACGATTTGGGCAGACTCGCACATAACATCGTTCGCAACATGCATACTTGCATTGGTAATTGCTGTCTCATGTGTGATGTAGGTCGTGTGGTTCATCACTGGCATGTCGAGGTAGCGGCAGAATTTCACAAGTCCCGAGTACCCGACACCCATGTCCATCGTTGCAGACACAGCTGATCTCACCACGACAAACGGGGCATTCGTCGCCTGAGTCCCATCGGTACGGTCTGATGACAGAGTTGCATTGATGACCTTGTCGCAACTGGTGCAGACAGTCTCGAGGCGACACACCATGCCAAGGGTGCGGTCGACAGCTCGGATGGAGAGTGTACGCTTCCTACACAACGTGCATGGCAGGTTCGCGACAAGTGATGGCAACACGGCACAGCGTCCAAGTACTGTTGAAAGATCAGCATCTGTCTCATCCTCAACCAGGAAGCGCGGGACACCTATCTCCTCCAGAAGATCTGCATAACCAAACTTCTGTTCAGTGGCAGACAGTCTCCAAGATGTTGATGGCCGCCTTGAAGCCTGGAAAAAAATACACAATCTAAATGTATTTCATGAACAAAAAAGTATCCGAGACATGTTCAACAACATGCGCGTGTGTGTATATAGGCTATGTATACGATAATTATCAATGCAAGTTGAGGCAATATAATAAACCATAGTCACAACTCTGCCTCTGGTGTGCCTGGATGGCCCCTAGGCCTGAATGTCAACACAGCCACGAACATCAACAGCATGAACTAGATCAGCGTCAAATCGTTTATACAGCAATAGTTATGCCACAAAGGCTAACGGTGTTTGGATAAAACACAAATGTATATAAATCGTAATCATATGCACTATCATAATGAATATATGAAATATAAGAAATTAAACTTACACTGCGTTCCATTCTCGCTGGCACCATGGACATGGTCGAAGACGAAGTTGTCGCTGTAGGTTCATTAGCGTATTCAACCCTCGATACCTTCGCACAGCGCGCTAACTGCATCGATGCAAGCTTTCGCTTCCTCCCAGTACCGTAACCGCCCACTCGCTTTCGACAAAACGGCATAATGTCGTTTCACAAAGCGATATAAATGAACGAAACGCAGAGGATAAAAAATTCGATCGAATCGAACGTAGCTGGTATTTCAAGCTGACGTCAGATGATGGAAATTAATATTACAACCAATTAGAGCGCTTGATTTGAGGGAATCCGACATCACGTGATGCTGCCCGGCGAATCGTCGAGGGATTCCCCATTCCTTTGTCACCGAGATGGTTGAAAGGCAGTCATTTATAGTCGGGATTACACTGATACCCGCCGCGCAAATTTTTAAACTGTTTGTACCATCATGCAGAGCGAATATGGGGCTTTCCCGTGATATGCGCCATGTTGGAATGGCAGCGTTTTCTGGCATGCAATCGCTGGCGGAAAATCACCTAATGTTCCATTAGTCTCGGTTCATTTGACAAAAACAAAGACTTCGCAATGATAGGTATCATACAAAAGACATGTTTTATGAGAGAAACGTGTTTATTTCGACAGTGCAACTTACATGAATGGCAAGTTGAATAATATTTATACACGGAAATGGCAACAACTCGAAATTCATTTTATTGTCAAAAATCCGTCAAATCTGACCCGAGTCTCTCGTTAAGTTTTCTTCTGTCACATATGCGGCACGCACAGTCGATATCCGTCCTTCTCGATTCGCGATCGGTGTTTTTTAGTGATCTACAGCGCGTCCTTTATCCATCTGACACTTCTATTGCTGTCTCTGTCAATCACACCCACTCTCCTAGTCAACAGTGTAGTTGTTTGTGGTGTGGCGGTCTGTGGATGCTGACGTATGTTCTTCTGTTCACGGGTAAACTCTCTGGTGATGATTATCTCAATCTCCTTCTTGGGCTCCTGTTTCACCAATGTTGGTGTGACTACAGCTCTGACATCAAACAATCTCCTTCTTGGGCTCCTGTTTCGCCAATGTTGGTGTGACTACAGCTCTGACATCAAACAATCTCCTTCTTGGGCTCCTGTTTCGCCAATGTTGGTGTGACTACAGCTCTGACATCAAACAATCTCCTTCTTGGGCTCCTGTTTCACCAATGTTGGTGTGACTACAGCTCTGACATCAAACAATCTGGTATGTACAGAATGTCTTCCTGTTGTCCTCCATTTTGTCCTTTGGGTGCACTAGTTTTCTCCTGACACTTGGATGTGGTCTGATAGCTAAAGCAGTATGATGATGTTTTAATATCCGTTGTGCAGATTCTGTTAGTTATCAGTATTTGTGTGGATTGCTAGCTTGAAGAATGTGTTCATATTACGGGTTGGGTGTGGTTTTCCCTAAATTGCTTCGCCGAGCTGTTCGTGTCCTCTGTCACCGGCTTTGATTACCAAATATAAGGAGTCATCGTCATACTCGTCGCACGCTTCAAGAGGTCGAACTGGTTAGTTATGAGACACGATGTCTGGTGTGGTGGAGGGAAGCAGCTATAATCTTCCACCTCGTCTTCTTCTCCACTCCCTCTCCCTCCCTCTCCCTCCCTTCATCTCTCCCTCTCTTTATTACATGGAAGGAAGATCATAGCTGCTTATATATATATATATATATATATATATATATATATATATATATATATATATATATATATATATATATATATATATATATATATATATATATATATATATATATATCCCTCTCTCACTCTCTCTATCTCCCCCCTGTGTGTGTGTGTGTGTGTGTGTGTGTGTGTGTGTGTGTGTGTGTGTGTGTGTGTGTGTGTGTGTGTGTGTGTGTGTGTGTGTGTGTGTGTGTGTGTGTGTGTGTGTGTGTGTGTGTGTGTGTGTGTGTGTGTGTGTGTGTGTGAACTCTCAAAGAACAGGGCGAAAACAGGAATTGACCGGAGAGGATTCGCGTGGATTCTTCATGGTAGTAGAAGGACATCATGTTCCATCGGATGGTGTATTTTATTGACTAATTTGTTTAACTTTTGTGTATCTATTATATTTTATAAAAAGGAAATAAAATATGGTCATTTGCATGGAGTTCAGAAACAGTTCAGCGGCGGTTCGACAGAAATTGGGTGTTTAACCCAACGCATTCCCTCTCGATACGAAACGTTCGTCTTTGTTTAAGAGCCACTTGATGAATTAGTCACTGGAAACTAAACATTAATTATACGACCGTTTGCATGTATTTAAGAATATACATGTGTTTTTCTTAAACATCGCATGCCTTCCCTTTCCGCACAAGAACCAACAATGTCTGTATAATACGAAAAAAGTAGACATGAAACTAGAAAATAGTTCGCAAAATAAACAACCACTAATTATGTCCGAGTGACATCGTTGACATTTGGGGCTGGACAGCCAGTGTTTCACCTGTGTACACTGCAGTACGACACAGCGAAATGATTATGTGGTTCGTCAGTCTATCATTAGCAGTCACTGATAAGCTCAAAGCGTAAATGAGTTTGCCTTTGCACAGCACTTATGGTGCATCGGATGACATTCGTGTCATTAGCACACGTGCACATGCACATATGTACGTGCATAATTAAAGGCAAATGTACGTTCTTATATAGCGCGGTGTCCAGTTATTGTGACTGTTCAAGGCGAGTTACACTTTACTCCTCCAGACCTGTTCATTCCAACGCCCAATCGACTTTTCTGGGAAGCATTCAGTCACACTGTAATTACTGCGCGAAGACTATTCGTTCACATATCCACCACTGTCTCTAGCCAGGTAGTCGTGTGTACACCTGTGTGAACTAATGCCGCGGGGGATGGGGTGGGAGTAGTGGGGTGGGAGTAGTGGGGTGGGAGTAGTGGGGGGGGGGGCAAACGGAATTGCACAAGCTTCAAAACGACAGTAGGAATTCGAATCCGGGTTCTTCAGATTGAGAGTCCGATGTTCTAACCTCGACTCCACCGCGCTCCACGTGTAACAAGGTGACTGGTCAGTGAGATTATCACACAAGCCTTGTAACGGTTACGAACAGTTACGAAACGGGTAGATATAGTTAAGAACCCAATATGTTATGTGGCTATTCCAACTGTCAACTTACCAGCAAATGATCTCTTCCTTGGGCTGTGGATGTATTTTCATTACAGTTTCATCCTTTCCTTGAATTGTTCTAATCCTTCCACAATATCTCGCCAGATCAGCATCTCATTGCCAATACCGCCCGTTCGTCCAGTCACCGACGACGATCTGTTCACCATAAAGAGTGAACGAGAGAGGCGAGACCGGAATAACTGGTATTAATTATGCATTTTGCCGGCGAGCGTCACTGAGGCTAAACACATTTATTGTTTCTGGTCTGCGCGCGTTATGTTCACGTGTGACGGGTCAATACGTCATCACCATTCGCAATAATTAATCATTGTGTCAATACAAATAGAAACTGTCGGGCTATGAAATCTGTCTCCTGAAATCTGATGAAACATTAATCTTTCTTGGCGTCGAACTAAAAATTTATTTACGCATGAGCAGACAGGCCGGCACTATATACGTAATAAAATATTTACTTCTTGCATTTTATACATAAATATCGTCTACTCAAAAAGTGAAATCGCTAAATGTTGTGAATATGAAGGCTCATTCGTTCTGCTTCTTCGCATTGACTGTGTCGGAGATGGTTTCCGGCTTTGTCCATAGATCGTCATATATCAAAACATAAAACATGCACGCCAAGTCAATTTGTATGTGGATGTTTATTATAGCCATTATCATGCCACAAAAACGCGCACACACGCGTACATGAATGCTTCCAAGAGAAGTCGAGTAACATACGCATGCACGCACACACGCACGCACGCACATACGCACGCACGCACGCACGCACGCATGCACAGAGAGTATCGTTTATTATCGCGGTATACCGCGCGCAGGTGGTCTTCGGTAAAGTCACGGTGACCTTATCTGCATATTGCCTTTTCACTGTGGGTCAATTTATCACAATTCTTCCAACGCCAATGTAATAAAACTAATTCCAGCATAACGTCACAATAACAATCATTAAACGAGACGTACTGTTATTGTGACGTCACAAAGTGTACCCACCGTATCGAATGATAAATGTATTACCTAGAAAATAGTTAAAGAAATATTCGAGTCTGAACCATACTTGACATTGTTACCGGAGAGACTAAGAATTAGCTTTACTAGGCTTGGCAACATGAAGTTGTTTATTGAAACAGGCAAAAGGTTCAATATTGATAGAAATGAAAGGTATTGTACTGTGTGTAATAGAAATGAGATTGGGGGTGAATTTCTTCTATTGCTTTAATGTGACACTTTAAGAGAACAAAGAAATATATATCTGTCTAGATATTTTATTAATCGTGCTAATACTTTCAAGTTCTCTGCTCTTTGTTGTTTAACATTCTTGTGTATGTGCGTGCGTGCGTGCGTGCGTGTGTGTGTGTGTGTTTGTGTGTGTGTGTGTGTGTGTGTGTGTATGTAAGTATAAGTATGTACAGTTATGTTTCATATCAAATGTCACAGCAATAGTATAATACATGTTAAATTTAATTGTATAAATATATTCTTACAACATCGTGCAACAGAGTAAAAGCAGTATCATTAAGCATAATATCATGAACAGGGACACGCAAAATTCATTATCAGAACAAAGGACAGCTAAATTAAGGATGACATTTTGTTACAGCAATCTCTTGATCACTTCAAGAATTTGTCTGGAGTTGACAAAGTGTTAACACTTTTTTCCCTGAATTATGTTGTAATCGTTCAGCATCATTAGCGATAACCATCGAGTTCATCGGTCCTCTACGGTATACGGCTGGTACTTTTGAATCATGGATCTACCGTCTACTGTCTACCAGGTGGCCATCTTTGCCGCTGATGTAGCTAGCTCACAAATAAAAACTGCTTCTATTTGAAGTTGTACTTGCTGGAGAAATGACAAATATGACGTTCCTCATAAATGATGCAGCATTTAATCCGTTCGGAGAGAAAGGTATGAGCCTGGCTAGTGACATAAAGAATGACGCCCAGGCCCATATATATCTCTGTCTGCACACGCACAAAGCGAAAAAATTATTATTTATGGACTGTGTAAAATTGCAATACACACAAGATGTAATACTATTGTGAAATACTATCCAATAGACAAATGTTTTGTCACTGTTATCAAATAAATTCCAGGATGATGTCACAAAACACGCATTTATTGTGATGTCATACATAATAGGAATACTCAACAATAATTAATAAATTTCTAGCTTTCTAACATTTTCTTCTTTTTCTAGTAATATACGGATGCATGCGTGTGTATGTGTGTATGCGTTTTTGTGTGTATGGGTGTATGTATATACGTGTGTGTGTATATGTGTATGTGTGTATGTAAGTATAAGTATGTACAGTTATGTTTCATATCAAATGTCACAGCAATAGTATAATACATGTTAAATTTAACTGTATAAATATATTCTTACAACATCGTGCAATAGAGTAAAAGCAGTACTGCCACCACCTGATCACACCTACCAGTACTGCCACCTCCTGATCACACCTACCAGTACTACCACCACCTGATCACACCTACCAGTACTGCCACCTCCTGATCACACCTACCAGTATTGCCACCTCCTGATCACACCTACCAGTACTGCCACCTCCTGATCACACCTACCAGTACTGCCACCTCCTGATCACACCTACCAGTACTGCCACCTCCTGATCACACCTACCAGTATTGCCACCTCCTGATCACACCTACCAGTACTGCCACCTCCTGATCACACCTACCAGTACTGCCACCTCCTGATCACACCTACCAGTACTGCCACCTCCTGATCACACCTACCAGTATTGCCACCTCCTGATCACACCTACCAGTACTGCCACCACCTGATCACACCTACCAGTACTGCCACCTCCTGATCACACCTACCAGTACTGCCACCTCCTGATCACACCTACCAGTACTGCCACCTCCTGATCACACCTACCAGTACTGCCACCTCCTGATCAAAACTACCAGTGCTGCCGCCACCTGATCACACCTACCAGTACTGCCACCACCTGATCACACCTACCAGTACTGCCACCTCCTGATCACACCTACCAGTACTGCCACCTCCTGATCACAACTACCAGTACTGCCACCTCCTGATCACACCTACCAGTACTACCACCACCTGATCACACCTACCAGTACTGCCACCTCCTGATCACACCTACCAGTACTGCCACCTCCTGATCACACCTACCAGTACTGCCACCACCTGATCACACCTACCAGTACTGCCACCTCCTGATCACACCTACCAGTACTACCACCACCTAATCACACATATCAGTACTACCACCACCTGATCACACCTACCAGTACTACCACCACCTGATCACACCTACCAGTACTGCCACCTCCTGATCACACCTACCAGTACTACCACCACCTAATCACACATATCAGTACTACCACCACCTAATCACACATATCAGTATTGCCACCACCTGATCACACCTACCAGTACTACCACCACCTAATCACACATATCAGTACTACCACCACCTGATCACACATATCAGTACTGCCACCACCTAATCACACATATTAGTATTACCGCCACCTGATCACACATATCAGCACTACCACCACCTGATCACACCTACCAGTACTACCACCACCTGATCACACATATCAATACTACCACCACCTGATCACACCTACCAGTACTACCACCACCTGATCACACATATCAGTACTGCCACCACCTAATCACATATATCAGTACTACCACCACCTAATCACACATATCAGTACTACCACCACCTAATCACATATATCAGTACTACCACCACCTAATCACACATATCAGTACTACCACCACCTAATCACACATATCAGTACTACCACCACCTAATCACACCTAGCAGTACTTCCACCACCTAATCACACATATAAGTACTACCACCACCTAATCACATATATCAGTAGTACCACCACCTAATCACACATATCAGTACTACCACCACCTAATCACATATATCAGTACTACCACCACCTAATCACACATATCAGTATTACCACCACCTGATCACACATATCAGTATTGCCACCACCTAATCACACATATCAGTACTACCACCACCTGATCACACCTACCAGTACTACCACCACCTGATCACACATATCAGTACTGCACCACCTAATCACACATATCAGTACTACCACCACCTAATCAAACATATCAGTACTACCACCACCTAATCACATATATCAGTACTACCACCACCTAATCACACATATCAGTACTACCACCACCTAATCACACCTAGCAGTACTACCACCACCTAATCACACATATCAGTACTACCACCACCTAATCACTCCTAGCAGTACTACCACCATCTGATCACACATTACAGAACTACCTTCATCTGATCACACATTACAAAACTACCTTAATCTGATCACACATTATAGAACAACCTTCACCTTACTAAGCATTATTGCATAGCTACCTTCATCTGATCACACATTATTGCAGAGCTACCTTCATCTGATCCAACATTATTGCAGTACTACCTTCATCTGATCAAACATTATTGCAGAACTACCTTTATCTGATCACACATTAGTGCAGAACTACCTTCATTTGATCACACATATCAGTACTACCACCATCTGATTTCATTTACCTGTTGCTACAGCATAATGTATGGTAATCAATAACACGTTCCTTATTTGCCAAGAAAACCTGATCATCACAGTAGAGACGACCTTTGATGGGTGTCGTTGGAAGCGTGCGAAACACGTTTAAGTCATATATGTGACAGGAAGGCGCGATATACACGCGAAATATTCCTTCAGGCGCGTGCTCGGGGCGTGGTTAAGCGTGGTGGTAACGAGGAAGGCATCGCAATGACAAGATAATTCGTTTCTAGTCTCGAACAGTGGCATCACGGAGGATTGTGAAAAAGCCAATCGCGTTGTTTGTATTCTCGCTCAGCCGACGCTCGCTCGGAACGCCGGGTAAAGTCTGGGCGCAGATACATGGTTTGATTTTGTATCGTTAGATGTCATTACTGATCGGAATAATCCATTTAGGCGATATGATCTGTATTTACGTGTTTAACGAATGCTTCACATGTGTGTGTTTGTGTGCGTACGTGTGCGCGTGTGTTTTGAGAGGCCGCTGAGACTGTGAAACTGAATACTTAACCTTCGTCAGACAATGTATTTTGGGGGGGGGGGGGCGGGTTTCGTCAAAAAATTTTGGGGGTCGCTAAGACAAAAGAGTTCCGTTTTGTCAGGCAATTTTTTTTGGGCCGATGTGATTGAAGAGTATCGCATCGTCAGGCAAATTGTTTGGGGTTGCTGACAGTGAAGAGTTCTGCTTCGTCTACCCCAGGGTCAGCAATGTTTTTAATGGAATGCTACAGTAGTGATTTCGATTATGTCACAGGGCAACAATTTTGGGAGTTAGATGTCCTAAGCTAGCTAACAGGTTAACACGATTTAACAAGATTGAACAAGATTGCCATTCCAAACAACAAGTTCCAGATGGAAAGTGGACACGGAAGCAATTGGCTTATCGAGAGTCCAACAGGATATCTGCCAATTCTATTTTTAAACATGTTCACTCTACTAGCATTAACACAGTCATTTGGCAGTTTGTTCCATTCATTTATCACCCTCTTTGAGAAAGAGTACTTTCTCATGTCCAACCTACACTGTTAGTTAACTAATGCTGCTTTGTGTCCTCTGGTTCTACTGCCTTCTTTAAGCTTGAAGAACATATTTCTATCAACATCCTTTTAACCTTTCACTATTTTAAGCACTTCTATTTGGTTTCCTCTTAGTCTCCTGGTCTCTAGTCTCACAATTCTGGAATAATTTTAGTTGCTCTTTGTTGTGTTCTTTCTAGCTTGTCTATGTCCTTTTTACGATATGGCCTCCATGCTTGAATGCAATATTCCAAATGTGGTCTAACCATTGCTTTGTAGAGGGGTACAATTAGCTGTTTCTCCTTATACGTGATATTTCTCCTAATTATCCCTAGAATTTGATTTCCTTTCGAAGCACCAATCCTACATTGTTCTGAAACTTTCTCGTGTCAGAAACTCGACACAATGTTTTTGGCCAATTCTGTTGTTTCCATCTTTTTCAGGATTCCGCCTTTCATAAGTTTCATGATCTTACGAAACATTTAAGTGGTTTATCCGGCGAAATTACATAAATAAGTTTCTGATAAACGTTGGTCCAAATTAAAGAAAAGCCAAACAACAGAAAATCAATGAAAAATTACCACCACCAGCAGGAGAAGCACAAGCAACAGCAGCACCACCAGCAGGAGAAGCACAAACAACATCAGCACCACCAGCAGGAGAAGCACAAACAACAGCAGCACCACCAGCAGGAGAAGCACAAACAACAGCAGCACCACCAGCAGGAGAAGCACAAACAACATCAGCACCACCAGCAGGAGAAGCACAAACAACATCAGCACCACCAGCAGGAGAAGCACAAACAACATCAGCACCACCAGCAGGAGAAGCACAAACAACATCAGCACCACCAGCAGGAGAAGCACAAACAACATCAGCACCACCAGCAGGAGAAGCACAAACAACATTAGCACCACCAGCAGGAGAAGCACAAACAACATCAGCACCACCAGCAGGAGAAGCACAAGCAACATTAGCACTACCAGCAGGAGAAGTACAAACAACATTAGCACCACCAGCAGGAGAAGCACAAACAACATCAGCACCACCAGCAGGAGAAGCACAAGCAACATTAGCACCACCAGCAGGAGAAGCACAAACAACATCAGAACCACAAGCAGGAGAAGCACAAACAACATTAGCACCACCAGCAGGAGAAGCACAAAAACATCAGCACCACCAGCAGGAGAAGCACAAGCAACATCAGCACCACCAGCAGGAGAAGTACAAGCAACAGCAGCACCACCAGCATGAGAAGTACAAGCAACAGCAGCACCAGCAGGACAAGCTTACATCATCTGTACAATTACCAACCATCTAAACAACAAGTATGTTTATAGTCTACGCACTGCAAGTAAACTGAAGCAGCTTCATTAATTTACCCCAATGAAAAATATTTCCCATATTGAAAGATAAATATAGTAGCAAATGGACATAGCTGTTTCTACGCATTTCAGTTCTAACCAGCATAAAATCAGCAAGAACCGTCAGTATATTCCAACGTCAAATGAAAACCGGTCACTTAGTCATTTCCTTTGTTGACGTCACTTTACCACAATCCACTGCGTGAGGGAGTGGTTCCGGTCAGTGATGACAATAACAACGCAGCATAATTTCAACAGTTACTACTTTACTTAATTTACTGTGTACCAGTTTACCCATACAGACGCGTTGATTTTTAAATGTATCAAAACTTGATTGAAACTCGTGCTTTTATGATTGCCTCTAGCTACCGAACCCGGAACCTTGCCCACAGTGAGCCTCGTGCATGACGTAACAGCTGCTGGGGAACAGCGAATACCATCAATGCGTCGTTGTGTCGCGTTGATGAATTGGCAAAGAACACAGAACATTTATGAACTTACAGCAATACCATTGCACAGAGATTATTGTTTTGCGTTGTACGTAACTTGCACACGTTCGTCGTTGTGTCATTTCATAGAAGTTGACACATTTAATGATCCGCTAACATTTTAAAAAACGTATTACTTACATCATTACCTAATTGAATACCACAGTATTAGTTCCTCATTCTAAATAGTTCAACATCCCATAATTTATGAATATCCAAACGTGAGATGTTAGCACGAAAAACTTTCGAAATCTACACTGCTCGACAACAGCGCTCCAAAAGCAGCACACCGAACGCCACCACGATACCGACGCCAATGAGGAAGAAGTTGCCCTCCATGTCGCCGAGCGTGCATTTGTGACTGGACAGGCTCGTGTCGGAAGCTCGACACAGTGATCTCGGCCAATGCTTCTGTTTCCATATTTTCATGATTCCGCTTTCCGCAAGTTTCATGATCCTACAAAGCATAAGTGATTTAGGCAAACATATCCGGCGGAAATCGACAAAGATTCGCGGTTTCTTTTAAACATTTGGCCAAATTCAGGAAAAGCAAAAACAAACAAGAAAATCAACGAAAACTCAGAGGCAGATATAGCAGCAGCACAAGCAGCAACAACTGAAGCATCAGCGGCGGCGGCGGCGGCGGCGGCGGCGGCGGCGGCGGCGGTGGCAGCAGCAGCAGCGGCAGCAGAACAAACAGCAGCAGCAGCAGCACCATCATCAGCATAGCACCACCACTAACAACAACCCAGATAAATACTAACACGTCGTTGATATACTCGGTGTAGGGCCAATCTTTCGGCAAGGCGAAACCAAATCCGACTTTGTAGAACTCCTCCGGCAGGAGGATGAGGTCGCTGTCCCCGGCAGCGTACGAGCCCAGGAAGGTCTTATCCCCGATGAAGGCGTAGTTCTCCGTTTTCGTCTTGCGGAAGCCAGCCTCGCCTCCATCCACGATAGAGCCGCTGTGTGACGTCATACCGTCCCATATTTTCGAGTAGACGCCGCCTTTGGCTGTCTGTAAATACGACGGTTGTCCGGGATGGCAATGACATACACAGGGGGTAATAGTTTGCTTAACTGGCATAAGTTATAACGGCTTTGGTAATATTTTGCTTAACTGGCATACCTCATAACGGCTTTGGTAATATTTTGCTTAACTGGCATAAGTTATAACACCTTTATATGAACGTCCTTCCCTGCGTGGTTTGCAGTGCCGGATTAACCATGGTGGTACCAAGTATTGCACTCGTACCAGTCACTCGCAACAAGGGGTCCCCACAAAACCAACGAATCCACCCGATTAGTCGCTTACAGTCTCTCCTTAGTTCCCTTCAATCGGGCCCCGAACTGCATGTTCAACTTCTGTGCTATAGTCGTGAACGTGACACGGCCTCAGGGTGCTGCAGGACGAACAGGATGAAGAGAACGTCAAAACATACGGACGTGACGTTTGTGACAGAACCACAGTAATAGGGCCACCTGGTGTATTAGTTCTGCATTAATCTCGACACAGTGGCGCCCCAAACACTTGTATTACCTTTTACAATTTGAGGAAGTATTCACGTACATGTTATTAAACTTAGTTTGCAAAACCTCTGACTGAGCTATTTACGTCCATCCAGTTGTAGTCGCATAACGCTACTTGGTGGCAGTCAGGTATTAGAATAACGACGGCACGTTTAAATAATAATGAAACTCAGTGTATGAAGCAACAACAAAATGTTTTGTACAAACCCTTCCCCCCACTCCCCCACATTGTTAATCCGGTACTGCATTTGTGTATCTTATTTGCATCAATCCACGTCACTTCCGGTACAGAAGGGCATATACTGTTATAAAATGGTGCTTTTATGTCACATTTTAGCGGTCAAAACACACAAGAAGTCCACTAGCTCCTACACAAAGCAACTCGTTAGTTTCGCACAAGTCCGTTTGGCGTCGCTACTAAGTGTGTCGTCTAACGCTTTCTAATAGCAAATGGTTTGATCTTTATAATCGACCAAAACAATTCTTGATCTTAAAATGAGCTGAAATATTATTTTAATTATTTATATATATATATATATATATATATATATATATATATATATATATATATATATATATATATATATATATATATATATATATATATATATATATATATATATATATATATCTACTCGTTCGTGGACTCGCCGAGAAGAGAGCATGGCCCCGTATGATTATATTGGCACAACTGTACGACTTAACAGCTAAACATTTTTAGTGTAGCATCTCAATAATGACGCTGATTGGCTGCTGGCGCTTCACGGGAACGCCTACACAAAATGGAGTGGTGACAGTGGGTAACAACGAGACCACGCCTCCGCGGCCAGACTCTCTTCTCGGCGGACTTACAAAGCCGCGCGAGATGTGTACTATACGTAGCCTGGATAACCGAAGCTACATGCAACACAGTGATTGCGGTCCGCCGCTTCTTGTCTTGATGGACGTTGCACACGGCAGCTATGTGTTCTGTTCTCTTTTAATAAGCGGAATTTGACATACTTCACTTTGTGCTTGACGTACGCAACATAGCATGTTAACACTTCTAAATTACTGAGCTCACTCCAGGACATGGGAACAATGCCAGAAACTACATACGGGACGTACAATGAAGATTGATCCCACGACTAACACTTCACTTTGATTCTGGAACCCACATTCGGGACTATCCCTAGGACAAACACTTGGGACTTACATTGGAATATATTATCTCGACACATAGGAGGACACATCCACGGGGATCATTAGCGGCCTACCATACGGACTGGTCCCCGGGCCCATAACCCGGACTCGTGCAATGACCAATCATGAGACCTTACCTGAAAGACCATCATCTGCACTATGCCGTCTTCAGTGCCCCACGTGTAGTTGTCCTGTTGCACCATCTCCTCCAGGCTGCTGAACGGCAACGTTCGTTTCTCCACCGCCATGATGGCCGCCATGTTGCCCGTGAAGACCGCGTAGATGACGATGTTGACAAACCAGAATGCTGAGGCGACAAAGCGACCAGCTGGTGTCGCAGGCTTCACCACGCCTGTCACAGGATACCATTTCACAGCAGTTGCAATACAATTTAACGTGATGCTAGTATGTGGATTTATCTCTATTTGTATGATACGCTGGCAGCACTGTTTTTATTCTGCTGATTAAGGCACCCAATGTAATCATTGTTACCGTAAAATACGTCACAAGGTACACACTATGTATATTCTAACATCGTGGCCGCCCAGATATGTATCAACGAACCACAATATTTTATTTGCGAGCGAGTAGATTATTTCAATTGTCTAGGTAGTACTGTAATATCAGGCGGCAGATGTGATCAAGAAATAAAAAAGGCAATAGCAAAGAAAACATTCGAGGACATCTAAAGTCTTCTAGGGAATAGAGCTTCCTCAATGCAGACCAGGATAATAGTCCTAATGCGATGTATGCATTATTCCTATGGAGGATAGATTAGGGAATAGAACTTCCTCAATGCAGACCAGGATAAGAGTCCTAATGCGATGTATGCATTGTTCCTATGGAGGATAGATTAGGGAATAGAACTTCCTCAATGCATATCAGGATGAGAGTCCTAAAGTGATATGTGCTTTGTTCCTATGGAGGATAAATTAGGGAATAGAACTTCCTCAATGCAGACCAGGATAAGAGTCCTAATGCGATGTATGCATTGTTCCTATGGAGGATAGATTAGGGAATAGAACTTCCTCAATGCATACCAGGATAAGAGTCCTAATGCGATGTGTGCATTTTTCCTATTCAGGATAGATTAGCAGCATTATGGTTCCTCGTGAGAATGCAAAACAGAGCTTCTACAAAGAACAAGACAACAAAGACAATTACTGAGACGGTGTTTGAGTTCACAAAGTTAGCTATTGATCAGCACATTTCAATATCCAACCAGTGAACGTCGTATCCAGGCCACTTGAAAACCGATTAACGTGAGAGTGGAGCGTGGGGCGAAAAGACCAAGAATCACCATCAAGTGTCAAACATTAGTAGTAGTAGTAGTTGTAGTAGTAGTAGTAGTAGTAATAGTAGTAGTATAATCATTATTATTTCATGGACACGTTGTGTACGGTGTGGCCATACATGATTCAAGACGTGCAGTAGCACCTCCCGCTAGTTGCACTTACTTTGGTTCACCAGTGCTCCGAAAGAATACCAAAGACAATTTCCAAACGAAGTCATCGTCGTGTCTCGGTGTCGCGTCGTCAAGTGATTGGTGCAGGCCGTGCAGACGTAGATGACGCCGGCAGCGAGCAGGGCCTCGAAGGTGATCGTCACCCACACGGACCACTGTAACGGCTTCAAGAGAGATAGGATCTTCGAGCCCTCCCCGGGTCGTCTGATGAGGATGCCCGACGGCTCCTCCCAGTATGGGAAGCTGAAGTCGACGGCCGTCCTCCGGTCGGCGGTGATGGTGAGTGCGGCCGCCGCCACGTCTGCGTCCTGCACAACACAAGGACATCGTCACGTAATGTATAATAATAATAATGAAGATAATGATGATGACAACAACAACAAGAACAGAAACACTATTAATAATAACACTAATAACAATAATATCAATGATAATAGTAATAATAGTGGTAATAGTAACAACAATAATAAAAGTCGTCATCAGAGCGAGGGACTGTCTAGGAAGTCTTCGATCGTTGACCTCTCGGTTAGAGAGGGCGCCATGACGGTGTCCTGTGCAAGTCAAGGGCATCCGTAACGTACGTCTTATAAACTGTCCATAAAGGATATATTTTGTAGCGGACTAAACTTGATGATGTTTAATTCAGTGATCTAATGAAGCACAGTCCAGAGACATAGTTAAGATAAGTTTGTTAGAAGAAAGTGTCTTGGAATTATATTCGTAGATATGACAGTTAAAATTGATCCCTCTCAGCTACGGTCAAAATGCTACATGAACAAACATGATAACTTGATATTATGTCTATTCTCATAATCGCCAGGTTAATGTTCTTTACAAATTTGCCCACATATTATATGAACATTAGTATCAACGATACTAATATTTTATTAAATTGTATTAGTATTCTGAAGAATCATCAAACAAGTGTGTGCGGGCGTGCCGGCGTGCAGGAATGCAGGAGTGCGGGCGTGCGGGCGTGCGGGCGTGCGGGCGCGCGGGCGTGTGGGCGTGCGGGTGCGCAGGCGTGTGGGCGTGCGTGTGAGCGTGTTAATTGAGTATCCAATTAATAGGCTGCTACGCAAAAGTCGAATTAGTGTCGTATGCACGGAACATATATGATATATTATTGGGGCCAACGACGGTGCGGTGGGTGTCAATGATTACTGAAATCCAAATTACCTTACGATGAACTGTTCCAATCATTCCGTTCCAATGTCCACTTTCAATGACCCCAAATTTACCGTCAGGCACTTCGAAAAGGTCATAGCTAAAACGAGAGAGGAGGACAAAAACGATGCATGGATGCGCTTATGAGGTGTTCATATAGAGGGACATATTAACTGAACAATGCAAGGTTTCGTTCGATGGTTGTTAGAGAACTTTCACTCACTCACTCACCTCACTCACTCACTCACTCACTCACTCACTCAATCACTCAATCATACACGCACTCACTCACTCATTCACTCACCCACCCAAGCATCCATTCATCCACTCACTCACTCACTCACTCACTAACTCACTCACTCACTCACTCACTCACTCACTCACTCACTCACTCACTCACTCACTCATTCAAATATACTGTAACATACTGTAACATGTTGTAACATACTGTAACATAATGTGACGTACTGTAACATACTGTAACGTACTGTAGCATAAAAGCTATTCACACTTTCATCAGTTATTAAACGTAAAGACCAAATCAACTATTTCGATGATTTTAACAAGTTCGCCCTCCTTTATTTAGATCACTGCACATGTTACGTAAGCTCTTCACACGCAACACAATTGAACATCAGCGACCCTGGTGGTTCGTGATGAGCTAAAGCAATTGAGAAGGGAACCGTACACACGCACGCACGCACGCGCGCGCGCACACACGCACGCACGCACGCACGCTTCAATCGCTATCAGATCTGACCTAAAGTTGAGAGCTCTGGCCAGAGTGTCCAGTAGATCGATGCACATGCCGGTGTAGCTGCCTTTGGAAAACTTTACAAATGGAGGGTACTGAAATCAAATTGGGGCATAAGCTAGAATATATCGCAACGCTAGCATCGTCGTCGTCATTTTCGTCGTCTTTACACGTATACTTATTGTTTGCATCATAATTTTCATCATGGTAATCGCTATCATTAATACAATCAACGTCAGTTCCTATTGTTTGCTATTAGCGTGTGAGAAATGCAGTTTTCTACATACAATGGGCAAAATCGGAAGACCAAGAATTAAACAACGTCTGAATAATTGATTTAATATTATATATTACAGGTTAACATTGTCTTGGAAATGCTATCGTAAAACACGCCGTGCCTTGACTGTCGACGTCACATGAATTAGGTAATTACAAATGACCCCCACCCGTTCCTGTGTCGTCATATTTCTTTGATTTAATAAGCTAATTAAATCATATATAGAATTTATAACAAAGTGTTTTTTGCATGCATGTTTGCGCGCTCCTGTGTCTAGATACATAGCTTACTGGCACGTGTGTCGTCTGAGTTAGCGATCGTGTTAATTTCCCTCTAGCGTCGCGCTACGCTACTCACGGTTTTGGTGACAACTCGGAGACGACGACCGTGGAAGCCAAAAAATTTGTTCGGGAAGATCTCGCTTAGGGGCCGGTCCTCCACACGACCAACTTCGTTGTAGGAAGCGATGGTGGTCGGCTTGCAACAGGATGACGATATACGTGGCGTCGCACACTTCTTTAGATCAAAGACGACGTCAGGGGCGAAGTCATTCGATACATCTTGCGGTGTTGTTGAGCTAATAAACTGCGAATAAGTAAAACGATATTTGGAATGCCTTTTGAGTGGAACCTTGCCCTAGTGGAAATTCACTGAACACATTTGCTATGGACGCGGCATAGGAACACAGACATTAGATTCGCCGATATATCACATATATGCATTATACATGCTGCTAAATGTACAATCCCGGATGGTACAGGTCTGCATTGGCAATGACAAACGGATGAAAATGCAGTGTGTCGCCATACCCGGGAGATGTTGCGCGTCATTTCCTGCGTTTCCGTTCCCGGCATACCCTCGGTGTCGTTTCTCATTTCAGCGTCACCAACCAGCCACTCAGCCAAATTGTTGTGCATCCAATTTACCAGCGCCATCTGTGGAAAGGGAAAGCTTCAAAAGGGCAGCAGATATACAATTTCTAGCGCCATCTGTGGAAATGGAAACTTCAAAGGGGCAGCAGGTACACACTTACCAGCGCCACCTGTGGATATGGAAATGTTCAAAAGTGCAGTAGATGTACAATTACCAGGCGTGTAGTCAGTAGCTGGTTCCAACGTGAACCCCCTTTTTGTGACGTGACCCCCCTTTTTGTGACGTGCCCCCCCCTTTCAAGTGTGAACATGCCTCAAAAAGACAAAAGAAAAATAACATATCATTATTTGCGCATTACTTCACTAAAATAAATTAATAAACACATAAATAGGTCAGAGTAGCCACCACTAGGCTCGTAAACAGGTCTTGGTTTTCTGTGATGTTGTAGTTACTCCAAACTTGTTTATGTATCGCTATAGCTGTGTCTTGCTTTGATTTCCTTAGTAGAACCGGTTTCAGATGAAATGACAGCTCCAGTAAATTTAAAGGAGTCGATTTCCTCCTTTCATTATACTCCTCGGCATTGCCGAGGTTTATCAGTATTTTGCTTTGCTTGGTAAGTTACAACTGCAGACTTACCAAACTGAAGGATTTTCTCGCATCTTCCGACAATGCTAGAAATACGAGGCTGTCTCCAGACACGGCGCAGAAGCTGTCGTTCGATGACGTCATGTCGATCAACCAGTGATGTCTTGGCGACACAAGGTTGGCCCGTAAAGCCTGTGAAATGAGTTATAAGATCAAGTTTATTCGGTGACCGTATGTCCCCCACCATCGTTTCCTGTCATAACAGTTAATGTTGTTATGGAATTATATAAACTATAGCAATCAATCTACACGTGTTGCATGTTTATGAATTGCGGAGAAAGGGACGAACAAATAAAAGCATCCAAATTGAATCCCAATACTATATTTCAAGTTTTAGCGTGATTATGCACGTTGCTTGGATTTCATTACTATATGACGTAGGCATCTGACAATTTTATCTGAAAGTCCTCATGCCCAGTCGTAGCTTATTACTTGGATGACAATCTTGGTAGTGTATATTTTTAAACGTTCACCGAATCCATGTGCTCTATCTCGTCATATTCCCCGTACAATATTATCCTGCGTCTAGTCAGAACGATCTAATCAGAACGGTCTAGTCAGAACCATCTAGTCAGAACGATCTAGTCAGAACCATCTAGTCAGAACGATCTAGTCAGAACGATCTAGCCAGAACCATCTAGTCAGAACAATCTAGCCAGAACGATCTAGCCAGAACGATCTAGTCAGAACCATCTAGTCAGAACCATCTAGTCAGAACGGCACAACGCAGACAGGAGAGACCCATGCTAGCCGACCTTCCGTGAGGAGATGACACCACACGATGATGAAGATAACGAGAACGTCGAACATGAGACAGAGAGGATTGCAAGAAATTGCCGAGGCGCTAAATCTGCGGTATCCGATATCTCAACAACCTGGCATATAATTTATGTGATGTGACTTAACGACCGCGATTTGTTCAGTTAGTAAGAGTAACCCCGTAGGCGTCAGTTGCGCTCGAAATATTATATTTCCAACCACAGGACACCCGACTTACTAGTTAAGCTTGAATGAGTATGTCGTGCCTACACCTTTCGTTATCCGTCTTCAGGAAAAACTTGTACATGAGTGTGATGGGTCTACCTGTTCAAGAACGACGGCACGCTCCTTGACGTGCGCTGACATTATGTAGACTCGCTGATTCCATTTGTTTATTCGAAACAAAACGCCCTTCCAGTGTGGTGACGTCATCGGCTCTGGTTCGGATATTAGGGTCAAGTGAACCATCGTCGCCTCTCGTCGAATTACCTCGTTCGCCAGGGTAGACGCTACAAAATAGAATGATTCCATGCTGTGTTAGTTTTTAAAATACATCCCAATGATTCTCGTAATTGTTGATTACCGGAAAGACATTATACGGCTGAATGTATCACGATCTGACCCGAATTCAGGCACGTAGGTGGGTACATAGAAACACACACACACACACACACACACACACACACACACACACACACACACACACACACACACACACACACACACACACACACACACACACACACACACACACACACACACACACACACACACACACACACACACACACACACACACACACACACACACACACACACACACACACACACACACACACACACACACACACACACACACACACACACACACACACACACACACACACACACACACACACACACACACACACACACACACACACACACACACACACACACACACACACACACACACACACACACACACACACACACACACACACACACACACACACACAGAAACAGGGTCTAACATAACTTTGAACGCACTATTATTTCTTATTTGTTTTTGTTGGAAAGGCCACAAACTAATCCCGCTGACAACTCGTCCCACTACCTACTCGTCCCTCTGCCAACTCGTCCTACTACCAGTTCGTCCCACTACTAACTCGTCCCACTACCATGTCAGCCCACTAAATTTAACGATGTGACAGTGGGACAAGTTGGTACTGGAGCGACTTCGTAGTGCGACAACTTGGTGGCTGGATGAATTGGCGGTGGCACAGTTTGCGTAGCAAGTGACTGTCAACAAACTCTTTACTGGGAAAGACTAAATAATAGTGTCGACAGAAGCATTTACCGTGTTCAGGATTATACAGCAGCACCGTGTCGTTCAGGTGCATGTCTGCCACCAGGTGGCGTATTGCCTTATGTTGTTGGTAGTACCAGTGACAATGGATCACGTGACGCACGACGTCATTCCGGGTTACATGCCCTTGAGAGTGACATAAGCCGATCCAGTATATTCCCTCGATGTCACTCTGTCGTTGAAGTGTGCTGCACAGGTGACATTGCGAGACAGTGACCAGCAGGGTCAAGTGGCAACTGAGGGACGCGTTGGCTCGAACTGTGAAATGGAAAGACTACCTGATATATATATACCGTGATATATATATGTTCTGATTCTACTTATGAGGAGTTTGTACACATAGATCATGTCTCCTCTCAGCCGTCGGTGGGCTAAGCGGGCTAGTTTCAAATAAGTCGGTCCGAAGATATATAGATATCTGATGTTGGGTATTAGCTTGGTGCTTCTCTGATGTACCGCGTCAATTTCACCAAGTCCTTCTGAAGTTTGGAGTCTACGCTGGAACTCAATATTCAAGAATATACCGGACTAAGCATTTAACCAATGTTGATGCTGCCCAGGTGTCTGATGCACCGCAGATCATCCTAGTGTCCGGTTTGTCTTAGTAACTGTTCTCGCAATGTGATTACTAAACGTTCGTTCAAATCGTATAATCGCATTTAGGCATATGTTTTATGCAGAACATGCATTAATCCATGCCGATATTGGAATACAAATAAAATTATATTTTATATAATAATTGCATAAACTAAAAAATACGTAATAAAAATACGTGATAAGAAACGATACTGTAAAATTCATTATGGTATTATAAGATGTGAAAACCTTTTATGCAATGACCGAGCGATAACGTAATGCCAAACAGGTAACGTAATGCCAAACAGTGAAATAACCAAAGCAAGCTGCACTCTAGTTGATTAATTAACCAGTTTTTAACTCACCGACGAACACACAAACACACACACACCACAGAGTATTGAAAAAATGTGACTGATGTGACATTTTACGATGACTGACAGTATTTCCCTAGGCTAGAATTTGGTGCGTATCAACACCGCAGTAACAGGTGTTGCCGCAACTGTCCCATTAATTTTTAGTATAAATAATACATGGTTTCGCGTCCGGTGAAAGCGTACGACGAACTGACGGACACTGACCCAGAGCCTCGTGCACGGAGAAAGTGTCCCACTTGTCCGTCCAGACACTCGCTGCCCTCCCGCCGAAGGTGGTCGCCGTCCTCGCAACAGTCGACCGTATCTCCTCCAAACTGGGGTCGTCGTAGAGAGCCGTGTCGGATAGAAACACTGAGAAATATAATGGTGACGTTTGTGATGACGGTGGTGGAGGGGTTAACTGGTGGGGGGTTGTTAACCCCCCCTAGTTGTACATTTAACATGCATCAGAATGCACATTTTGGCTTCGATGCAGGAACAAATGTTGGGTGAATGCCCCTGGAATCCCGTAGAGTTTAGTTATGCGTAAGACTGGAAGTCTTATACAATGGTACATTCACACATAAAAGGTGGTCCACCCTAAAGAAATAATCAACTCTCCGCCTGCAAGGTAGGTACAGTAAAGTCATCCCCCAGGCATTACGCCTTAGGAAGCCATGAAGGCTTATATGGCCAGTGCTTAAACCTGGTTTCTGTAGTGCGAAGCAACTTAGAGTGCAGTTATACTGACTCTCCTGGACGGGACATTAGTCCATCGCAGGTACCTTCCAAACTGAGGCAAAGTAGGGTAAACGAAATTGCCTAAGCTTCGAAAACGAACCGTGCCCAGTGCAGGTCTTGAACTCACAACCCTCGAATTTAGAGTCCAACACCTTAACCACTAGGCCACGGCTGCTCCCCTCTCCGCCTGCAAGATCGCCCTGCATTCTGTCCCGCCATATTTAGCTCGGTTGAAGACGCAGCCCGGTGGTACGGCCAACATAAAAGTACAAAGTCCAATAATTTTCATTGTAAAATCATGTTATATAGAATAAGCTATTACATATATTTTAACTTCTTTATTATAACATAAATCAACAGGAAACGTGAAGATCACTAAACAACGAGCCGCGTAGGCAATCGATTTTTGACAAAGTTCCTATTGACTGGTTCACGATCCGTCGGTTATTCTGCCTCTGTGTGAACGCGATAGCGCGAAATAGCTCGGATTATCTACGTCGAAACACAGCTGTAGTCAAAAAAGGGAATGTCGACTCCATTAAATAAATACTAGTACAATATATATCCGCTAGGGCTGAGTAATATCTAACACAATTACAGTTGTCGAGGCTTGTAAACCTCAATTTGGTGGGTTAAATCGACTGTCAATTCAGCGACCTGATGAGATGCTTACGTCTTTACGAAGTTAAATACGGTAATGTTAATATTAGTGTCATACGTACGTATTTGTTTGACGTCGCTTCCGGTAGTGCAGTGGATGAAAGCGAATGTCACGAATGAGTGAACTAATCTAAGCAGCATGATGTGATGAGATTCCTACTTTACAGCCTGATTTCCTTGGTTGTTGACTGTCCTGCAAGTTTAATGTTCGCATATTCACATTGAATGTTGTCGTAGTCACATTGAACGGTGGCATAACGTTGTAATTTTCGCATAAAAATATTAAACGCTGTCATATTCACATTAAGCGTTGCCATATCAAATTGAACGATGTCATATTCACATTGAACGTTGTCATATTCACATTACATGTTGTCATGTTTATACTCAACGTTGTGATATTCACACTCCACGGTATCATATACACGTTGGACATTGTTATTTTCACATTGATCGTTGTCATGGTCACATAAATCGTTGTCATATTCAAATTGAACGTTGTCCTATTCAAATTGAACGTTGTCATATTCACGTTGAACGTTGTCATATTCACATTGAACGTTGTCATATTCACGTTGAACGTTGTCATATTCACGTTACAAGAAGCATCGATAGCGAATGATCTTGGACGGGGAGGGGGTTATGTTGGACGGGGAGGGGGTTATGTTGGACGGGGAGGGGGTTATGTTGGACGGGGAAGGGGTTATGTTGGAGGGGGAAGGGGTTATGTTGGACGTGGAGGGGGTTATGTTGGAGGGGGAGGGGTTATGTTGGACGGGGAGGGGTTATGTTGGAGGGGGAGGGGGTTATGTTGGACGGGGAAGGGGTTATGTTGGAGGGGGAGGGGGCTATGTTGGATGGGGAGGGGGTTATGGTTACGGTCGATTCAGGGCATTGAGTTTGTTTGTTTACAACTAAATAGTAAAGAGCATCTGATGATGTGTCATCCGAGGATGTGTCATCCGAGGATGTGTCATCTGAGGATGTGCATCTGAGGATGTGTCATCTGAGGATATAACACATGGTGTCATGTTCACACTCAACATTGTCATATTCTCACTCCACGGTATCATATTCACATTAAACGTTGTCATATTCTCACTGAATTCAAAGCTCAGTATTTTCAGCAATCAATATGGCGCAGAGATTGCTTTGATAACTGAAGTATTTACAGATGAGCATGTGATTAAAAAAATTCCTTGCCTCGTCGTGTAGTGATTTTTTTTATGGATTGATAGTTCAATTTAACAATAGTTACTGAGGGTCAAAGTGTTTGTTTTTAACATTTCAGTATTGTGGTAACATACCCATGTTCCCCGAATGACATGCCATGTGACTCTTCTACTGTTCAAGAGAAGGTTTTCTGGTTACTACAGGGAACTCAAGCCACACACACTTCTCGTCAGTTTTCATTAGTTCTCTTTATTGCCACTGAGGTCAATGTCTTCATGTTACTAGTTGGTTTTGGTTTTCCACAAATTGCCTTCTGCTACTGAGTGAAGCCGTTCTTGTCTTCTGTCTTTGATTACTCAATATCACCAGTCGTCGTCATGTTCGTCGCCCGCGACAAGAGGCCGGACTGATTTGATATGAAACACACGATCTGGTGTGATTCATGGAAGCAGCTAAGCTCCCCTACCCCTCTCTTTCTCCTCCCCTCTCTCCCTATACATATCCCTCTCTATCCTGTTTCCTCCTATGTCCATCCGCCCGTCCCTTCGCCTCTCCATCTCCCTCTCACTCCATCACTCCCTCCCATTCCCTCTCCTCCCTCCCTCTCTCTCTCTCTCCCCCTCTCTCTCTCTCCGTATCTCCCCTCCCTCTCTCTCTCCCTCCTTCTCTCTCTCCCTCTCTCTCCAGCAGTTGTATCCCGCTTAAGGATAACTTTCGTGAAGAGCATCAAAATGGAGTCAGATAACGAGGCGTCATTTGATAGCTTTGAATTAAATGATCTGGGGGTCGTGTCGTGGCAATTGTGAGTTGGATATCTGTATCAGTAGTGTCGACAGCGATGTATTATTGTCCGACAGCAATGTGATAGCCAGACTCGGAGATTGGAACACGATCACTTGCCCGCTTCCTGTCACCGATTCTGCGAGGTCATCTTTATATTCTAGCTATATTTACTTAGTATGATCGCACTGCTAAGCACATATTTGTGAAATAATTTGATATATTTCGGGTGTTGGTTTTATACAATTTTGAACTGAAAACATTCCAGTCACAATTCACAAAATACAATTGGAAGCGATCTTGAAAATTACGATTTTTACCTTTTCACCCACATTGAAAACAATGTGTATCATCAGCAATATATAATGTGTATCATCAGCAATGGATAATGGCTTTACTGGGGCAAAACTAACAAACATGACACCATTTTCCAATGGACTTTCATTATAGCAAGGTGAAGTTGACGCTTCTTTTTTCGTCATTCCCTAAAATTCGCTTCATAATTGTATCATTAAATTATTCTACCGCAGGCAGTTTAACAGCATATTTTATTCACAAATCCATTTCTGTGTAAAGATCTACGTGCGACAGAAAGCACAATTGGCGACCTCCTTGAAAACTGTTTTCCTTATGAAATTTCGCACTGCCCGTATGAGCTGAACATTAAAAAACTATTATTATACGACAGGTTTATGATCGAACTTCATTTTTATATACCTTATGCATTTAGAAATGTTGATCTTCTTCTGCTACTTCGTATTTCTGACAATTTAGCATAATAACCTACAGTGGTTGTCTATTTATAGTGTATTGGATGTTATTTGTGTGAATAGCACATGTGCACATGCACGTACGCGCACGAACATGCTATCACAAATACACATGCACGTGTATAGCTAGTTGACTGGTCAAACTATGCTCGCACAATTACACACGAGGACGACGTGTGGTTATTTAACCAAATGTTGTGATATTATTATACAAGCTTCGTTTTTTCGAAAACTTACGAAATGTAAAACAAACATTTACGAACGAGTTCTCTGGCTATTCCAGCTGAGACTTGTCAACTTACCAGCAAACGACCTCTTCCTTGATCTGTGGATGTCTTTTCATTACATGTTCATCCTTTACATTAGTTCTTCTAACACGATACGATACCTAACCAGCAGCCAAACACGATACGATACCTAACCAGCAGCCAAACACGATACGATACCTAACCAGCAGCCAAACACGATACGATACCTAACCAGCAGCCAAACACGATATGATACCTAACCAGCAGCCAAACACGACATGCTATTAACAGGATGTCTCGCCACATCAGTGTCTCATTGACATCAACGCCCATTCATCCTGCAGCCGATGTCTATGTGCTCATCATAAAAGCGAAAACGACCAGAATAACTGGTATTAATTATGTATCCTTTCCTCTGGAGCCATGGGCTGCTGGATGCATCAGTACACTTGGCATGTCGATAATGTCATATATTCAAACATAAAACATTCCACCAAATCAATTTGTCTGTGGATTTGTACCTCGTATTTGTGCCAAAATAGTATTTGCGTTTCCGATTACCCAACCGGCCTTATTAAATGTAGACGACCATAGAAATTCATACATGAAAAAAAACCCCGGCAATTTGTTTTTCTCATATCGGTCAATATTGACATTGGCGTTTAGCATGCAATTGAACATGATAATCGAGTCAAAACATTCAACGGTTAAATTATGTGAAAAACACTGCTTCAGTAAAATACATTTTGGGCGGTCAAGCTATTAGAAATATATAGTTTATACTACACAACATGATTGCACATTATATTATATTGTATTGTGTACCTCGATGACGCCACAGCAACAACCTGACCATGTACGTGTGCTCGGAGTGTACGTGTGCTCGGAGTGTACGTGTGCTCGCAGTGTCAATAACTACCTGCTCCAGAGCTAATGAACACCGAGCTGCGTCACTCTGATAGGAGAACAACGTTTAAGTATTTCTAAGGTCTTCTTTTGGGTCGAGTCTTCGACGGTCATGTGGGATAGTTTGTAATGAAGGCTGGTTGGTGTTGGTATAAATAGAAGGATTCCGTACAGTACAAAGCTTGATATTAAACCGGGTGCGTTTGACGCCAACCGTGTGGTGGCGCTGATGATCAATTTACTAAATAGCGCGGTCTCGAGTGACGCGGCACGGTATTCATTGGCTCTGCTCGTACTGACCAAAGCATCTACATAGCACTTCATCAAGTCTGCATTTTCCGAACTTATGTAACGCTGTCCAACGCTATATACTGCGCGGAGAGGACGACACACTCAGAATCCGAACAATTACGCACGCTGTTGCTTGGTGACTGCGTTCGCTTTTATACACATCTTTGTTTCATTGTGAACTTCTTGTGTCTTCTTGTTTCTGTTCCTCGGATACATACACCTGGTTGTCTGCCTTCATGCAATGACTACCTCGCCACCGTCGTCACCACTTCCAGGTTCGTCTTGTGTCGTTGTTGTACTTACTGTAGTAGTAGTAGTAGTTGTTGTTGTTTTTGTTGTTGTTGTTGCTGTTGTTGTAGATAATGTTGCGTCCGAGAACATATCTACTTCCGTTGCATCCTTTTGAAAATGATGACTGCTGAAGAATTCGACGTTGTTATTGACGAGTTTCTCGTGGAGCAGAGAACGGATGCCGTCCGCGTCTGATGTGAACCCTCTGTCCCGGGCCAGCTTCTTCACCTCACTCGTTTTCAGGCGAACTGTAGCGACAACTCGTTCGGAACTGGAAGGAAACAACGATCTCATCATAAAGACGATACGTGGTCTCGTCACAATTTATAATAACTATATATGTTCTAACATCTTTACTTAACCACTATAATTTAGTCGTTGTCTGTTTACTAATGTCAACCTTGCCATTCATCATACATTTGTAAACATGATATTCGGGGCGAAACATTCAAATTAAACTAAAGTGTAAGCCAATTAAAACATATATGGGTGATAGATATGTTAGAATAAATATAATTTATACTACACAACATGATTTTACGATGCAAAAAGACCAGACTGCGCACCTTTAAACATCGTATGCAAATATTCCAGAAATCGATATATATATGATAACAAACAGTTGTGTTAGTAGTTTGGAATACATTAACAAATAATGCTATTAGCACCTCTTCAATAAAAGCTAATTATATTAGTGGCAAAGAACTCCCAAGCGATTTGACATTTCGCTCGGCAATGTCCGTAGGGAGTCGTCGTGTGACGTCAGTCTGGCCAAACAAACATCAGCACACATTGTCATTCCATAGCAACGCAGAACACCTGCGTACGTTAAAAGCTCATGCGTTGTCGTGTTTTAATAGCGTTTCAAATAATAGCTAGCGTAGATCGAGATGCACTTTGTGCACTCTCTTGCATATATCAAGATATTTCGACAGTAAAATCATGCAGTATCCACATATGTCCCCACGTGTTCCAACATTCGTAATCAAACCACCGAGTAACGCAAAGACAAAGTAGGCCGCTGGTCTAACTTCCAAGCCTAGGTTAGGGCTAGGCTAGACTCGACGACTGTGTCTACTAGCTTGTACAAACTAAACATGGGATTTAAAAGCTGTTTGATAAATAAATACGCATGGTACTAGCAAAACAACATTATTGTAAATACATTTACATTTATGGTATCTATGACGTTTTTGATCCCGGGCATTTTTTTACTGCGGCGTGAATCCGAAGGCTTGGGCCAATAAATCAGACTTGGTTTGACACAACTCGCTGTCGCCATGAGCGCCCGGGGGGGGGTCTGGATGTTTGCCAAATTTAACTCTTTTATGGCGAGTAGACTGTTTACTATTTGTGTTACGTAGATCATCTAGTATATTTGTTAATTAATTATATACAACTATATAATTATTGTTCATTGAACGTAGACATTTTGGTAAGTGTAAAGATTTCTGGTTGAAATTAGACAGCAGAATGTTTTGCCCCCCTCTGGAAAAAAGCCATCTGACGCCCCTGGCGGTCGATACTAACTTCGTTACACAAATATGGTCTCAAATAACTCTGAAAGTCCACGTCAGCTATGGAACTGCATAAATCAAATTCTACACAGGCGGCCTGCTCCATCTCTTCCTAATCATGTTTCAATCAAGTCTCTATGTGACTCGTTCTCTAGTCATTTCAATGACAACATCAGTCTTATCCATTCTGCTTTCCCAGATCATACTTTTAGTACTGTAAACGTGGCCTCTCCACGAGTAAATTCTTTATTTGTATCATTTGAACCTGCCACAGCTGATGAAGTGAAGAAAATAATTATGTCTTCCCCAAATAAGTCCTGTGAGCTTGATCCACTACCAACCGTACTGTTGAAATATTGTCTTGATACATTGCTCAAACCGATAACGGATATTATAAATGCATTACTGTGTTCTGGCTTGTTTCCGGATGATTTCAAACACGCCCATGTCAACCCACTTCTTAAGTAGACATCTTTGTCTAAAGAAGATCTAAACAGTTATAGACCTGTTTCCAATCTCAGCTTTATTTCCAAAATACTTGAGAAAGTCATAGCAAGCCGTCTAAAGTCTCACATCAGCTCAAATTGCTTATCTAATGTGTCACAATCAGCTTACAAAGAGTTTCATTCTACAGAAACTGCTCTCTAAAAAGTACACAATGACGCTACCTTAAACATTGTCAAAGGAAAAGTAACAGCACTTACCTTGCTGGATCTGTCTGCCGCCTTTGATACCATAGATCACGGCATCCTTATTAAACGCTTATCATTGTGGTATGGCATATATGGCACAGCTCTGAACTGGTTTTTATCTTACCTAACTAGTAGACACCAAACCATAAAGATTGCAAACTGTTTCTCGGCCGCACTCCCCACTTCGTGTTATGTCCCCCAGGGTTCTGTTCTGGGGTCTTTGCTGTTCACCCTTTACACTACGCCACTCAGCTCTGTTAATCAAAATCATAATTTGGACCACCACCTTTACGCAGATGATACACATATCTACATTTCTTTGGCTACCTCGGATACAAGTCGCTCCCTAAATCAGCTCAGCGATTGTCTCCAGGATATCTCCCTCTGGATGACTGACAGCAAATTAAAGTTAAACGCAGACAAAACTGAATTTCTCATCATTGGTACTCCAAAGCAGTGTGGCAAACTTGATGGTTTTTTCCCGACATGTATCCTGAATCAAAATATCACACCAGCAGCCTCAGCGAAGAATTTGGGAGTCACTTTTGATAAGAATTTCAACTTTAGACAACATATTTCTCAAACGTGTCGTTGCTGTTTTATCATATCCATGATCTTCGCCGTATTCGCCGGTATATGTCACTTTCTGTCGCTAAAACTATTGCAATAGCTCTTGTTAGCAGCAGACTTGATTACTGCAATTCCCTCCTTCATAATATTGCTATCAAGGATATTACAAAACTTCAACGTGTCCAAAATTGTCTGGCTAGGGTAATTACACGATCTCCTCGTTTCTCTCGCTCAGTGCCACTTCTAAAATCATTGCAATGGCTCCCTGTGCGATATCGCATTATTTTTAAGATCTGTACAATTACCTATCAAGCCCTTTCAACCAAACAACCTGCATATTTACATTCAATGCTCACTCCAGCAAGACAGCCCAGACAGCTTCGGTCGTCTGGTTCTGGTTTACTTTCTGTTCCCAGAGTTAAGACAAACGCTGGAACTCAAGCTTTCTCGGTTGCCGCACCAACCCTGTGGAATTCACTCCCCGACAGCGTAAAATCAGCAAGAAATATAGCTTCATTTCGCCGTAATCTGAAAACCTATCCTATGAATAAGGGGATACAGTTCTATACAGAACGAGTGACAACAAGCAAATGTACCCGACCTTTGTATATGATCTTTAAGATCAAGAAGTAATAAGTTTGTCCTCACCCGTGCGACGTCACCTCGCAGTATGCCAGGATGTCTTTGTACACGACGTCAATCTGCAAACACAGGCAACTGAATAGAGCTAGTGACAGACCGTATAAAGTGATCAATTATGATGACATCTAAACGAAGTAGGGTCTATGCATCATTATCGTCGTCATCACCACCGCCATCATCACCGCCATCAACACCGTCATCACCACCGTCATCACCATTGCCATCACTACCGCCATCACCACCGCCATCACCACCGTCATCACCACCGCCATCACCACCGCCATCACCACCGTCACCACCACCGTCATCACCACCGTCATCACCATCGCTATCACCACTGCCATCACCACCGCCATCACCACCGCCCTCACGATCACTAATATGTAGAAATGTCAGCGACGAATGTTGTACATTAGTGTGACTAACCTGTTCTGCTTTTATATTATATTTACCTAATTCACCTAATCCCGATAAAATGATTCGGCTTACCCTTTGAAGCCACTGTCCCACATTGTTCCAAAACGTTCATGTCATCATTAGTTGTCACTCCTACATCAGTCTTCTTTGATGGCCGCTAATATAATATTATCCGTCTACGTAACACATAACATACTGTGACCTATTGTAAATGTATTGCTTACTGCGTCGCAGTAGCGCTCTTTCGATTGGTTGTCAGTGTTCAGCGTCATCTTCGTTTCTATGCGATAAGACACTGAGCAGGACAAAAGACACATTAGATTCACAAGCATGCGATGCGCGATTAAGGGTTTACCGTATTAGCAATGCATGTTTTATTATCTGGTATGTGTTTCTAAAGAGTAGCGTAGCTAAGCTAGCACCAAGCCATTTCTTCTGACAACTCGATCTCTGTTGTACTGTTAAACGCCATTTGATGATAACGATGGTGTTGAAGATTATGATGATGATAACGATGATGTTGATGATAACGATGATGATGATGGTAATACATCTGGTGTTCAATGTTGCAACTGTAATACCCGCGACACCAGCTACGACAAAAACCGTCGATGAGATAACGTCGGCGACACAGACAGTGAAAGTTAGTCACTTACTGAACTCCGGCTCACGCCGAATGTATCCTACACTGACGTCGTCGAACGTGGAGGCGAAGACACTCTTCATCGCAGCCTCGGTCGCGTCCTCTCCCGGGACGTCGCCTCGCTTCGTCACCAGGACCCCGAGTTTGTCCCGATGGTACTCGAGTGTCGCCCGCACCACGAGGCCGCCTCGGTCGCTGAAGTGTGAGCAGCACAATACGAACCGCATTAAGTTCAGAGTTGGAACTTACAAATTGCTTTTTAACAAAATAAGGCATTTCGATAATCCTAGCGTGCGTGCGTGTGTGCGTGCACGTACACGTGGATATATATATATACATCTAGTATATTACTAACAGTTTATTTCTAAAATTAAGAAGTCTTCACTTATTGATATTAACAGCCGTGTACCGGTTGCTGACAACATAAGTGAATTAAAGCTAACCTGAAAGAGTCGACGATGCAACTCTTCAGGGCTCCGTCGAATGTTGCCATCATCTAGAACAGACACAAAGCCTAGTTTGCACAAAAACCCAAACATAGCGCGAAGAAACGGGACAGAAGATAATTATAAGGAAAGACAATAGTGCTGCAGGAAACATTAAGAACAGACGGGTTATGTTACTAATTTATGTTTCGCAGAAAAGCTTCAGATACATTTTTTTCCGATTTCTGATTGAGCTTACCGCAGAGCAGAACTTCCTCTGGCGAGCTGTGAACTCATCAGATGTGATGTTCGCCAGTTGGTCGCTGTAGCGCTCATTCCCCAAATGCAGCTGCACTTCGTATGTATCTGCATAGTGTGACACCTATTGTTGTTATAATGATTACGACATCGTTCAGTTTGGTGCAAATAACCGAAGAAATCGACTGCGCCTGTATATTGATTCTCATGCGCGTCGTTAAAATACACATTGACGACAGAAACATGAGTGACATTGTAATTTAATTCAAACCATCTTTATTTCAGTCACATACACACGAAAGTTGGTCATGACAATATTGCATAATGTCAACAACAAAATATAAAACCAATTACGGTGTAACTGTGGAGATTCTCTGGAAACCCTGGCGGGCTTTTTGCGAGAACCAGCTACACATAGTACGCGAGTTGTAGCTGTGCATTGCCACGATAATGTCTCAACAACTAGAACTAAGATAAAATAGAATAGTACAATACAATTTAATACTAGTGTCTACAATGTCATATCTCAAATGAGAGTTGGATAATACCAATTTCTCTTACATTAATGAACCTATAAATATTTCTCTACATGTATTTGATTACAAGTTGCAGCTTGTGTTATTATTCAAATGCTAATAAGAGAATAACTAGTAAGATTATTAAATAATTGAGGATTCGTCAAGCTGAATAATGAGTGCAATATAAGTTGAATAGTATCTTCTACAATAATATATTACAATATTAAGTAGAACAATACACAAATGAACGAACAAGGGAAACTCATTAATATAATGGTTTCACACAGCCTTATTCAGCTAATGCATTGAAATGAGCATAGACAGGCATCAGATATCTTAATTATACAATACAATTACAGTTATATGCAGAGTGTACAACAAATGTATACAATGATACATAACAGTATTATTAAAAGTGGTGTTTGGATATGGATGTGAGAGATATGGATGAAATTGCACTTATACTGATTATGTATTAAAATTATAAATATATAAGCGCGTTTACCCCGTCACAAGTAAAGTTTCAGTGTATGACTTTGAATTGTTATTTTGAATTTTTTTTATATTTGCTGGTATCGAATTCCAGAACAAGGGCCCTGAGTATTTGTTTAAAAATTTCCGTAAGTTGGTCCGTGATTCATGAGTAAAGTACGCACTGGAATTCCTAGTGTTGTAGTTGTGAACATCGCAGTTTCTACTGAATATAATTACAATGCTATGTGAAAGTGAATAAAACGTGGGCTCGTACATGATCAGCCACAACTACAGATTGTTTCAAGTTTCAAGAGTTTATTCATTTTGACTAATGGATCAGTAGGAGCAATGTAATCAGAATTATTAATTATTCGTACTGCTTTCTTTTGTAACACCCTAATCCGATCCAGTCTTGAGAAGTATGTTTGCCCATATTAAAGTACAATATTGCGAGAGTGGTAATATCAAAGAGCAATAACATTTCAGTACCGGGACTGACATTATGGGCTTAAAGCTCAAAGCGAGTGGGAACTGTCAGTACTGGGACTGATATTGTGGGCTTAATCTTCATCAGAGCTCAACGCGAGTGGAAACTTTCAGTACTGGGACTGACATTGTGTGCTTAATCTTCATCAGAGTTCAACGCGAATGGGAACTTTCAGTATTGGGACTGACATTATGGGCTTAATCTTCATCTGAGCTCAACGCGAGTGGGAGCTTTCAGTACTAGGACTGACATTATGGGCTTAATCTTCATCAGAGCTCAACGCGAGTGGGAACTTTCCTTTACGTTGATTTTCTGAAGGTTTTGGTCCCGTTGTTCTTTGCCCTGGATCACCAGAGATATACTCGGTGGATCCATGTTTATATCCTTGACATAGAGAACCTGCACCCAACAATTCTTAAAGAATGTGAAGAGCAAGGCCGTTGGGTTGTTCCCAAGATACCATAACTCGATTCTCTACAAACCCCATAGACCAGGTACATGAACAGAACAACAGACTTATCAAGGGTTGTAAGGCTCATTGAAAATTCACCAGCTTTCTGGAAATGGATGATAGCAAGACCTGATCAAGCCCGAATACTCAAAGAGTTTGGGAACGCATACCTTCCTGTAGGTGACGCACTGGGTCTCTCTTTCCAAGGAGCACGTAGTGGCTCTGCTTCAAACCGTCAAAGACATGGGAAACCTATTCAAAGAAGACACGCCTGAACTGCTGACCTTGGACATATACAATGTTATGGACGAATCTCGGCAAAGAACAATACAACAACTACCACAATTTGACAAGTTGTTGTTGACCTCACACGTTCCATGCATGACCCAAAAAATTTAATGGCCGTCTTAAAATGTCGTACACCACAGTCCAAGACCAAGTAGGCAGGACAGTTACAACAATGATGTGGCACTCTGCTCTCGACAATACATCGTGATGCAGCATAGAGATTGTGACATGAGCACAAACACGAAAATCACCCAAGCCCTCCCTCTTTGTGTGACTGTAGCATGCTACGCCTGGAGAAGAAGTCTGATCTGCTGAGCATCCTGGTACAAAAAGTCAGAGCGAACCCCGGCACAAGCCCTCGATATTGCTGTTGTGATACATGTCCTTTCCCCGAACAACAGTACCACGTTTGATGACTACGATGTGTTTTCTTTTGCCTCACGTCATGAAGCATTTAGAGAACACAAAAAGAGTTGACGCGGTCTGGGATGCGTACCTCGTCAGCCGCATCAAACAGTCCACACAATAAAAGCGAGGTAATGAGATTCGTAGGAAGGTCAGTGGTCGCTAGGTGGAACCGCTATCCCATGCTGCTGTGTGACCACGAGGAGGCCACGAGGAGGCAGACACTCGACTACTGATTCACTTGCATAATGTTTTTTTAAATGGGATCTACCACCCACTCTGATGTCCTTGTTCTTCTGATCAGCAAGTTTTATGAACTTGTCATTTTGTATCCAGATGCTTTGTATCCAGGAACTTTACTCCTCTCCGTGCTAGTGCCATCTGTCATGTTTTTTTGAGAAATAAATCCATGTCCTTGCCTGTTTTCCAAAGGCTGCGACATGACGTCTTCGACAAGGGAAACTAATGGCATGGGAAACCTAGAATGCATACCCGAAGTGGCCGAAGCATTCATCTACGTGGCACTGAATCCTTACAACCATTTGGATCTGGAATCACATTTCCAACTTTTGGAACGCGTCACGGTTGTCCTCTGTGACAAGGGTAGCAATCTGGACTATATTCTGCCAAAGGACTAAGACCATGGAAACTATTCCCCAACCCAGGATGCTTTGTTGCAGCATTCAAAGCGTGTAGCATACCAGGCTGGAATATGGTCGACCTCTCTATTGGTCCAGCAGCAGAAGCCCATTCCAGATGGCTGGGGTTGGACGTGGGGCGAGAAGAGTCAGCCTTGCCACCCCATCTGGACCATCTTGCCACCCCATCTGGACCATCTTGCCACCCCATCTGGACCATCTTGTCTGTGGCCTCCAAAGCATGCAGCGAACTAGTGCAGAATCGATGTCAAGAATGACAAACTACTTAAGATACAGAGCTGTATAATATGACAAATTAAAGGTCTATAAATGAGGTATATTATTTCTTCTATTATAATTACCGTTTTCAGAAATAGGGATGAATGCGGCAAAATTGTATATGTGGTTCGATGGGGGTGAACATTGATGGAACCCTCCAAACAATGTGTTGGCGCCAATTATGTGTGGTGCTTTTTTCGACCTGTCCCGATACTATCCAAATATGTCGCTAACATATCTGACTAGTGGCGGTAGATCAATATCTGGTGCCGCGGGCCTCGCCCCACGAGTGGGGGGTGCGGGGAAGGTTCCCTCCTACCTTCCTTTTTATCTTAGCCCTTTTAAGGGTACATTTACTTAATTCTAATGCGTTTTCTGATGTCTCTTCAACATAAAATGGTTGTTTATCGCTACCTGTGGATGGATCAGAAAAGAGTAAATTACATTTTAACCTTGAAATTGCGGCTTGGCGGTAGCATATGGTAAGAAATCAGTGTAGCAGTAGATTGTGTAAAACAAGAGCTGTAGATCTACTGCCCAAGCAGTAGACTGGTCATCTGTGGAAATGTCAAATTACAAATAATTACGTAGCGAAATACCGATGTAGTGTTTACCTTTGTAACTCACCCGTTAAAGTGTCGTTGTCCTTTTTGTTATTTCCTGTAAGGATAAATTACATTACAATTTTAATAATCTTAAGACTTGTTTCAAACAAAAGGGCTAAACATTGCATAATTATTATCATTTATAGTAGTCGTCATGTTAACTTACCTAGTAGGCGACTACATAAATACTCATTATCGTTATGAATAATACTTTACAGCAACGTGCTTTAAAAAAACTGAACTTGGTAATTGTAATAAAAAATACAAATATATAAAATTTCCGAATAGCAAACAAAACAAAACAAATGAGCCATGCATTTTCTATAAAGTAGTGAGGAATAGAAACGGGAGAGAGGAGGGAGAGAAGAGATGTAGCAGAAAACAACTGGGATCAGAGAATATGTAAAGTGAAACGAAATGGAAGAAGGAAAAGGGAAATTTTAAATGGTGGGAATGAAAAATGATGGGAATGAAAAAACACCTGGGGTTGAAGATAGCGGGGAGCAGAGTGCGATGGGCGGGACACCCACAGAGAATGTGTGAGGGGAGACTGACATAGAGAGCATGGAAGACAGTAGATGGTGGCAGAAGGAGAGGAGGAAGATCGGAACTAAAACGGAAGACAGTGTCAAGAAACATATATAAATCCTTAACATTGGTAAAGGATCAGTGTAGATTGAATATCAGGAAGTACTCGTTCTCACAGAGGACAACAAAATTAATGGAACAAATTATCTACATATTGTGTAACTGCCAGCAGTTTTTGGTCTCTCGCTTCTTTGTCTACTTGCCATCTAGGCCTTTGCCTTGTTAAATCTGTTTTAAATCTTGTTAAATGGCAGAGGCGGCAGAAGATCGCGATGGGTGGAGACGACTCGTCGAGGGCGGAACAGACTGGTAAGTGATGCCCATCCTCCGTAAGGGAAAGAAGAAGAAGAGAGAGCGAGAAAGAGAGAGAAAAAGTGCGAGAGAGAGAGGGGGGAGAGAGAGGGAGGAGGGATGTGTAGAGAGAGGGAGAGAGGTAGAAAGAGAGAGAGAGGGAGAGAGGGAGAGCGGGAAGGAGAGAGAGAGAGAACGGGAAAGAGAGAGAGGGAGAGACGTACGTGTGAGCTGAAGAACTAATGAAGCGACGATGGCGGCAGTCAAGAGTAAGACAAACAAGACAGCGATGCAGCCAGGTAGTGTGAAGGGACAGCCTCGTCTCCTCCTGTACGTCGTGTGGGTCGTCTCACTGCTTTCGTCATCGTACCCGGGCGGCGTGAAGTAGTAGTAGAAGGGAACATAACGTTTTCGGAAGGCCCGGATGATGACAGGGGGTACGCGGAACTGTGGGAAGAACGCAGGATATAGATAAATTGGTGGACATGACGAATGGAAAATACATACATACATACATACATACATACATACATACATACATACATACATACATACATACATACATACATACATACATATCATCGGGGTTTTGAAAACTGGGTTCGAGCGTAGACAATCAATCGGGGATTTATGGAATGACTTTTACTGTTGAATAAATTCTCTTCAAAAAGGGGTTCGTTCGAATCCCCCCCCCCGAGCACGGGCATGATATACAACCCATCACGATGACACTTTATTTGCCAAATTTGCACACGATTTTCAGTACCTTCTAAAAGCTTACCCGGTTTGTTCGTGTGCTTTGACTCCAGGAGTATTCCAAGTTGCTCGCCACCGGCGCGTTGCCATATTAACTCGCGTCTGAATACTAGGGTGAAAAAACCATTGGCTGAGTAGTTTATGCGTTTTCATATTACAAAGTCAGCATTCATGATACGTTGTGCAGAACCTTCGTAAGTTATCAAGTAATACGTGTACCTTGTTTAAGTTGGGCACTTCGTGTTCCTAGGTATGTTTACAAAGAAGGTGGTGAAAAGAAACAGCTCAATATGGAACGTACAATACATTATGGTTAAGCCGCACCGTAGAAATGGTATCCAACATAATGTTAATATATATAAATAGGAGACGAAATAGCTGGATAATCTTCTAAAAATATACAATACACTCAGGATTCGTGCTTTCCATCTGATATTCCGATCCGAGTTCCATATATAAACAACACCTATATGTTAGTGTCAAGACAAGCGCATTCCACGGACTGTTGGTCACAGTACTTTAACCTCGACCATGCAGTGCATATCGACGAGAGAACGCGTCGTTTTCAAAATTAAGGCTATACAACTGAAGAGCTGCGTATCATCCTTCGTAAATGTGTCTTGGTTAGTTTGTCTAGGCACCAGTATGCGAATGTTATCAATTTAATAGCTTTACCGACGGATATCTCTCTGAATGTGGTCACTGGATGGGCGTGAGTGCGGCCAATACCTGGAAAGATGAAAATGCCAGATGATTCTGAATCGAATCGTAGGCGAGATAGGACGGCCAGACACGTTTACCGAAGAAAGGTCTTCACACCCGTCTTTGTCGAAGGAGACATCCTATCAAGCCCCATTCATTGGCGTCCGTCTATGTCGACAGATGATGGAGCTGCGCCGTAGATGACAATATATGTTCAACGTAATATCTGCTGTGACAAAAAATCCAATCTGTGAGTGACAGTCTTTGTTACATATGCTATACGCATGTGTAAAATGTTTGCTACAGATGCTACATGCAAGTGTAAACACTTCGTTACAGATGCTATGTGCAAATGTAAACACTTTGTTACATATGCTACATGCAAGTGTAAACAGTTTGTTACAGATGCTACATGCAAGTGTAATCACTTTGTTACAGATGCTACATGCAAGTGTAATCACTTTGTTACAGATGCTACATGCAGAGGCAAACAGTTTGTTACAGATACTACATGGAAGTGTTAACACTATGTTAAAGAGTCTACGTGCAAATGTAAACAATTTGTTACATATGTTACATGCAAGTGTAAACAGTCTGTTACAGATACTACATGCAAATGTAAACAGTTTGATATATAGAGGCGTAGCAATCTCTCTCCGACGTTCCCTCTTCTTTCTTCTGCCGCCATGAGACCACTCCGTCACACCACTCCGTCACATCACTCCGTCACACCACTACGTGAGACCACTCCGTGATACCATTCTGTGATACCATTCCGTGATACCACTCCGTGATAGTGACTATACCAGTGATAGTACGGTGATACCACTCCGTGATACCACTCCGTGATACCACTCCGTGATAGCATTCCGTCATAGCATTCCGTCATAGCACTCCGTCATAGCACTCCGTCATACCACTCCGTCATAGCATTCCGTCATAGCACTCCGTCATAGCACTCCGTCATACCACTCCGTCATAGCATTCCGTCTTATCATTCCATCATAGCACTCCGTCATACCACTCCGTCATAGCACTCCATCATAGCATTCCATCATAGCACTCCGTCATACCACTCCGTCATACCACTCCGTCATACCACTCCGCACAGCATGTCGCCAAGTGTTGCGGTCTGCTGCAGTTTATTTCTCGCTCACAAGCATCCCTTAACCGCAGAACTGGACGGCCGACACGCCTTGCACCAGGCAAGCACATCACAGAGGACGTCTTTTGGAATACGGCCATCCTCCATGTGACACACATGGCCAAGCCAACGCAGACTTCGGTGACTTAAGAGGACAAACATACTGGTGATGTACGCATGTTCGAGTGCACTCTTGGTGTGTGCTCCTGACAGGTGATGCCAAGTAGGATCCTATGGGTCTGATTCACCGGCGATGGAAGCTGTTATCAAACCGAGACAGCCATAACCTGTTCTCCTCAACGCAAGGGAAAACGTTATGAGGAAAACACCAATCTCCAAGTATATATAACACAACGCACAGTAAACGAAACAATTCTAGAAAATATCAACAACGCTAACATATACATATTGGACGAATTTGAAAAGGTAAAAAGCACTGTACCCGGACCTTACAGTCAAAACGCTTCACCATTAACATGTCTATCCATTACAAGACCTAATCACTGTGTCTTGAAAGCATTCTGCTACGCTGCTGTTACTGCGCAAAAGCTACACCATCACATAATGTCATCATTAGGTACTCAGACGGTACAAACGTACGGATATTCGTCAAAGGGAAAGAACTCGAGACTGTCGCCTCTTTCAAGTACCTTGGTGTAACGCCATCTGATAAAGAACAAAACCAGAAGTCCATTCAAGGTTTGACAACCTTCAGCCGCGCTGGCAAGACCGATACCATAATCGAGAGACAACAACATCACACTGAAATCCAAAGTAATACTCTTGTGGGTTCTGATCATTTTGATATGTTTTATGCTTATGAGACATGGACCCTTAGAGACATGGACTCTTAGAGCAGAGCTTGAAAGAAGAATAAAAGCGACAGAGATGAGATGCTACCGTAACATCGAGATGTTACGGTAGTAACGTCTCGGTGTTACGGTAGCATCTCTTACATCAAGTTCTTGCATACACGGACCTGTTCACCATCGAGCAAGTCTGCAATATAATCAACAAAACATCGGTCGACACGAAGATATCATGTTTGCAGTAAATACACGAACAAACTGAGAGGTACGGCCATATCAGGAGAAAGTAAACACACGAACAAACTGAGACGGTACGGCCATGTCAGGAGAAAGTAAACACACGAACAAACTGAGACGGTACGGCCATGTCAGGAGAAAGTAAACACAAGAACAAACTGAGACGGTACGGCCATGTCAGGGAGAAAGTAAACACAAGAACAAACTGAGACGGTACGGCCATGTCAGGAGAAAGTAAACACAAGAACAAACTGAGAGGTACGGCCATATCAGGAGAAAGTAAACACACGAACAAACTGAGACGGTACGGCCATGTCAGGAGAAAGTAAACACACGAACAAACTGAGACGGTACGGCCATGTCAGGAGAAAGTAAACACAAGAACAAACTGAGACGGTACGGCCATGTCAGGAGAAAGTAAACACACGAACAAACTGAGAGGTACGGCCATGTCAGGGAGAAAGTAAACACACGAACAAACTGAGAGGTACGGCCATGTCAGGGAGAAAGTAAACACACGAACAAACTGAGACGGTACGGCCATGTCAGGAGAAAGTAAACACAAGAACAAACTGAGAGGTACGGCCATGTCAGGAGAAAGTAAACACACGAACAAACTGAGACGGTACGGCCATGTCAGGAGAAAGTAAACACAAGAACAAACTGAGACGGTACGGCCATGTCAGGAGAAAGTAAACACAAGAACAAACTGAGAGATACGGCCATGTCAGGGAGAAAGTAAACACACGAACAAACTGAGACGGTACGGCCATGTCAGGAGAAAGTAAACACAAGAACAAACTGAGACGGTACGGCCATGTCAAGGAGAAAGTAAACACACGAACAAACTGAGAGGTACGGCCATGTCAGGGAGAAAGTAAACACACGAACAAACTGAGACGGTACGGCCATGTCAGGAGAAAGTAAACACAAGAACAAACTGAGACGGTACGGCCATGTCAGGAGAAAGTAAACACACGAACAAACTGAGAGGTACGGCCATGTCAGGGAGAAAGTAAACACAAGAACAAACTGAGACGGTACGGCCATGTCAGGAGAAAGTAAACACAAGAACAAACTGAGACGGTACGGCCATGTCAGGGAGAAAGTAAACACACGAACAAACTGAGACGGTACGGCCATGTCAGGAGAAAGTAAACACACGAACAAACTGAGAGGTACGGCCATGTCAGGGAGAAAGTAAACACACGAACAAACTGAGACGGTACGGCCATGTCAGGAGAAAGTAAACACAAGAACAAACTGAGAGGTACGGCCATGTCAGGGAGAAAGTAAACACACGAACAAACTGAGAGGTACGGCCATGTCAGGGAGAAAGTAAACACGCGAACAAACTGAGACGGTACGGCCATGTCAGGAGAAAGTAAACACACGAACAAACTGAGACGGTACGGCCATGTCAGGAGAAAGTAAACACGCGAACAAACTGAGACGGTACGGCCATGTCAGGAGAAAGTAAACACACGAACAAACTGAGACGGTACGGCCATGTCAGGAGAAAGTAAACACACGAACAAACTGAGACGGTACGGCCATGTCAGGAGAAAGTAAACACAAGAACAAACTGAGACGGTACGGCCATGTCAGGAGAAAGTAAACACACGAACAAACTGAGACGGTACGGCCATATCAGGGAGAAAGTAAACTCACGAACAAACTGAGACGGTACGGCCATGTCAGGAGAAAGTAAACACACGAACAAACTGAGACGGTACGGCCATGTCAGGGAGAAAGTAAACACACGAACAAACTGAGACGGTACGGCCATGTCAGGAGAAAGTAAACACACGAACAAACTGAGATGGTACGGCCATGTCAGGAGAAAGCGAGGTAGGCAGAGAAAGAATTGTGTGGACAACATGAGAGAGGGAACAAGTCTCGATGAGACACAAGTGGCAGCAAAGGACTGACAAATCATCAGAGGTGACCTAACGACCAACCACGATTACGGGATAGGTGGGACTCATGTACACATTTGAAATGGGGCAACTGTTTCAAGCATCCAAGAGGATTGTTAACACCGATACTCTCAATTGAGATTCCGACATTCTATCCACCTCTCTCCCGCGCCCCGTCAACGACTTTATATTAATTGTGAATTCCAACTTGCATAATATCGGAGCTCCTACGACCATTGCAGCCGTGATGACAGCAACGATGATATCCAACCTCACCATCATATATAAACACTTATGGGTCACTACAAGTAAACCCAAACAGGCGTGAGGGGGAGATTTATATCCTAGCCACACTCCCCTCTATGTAGATTCTTACCTTTTCGAAATTATCCAGTTCTTTTATGTTGTATATAGTCCCTTGTCGTTTGTTTCAACTCTCCAGCGACGCACAGCTGCAGTGAAATGCGAAGTATTTTGCAATGACAACAGGAATCCACAAAGCTGTCTGTGTAAAAGATTTAAGATCAATCTATAAATGTTGTCGTTTTAGGGATTCTCTCAAAAACCTATATACGACACTACACGAAAACGACGATGTCGCTTAACATCAGACTGCCTTTCCCGCTAACGACCGCTACATGAAACGTTGAATTATACCCTCCACCAATGAAAATAACTTGGGTAGCGTCATACTTCGATATTTTGGAATCATCCCTTTGTAACTAACAACGTCGTGGTTGGCTAGAAGCCGGTCGTTACTCCACCTTCTTTTTGATTTCACACTTCGCACCGCCGGGTGTAAAGCTTTCTCAGAAATAGTCACAAGTCACAAGCTTTGTGTTGGGGCGTTTCGAGAAACCCCATGTAATGAAGAGAAACCCCGTGTAATTAATGACTCTCTCCCCCCCCCCTCTCTCTCTATCTCTCTACCTCCGCTTGCACGTGGCACTTCGTCGCCCATCACTGTAGGCCTAATTTAGTGCCCTGCACGGGCCTATAATTTGAGCCAAAGCCCGGCCCGCAATTAGCAGTTAGAATCCAGACCCTCAAAAATTAGTTAGGCCCAGCCCGGCCCATGCCCGCAAATTAGAATTTAGGCCCAGGATCTACTCAGACCGTTAATGTTTGGCCCAGGACCGGTCCGGCCCGCGCGTTTCAGGCCCAGGCCCGGCCCATACCCGCGGGCCAAAGACGGGTAAGCTCGCGGCCCGCAAGCCCGCGGCCATCTAAATTTTTAAAAAGATAAACCCATTATCTTATAATAAATACGAAACACAAATAAACTGTAATACATACGTATTTTTTTATTAAATAATAAAAAGTATGTTGTCTACTGTCCGTAGTGGGCACCACCAACTGCTTCAAACAGACGAATATCCTGAAGAAAAATAATACACTTTTAATTGTCATTACTATTAAGTATCACAACATATTTTTATATATGGCTTTCATTTATTGGTTTATGGTTAGGTTGGGATATTTGTTTATCTAATCCTAACTTAACCCTAATGCAAACCATAACCTTAATTAATTGAATGAGCTCAAGTAAGTTAATTTAATTTAACTAATTAATGTTATCAGTAAGAACAGTTAATTTGGTATTAATTGATATTTCAATTAAATGTCACCCACTGGCAGTGACATCCAGTAGCATTTCCAGCAGGTCTGCAGTCACTAGCCTGAGACAGATCAGGTTCAGACATGTATGAATTAGTGCGTACAAGTGTGAATGAATCAAACAGGTGTGACTTAGTACAAGTGTGAATGAATCAGTGCTGGGGAAATTGTAGACACTAAACAGTAGACACTAGTTAACACAATTGAAAAATACCAACTGGTGTGGGCACTGGGCAGTGGGCAGTTGCCAGTGGGCAGGTCATTCAGGCAGGCAAGATTTGGAGGGAAGACAATAGAATGTCCACTGGTAGGGTCAGAGGGTGATACATTGATGGTTAATCGTGGCTTGATTGCCTCGGCAAATATGTCTAAAGTAAACATTTTGGGCTGGCTACGTCCAGCCAAGTGAACTTATGGGGCCATCAGATCTATCAAAAAGACTACATTCATGCTAAAAATATGCATCTGTAACATCTGTATTCTGTATGTACTATGTAGTAGTAATATGTAATGTGTAATGTGTAATGTGTCTACTGTGCTTTGATATGATATGTCTCTAGTAAAAGAATGCACATTATTAAAATTTTACAATTGGAAGTCACATTGTTGAAAAGAGGTTAAACTACATTCCAATATATAAAGCACCAGTGTCATTCATAATTCCATGCAAGGTCCAATTTGCAACTATGCAGTACTAAAGAAATAATGTTAAACATTCATTAACTGGAAATACAATTTATAATCAGTTTTTCTTTATATTAAAATAAAAAATCTGGGTTTTGTATTAATATTTTTTATTAGGTCCAGGCCCAGCCCAGACCCGGCCCGGCCCGTTCACACTAGACCGAGGCCCGGCCCAAGCCCGATGTGTTTAATATTTGTCCAGCCCAGGCGCCGATCGGGCCCGCAATATGTAGGCCCAGGCACGGCCCGGCACGCGAAATTTTTAGAGCCCAGGCCCGGGCCCGCAGGCTGCGGGCCGGGATGGGCTTTGGGTCCAAAGCAGGGCACTAACGCCTATATGTAGGAGACTCTGGTTTAGTAGCTACTACAGGAGCAACTTGTTTTCACCTATTCACTTTGGTAGATCCCTGCACGAAATCTAGATTACCATTGTTTGGCTAAACTAGAAATTAAATTGCAAAGTAAAGTGCACTTGGATTCGAATGTCTGTGCAATTTTTGCTAATTTTAATAGTATGCAAATAATTGCACCGTTGCCCAGCCTCTTGCGTAACTGACTAAAGTGGCTAATCAGGGGTAGTGGGTAATATTGAGTAGCTTATGCATTGTAACATTTGTTTTGGGTTTATTTTTACGTACGGCTACATAAAAGAGCCTTCTCCCGTGGCAATGTTCATATCAACCGTCCGTTACCTAATACCATTCGTGACAACATTTCAGCTCCATCTAATCGAAACTTCAGTTTTCAGATAACTAAATAATAACTGTCATATTACAGAGCGTCTTATTGTTGTCAACAGAGGAGTTAGTTCTCGCAGTTTTCTTGTCTTCCTACCCTCCGTCCGCCTCCTCTCCGCATCTTCCCCTCGCTCCATTTTCCCTCCCTCCACCCCTTCCCCTTTTCTCCTTCTCAAGAGGCAGTGGGATGACGAATTATTTGTTTACGTAATCCTACAAACGCAACCCACGTGACATGATTGTCTATAATTACGTAAGCACGACGTCATCGCCGCTATACTGGCAACTTTGCAGTTGGATTTTACATACATTTGACGAAATACATAGGTAATGCATGATATGATGCAACCACAAAACCTCACATATATAATCATAATTATGTCATAAAACACAAGACATTATTTAAAAAGAATTCAACATATTATTAGTTCGTATTAGTTCCTACTTACGCCAGGCCTACAAACGATTCTTGAAACCGGCCCCTGGATAAAGGCTTCGTGATTTGATTTATATTAGAGTAAAGTACGAACGTACGAACGCGTTTTGAAATCGGCCACATATCTAAATGCCTTGTAAAAAAACAGGCAAACAGAAAGACAGTAACATAAACTATCACTTAAAACACCCGTCGCTCAGTGGCATGAAGACAACTCGTCCCGGACAAATGTCTGCCGCTTTACTACCCTCGATGTTTGCAGTTTATATATATATATATATATATATATATATATATATATATATATATATATATATATATATATATATATATATATATATATATATATATATATATATATATATATATATATATATATATATATATATATATATATATATATATATATATATATATATATATTACCTTGTTAACATGTACATATCTTTTTGGAACATCATTACGTAAGACATATCGTAAGAATACAGAGGAGAGCAACTAAAGTGATTCCAGAACTGAGATACCTTAGTTATGAAGAATGCCTAAAAGAATGTGGTTTAACAACCCTAGAAACAAGTAGGTTAAGAGGAAATCAAACTAAAGTCTTTCAGATATTGAATGGGTATGAAAATATTGATAGAAATATATATTTTTTACGTAAGAAAGATAGTAGAACTAGAGGACAGTAAGTACCATTAGTAAAGGATCAATGTAGATTGGACATCAGGAAGCACTCATTCTCACGGAGGACAATAAATGAATGGAACAAATTATCTACATATTGTGTAAATGCTACCAGCGTGAATATGTTTTTTTTTAATTGACAACTATCTCACAAAAGGCGGATTACACATATATGAAAAATGTATTCTATTTTCTATAAGCCAATGACTTTCTTGTCCACTTGCCAACTGGGTATTTTGCCTTGGATGGCAATCTTGCTAAATCTTCACAAGCGACATGGCATCCTGCATCGATATTGAGCGACGCCGGGTGTGATTTGTGGCTGGCGGGCGAGACAAACACTCCACCAGCAAGGTCTGGTAAATACTTAATCATTAGGTGACCAGTTGTGTGGGGTAGGATATGAATAATGCTGGTGTATATGGCGACGGGCGACAACCGAATGGTGGTCAATGCTACATTAACATTAACTAGACGACAGCACTGGTAAAGTAAACTGTTCGAAGGGCGTCTCCTAAGTACTGGTGATTAATAAGGTATTCAGCAAAGACTGGCACTAACACCTTACAGTAGTTTTCTTGCATTGCCGTGTGGACCTGCTCATGGATACAGATCACACGTACGTATATCCTAGAGTAGATCTACTTCTGTTACTTGGTGCATTACATATAGCTCCAAGAGACACGTACCGTCAGTATTAATAGGACATTTCTTATATCATAAGATGTAATAAAAATAATAATGTTTCTTAATCAAATCATACATAATTCAGGATGATTAATTTAAAACGTATCGAAATAAAAACACGTGACGTGTGACTTAAGATTAAAAGCGTAAGAACGTTTTCAAATATAACTATTATTCGCAATCGCACACTGCCATCAATAACATGTCCAACGCCCTAAAGAAAAGGACACATTAGATGTTTGCCAGACGCCATGTCTTCCGGTGTACACAATCCGTACACTATCCGTTCACTTACGAACGTACTATAATAATAATAATATATAAAACAATAGTCAACATAAATCTGAGGTAGGTCTTTTAAGAGAAAATAAATTCAGACATTTCATTTTATAGTGGCCAAATATTCTCCATACAATGGCAGTCAAAACATGTACATAACCTGTATATGTTGTTGTTGTTGTTGTAGAAAAGTAGCATTTTATTTCACTTAATGACACTCCTGCAGTGGGTGGAACGGGTACATGGGTACACGGGTACACGGGTACACGGGTACTCGGGTGAAAACATGCAGACTTCTGCTTGTAAACGTAACAGTTGCTTTCGGCAAATACGTCAGGACATCGATGTTAGATAAAAGTCCTGTTACAAAGGTAACAGGACAATTTGCAATGCAAAATATAAACAATTATGTTCATCACGATTGCGAGTGAAGAGGTTGGATGGTGGATCTCAATACAGTGCGGGCGAACGGAGTTTACCCAGTTCAAATGAGTTTACCTACTGCAACCGAATTGCTCGGTAAAACCCAGTCTAAAAGCTTGACCCATAAGAAAAAACACAGCAAGAACCAATCGTATAACCCCGATAAGAAAATAAATAGCACAGGAAGATTCCAGGCTGGAGCCAATTGTGCGGCCACTGCGCAGAATGGCTCATGTGCATGTAGACGGTCATTACACTGACCACGGCGGCGTGATTTAATGTATTGCCTCCACTCATTGCACCGTCCGACCGACATGGTCGTGGACGACTGCACTCTCTACAATTCAATAATTAATTGCAACGTATCACCCAAGTTGATACAGAAGTCACATTCTCCTGCCACGTCCAGGTACGGGGCTTGGGCGCGGTCAGTGGACGACAGACGGACTGGGCCTCACCCGAATGATAAACGGTCGAACCAGCTATACAGATGTCACAGGAATTTACCTGCGAGGAGGGTTCATCTACTGCTAACGGGTATACTAGTTCTAACAGCTTAATGCAAGGAGGTTCAAGACGTCCATGCGAATTGTACGTGTTCACAATTCAATAGTCTATCTCGCCACATTGTTTGACAACAAATATCACCTTTCCAAAAGGTTGCAAACTAACGGCAATAACTCAGTCATGAAGTAGTGACGGATTCAACGGGTTTCGGGAAACCTCTAAAATCTTATCCGTTTTTTTTGCTTACATACTTAAAACATCACCTCCCGAGACACAAGGCATCCTCGTCGCAAAATACGTTTATAATTCACCAATATGCATCATTTCAATAACATATGTTTGAGCATTTTCTCTGCCTACCAACACTATGTTCCTCGTTTGGCCACTTCAATAACCACTCTCATCATAGAGGCTCGCTTCCGGTCCCATACTCCCTCCAACTTCGAAGTTGGAGGGAGCCTAGGACCGAAAGAGAGCCTCTGCAGAGTGTTCAATGATGTGGCAACACGTTTACGTCATTTGCCGGGGAAGTCCTGTCAGGCAAAGCTTTATGGGACTGATTGCAGAACAAAACAATTACCCAATGGTGAAAGCCTAGTCTTTTCATAGTGTCTCACAAAACTGGCTTTCTCACAAGACAGATTTAACACAGTACTGTCTTTTGACTCAGACTTTGGGGAAGAAAATCCGCGTGTGTAAATCCAACTTCGAAGATCGTCTGGAAGATAATTTTTCACTTCTTGCACATCATCCTGAGGTGTTGAACTTCAGCAAAACGTCAGTAACTGCTGACGTTAAGGATGGCTAGTATCCCTTCCTCGTGGTTTGTTTGAACGAACTCCTCCACATTTTTGAAAGATTTTTTGTTAAACTGGAACATTAAAAAAAATCTTCACGGGACTCCCCAACTGATTTTACGTGCGTTTCGTATTTATTCAGATGGCACAGGCTAGCTCTAAAAAATACGAAAATCGAAAATGTAATGTATTATGACCGTTCATTTGTATATATTTTTTGCACTTTTCACGTGATCATAGAAGCTAAAAACGAACGAAAACGGCGTAGTTCACCAGACCGGCGTGGTTCACCAAGCGGCGAGGTTCACCAGAACGGCGAGGTTCACCAGACCCGCGTGGTTCACCAGAACGGCGTGGTTCACCAGACCGGCGTGGTTCACCAGAACGGCGTGGTTCACCAGACCGGCGTGGTTCACCAGAGCGTCGTGGTTCACCAGACCGACGAGGTTCACAAGAACGGCGTGGTTCACCAGACCGGCGTGGTTCACAAGAACGCCCTTTGTGGTCGAATGTTGCAGTTCATTGTGAATCGACGACCTTTGGATATGAATGCGTTTTCAGTGCAGAAACCGTTGCCATCGAGCCATCGGTGTCAACGAATAGCTTAGCACATGTCAAATGACATCGATTGACGAGGTCATTACTCAAGCCTGTAAATCACCCTTTATTATATACAATAGTCAGCAGTGACGTCGATTCAACAAGAGTGCAGAAGCGTCCCTTAACTGGGCTCCACCACACCCAGTGTATTATTAACAATTGGGTTACCCGACACCTTTCTAGTTTGTGAGACGTTACGCTACAGGTACATTACATGTGTTTGAACCACAACTAATGTGATCCCCCCACACTGCTTGTATGTTGAAGGGAAAATAGTATAGAAATATTGTATCATATGGGGGTGGGGGGCGGTGCATAAATATATATTAATCTACCTCCTGTGTTAAATTCGTGAAAATAGCATAGGGACCTTTTTCAAAATCCTTAACCTGATACTCATTAATTTCTGCCATAGCCGGCGATTTCAAAACATTGGGTTGTCTGTTAGGCAGGCATTGTCTACGCAAGTCACCGCCTGACAAGTGCCTTCACTTGAACGCCCCACTGCATGGGACAGCCACAGTGAAGTAAGACTACATTCTACTCATTCATCAAACACAAGTGCTCTAAAATCTTATGCAATGCAGACACTGTAGTAAAAAGGAGCCGTCACTTAAAGGTTCCTCGTCACTTAAAGGTTCCTCGTCACTTAAAGGTCCCTCCTCACTTAAACGCCCGCCCTCAATTAAAGGTCCCTCCTCAATTAAAGGTCCCTCCTCACTTAAAGGTCCCTCCTCAATTAAAGGTCCCTCCTCACTTAAAGGTCCCTCCTAACTTAAAGGTCCCTCCTCAGTTCGATTTTTTTGTTCGTCTCATTTCAAATTCGAAAATTCAAACCTACCTAGTATCCACTACGACATGGTAGCTCGTTTGTGTAACTTTTATATGTAGTTTTGTGTGTGTGAAATCTTCATACAAACTATTAAATTATTTAATTCTGTATCCAGAATTTATTGAAGTAAAAATGGAAACGCTGAAAACTCACGAAATTTCATAACTTTGTCATGTGATCGGCGAGAGGATGGAAGTCACGCCCATGATTAGCCTTGACCCCTTAAAGGGTATGCCGTTTTGGATATCCACTATTTTTTAACTTTTTAAAATCTAACGACTGAATTCAATTGTAATTTTTTTTTAAATATGCAAATTTTTTATTAAACCGACTGCGGATATTACTTAGATTATTCACACACTACATGTTAGGACATCAACGAACCAGATTCGCGATAAGCTAAGATTAATCAGTTGAGGATGCAGCTTTAACAACCACACTGCGTATACTCTGGCGTATATGGGGGGGGGGGGGTATTGGACCAGGGCCTACGTTCGGCTCACAGTATTGGTTATTTTCATGTCACCTATTGTTGTGCCACTATTTAGTGTACGAAATCCCAGATACGCCACTGGGCATTATGTACCATGAGTATACGTAATGTTAAGCATGTTGTCTGTAAAACGTTTTTGCCATTAAAAACACGTGAACGGTTAATACTGGTTTGTGCTGCCATCTAGTTGATAGTAGTGGAGGTAAAACGTATAACTACATGCAATCTGAAATTGAACAAGTTACAAAACTCAAACAATGTTTCAAGTTGTCTGTAAAATAAAGATTTTATTGGTAATTAATGTGCATGGTACATATCTGCAAGCCAGTTATAGAATCCTATCACATCAGTGTAAACTGGAATGGCTCCGATAGGATGCTGCACTTAAAACAAGCAGGAACTATCACAGTACTTGCACTTGCCAATTTACATTGTCAGTGACAACTAAATGATTATGACGCATTTAAGATAAGAATATCACAGATTATTGAGATCGCACATAAGAACACATAGGATAGTGGACTTGTACATTTTCAAATAATACAGAAAAGAGTCACAATTAGTAACTTTATTAACTACTCGAAGATTTTATATCACAGAGTAATAATTATTCATTATTGTTTACATATAATATGTTAACTGTGCATTGCAATAAATTCTGCTCGACATGTATAAACATAACAAATATATAACTGAAATAAAATATAGAAACATCCTTTATTCTGCCTGACATGTATAAACATAACAAATATATAACTGAAATAAAATATAGAAACATCTGTTATCACAGTATAAACACTTAACGATATCATATAACAGTAAAACATTTTCCATTAAAAAAAATTAATTGTGATCTAGTTAAATTGTATATCTGGATACGCCAACATTAGTCATTTCCCATATTTAACTGTTAAAATGAAGAATAATCTTTATCGATATTGTTTTGATTAAACTTTGAACATAGTATTTATTACGGTAACAGGTATGTACGCCATGATAACACAAATCATAAATGGTATGAATAACCTTTCACAAATATAAATATTATGATGCTTTGAATACCTATATCAGTATAATTTAAAACAATTTACCATATAAGAGGGCAGTATTATTTGTCACAGTGTGCGTGCATGTGCATATATTTGTGCCAACCTTTTTATTTACCAGATCTATACTAACATGACATTTCTCTGACCTTTCCCTGACTGTAACAAAGATTGTTACGATAAAACACCAACCATCTGATCACTCTCACAAAACACCAACCATCTGATCACTCTCACAAAACACCAACCATCTGATCACTATCACAAAACACCAACCATCTGATCACTATCACAAAAGTTAAGATGCACTAAAAATGTAACAAACTTCATTGAAAATGCTCATGATAAAGATAAGACACATGCAACGCCTGAATAAGGCCACCCATTGACACTCTGTGCTAGATTACAGTAAGTGAGGATTGTGTTGAGAAACACGCAAAACCAATTCAGAAACTCACAATCACATCTCGATATCCATCTTGATATCCAGAGGCAGAGCTCATAGCAACCTAGACTATGGGCACATCTTTGAAACTGCGTAAGATTTCATTATTCGTACTTCATCTCAAAACTTCTTCGGAATTACTGTGTCTGATCTTGGCAGGTTACCAGAATATAAGGAGATATTGATTTTCGGATTATTCTAAACAGTTATATAAATACCGTGCCAATCTTAGGAAAACTACTGCTTTATTTCTGAAATGTTACAAGGCAACATATTTTACATAGCAAAAAAATAGGAAATATCTTATTTCACTCCTTGTGAACCTAACAGTGTTATTCCCCAAAACTTGTTTGAATGCATCGAAACCATGTTGTTTATTTTATAAACAGCACTACGCAGTTTCAAAAATGTCCATAACATGAAGGTTTCTCGGTCTCCCCATGACACCCCTCCCTGAGTCATGTCCAAAGACCATGGGTCAGTGACAAGAAGCGTTCATGTCGTACGAACCTTCGTAAGAAGGTTCTCAATTCACAAAATCTTCATAGTGCAATAATTATTGTTTGCAAACGCTCTTTGTGTTTTCTATGATTGTTCCTAGTTACGGAATTTTCATCAAACATCCACATTAGTTCATTCGTACGGTCCGAATGCCTCATGAGACCGTCCCCAAGTCTACAGCGGCCATTTTGAGATCACTCGTCAGCAGACGGAAGTGTACTCTCCACATCGCCAGAGCCTGCTCCATGAATTACTGACATCTGACTGCCATACGGCCCCTTCCTCGGCTCTTTCTGCTCCTCTTTTTGCCCTGATGGCCCTTTCTGCTCCAGATCTTTATGCTCCGGATCTTTCTGCTCCTCTTTTTGCCCTGATGGCTCTTTCTGCTGCGGATCTTTCTGCTGCGGATCTTTCTGCTCCTCTTTTTGCCCTGATGGCTCTTTCTGCTCTGGATCTTTCTGCTCCTCTTTTTGCCCTGATGGCTCTTTCTGCTCCGGATCTTTCTGCTCCAGCTGCTCCACTTGGTCTTTTTGTTCCTGCCCTTCTGGCTCAATCTTGACAGAGGTCTGACTGGTGGAGTGGGACGGGGGTGGAGGGGGGTGGCTCAAGGAGGTTGTTTCCTCCTTCCTCAGGGACCTGTGGGAGATATAGGGGCTGTCCACAACAAGGGAGGCCTGACTGCCTTGACTGGCTGGAGTTAGGCGACCTTCAGTCTTGGCCCTGGGGAAAGAAATCATTAAAATATTTTTATTAAGATTATTGTTATTAATCTCATGGTGACATTCTGTGTGCGTGCGTGCGTGCGTGCGTGCGTGCGTGTTGATTTCAAAAACTGTAAAACTTAACTGTTTCTAGATGGAGGACATTGTCTTGTATGCAATTATGTTAAGTAAGGATTTCCTTAATAGTTTTCTTGCGCAATTAAATGTATAGTACATAGTTTTGCACTGATGTATTTCTTTCACACACATATATATATATATATATATATACGTCATCACAAAATCATGTTATGACTATTGCAGCCAGTGCTATGAATGAATTTGTTTTCAAATAAATTTGTTGGAATTGAATAAATCGGGTAAAATTCCATGACTATACTTCCCACAATTGATGCTGCGTGAGACTATTGCGAAAGAAACTCATGCCACCTAGTGAAAATGGTCAAACTGTTTCCGTTAGTTTTGGTCTACTTTTTGTTCCCAGAGTTGAAGAATATATCGGAATTAGGGCTTTCTCAGTTGCTGCACCAACCCTGGAACTCACTCCCTGTTAGTGTTACGTCAGTAGGAGATATACTACAATGTCTCTATCATCTAGCTCCGTAGCGTGTCCATCTGGTGACAACTTTAGCACTGTATCAATTTCAAGACTGTAAAACCCTTTTGTTTTGATGCACCTCTGAGCTTGCATTTTCAAGGAATTAGGTGCCACAGAAAGAAACCACCGTGGCGCCCTCTGGAGAGTGGCTCACCATTCAGTTCGCCCAGTTTCCACCTTTCTCTGAACGTTACAAAGGCACGCAAACACATAAGTAAATAACTCTAAATACTTAACTTGGTGGTTTTGAAAAATACAACGCCAATCAGTAGATTAGAGGCCAATGGTTCAAGGAGGCGAAGGAATATAGAAAGGGGTGAACGGATGTCAGAGCCTGGGAGGAGATACTGCCAGACTGCCCCAAAGTTAGCATATTAGATTATTCCTCACCTCTTCCTCTTGCGTATGTACAGCATGATGACAGTGAAGATAGTGAGGCAGACGGTCGCGACGGCGACGAGGATGATGGCTTGAACCATGAGGTTGGAGTTGGAGGGTTCAGCAGTGACGGGGGGAGGGGGCTTAGTGGGGGGCTCCTCCCCCTTTTGAGCCTTGTACGACACACGGTCCAGGTACTCCACCTTGTCCTCAGCATCCAGCTCCTGCAGAACACACAGTCATCTTACATGGATTGGAAAACACCCGAACAAAAATGACTAGTGAAACTTTGTTTGAAATTCAACCGAGATTCAATTGAAATTCAACTGATTTTGTTGTTAAAAATTGAACTTCAACCGTTAAAATTTAATAAAGATTAGTCTCAAATATTGTTCTCAACATTTGGAAACTAATTGAATATCTAGATTAAATTGGATACAGATCGCTCTGAGATAACTGGTAGAAAAGGGACTGGTGGGACAGGAGAATTTAGTTCTAGGATTCATAGAACAGGCATATGACACAGTTCCGAGAGAGATGGCCATGGCCATGTCGAGGTGGATGGGTGTCCCTGGTGAGGATGGAAGAAGGCACATATGAAGAGATCAAAGGTAGAGTAGTGTGTGGACTGGGATTATCGGAGGAATTCAGGGTGGACGTTGGCCTGAGATGTGGGAGTGCCCTAAGCCCACTGTTGTTCATTGCAGTAGTGGAGGTGATCAGCAGGAAAGCGAGTATTCTCCGGATGATCTGGCAGTAGTAGCTGACAGTGTGGAAGAACTTCAAGAACAGTTGGTAGAGTGGAAGGAAATGTTTGGCAGACATGGACAGAGAGTAAGTCTAGAGAAGACGGAGGTGCTTTGTGTAGGGCAGCAAAAAAAAGATCTTGACATAAGACTGGATGGGAAGAAATTGAACTAACGATACAGCTTTGTATATCTGAGTGGAGCATTTTGGTGGGATGGTGGCATGGTGACAGAAATTCACAAGCTGGGGTGAATACATGGAGGAAAGTGGAAGGGGTGATGGGAGGTAGACATATATCACGGAAGCTAAAAGGAAAGGTACTTAGCTCATGCGTAACACCAGCCTAGAGACCATGGCGATGATGGAAAAACAACAAGAGAAATTGCATGTTTGCGAGAATAACTGGGTGAGAAGAATTGCGGGAGTTAAAAAGAATAGACAAGCGAAGAATGGAGGAGCTGAGGAAGTTGGTGTGGAAGAGTCTCACAAGGAAGTTGGTGTGGAAGAGTCTCACGAGGAAGTTGGTGTGGAAGAGTCTCACGAGGAAGCATACAAACTATTAAATTATTTAATTCTGTATCCAGAATTTATTGAAGTAAAAATGGAAACGCTGAAAACTCACGAAATTTCATAACTTTGTCATGTGATCGGCGAGAGGATGGAAGTCACGCCCATGATTAGCCTTGACCCCTTAAAGGGTATGCCGTTTTGGATATCCACTATTTTTTAACTTTTTAAAATCTAACGACTGAAGTCAATTGTAATTTTTTTTAAATATGCAAATTTTTTATTCAACCGACTGCGGATATTACTTAGATTATTCACACACTACATGTTAGGACATCAACGAACCAGATTCGCGATAGGCTAAGATTAATCAGTTGAGGATGCAGCTTTAACAACCACACTGCGTATACTCTGGCGTATCTGGGGGGGGTATTGGACCAGGGCCTACGTTCGGCTCACAGTATTGGTTATTTTCATGTCACCTATTGTTGTGCCACTATTTAGTGTACGAAATCCCAGATACGCCACTGGGCATTATGTACCAGGAGTATACGTAATGTTAAGCATGTTGTCTGTAAAACGTTTTTGCCATTAAAAACACGTGAACGGTTAATACTGGTTTGTGCTGCCATCTAGTTGATAGTAGTGGAGGTAAAACGTATAATTACATGCAATCTGAAATTGAACAAGTTACAAAACTCAAACAATGTTTCAAGTTGTCTGTAAAATAAAGATTTTATTGGTAATTAATGTGCATGGTACATATCTGCAAGCCAGTTATAGAATCCTATCACATCAGTGTAAACTGGAATGGCTCCGATAGGATGCTGCACTTAAAACAAGCAGGAACTATCACAGTACTTGCACTTGCCAATTTACATTGTCAGTGACAACTAAATGATTATGACGCATTTAAGATAAGAATATCACAGATTATTGAGATCGCACATAAGAACACATAGGATAGTGGACTTGTACATTTTCAAATAATACTGAAAAGAGTCACAATTAGTAACTTTATTAACTACTCGAAGATTTTATATCACAGAGTAATAATTATTCATTATTGTTTACATATAATATGTTAACTGTGCATTGCAATAAATTCTGCTCGACATGTATAAACATAACAAATATATAACTGAAATAAAATATAGAAACATCCTTTATTCTGCCTGACATGTATAAACATAACAAATATATAACTGTAATAAAATATAGAAACATCTGTTATCACAGTATAAACACTTAACGATATCATATAACAGTAAAACATTTTCCATTAAAAAAAATTAATTGTGATCTAGTTAAATTGTATATCTGGATACGCCAACATTAGTCATTTCCCATATTTAACTGTTAAAATGAAGAATAATCTTTATCGATATTGTTCTGATAAAACTTTGAACATAGTATTTATTACGGTAACAGGTATGTACGCCATGATAACACAAATCATAAATGGTATGAATAACCTTTCACAAATATAAATATTATGATGCTTTGAATACCTATATCAGTATAATTTAAAACAATTTACCATATAAGAGGGCAGTATTATTTGTCACAGTGTGCGTGCATGTGCATATATTTGTGCCAACCATTTTATTTACCAGATCTATACTAACATGACATTTCTCTGACCTTTCCCTGACTGTAACAAAGATTGTTACAACAAAACACCAACCATCTGATCACTCTCACAAAACACCAACCATCTGATCACTCTCACAAAACACCAACCATCTGATCACTATCACAAAACACCAACCATCTGATCACTATCACAAAAGTTAAGATGCACTAAAAATGTAACAAACTTCATTGAAAATGCTCATGATAAAGATAAGACACATGCAACGCCTGAATAAGGCCACCCGTTGACACTCTGTGCTAGATTACAGTAAGTGAGGATTGTGTTGAGAAACACGCAAAACCAATTCAGAAACTCACAATCACATCTCGATATCCATCTTGATATCCAGAGGCAGAGCTCATAGCAACCTAGACTATGGGCACATCTTTGAAACTGCGTAAGATTTCATTATTCGTACTTCATCTCAAAACTTCTTCGGAATTACTGTGTCTGATCTTGGCAGGTTACCAGAATATAAGGAGATATTGATTTTCGGATTATTCTAAACAGTTATATAAATACCGTGCCAATCTTAGGAAAACTACTGCTTTATTTCTGAAATGTTACAAGGCAACATATTTTACATAGCAAAAAAATAGGAAATATCTTATTTCACTCCTTGTGAACCTAACAGTGTTATTCCCCAAAACTTGTTTGATTGCATCGAAACCATGTTGTTTATTTTATAAACAGCACTACGCAGTTTCAAAAATGTCCATAACATGAAGGCTTCTCGGTCTCCCCATGACACCCCTCCCTGGGTCATGTCCAAAGACCATGGGTCAGTGACAAGAAGCGTTCATGTCGTACGAACCTTCGTAAGAAGGTTCTCAATTCACAAAATCTTCATAGTGCAATAATTATTGTTTGCAAACGCTCTTTGTGTTTTCTATGATTGTTCCTAGTTACGGAATTTTCATCAAACATCCACATTAGTTCATTCGTACGGTCCGAATGCCTCATGAGACCGTCCCCAAGTCTACAGCGGCCATTTTGAGATCACTCGTCAGCAGACGGAAGTGTACTCTCCACATCGCCAGAGCCTGCTCCATGAATTACTGACATCTGACTGCCATACGGCCCCTTCCTCGGCTCTTTCTGCTCCTCTTTTTGCCCTGATGGCCCTTTCTGCTCCAGATCTTTATGCTCCGGATCTTTCTGCTCCTCTTTTTGCCCTGATGGCTCTTTCTGCTGCGGATCTTTCTGCTCCTCTTTTTGCCCTGATGGCTCTTTCTGCTCTGGATCTTTCTGCTCCTCTTTTTGCCCTGATGGCTCTTTCTGCTCCGGATCTTTCTGCTCCAGCTGCTCCACTTGATCTTTTTGTTCCTGCCCTTCTGGCTCAATCTTGACAGAGGTCTGACTGGTGGAGTGCGACGGGGGTGGAGGGGGGTGGCTCAAGGAGGTTGTTTCCTCCTTCCTCAGGGACCTGTGGGAGATATAGGGGCTGTCCACAACAAGGGAGGCCTGACTGCCTTGACTGGCTGGAGTTAGGCGACCTTCAGTCTTGGCCCTGGGGAAAGAAATCATTAAAATATTTTTATTAAGATTATTGTTATTAATCTCATGGTGACATTCTGTGTGCGTGCGTGCGTGCGTGTTGATTTCAAAAACTGTAAAACTTAACTGTTTCTAGATGGAGGACATTGTCTTGTATGCAATTATGTTAAGTAAGGATTTCCTTAATAGTTTTCTTGCGCAATTAAATGTATAGTACATAGTTTTGCACTGATGTATTTCTTTCACATATATATATATATATATATATATATATATATATATATATATATATATATATATATATATATATATATATATATATATATATATACGTCATCACAAAATCATGTTATGACTATTGCAGCCAGTGCTATGAATGAATTTGTTTTCAAATAAATTTGTTGGAATTGAATAAATCGGGTAAAATTCCATGACTATATTTCCCACAATTGATGCTGCGTGAGACTATTGCGAAAGAAACTCATGCCACCTAGTGAAAATGGTCAAACTGTTTCCGTTAGTTTTGGTCTACTTTTTGTTCCCAGAGTTGAAGAATATATCGGAATTAGGGCTTTCTCAGTTGCTGCACCAACCCTGGAACTCACTCCCTGTTAGTGTTACGTCAGTAGGAGATATACTACAATGTCTCTATCATCTAGCTCCGTAGCGTGTCCATCTGGTGACAACTTTAGCACTGTATAAATTTCAAGACTGTAAAACCCTTTTGTTTTGATGCACCTCTGAGCTTGCATTTTCAAGGAATTAGGTGCCACAGAAAGAAGCCACCGTGACGCCCTCTGGAGAGTGGCTCACCATTCAGTTCGCCAAGTTTCCACCTTTCTCTGAACGTTACAAAAGCACGCAAACACATAAGTAAATAACTCTAAATACCTAACTTGGTGGTTTTTTTTAAATACAATGCCAATCAGTAGATTAGAGGCCCATGGTTCAAGGAGGCGAAGGAATATAGAAAGGGGTGAACGGATGTCAGAGCCTGGGAGGAGATACTGCCAGACTGCCCCAAAGTTAGCATATTAGATTATTCCTCACCTCTTCCTCTTGCGTATGTACAGCATGATGACAGTGAAGATAGTGAGGCAGACGGTCGCGACGGCGACGAGGATGATGGCTTGAACCATGAGGTTGGAGTTGGAGGGTTCAGCAGTGACGGGGGGAGGGGGCTTAGTGGGGGGCTCCTCCCCCTTTTGAGCCTTGTACGACACACGGTCCAGGTACTCCACCTTGTCCTCAGCATCCAGCTCCTGCAGAACACACAGTCATCTTACATGGATTGGAAAACACCCGAACAAAAATGACTAGTGAAACTTTGTTTGAAATTCAACCGAGATTCAATTGAAATTCAACTGATTTTGTTGTTAAAAATTGAACTTCAACCGTTAAAATTTAATAAAGATTAGTCTCAAATATTGTTCTCAACATTTGGAAACTAATTGAATATCTAGATTAAATTGGATACAGATCGCTCTGAGATAACTGGTAGAAAAGGGACTGGTGGGACAGGAGAATTTAGTTCTAGGATTCATAGAACAGGCATATGACACAGTTCCGAGAGAGATGGCCATGGCCATGTCGAGGTGGATGGGTGTCCCTGGTGAGGATGGAAGAAGGCACATATGAAGAGATCAAAGGTAGAGTAGTGTGTGGACTGGGATTATCGGAGGAATTCAGGGTGGACGTTGGCCTGAGACGTGGGAGTGCCCTAAGCCCACTGTTGTTCATTGCAGTAGTGGAGGTGATCAGCAGGAAAGCGAGTATTCTCCGGATGATCTGGCAGTAGTAGCTGACAGTGTGGAAGAACTTCAAGAACAGTTGGTAGAGTGGAAGGAAATGTTTGGCAGACATGGACAGAGAGTAAGTCTAGAGAAGACGGAGGTGCTTTGTGTAGGGCAGCAAAAAAAAAGATCTTGACATAAGACTGGATGGGAAGAAATTGAACTAACGATACAGCTTTGTATATCTGAGTGGAGCATTTTGGTGGGATGGTGGCATGGTGACAGAAATTCACAAGCTGGGGTGAATACATGGAGGAAAGTGGAAGGGGTGATGGGAGGTAGACATATATCACGGAAGCTAAAAGGAAAGGTACTTAGCTCATGCGTAACACCAGCCTAGAGACCATGGCGATGATGGAAAAACAACAAGAGAAATTGCATGTTTGCGAGAATAACTGGGTGAGAAGAATTGCGGGAGTTAAAAAGAATAGACAAGCGAAGAATGGAGGAGCTGAGGAAGTTGGTGTGGAAGAGTCTCACAAGGAAGTTGGTGTGGAAGAGTCTCACGAGGAAGCTGGTGAGGAGCCGACTGAAGTGAGATGGACATATGGAAAGAATGGAAGGAGAACGATTGACAAAAAGAGCAGATACGCTTAAAGTGGAGGGTAGAAGGAGAAGAGGACGACCAAGACTGAGATGGGAGGACTGCATGAGGAGAGATTTGACGACCGGTATCAATGCCAGCCCAACTAGGACTCCAGGCGTAAGGAGGAGAGCAACAACAACAGTTTGAAAGTAAGTATAATATATTTACACAATCTCATCCTAGTTGAAAAGGAGTTGAAATTTTGAACTTTGTATATTTCAAGAACTCATCCTAGTTGAACACAAGTTGAAAATACAGACTTTGGCATTTTAGAGAATTCATCCTAACTGCATACCAGTTGAAATTAGTGACAGAGACCAATGCACTGGATTATCGCAACTGTCTAGGCTTTAGCAGTGCATGAATGTAAACAAGCCAGTTGTTTAGATGACAGTGTCTGGTAGATAACAGCACAGACATTACTTAGATGTCAGTGTCTGGTAGATAACAGCACAGACATTACTTAGATGTCAGTGTCTGGTAGATAACAGCACAGACATTACTTAGATGTCATCTACTCACATTACTTAGATGTCATCTAAGTAATGTGTGTGCTGTTATCTACCAGACACTGTCATCTAAGCAACTGGCTTGTAGATAACAGCACAGACATTACTTAGATGACAGTGTCTGGTAGATAACAGCACAGACATTACAATGCAAAGATTTTAGTAGAAGTGACAATTAGTAACAGACATGGGGAGACTGAGCAACTATCCCCGCCAAACAATTCTATGCATTTACAAAGTTTTGTAATATCTTTAAAAGCAATATTGTAAAAAAGTTCATTGCAAACACAATGGAGACAATCCCAAAACTCTATGACATTGTCTTAATATAACAACACATTGTCATTACTTTGGCAGCATTGAACGTATTAAAAGATGTCATGTATGAAACCTGTGTCATGCACATTCATCCTGCATGCTCACATCTACCACACTCATCCTGCATGCTCACATCTACCACACTCATCCTGCATGCTCACATCTACCACACTCATCCTGCATGCTCACATCTACCACACTCATCCTGCATGCTCACATCTACCACACTCATCCTGCATGCTCACATCTACCACACTCATCCTGCATGCTCACATCTACCACACTCATCCTGCATGCTCACATCTACCACACTCATCCTGCATGCTCACATCTACCACACTCATCCTGCATGCTCACATCTACCACACTCATCCTGCATACTCACATCTACCACATTCATCCTGCATGCTCACATCTACCACACTCATCCTGCATGCTCACATCTACCACACTCATCCTGCATGCTCACATCTACCACATACATCCTGCATGCTCACATCTACCACACTCATCCTGCATGCTCACATCTACTACAATTCATCCTGCATGCTCATATCTACCACACTCATCCTGCATGCTCACATCTACCACACTCATCCAGCATGCTCACATCTACCACACTCATCCTGCATGCTCACATCTACCACACTCATCCTGCATGCTCACATCTACTACAATTCATGTGAAATATGAGTGCCAGTTGAGTAACTGGTATGACAGTTAGTGAGTGCATTCAGTCCCTAGCCTACATATGCTAAACAGACAAACACACGAGAACTCACATCTTTGATTGTGAGTTTGCTGGCGTCATCCTCCAATATCTCCAGGAGCGTGGTCTGGTTGAGGAAGGTGTTGTCACTGCCACTGGCTCTCCTGTGTCGCTCCAGCACAAACGACAGATCTCTCTTTGTCACCCGGGTCACGTTAAATGGACACAGACCATTGGCGGGACGCAGTTTGGTATAGATCATGACACTGTAACAGAACAGATATTGGATACTTCAGTAAACGTAACTGTTGGATACTTCAATAAACGTAAGTGTTTGATGCTTCAATACACACAGGTGTTTGATGCTTCAATAAACACAGGTGTTTGATGCTTCAATAAACACAGGTGTTTGATGCTTCAATACACACAGGTGTTGGATACTTCAATAAACGTAAGTGTTAGATACTGCAATGCACACAAGTGTTTGATGCTTCAATAAACACAGGTGTTGGATACTTCAATAAACGTAAGTGTTAGATACTGCAATGCACACAAGTGTTTGATGCTTCAATAAACACAGGTGTTGGATACTTCAATAAACGTAAGTGTTAGATACTGCAATGCACACAAGTGTTTGATGCTTCAATAAACACAGGTGTTGGATACTTCAATAAACGTAAGTGTTAGATACTGCAATGCACACAAGTGTTTGATGCTTCAATAAACACAGGTGCTGGACACTGCAACAAACACGGGTGTTGGACTGAGCAATGGAGACAGGTTTTAAACACTGATAAAGATCCATGAGGAAAACTGATATAGGCACAAGTGTTGAATATTGCAAGATCATGATTTGAATAATCACTCAGCAAAGTCCTACTAGAAGACACAGAAGTTAACACTGCAAGATACATATGTTCCCACTGCGAGACATGTCTTAAAAAAATAGATCTCATCTGCTGATTTCTAGCAATTACATAATTATGCTTCTGTTATCCAATGAATCAGATGAACACATAAGTACAAGTCATGAGTGTCTTGAAACTGCTCCAGCGTGACTGCACAACACGACACATACCTGGAGCCATTCCCGTGAGCTCTCGGGTACGTGCTGGCCAGACTGATGTCTTCAGCCACAGTGATGTCCCCGCGACGTATCTCACCACTGAAACAGGTGAAACACCACAGATTACCATCTGTCTATCAGAGGCGGAATATATTTATTTGGATTATATAACATTTGCACAACCTGCAGCATGTCTGGTTGTAAGGATTTGTTTCCTGAATAAAAACCAGGACCTACCTGGGAGCTTCAGCATTACAACACTTCTTGTAGTTTTCACCTTCTGTCTTCTGACAGAAGTCATTGAGAGCTCTCGAAACACCTTGGAAGAACGCAGTCTCAATGGACTCCCACTAGGAACAAGAACATACAAGACATTGATGACTTTGTGCAATGACGAATTATGGCAGTGAAATTAACAGTGATTCATGTCATGCTCTAGCAATGAGAATTATGTTACAATGAGAATTATATTACAATGAGAATTATGTTACAATGAGAATTATGTTACAATGAGAATTATGTTACAATGAGAATTATGTTACAATGAGAATTATGTAGCTTTCAAAAGTGAACTGTGATAAGTAGTTTTGTTCATAACTGTTCAAAATGTCATGATGTAGGGCATCTGAGTGGGTTCTGTGAACATATGCTGAGGGTTAAATACAATTATCAATCAGGGTAAAACATACACAAAACATCATAGAACTGATCATTTGTGGATGTGGATGTTAGCATTCACTTTGCATCACTAACAATGAAAATGCTTGTACACTTCCATTCTTTGCACGTCACGTCTTAGAATCACTTCATGAAAAATCAAACCTATCTATCATTCAGTGCGACATGCTAGCTCACTTATACAAGCTAAACTTGGTTAATATGTAAATGACACTTATAACAATTAGCTAAAACTGACACAAGGAATGTGACCATGTCATTTACAACGTTTGGATAAAAAAACAAAAGTGGAAATTCTGACATTTAATAAATGAAATATGTAATAGTAGTTTTCAGTCTCAATCTGGAGGCAGTTTATTTAATATGTTGTTGTAAGGTCTAATTTTGTCTGGCTTGGTCTGACCATTAAACATAAATAAAATATTACTTTATATATGGTGGTGATGTGTATGTGTGCTTACAACAATTGTGCAGCCAAAAGTAGCATGCCAGAGTGTTTTTATATTTCATCCTAATTGTTAGTATGAATTTCTCTATGTGGCAGCACAAAAATAAAATTGGTCGGTTGGTTTATCGGCAATAACTTGGCAGACTGACCTCTTCAGGCATCAGGCCATCAAATGTCAGTTGCACTGATGCCTCCACCTCTTCCCGCTGCCCTGGAAACGTCAACAAATTGATAACAGTGCACTAATAAACTAAAGATCTTTTTTTAACCATTTATAAAAGAATCTAGCACCAAATGTACGTAGCTGTATACAGTTATGTGGCAGATATTTTCTACCTACAGTGAATAATCATAATAAAAATAAACTTCCATAGCACCTAATTACTCAGGAACCTGAGCTCAGAGGCACAATAAACCAGGATTGTCAAGCATGATCTCACGAACAGGGATGCTCACAAGTCACCATCAGAGAGAGAGGGACGGCCGAGGACTTAAGGGGGAAATGCAGCTTCGAATAAATATGTCTTAAGTTTTTAGTGGAAGGTAGTATATTCTTCAAGAGTCAAAAAAAAAAGAAGCAACTCACATTTACACTGCCCTGTTTCCTTAGTGTTGCACAGGATGTGTTCCACGTTGCTGCCGGAACAGCGGCGGTGTTGGCCGACTGGTGGCGGGTTGTCACATGTACGAGTGCGAGTCTGGCGGCCATAGCAAGTCTTGGAGCAGGCGGAGTATTTGCTCCATACGCTCCACAGTCCATTCGTTTCTATCAGAACAATGTCAGTGGCACAAGTTGAACTATGATGTTAATATGTGGGAAACGTCTGCATTATGACCAAGTGATGCCAAACCAATGCGTTTGGGTATAGGACTATGCACGATGGAACATTACAAGAATTTGTGGCCCAAGCAGTTAACTGTAAGCCACCATCTATGGCATCCATCCAATCGGTCATGCATTCTTTTGGTGATCATCTATGTTTCAGGATAAATTAGGATAAATAATCTCTGGTTAAGATGATTCAACATTTTCATAGATACAGTTAACTCTGCATATTCCACTCTTCATACTTACACCATTGCACTACACATGACTTCACTTCGCACACATAGAAAAGCACATCACACAACAGGTCTGTCCCCAGGGTTTTACAAAGGGGGTTCGGGCGTAAATAATCAGCCTGGATTTCTGGGATTATTTCTGAAATTTTTTTACATTTAAACAAATTCTCTCAAAAAGGGGATTGTGCCAATCTCGCATCAGCTTCCATTTCTTACATCATTGCAAATATTCTTACATCATTGCAAAAATTAGACACTTGCCTGAACAGCCGAGGCCGTCGATGTCTGGAATCCATGGCTCCTTGCACTGACACTCAAAGAACTTGCCCTTATTGACACAAGTGCTGTGTGTCGCGTCACAAGGGTTGTTAACGTGGCATTCGTCGATTTCTGGCAGCAGGTGCAAAACAGACAGCAGGGTTAGCCACAATTTCAAGTCTAAATATTTTACCTCACCAGACATGCTTCACTGAATGGATTTCCCTTATACAAACAGCTTTTTTGGATTTTGGGTGGTATACTGCCATATACTGTTTTTATGCGGATTTGTTTCAATTGGAAAAATCACGATTATGCAAATTTTTCTTTGAGTTCATCACAAAGTATAAAATGGAACAACAAAGTTTAGCAGTCGAGTCACAAATATTTTAGATGCTAGGCAAATTGTAGCCTCAGAGATGGCATCATTCAATTGGAACAGGAATGTTACAGGCCGATTAATCAATGACATGTTATATGGACGTCTACGGCTTTATACAAAATGTTATGTCATAAATACAGATTTAAACCAAAGAAATGTGGCATTGATGCATGACTGCCCGTTGAATATAATGCACAACAGTACTAATGGTCAAGAACTCGTCTTTTAAACTGTAGTTCAAAACAGGGAAATGGATATACCATGGGAACACAACCACAGCAGACTCTGCTCAAATGGATATACAATGGGAACACAACCACAGCAGACTCTGTTCAAATGGATATACTATGGGAACACAACCACAGCAGACTCTGTTCAAATGGATATACCATGAGAACACAACCACAGCAGACTCTGTTCAAATGGATATACAATGGGAACACAACCACAGCAGACTCTGTTCAAATGGATATACCATGGGAACACAACCACAGCAGAACCTGCTCAAATGGATATATCATGGGAACACAACCACAGCAGACTCTACTCAAATGGATATATCATGGGAACACAACCACAGCAGACTCTGCTCAAATGGAAATATCATGGGAACACAACCACAGCAGACTCTGCTCAAATGGATATATCATGGGAACACAACCACAGCAGACTCTGCTCAAATGGATATATCATGGGAACACAACCACAGCAGACCCCGCTCAAATGGATATATCATGGGAACACAACCACAGCAGACCCCGCTCAAATGGATATATCATGGGAACACAACCACAGCAGACCCCGCTCAAATGGATATATCATGGGAACACAACCACAGCAGACTCTGCTCAAATGGATATATCATGGGAACACAACCACAGCAGACTCTGCTCAAATGGATATATCATGGGAACACAACCACAGCAGACTCTGCTCAAATGGATATATCATGGGAACACAACCACAGCAGACTCTGCTCAAATGGATATATCATGGGAACACAACCACAGCAGACTCTGCTCAAATGGATATATCATGGGAACACAACCACAGCAGACTCTGCTCAAATGGATATATCATGGGAACACAACCACAGCAGACTCTGCTCAAATGGATATATCATGGGAACACAACCACAGCAGACTCTGCTCAAATGGATATATCATGGGAACACAACCACAGCAGACTCTGCTCAAATGGATATATCATGGGAACACAACCACAGCAGACTCTGCTCAAATGGATATATCATGGGAACACAACCACAGCAGACTCTGCTCAAATGGATATATCATGGGAACACAACCACAGCAGACTCTGCTCAAATGGATATATCATGGGAACACAACCACAGCAGACTCTGCTCAAATGGATATATCATGGGAACACAACCACAGCAGACTCTGCTCAAATGGATATATCATGGGAACACAACCACAGCAGACTCTGCTCAAATGGATATATCATGGGAACACAACCACAGCAGACCCTGCTCAAATGACATTTTTACCGACACATGGGGAAGGCCGACCAATGAAAAGAAAGTAGAGGCGTTAAAAACAGCCAAGCCTTAGGAAAATGGGCAGGCCATAACTGGGATGGGAGGACTGCATAAAAAGGGATGTAAAAGGTGGAAGAGGACGACAAGTGGAGGGAGAAGGCTGCCAGTAGGGAGAAGTGGAAAGAGACAACAGTTGGGGCAATGTAACAGTATGTGACCTAGCCTCACCCCTTTATAAAGGGAGCAAGGAAAGGGATAACAGCCGCGGTGGTGCAGCAGTACATGAACTAGCCTCATCCCTTTATAAAGGGAGCAAGGAAAGGGATAACAGCTGGGGTGGTGCAGCAGTACATGAACTAGCCTCATCCCTTTATAAAGGGAGCAAGGAAAGGGATAACAGTTGGGGTGGTACAGCAGTACATGAACTAGTCTCACCCCTTTATAAAGGGAGCAAGGAAAGGGATAACAGTTGGGGCGGTGCAGCAGTACATGAACTAGCCTCACCCCTTTATAAAGGGAGCAAGGAAAGGGATAACAGCTGGGGCGGTGCAGCAGTACATAGATTAGCCTCACCCCTTTATAAAGGGAGCAAGGAAAGGGATAACAGCTGGGGTGGTGCAGCAGTACATGAACTAGTCTCACCCCTTTATAAAGGGAACAACGAGGAAGACCACACAACTCACCTCTGCACTGGTTGTCGAGGGGGTAGGTGCACATACAGACGTCGTTGCCATTCACATTCAGACACAGCTGCTTACAGTTGGCCGCAGCGGCTGCGTCACGACATGGGTTGGTGACTGTCAAACAAACCGTGCCAATGTGACATCCAAGACAATTAGTGTCTGATATTTTTGCATTATTTTTTATTTTACTACCTATATGGTACTTTCAACTGGCCCAGATAACTTTGATCATCTGATTCTGATATACTTTTTGTTCAAAGAGTTTAAACAAATATTGGAACAAGGGCCTTCCTAGCTGTTATGCGCCCACTGTTTAATCAACTCAGTTCACTCCCCACTAGCGTTAGGTCAGCAGGACACATACTAAAATGTTGCAGTTATCTGAAGACTTCTCTTCATAATCGTGCTTCTCTTCCTTAGCTCCCTAGTGTATTCATTTGTGTGTTGACAACTTTATCGATTTTTAGATTGCTTCACCCTTCTGTTTTGATGCACCTCTGGGCCCGGGCTTCCGATGATTCATGTGCGATAGAAGTGTTCATGTTGTTATTGTCCCTGAACCATTTATGTCACTGTCTACAAATTTTACTGAATCAACAAACAGCTAAGACATGAACACAATGAATATTATTCACATGTACATGACAAGGGCTTTACATATAATCGTGGATTTTCTATGGAAAATTATGGAAATGTTCAGGACATAATATATTATATGAAACTGAACGATTTGTTTAATATTTGCATGACCACAACGAAACGAGTACGAGTGTTGAACTCACTGACGCAGGTGAAGCCATCGTTGTCGAGTACAGCGCCATCTAGACAGGAGCAACGGTACGAGCCGCTTGTGTTGATGCAGCCACTGGAATAGCTGCACTTGTTTAGTGTCGGACTGTTGCACTCGTTGATATCTGGCCAAATGACATATACAGTGGTGATCAGGCAAGAATAAAATGTTTTCTATGTTTCTTGAATGGACGGATGTTCCGGCTTCATGGATTGTTGCATTTGATAAGTAATTTACATCACAGATAACTTGTATTCTCCAAATATTTCGACTGCCTTGCTTGGCCTTCATGAACAGAGTAGTTCTGCTTTGTAGCCAGTCAGCCCGCTGACGAAGGCCAGTGAGTCGGCCGACATATTCTGAGAATACTTTTCTGGAGAGGCAAATAATGTGTCAAATGTAACATTCATATCTACAGCGCCATCTTGCAGGTACAAACAGCTCACCTGAATATGCTGTTCGCAATAACCCACAACAGGTGGCACCACCAACAGAACCAAAATAAAGGCATACACAAAAATCAAATGATAATATTTGTCTTCTCTAAGACAATTCCTACCATTTGAAACAATTCTTTCAGTACACATTTTTCATAAGCCAAAAATATTCACAAATATAACAAATCAAATGAGACATTCTAACTCACCATATCACCACGGCAACAACTTGATTATAAATTCAAAGTAGACAGCTGGTGGAGTGATATAAACGATTGGTAGGCAGGATGCAGTTGTTTAAGCCTTGCTATGTCAAAGCATTTGTGCACTTGAGATACATAAAATAGTTCCATACAAGATGCATAAAATAGTTCCATACAAGAACGACCATTATCGTGTTTCTAATCAAGTTTCAACACAAAATACTATCCACAAATGCATGCAATTGAAACTGGGAGATTTCGTGACAAACTTTAGGAGTTTACCAAATGAAATAAATATCTGTAAAATCTGCACAAAAATATTAGTTATGGCATGTCTCATAAGTTCACGCATGAACGCAGATTGGGCAAATACACCTACCTTCGCATTTGTCTGTGTCTTTGTTCCTCTTGAAGCCTGGCTTACAGACACACTCATACGAGGGCTGCAGGTTCACACAGATCTCTTCTGATGAACAGTTGTTTGCCTTCACGTCCAAGCATTCATTCACATCTGTAGTTACAGACATACAATTAATCTCTATTTAGCTTCTTCTGATACCCGTACAATTCGGATAGTGGTTATTTTAAAATAATCTTTTCACAATTTAGAGTTACTTTAAGGTGTATGAAAATACTGTTATTGAAGATAACTGAATTATTTTAGAAAAGATTTATAATGTTTATATCTTAAAAAAAAATTATGCATAAGAGAACAAAAGTTATCAGTGGATCTGATTAATTACTCAGCAAAGTCCTTCTAGGATATTGTGCTGAGAGTTAAGACTTAAGAGTGTCCTTCTCTAGAGTTAGAGAGTCCACCACGTTTTTTTTATTTCCTTGTGGGGGATCTTTCATACGCTTTGGCACAGACAGCAGATAGAAGGAACAACAGCAGCTTTTTACTGTCTCTTCCGAAAGACATGAGCAATGTGGGGTGAACGAAATCGCCCAAGCTTCAAAATGGCGGAGGTGGAATCGAACCACCGTCCTCTCGATCGACTGGTGGGTGCTCTAATCATTAGACCACAGCTCCACACTAACAAACACAGAACATGAAATGAGCCATCTCAAAACTGACACCATAGCCCCTTAAACATGGGAACAAGTGCAGAGCTTGATTACACACACTTCCATGATATTCAAAAACTTCTTGTTGAGAATTTACACTTTAAATAAAGCTACTACTACTATTACTACAATACTACTACAATATTACTACTACTACTACTACTACTACTACTACTACTACTACTACTACTACAATACTATCAGGATAAAAGTAAATGTATGGGTTTGAGTCATTGTGTCTCTATTTTCGGTCAACAAAGGAGACAGCAAAATGCAGAATGACAGATAAAAGAGAGAGGATCACATTAAATAAACTTGATGCTGACCTGTGCATGATTTCCCATCACCGATGTAGCCATCGAGACAGCGACACTCGTACGACCCAAGCTTGTTGACGCATCGAGCCGTCCGACGAGCACAGCCATGCATCCTCAATGCGCACTCGTCTATGTCTGTGGAATACAGCAGTGCATATGTCTTACTGCAAGGTGGATACGAGCCGTAACTGCAACGTCTGTTAGGGCAAGTGCTCCGGCTGTCGCCCGACTGACGCACTCAGCACGCAATTGACAATTACTTTGACAACACAGTCAGATCATTCATGGGCTGATCACGGATGATATTGCCAATAGCATTGGGCGCATATCTGCGTTGCATTGGACATCAGCAATGTTGAAGCTGTGTGTGAACTAGATTGCGGAAAGAGGCGAGAGTTGTGGTGGGAACTCACGAGTTGATGAACTGTTAGATGATGAACACATGTATGTACGTATAATTTATTTATTTATATACAAACATATTTAAACTCATTTTGGGTTTATTTTTACACTGAAATGTATAATTTATTTATTATTAGTGGTGTCATTTGCATACACATTGTATATGCAAATACTTTCACAGGTCATGAAAAACTGTTATTTATAGTATATAAAGTTACAATTTCTAAATCTCAATTTTTCTCTCACAAAGTGGCAATAAAAATGTTAAAATTTTTGATTTAATAATTCATTGCTTTTGATTTTTTTGTAAATATGTGATTTATTAACATCATCTTTACCAATTTCAAAAACGTTTTCTGGTGTTTGGCAAATATATGCCTTTCTTTTTTGGAATAAGAAATGAGACCACTGCTTTGTTTACTAGAACAGTCTGGGATATATAAAGGAAGTATCAAATTGTCAATACAGATGAGGGCAACTCAGGGTTATCACCTTGAGGAGACCTGGTCAACATTTCTTGGATGTTTACCTTGACAGTTGTACTGGTCCTTGGCAGTGAAGCCTTGCAGACAGCTGCAGCTGTAGTTGCCTACAGTGTTGTGGCAGCTGGTTGATGTTGGGTTACATTTGTTGGCATCTGTGTTACACTCATCAATGTCTGAAACAACAGCCTCAGTGTTCAAACGGAGAATAAAAACCAGTTACACCAGTGTTCATACAGGGAATAAACACCAGTTACACCAGTGTTCTTACAGGGAATAAACACCAGTAACATCAGTGTTCATGCAGAGAAGAAACACCAGTAACATTAGTGTTCATACAGAGAATAACACCAGTGTTCCCACAGAGAATAAACATCAGTAACACCAGTGTTCTTACAGGGAATAAACACTGGTTACATCAGTGTTCATATACAGAAGAAACACCAGTAACATCAGTGCTCATACATAGAATAAACACCAGTAACACCCATGTTCATACACAAAATAAACACCAATAACATCAGTGTTCATGTATAGAATAAACACCAGTAACATTAGTGTTCATACAAAGATTAACACAAGTGTTCATACAGAAAATAAACACAATTAAAATAAGTGTTCACATAGATAATAAACACCAGTGTTCATACAAAGAATGACCAGAAGTTACACCAGTATTCATACAAAGAATAACGACAAGTTATGCCAGTGTTCATATAGAGAATAAACACCAATAACATCAGAGAATAAATACCAAATAACATCAATGTTCATATTGAGTATAAACACTGGTAACATGTGTTCATATAGAGAACACCAGTAACATAAGTGTTCGTGTAGAGAATTAACACCAGGAATACAGTGTTTATTTTGCTAATAAACACGAGTGTTCAATGCAACGTGAACAGGAAAATAATTTAGCCTTTGTCATTAGCAATGTCTAAACTACTTAGGTAAGGCACTATTTCAGTATCGGTCATTAACCAAGCCCAACATACCTGAGCAGGACACAAATTTAGTCTAGGTCAATGACCTAGCCTGACATACCTGAGCAGGACACTAAGCCTGACGTATCTGAGCAGGATGCTAATTCAGTCTGTCACTAAGTAAGCCTGACGTACCTGAGCAGGACACTAATTCAGTATGTCACTAACTAAGCCTGATGTACCTGAGCAGGACACTAATTCAGTCTGTCACTAAATAAGCCTGACATACCTGAGCAGGACACTAATTCAGTCTGTCACTAAGCCTGACATACCTGAGCAGGACACTAATTCAGTCTGTCACTGACTAAGCCTGACGTACCTGAGCAGGACACTAATTCAGTCTGTCACTAACTAAGCCTGACATACCTGAGCAGAACACTAATTCAGTATGTCAATGACTAAGCCTGACGTACCTGAGCAGGACACTAATTCAGTCTGTCACTAACTAAGCCTGACATACCTGAGCAGGACACTAAGCCTGACGTACCGGAGCAGGACACTAATTCAGTCTGTCACTAAGCCTGACATACCTGAGCAGGACACTAATTCAGTCTGTCACTGACTAAGCCTGACGTACCTGAGCAGGACACTAATTCAGTCTGTCACTAACTAAGCCTGACATACCTGAGCAGGACACTAAGCCTGCCGTACCTGAGTAGGACACTAGTTCAGTCTGTCACTATCTAAGCCTGACGTACCTGAGCAGGACACTAATTAAGTCTGTCACTAACTAAGCCTGACGTACCTGAGCAGGACACTAAGCCTGACGTACCTGAGCAGGACACTAATTCAGTCTGTCACTAACTAAGCCTGACGTACCTGAGCAGGACTCCTGATCTGCGTTCATCAGGAAGCCCCCACCACAGATGCAAGCGTAGGTTCCTTCCATTTCGATGCAGGCTGAGTGCAGGTGTCGTCTACACCTGTCTACTTTATCTGCGCACTCATGGATGTCTGGGACAGGAGACCATGCACTCAGTTATATCACACAAATGATAACTGCACACTTTGTTACATCACACAAACTATAACTGCTCACTCAGTTACATCACACAAACTATAGCTGCTCACTCATTTACAACACACAAACTATAACTGCTCACTCAGTTACAACACACAAACTATAACTGCTCACTCAGTTACATCACACAAACTATAACTGCTCACTCAGTTACATCACACAAACTATAACTGCTCACTCAGTTACAACACACAAACTATAACTGCTCACTCAGTTACATCACACAAACTATAACTGCTCACTCAGTTACAACACACAAACTATAACTGCGCACTCAGTTACATCACAAACTACAACTGCTCACTCAGTTACATCACACAAACTATAACTGCTCACTCGATTACAACACACACTATAATTGCTCATTCAGTTACAACACACAAGCAGTAACTGCTCATTCAGTTACAACACACAAACTGTAACTGCTCATTCAGTTACAACACACAAACTGTAACTGCTCATTCAGTTACAACACACAAACTATAACTGCTCATTCAGTTACAACACAAACTATAACTGTTAGTGCACTGTGGGACACTCCCAGCCTTCTTTCTCATGTGTTTCTCATCTCAGTCGTCACCCTCAACAAATAAAATGATTTTCAAAGGACATTTTTAAAGGGTTGTAAAAGATTTTAAAGTTTTGGAAAGGAATGCAAATGAAAGCAAACAGGAGAAGCCTGATGTGACATCGGCAACGTGTTCTCGAATCATGCCCTTCCACTGCTCAGGAACAATACATTGCAGTCTAAATGCAACAGATCATTCAACCACGAGACACTGTGCATGTCACTGTATTTTATGAGTGTTATACAATCATAAATTTGTGCCATAAAAAATAAAGGAATTTAAAGGAATGGTTTGCAAAAATAATGGAATACAAATTAATTGTAAGGAATGGGACAAAAAATAAAGGAACATTAATTAATTTTATGGGATGGAACAAAAATAAAGGCAATTAAAAGAATGTTATGACAACTGTTTATCTGCACAGTGTAGTCCAGCAATGCGTGTATTAAACAAAACAATATCTTATCATTACTATTTATTATTTATACTATGGATAAAACATTTGAGCGGTAAGCTGTGAAACTGTCAAAAGTTTATAGTAGCTTAAAACTGTTATGGTGACAGTGTGTTGGGACACTTACCAAGACACTCGTCCAGATCGTCCGGCTGCTTCGAGTAACCATGGTTACATAAACACGTCTCCTTACCAGCTTTCTTGTAACAAATCCCGCCCCCGCAGCTGATTGGGCATGGATTCACCGCTGCAGAAACACACAGCAACATTTTTCATGTTAAAGGACACTCCTCAGAGTCCTCCATTCGCTTCTCTTGTTTCGGACTCCTGTCGCGACAAATTTAACCTAACTAGTATCTCCTACAACGTGCTAGCTCATTTGTAAAAAAAAAATTATTTAGTTTTGGTGAAACTTTCAGACAAATTATTTTTGACAGGGTCCGGTCAAATTTCTGCAAAAATGGTAAAAGTGGTCTGGTTGTATATACTATAACACAAGGCTATTCACACCCAATCTACATCTGAACATCAACGAACCTGATTCGGGATGGGCTAAATTAATTGAGGGAATGCTAAAACTCCCTACCAATTGGCAACTTTTCTCAGCCTTCACTTTCAGTTTGCTCAGTCATAGGAATAACTGGCTGTTGTCGCTGTGTATAACATACAATATGCTAATGTCATGTTCAAGAAGTATAAAATAATAATATTATATTCCCTGTCATTTGAGTATGAATGCAGATGTAAGCTGCAGCATTTAAAATGAAATAGCTTCACTGTACATGTCCACAATTTAATTGCTATCATCATAAGTATGAATGATACAAACAAGTATTTAGAAATATGTTACCTTCACATGTTTTTTTATCAGCAGTTAGCCGGAAGTCAGGTTCGCAGGAGCAGTCAAATGAGCCGACTGTGTTGTGGCATATGTGACTGCAGGGGTTGGCTGGGCCCAAACACTCATCCACGTCTACATGGGACACACCTCATGATTACTTGTATATCACTCTCATCTAACCCTCTCTCATATCACTCTCATCTACCTCAATCTCATCTAACTCTTTCTCAAATCAATCTCATCTAACTCTTCCTCTTATGTAAACCTCCTTCATATCACTCCCACATGATCTAATTCTCTCCCATCTCTCTCTAATTTAATTCTCTCTCATCCAATGCTCTCTGATTTCTCTCTCACCCAATTATCTCTCATCTCTCTGTCTATCTCATATCTCTCATATAATTCTCTCACTTAAATATCTCTCATATCACTCATCTCATTCTCTCCTTCATCTCTTTCTCTCATCTACTTTTATTGTATCACTCTCTCTTTTGTCAACTGCTATCTATTTTGCTCATCTAACTCTCATCTCACTCATTCACCCCCCTTAGAGGGCATACCTATACATGCAGTGTGATCCGAGGGGTCAGTCATGTAGCCAACCACACATGTACACCTGAAGCTGCCCTTTACGTTCTCACAACCCATGGAGCAGCCGCCGTTGTTGGACAGACACTCGTTGTTGTCTGCAGGGACAACAACAGTAGATGCAGCAGGCCATATGACACACTTATTGAACGATACCAAGTTTTAGGCATGAGTTGTTTCAGAATGTTTTATTGTGTGTTGTGAGTACAACGATGCGATACCAGTTTATAATGCACTGAACCTCAAACTGTGGATCACAGCATATATCACTGTAGACAGCGCATAATTAGTAGCAATTACCCATGTAATAAATAAAATTAACTGACTAACCATACATATATGTATGAATATTACACTGAATAAAACAGTCTGCCTACAACACCAGTAAAGTCATTAATGCCAAATGTTATATGAATTAATGTGTGGACAAGTTAGATACTCTGATTATGTTACCTGTACAGCTGAATCCTGAGCCAGTGAAGCCTGTCAGACACGTGCACTCGTAAGATCCCTCCTTGTTAGTGCACCTGGCATTTTGTGCGCAGTCATTGGGCTGCCCAAGAACGCATTCGTCAATGTCTGCAGGGCAAGTACATACCACAGAGTACATTAGGGCAAGTACACACCACAGAGTATATCAGGGCAAGCACACACCACAGAGTACATCAGGGCAAGCACACACCACAGAGTATATCAGGGCAACCACACACCACAGAGTATATCAGGGAAAGTACACACCACAGAGTATATCAGGGCAAGTACACACCACATAGTATATCAGGACAAGCACACACCACAGAGTATATCAGGGCAACCACACACCACAGAGTATATCAGGGCAAGTACACACCACAGAGTATATCAGGACAAGCACATACCACAGAGTATATCAGGGCAAGCACACACCATAGAGTATATCAGGGCAAGTACACACCACAGAGTATATCAGGGCAAGCACACACCACAGAGTATATCAGGACAAGCACACACCACAGAGTATATCAGGGCAAGCACACACCACAGAGTATATCAGGGCAAGTACACACCACAGAGTATATCAGGGCAAGCACACACCACAGAGTACATCAGGGCAAGCACACACCACAGAGTACATCAGGGCAAGCACACACCACAGAGTACATCAGGGCAAGCACACACCACAGAGTATATCAGGACAAGCACACACCACAGAGTATATCAGGGCAAGCACACACCACAGAGTATATCAGGGCAAGCACACACCACAGAGTATATCAGGACAAGCACACACCACAGAGTATATCAGGGCAAGCACACACCACAGAGTATATCAGGGCAAGCACACACCACAGAGTATATCAGGGCAAGCACACACCACAGAGTATATCAGGACAAGCACACACCACAGAGTATATCAGGGCAAGCACACACCACAGAGTATATCAGGACAAGCACACACCACAGAGTATATCAGGGCAAGCACACACCACAGAGTATATCAGGGCAAGCACACACCACAGAGTATATCAGGACAAGCACACACCACAGAGTATATCAGGACAAGCACACACCACATAGTATATCAGGACAAGCACACACCACAGAGTATATCAGGGCAAGCACACACCACATAGTATATCAGGGCAAGCACACACCACAGAGTATATCAGGGCAAGCACACACCACAGAGTATATCAGGACAAGCACACACCACAGAGTATATCAGGGCAAGCACACACCACAGAGTATATCAGGGCAAGCACACACCACATAGTATATCAGGACAAGCACACACCACAGAGTATATCAGGACAAGCACACACCACAGAGTATATCAGGGCAAGCACACACCACATAGTATATCAGGGCAAGCACACACCACAGAGTATATCAGGGCAAGCACACACCACAGAGTATATCAGGGCAAGCACACACCACAGAGTATATCAGGACAAGCACACACCACAGAGTATATCAGGACAAGCACACACCACAGAGTATATCAGGACAAGCACACACCACAGAGTATATCAGGACAAGCACACACCACAGAGTATATCAGGGCAAGCACACACCACAGAGTATATCAGGGCAAGCACACACCACAGAGTATATCAGGGCAAGCACACACCACAGAGTATATCAGTGCAAGTAGGTTACATTTGAAACAACAATCTGCATGAACATAAAGATAATTATATGTTCTTTTATAATGCAGTATCCAGTCCTGGAGACTGTTCAAAGCGCTTCACATTTCACCCCCTGGCAGACCGGTTCATTCCAACGTCATCTTGACTTCTCTAGGAAGCATTCAGTCACACTGCAATTACTGTGTCAAGATTGCCAAAGCTTTGAAACAGCAGCAAGATGATTTAAACATGGGTTCTCTCAATTGAGAGTCTGATGTTCTAATCCTTACGCCACTACACCCCATAATATACGAATAACACGCTGATTGTGAAAAACAGCTCACTCCCACTGACCATTCCTGGAAAAAAATGGAATAATCCCTGGATTGTTGATTCATGACAATTCTTGTTGATCCACGATAGGGACTTGGTAGCTAGGTAGCTGTCAATCAAATGACCTAAAGTCCAGCATCTGCCAATTCAAAACTGGGGCAATTTCATTCCCCCGCTTTACCTGTGTGCTTCAGACCAGACACTAAAAGTTGTAGGTTCCTTCTATGTGGTGTGTATGCCAGGAGAAGTAAAAGATCCCACATAGGGGTTAAATGTATAACATGTCAAGGACTCGCATAGCAGGTGACCCTTTAAAATTCACTAAAAATTGGCATTGGCTCTGGCCTTGGCTGTCTGGAGTATATAATATATCGTACGTCATATTAAAACCGTAGTCACCACATATGGAGCACAACACTGTGTTGGAACTGGCATTACCAAGAGAAGCTGTGTGTTTGTGGTTCCATACCTGAGCAAGTCTTGCCATCTGCTCCCAATAGGTATCCATGTCTGCAGGCACAGGAGAAGGAACCAGGGTTGTCCACACAGAGTTGTTGACAGCCATGTGTTGTCTTGTCTAGGGCACACTCGTTGATATCTGCAGAGTGCAACATAGGATGTTTTCAATCAAAGATAATACGCACATTATCTCATGCTGTAAAAAAAATCATGAAAAAACCTTACTATACACTTATTGACCTTGTTGCTGAACTCGTTGCTTCAGAATGTTGTACTGGGCTCGAAAGCTCACTCAATGCAACATTTTGAAGCAACCTGTACATAAACCCAGAATTATTCTATAAGGTATTTATTATATGGGTTCATGACTAACATTTCAACACATTTAATGCAATAAAATGATAATTTACTAGCGATTGGCACATGCCGCATTAATTCTTCGGCGCGTCTGTGTACAACATTGCGATATAGGTTTTTATTGCATTAGACGTCACACAGTGTGGGACAGTGTCTTGTCTTGTCTTGTAGTAATACTTGCCAACACTCCTATGGAGTCAAACGGTCAGGGTTGGGTGCGCATGCTATTTAGTCAGTGCATATATAACTGTAAACAGTGCATTTATCAGTAACAATTATCCATGTAATAAAATACCTTATAAATGATGTAAAGTGTCATCAACTGATGGATGAGGAATTACATTAGACTATAATTACAATTTAATCTTAACTACTGTTGCTGGCATTAAACTAACGTTATTGCTGACATTAAACTATTATTACCACCACATCACACTAATGAAATATGAGAGTTTAGTCTTGAAAACAGGATGCTCTTCAATTATGCACTTTATGGTAATATCTGTATTGTATTATTACTACGTATAATACACATCTGTTTCTGTACATTTCCACAAACGAAACCACTGCCTACTAGCTTTTGATATGTTTAATTAATCTCACTGTCAACAGAATTTACACAGCCACATTAGATGCATGTTATTTGTTTTCGTTACAGAAACTACACTGGCCCATGTTTTGACAATAAATGCATGGGGTAAAAAACCCCTATGATAGAGGGTGGGGACATACTGTCACATCGCCTTTTGTCGGAGGGGTTGAGGGTGAAGCCGGCATCACACGCGCAGTGGTACCCTCCATTGTCGTTGACACACTGGGAGTGGTCCCTGCACTGGTGGGTGTTCTGGGTGCACTCGTTCACATCTACAAGTGTACCAGATCATCAGTAATGTATTACAGTTGTCAGTAATGTATTACAGTAATCAGTCATGCATTAGTCATCAGTAATGTATTACATTCATCAGCAATATATTACAGTAATCAGTAATGTATTACAGTCATCAGCAATGTATTACAGTCATCAGTAATGTATTACAGTCATCAGTAATGTATTAGAGTCATCAGTACCATAATACAGTCATCAGTAATGTATTACAGTCATCAGCAATGTATTACAGTCACCAGTAATGTATTACAGTAATCAGCAATGTATTACAGTCATTAGTAATGTATTACAGTCATCAGCAATGTATTACATTCATCAGCAATATATTACAGTCATCGGTAATGTATTACATTCATCAGGAATGTATTAGTCATCAGTACCATATTACAGTCATCAGCAATGTATTACAGTCATCAGCAATGCATTAGTCATCAGTAATGTATTACAGTCATCAGCAATGTATTACAGTCATCAGTAACGTATTACAGTCATCAGCAATGTATTACATTCATCAGCAATACATTACAGTCATCAGTAATGTATTACAGTCATCAGTAATGTATTACAGTCATCAGTAATGTATTACAGTTACCAGTACCATATTACAGTCATCAGTAATATATTACAGTCATCAGCAATGTATTAGTCATCAGTAATGTATTACAGTCATCAGCAATGTATTACATTCATCAGTAATGTATTACAGTCATCAGCAATGTATTACATTCATCAGCAATATATTACAGTCATCGGTAATGTATTACAGTCATCAGTAATGTATTACAGTCATCAGTAATGCATTACAGTCATCAGTAATGTCTTACAGTCATCAGTACCGTATTACAGTCATCAGTAATGTATTACAGTCATCAGTAATGTATTACAGTCATCAGCAATGTATTACAGTCATCAATAATGTATTACAGTCATCAGCAATGTATTACATTCATCAGCAATATATTAGTCATCGGTAATGTATTACAGTCATCAGCAATGTATTACAGTCATCTGCAATGTATTACAGTCATCAACAATGTATTACAGTCATCAGTAATGTATTACAGTCATCAGCAATGTATTACACTCATCAGTAATGTATTACAGTCATCAGGAATGTATTACAGTCATCAGTAATGTATTACATGCATCAGCAATGTATTATGGTAATCCGCACAGACGTGGAGAGAGGGGGGAGAGGGAGAAGAGAGAAATGCAGGGGAGAGTGGGAGAGATAGGGAGAATGAGGAGGAGAGGGATGGTGAAATAGGGAAGACAGAGAGGAGAGAAAGAGAGGTTGAGAATGAGTAGAAGAGATATAGTGAGATTGAGAGATAGGGAGAAGGTGAGGGAGAGAGATAGGAAGAGGCAGAAGCAGAGTATGAGAGGGAATGGGAAAGGTGTAGGGAGAACATAAGGGCTAGAAAGATAGGGAGCAGAAGTTATAGGGAGAGAGACGAGAGAAAGGGATACGGACAGAGGCACAGACAGATGCATGTTGACAGAGAAAGAGAGAAACCAACCTTCACACTGTGTCTTGCTGGTGGGGCTGACTTGGTAGCCGTGTGGGCAGTAGCATTTCTCCACCCCGTGGTCTACCCCACAGAACGCTCTAGAATCACACACCAGTGTGGAGCACGTTGTTGTTGCTGCAACATGAATACATAGCATGCATTGCTGACACTGCCCAAATGATTCACAGGTCTTACTCCAGGAATCTTTTTTGTGAACCAGTGTCATTTAATAATAAGTAGTATAATTTAAACATTATTAACAGATCCTCTGTTTCATAAGAAAACAATTTACACATTTTTTTTACGTCAATTAATGCAGGAACCTGCATGCCAATGGCAAGAAAATAACTACTGATACAGTGGACACTTCTTAACAGTACGGTGGATAAAAGAATCAGCTGTTTAGTAGAATCAAATATATTGGCTTGAACAGAATTAGAATGCACTGCTTAATTGAATAAGTGACTCAGCCAGTTCCTAGTAGCAAAAAGCCATAGCCCAAAGTGTTTATATTAAGCCACTGAGAGTCCACTGTAAAACAATTTAATAATATAAAATTAAAATGGGCATTTTCTGAAGCATCTTCATTAATGTACCAGAAGAAATAGAAATGTGCATCAGCAAACACTCACGCTTGCATCTCTTGCCATCTTCTGCGAGCTGGAAGCCACTTTTGCAGTCACATTTATAGTAGCCGACATGGTCAATGCAGAGCTGATCGCATGCTGTCTCTCCCTGCGTGCACTCGTTTATCGCTACAATGTCACAAAGACAACATTCGGTTATGTCAACAATGTCACAAAGACAACACTCGGTTATCTCTACAAAATGTCACAAAGACAACATTCAGTTATCTACAATGTCACAAAGACAACATTCGTTTACCTCTACAATGTCACAAAGACAACATTCGAATAATTCTACAATGTTACAAAGACAACACAGAGTTGATGACATTTTAGATCCCCCTACATGCTTTAGTTTACCTTTACAACGTCACAGACAACAACAGCTCATGTCTGTTGTGAAATAATTAATAACACAAATCCTCTAAACTGAGAACACAATATGGGTTGGGCAAATGAGTAAAATACATGAAAGAAACTTTATTTTTTCCACTGCAACAACATTTATCCAATATCTGATGGCTCAATGTCAGTGGTAGAAGAAATATAGATCCTCCCACGTCTCTATGATATCTAGATAACAGTGTAACAATATCAGTGGTAGGAGAAACATAGATCCTCCCACCTGTCTATGATATCTTGAAAACAGTTGAAGAATGTCCGTGGTACAAGAAACACAGATCCTCCCATGTGTCTATGATATCTAGATAACAGTTGAAGAATGTCTGTGGTACAAGAAACACAGATCCTCCCATTTGTCTACGATATCGAGATAACAGTTGAAGAATGTCCGTGGTAGAAGAAACATAGATCCTCCCACGTGTATGATATCTAGACAACAGTTGAAGAATATCCGTGGTAGAAGAAACGTGTCTACGATATCTGTATAACAGTTGAAGAATGTCCATGGTAGAAGAAACATAGATCCTCCCGCATGTCTATAATATCTAGATAACAGTTGAAGAATGTCCATAGTAGAAGAAACACAGATCCTCCCACATGTCTATGATATCTAGATAACAGTTAAAGAATGTCCAAAGTAGAAGAAACATAGATCCTCCCACACGTCTATGATATCTAGATAACAGTTAAAGAATGTCCATAGTAGAAGAAACATAGATCCTCCCACATGTCTATATCTAGATAACAGTTGAAGAATGTCTAGTAAATGTGGTACAGACATAACATACCTTCACATTTCTTGGCATCTGACTCAGTTGGCTTGAAACCTTTACCACATTCGCAGATGAAACTGCCTACTGTGTTGACACACACCCGCTCACAGCCACCGTTGTCTTCCTGACACTCATCCTTATCTGTCAATGTCAATGTTCTTCACTGTCAGCCACATTACACTTGTCATGTCACACGTCACACTTGTCATGCATAACATCTGACACATTGTGCTTGCAAACTTTGTATTTCCATTTAACAGCGGGGTTGGGTTCTATTTAAAAAAAATCAACTAGGAATGAGCAACATAGAAAAAGTTAATTATGGTAACTGCTCAAGAAATAATAAAAAAAATTACAGAAAAATTGGTTACATTATCTTCTATATGTGGTAAAGCTGCCATTAAAATAACACTTTAAACTTATCTGGGTTGTGTTCTCTGTTCATATGTAGAAGCACAGCAAGAAGTCTGGCCATGTGAATATGTTTAATATATGTGCTGAAAAATTTTAGTAAATTTATAATGCCATGATAAAATAAATATTTCTAAGTAATTACAACTGGTTATGAACATAACATGGGAAATGAGGTGCAAATTACCTGCTGAACATTAACAAATAGATTTGATCATCCGACTCTTTAGATAGGTGACTCTAAAATAATAATAATAATAGCTTCCATATCCTCAGGAACCTGAGCTCAGAGGCGCAACAAAACAGAATCATTAAGCATAATTGTGAACAGGGAAGCACTAAAGTCATTATCAGAATGAGGGACCAACAAAGATTTATGATGGAAATGCAATTTGGGATTAAAAAATGTTTTGAGTGCTTTTCGGAAAGTAGCTATAGTTTCAGATGTCTTCAAAGTGATGGGGAGTTCACTCCAGACCGTAGGCGCAGTGACAGAGAAAGCACGTTTTTTTTCATAGACTAGAATTTGATAAATATGGCTTAGTTAGCATACTACACTTACCAACACATTGTTGTTTAACCATTTCAAATCCTTCGTTACACAGACAGGTGTAGGATCCAGGAGGGGAATCGTCACAGTAGCCGTTCACCAAGTCACAGGTGTACTTGTTGGCAGTCTTACAGTCAGGGATGTCTGAAACAACACCAGAGATCATGACACAATGGACTTGCTGGCAGTCTTACAGTCAGGGATATCTGAAACAACACCAGAGATCATGACACGAAGGACTTGCTGGCAGTCTTACAGTCAGGGATGTCTGAAACAACACCAGATATCATGACACGAAGGACTTGCTGGCAGTCTTACAGTCAGGGATGTCTGAAACAACACCAGAGATCATGACACAATGGACTTGCTGGCAGTTGTACAGTCAGGGATGTCTGAAACAACACCAGAGATCATGACACGAAGGACTTGCTGGCAGTCTTACAGTCAGGGATGTCTGAAACAACACCAGAGATCATGACACGAAGGACTTGCTGGCAGTTGTACAGTCAGGGATGTCTGAAACAACACCAGAGATCATGACACGAAGGACTTGCTGGCAGTCTTACAGTCAGGGATGTCTGAAACAACACCAGAGATCATGACACAATGGACTTGCTGGCAGTCTTACAGTCCGGGATGTCTGAAACAACATCAACAATCATGACACGAAGGACTTGCTGGCAGTCTTACAGTCAGGGATGTCTGAAACAACACCAGATATCATGACATGAAGGACTTGCTGGCAGTCTTACAGTCAGGGATGTCTGAAACAACACCAGAGATCATGACACAATGGACTTGCTGGCAGTCTTACAGTCCGGGATGTCTGAAACAACACCAGAGATCATGACACAATGGACTTGCTGGCAGTTGTACAGTCAGGGATGTCTGAAACAACACCAGAGATCATGACACAATGGACTTGTAGGCAGTCTTACAGTCAGGGATGTCTGAAACAACATCAGCAGTCATGACACGAAGGACTTGCTGGCAGTCTTACATTCAGGAAAGGTCTGAAACAACATCAACAGTCATGACACGAAGGACTTGCTGGCAGTCTTACATTCAGGAAAGGTCTGAAACAACATCAACAGTCATGACACGAAGGACTTGCTGACAGTCTTACATTCAGGAAAGGTCTGAAACAACATCAACAGTCATGACACGAAGGACTTGCTGGCAGTCTTACATTCAGGAAAGGTCTGAAACAACATCAGCAGTCACGACACGAAGGACTTGCTGGCAGTCTTACAGTCAGGGATGTCTGAAACAAAGTCAACAATCATGACACGAAGGACTTGCTGGCAGTCTTACAGTCAGGAAAGGTCTGAAACAACATCAACAGTCATGACACGAAGGACTTGCTGGCAGTCTTACAGTCAGGGATGTCTGAAACAAAGTCAACAATCATGACAAAAATTGTCTACAAACAGTCAGAACAAACAGAAAGGTAACTGTTTATAAAAGCGGCAGCCCCAGTCTCACCAATCTCTAAAGCTTCAGGCAACATGTCAAGCAGTACTCATATTTTCTGTTTGATATAAGATTTGATACATAACATCACAAAGAACATCACCGCCAGTAAAGTTGTTTATGTACATGTATCTGGGCATTTATTGTATTTATGCGTACAGTTAGCGTTAAGTCACAACACAATAATGTGTGTTATAAACTGATCATGAATCAACATACGGATAACAAACCAATGATCCACTGTGTATGCCATCAAGGCGAGATGCCACTCACCCTCACACTGGTGGCCGTCGACCAGCTGAAAGCCAGGCAGACAGCTACAGGCGTAGCTGCCGATGGTGTTTGTACAGGTCTGATTGCATGTGTGTCTCTTGTTGTGTCCCTCAGGCAGCAGACACTCATTCAGGTCTGTGAGGACACAGTATAACATCACCAGCATGTACAGAAAGCTGTCTTCATAGCAAATGTTGGTATTTCCAGAATGGAAAATCAGCTTCATGATTTAATTTAACATTAATACACCTAACACACTACCATTCCAGAAGCCCTGGCCATTATTCACGACATGGTTGTGACCTTGCCGGGGGGAATGAAGTACCATTTTTCCCATTGCTATTATGGATAACTAATTCCATCCAGAGAAAATATTCTTAGCTTCATGTATTTAACATGATTATTTAGCTATCAAAGTTTAAAGATGCCCTGACAAAAGTACAAGCAGCAAGGGATGTGACAGGATCTGCCAGTAGGTGATGACAGTGATGCTGGGTAGTAAGAGTGTCAGTGGGTGATGACATTGGGTGATGACAGTGACATTGGGAGATGACAGTGACATTGGGTGATCTCAGTGACATTGAGTGATGACAGTAACAGTGGCTGATGAGTGACATAGGGTGATGACAGCAACAATGCATGATGACAGTGAGTGATGACAGCGTGTGATGACAGTGATGATAGTAGGTGATGAGAGTGACACTGGGTGATGACAGTGGATGATGACAGTGACATTGGATTATGACAGTGACACTGGGTGATAACAGTGACATTGAGTGATGCCAGTGACACTGTGTGATGACAGTGACACTGGGTAATGAAAATGACTGGGTGATGACAGTGACATTGAGTGATGCCAGTGACATTGGGTGATGACAGTGAAATTGGATGATGACATTGACACTGGGTGGTGAAAGTGACAGTGGGTGATGAAAGTGACAGTAGGTGATGACAGTGACACTGGGTGATGAGTGACATACCTGCACATGACTGCCCATCTCCCTCCATACCAGCTGGGCAGGCAGAACACCTGTACTCTGGATTGACCTGCACATCCATCCTGGGCGAGTCCTTACACTCTGCAACCAGTTATCAAGTGTTAAAGCTAATTAAATTCTTTTGTTCAACTCATTTCAGAAAAAAATTAGAAAAAAATTAACCCATCTACGACAGCTAGCTAGCTCTAGTACCCAGGGTTGAAAAAATCATGATTTTTTAAAATAAAAAAATTGGATTTGTTTTATTTAAATCGGATTTATTTTATTTATTTATTTTTTTAATCTGGTATATAGATATTTATATACATGTTTAAATTTGTAAACTCTTTCAAACACATTCTATTGAAATCAATTTGGGTTCTTGCCCTAACAAAGGGTACATGATTTTTGCTTATATAAAGACATTAGGCAATGTCCACAAGGCCTCACCCCCTGTAGTTGCATAATCTGTCTTGGAAAGGAAAGCATGCTGTGTGTCTGAGGCTGTAGCAGTGGTAATTATTGTTTGCCTATAGGGTGGATTAGCACCTGTCCAGGGCTCTGTGTACTCTAAGGGTCTCTAACCAGAATACAAACTGGTACAGTGTTAAACAACTGAGTCAACATACTGAATTGGTAACAACTAGCACAAGCTATAAGTGGACTTTAACTCAGGGCTTCTGTGTTGAAAAGATACTTCCTCTGGAAGACAAGTTTGTGTGGCTTCACTGCATTCAGAAAGGGAATAGCTCAAACATACACAATGTCATAAAGTATTTGACTATCAGGCTATCTGGTGACAATACAGCTACACAAGTGTGCGCACTTTGTGTTTTGTATTAAAAAAACATACAAAACTTTGTTGATCTTGATGCTTGTAAACAATTATTTGTGATAAATTCATATAAAACAGCGATTAAAAAAACGGAAGTAAAAAAAAAATAAAAATCATAAATCAATTATTTTTTTGAAGTGATTTAAATCATGATTTAAATCAATGATCTAAATCAAACAACCCTGCTAGTAGTCACTACGATATGGTGGCTCTAGTATCTACCATGACATGCTAGCTCTACTATCCACCATGACATGCTAGCTCTAGCATCCACCATGACATGCTGGCTCTAGTATCCACCATGACATGCTGGCTCTAGTATCCAATATGACATGCTGGCTCTAGTATCCACCATGACATGCTGGCTCTAGTATCCAATATGACATGCTGGCTCTAGTATCCAATATGACATGCTAGCTCTAGTATCCAATATGACATGCTAGCTCTAGTATCCACCATGACATGCTAGCTCTAGTATCCAATATGACATTCTAGCTCTAGCATCCAATATGACATGCTAGCTCTAGTATCCAATATGACATGTTAGCTCTAGTATCCAATATGACATGCTAGCTCTAGTATCCAATATGACATGCTAGCTCTAGTATCCACCATGACATGCTAGCTCTAGTATTCAATATGACATGCTAGCTTTACTATCCAATATGACATGCTAGCTCTAGCATCCAATATGACATGTTAGCTCTAGTATCCAATATGACATGCTAGCTCTAGTATCCACCATGACATGCTAGCTCTAGTATCCAATATGACATGCTAGCTCTAGTATCCAATATGACATGCTAGCTCTAGTATCCAATATGACATGTTAGCTCTAGTATCCAATATGACATGCTAGCTCTAGTATCCAATATGACATGCTAGCTCTAGTATCCAATATGACATGCTAGCTCTAGTATCCACCATGACATGCTAGCTCTAGTATCCAATATGACATGCTAGCTCTACTATCCAATATGACATGCTAGCTCTAGTATCCAATATGACATGTTAGCTCTAGTATCCAATATGACATGCTAGCTCTAGTATCCAATATGACATGCTAGCTCTAGTATCCAATATGACATGCTAGCTCTAGTATCCAATATGACATGCTAGCTCTAGTATCCACCATGATATGCCAGCTTGTTTGTGCAAATGTGTTATTTAGTTAAGGTGAAACCATGGGACAAACTATAAATTAATTTTTTAATGGATCCAGTTACACGAGGATAGTCACACTTTCACAAGTTACTTGATGTAACAATCAAAGTCAATTCTTTCCATAATTTAAAAACTCACTCTTTTCTTAAACTGACTGTACATAGTACTTTAAACTATTTTTGGAATACAGATTAGAACATCAATGAACTTGATTCACAATGGGCTTGAGGAGGGAGGCTTGACGAGGGAGGCTTGAAGAGGGAAGGCTTGAGGAGGGAGGCTTGAAGAGGGAAGGCTTGAGGAGGGAGGCTTGAGGATGGAGGCGTGTGTGTGTGCGTGCTAGTGCCCTGCGCGGGCCGGGCTTTGGGTCCAAGCCCGGCCCGGCCTGCAGGCCGGGCCGGGCCTCTACATAGTTCCGTGGGCCGGGCCGGGCCTGGGCCTACGTACTGTGGGCCCGGGCCGGGCCTGGGCTGAAAACAATTTAAACACATCGGGCTTGGGCCGGGCCTGGGCCTAGTGTGAGCGGGCTGGGCCGGGCTGGGCCGGGCCTGGGCTTGGACATAATAAAAATATTCATAAAAAACACCGATTATTACTTTATTTTTTAATAAAACCTGATTATAAATTGTAATTCCGGTTAATGAATGCTTAAAATTATTTCTTTAGTATTATATAGTTGCAAATTGAGACCTAGCATGGAATCTAATGGCCCCATAAGTTCACTTGGCTGGAAGTAGCCAGCCCCAAATGTTTACTTTAGAAATATTTGCAGAGGCAATCAAGCCATGATTAACCATCAACTTATCACCCTTTGACCCTACCAGTGTACATTCTATTGTCTAGGTCTTCCCTCCAAACATTGCCTACCTGAATGACCTGCCCACTGCCAAGTGCCCACTAGGCCACTAGCCTACTACCCAGTACCCAACCCAGTTGATAAATGGTATTTCTCCCCAGTCCTAATTCATTCACGCTTGTACTAATTCACACATGTCTGAATCTGTCTATCTCAGGCTAGTGACTGCAGACCTGCTGGAAATGCCACTGGGTGTCAGTGCCAGTGGGTGACATTTAATTGAAATATCATATTAAATTATGTGAACTAAGTTGACCTAATTCAATTAACAATATAAATTGGGGTTATGGCTTGCATAAGGGTTAAGTCAGGGTTAGATAAACAAATCTTGTACCCTAACCATAAGCCAATACATTAAAGTCAATTATAACAAATCTTATCATATTTAATAGTAATGACACTAAGAAGTTTTTCTTTATTTTTCTTCAGGATATTCGTCCGTTTGAAGAAGTTGGTGGTGCTGGATTTTTAGAACTCATCCAGCACACTATGGACAAATAAACTGTTTTACAGTTTATTTGTTTTTCGTCTTTGTTATAAGATTATAGGTTTATCTTCTCTAAACTTAGCGGGCCGCGGGCTTGCGGGCCACGGGCTTACCCATCTTTGGCCCGCGGGTATGGGCCGGGCCTGGGCCTGAAACTTGCGGGCCGGGCCGGGCCTGGGCCAAACATTCACGGTGTGGTTCGGGCCTGGGCCGGGCCCGGGCCTAAATTCTAGTTTGCGGGCCTGGGCCGGGCCGGGCTTGAAAAATTATTGCGGGCCTGGGCCGGGCCTGGGCTCTAACTGCTAATTGCGGGCCGGGCTTGGGATCAAATTCTAGGCCCGCGCAGGGCACTAGTGCGTGCGTGCGGGTGTGCGTGGGTGTGTGCGAGCGTGTGTGTGTGCATGCACATGTACCCAGTACATATGAATGTACATACAGGCATGTGCATGCATACGTTGTACATTATAGTATTTGTCACGATAAATGACGTCAGATGGCCCAACATACCATAAAGTGAATATAACTGCACATCCTGTTCCAACACATAATACATTTCTAGCTGTGCAGCTTTAAGAATCGTGAAGATGAGAACATACCTCCATAGCAGGGGTTGTCTGCACACCCGTCCAGATCGTCCTCACAGAATGGACCGTCGTAACTCGCTGGACACTTGCAGCCCGCATAGGCAAACAGACCAGTCTTGTTCTACAGAACACAACAGGAGATATACGATATGTCTCATGAAACATGACGTAGGGCTTACTATTACCAATGAAGAGCTGCATTAGCTTTTTGAAAGTCATAGTAACGTTTTAGTTGAAGAAACCAAAGTATAAAAGTCAATGCAGTGAATGGAAAGTCGGTCATTGCAAAATTTCAAAATGGCAAAAATTCTCTTTAAAATGTTTGTGATAACCCAATCCTTCATCCACATCCAGTTTTTTCCAGGATGATTGGATTTTTTATATCTACAGAGCCCCTCAAAGCAGGAAACAATTACACACCTGTGGCTGTGTGTAATCACAAGTGGCAAGCTTGTTACATCCGCACAATATGATCTCTGTCTTCATGACGGTAGTCACACCAGCCAGGTTTGTCGCAATCAACTCAAGTGTGTAAACGTCACGCATCGCTGGCGTCCATGTCAGTGACGACTGGAAGTGGATGTCACCACCGCTGCGAGTAATATTGATGTCAAGCTCTGTCTGTGTCAACTGTTCCACCCCAGCTGAGTTAGTGACACTGGCAGACACATTCAGCCCTTCTGCATCTGTCTTGTCAACGTCTGGATCGATGACGTCAATTGACATGAAGGTAGGTTCACCTACTTTTGCTTGGATCACCACGGGTGTGGCATCAGTAAACTGGGGTGCAAGACTTGCTGAAACACGTCAAATATTGAACATGATTTAACTTTTTGTACAAATGATGGAAGCAACAGCTATCCAAGGGAAAACACCAAACAAAAATGTCAACTATGGCATACGTTGTGAATACAAAACAAAATAATTTTAAGAGACGAATATGTCAGAAGTGAACCTCACCAAAACAACAACTTCGTCATTTTTTTTATGAATGCACACCTGCAAGCCTTTGTGCAAAGTAGAGGATTTGTGACAATCTAGACAGGCACGGCTCTCTGACTGTGACGATGATTACTGGTCATTTTGGCAATTGCAAAACAATAATTTCTGCCTCAGTGGTGTTTGCGTGCAACTGCTGCAAAGCTGGTGTCATTTCTATAGGTCACAAGTTTTTGTTTACAACTTTACTACAAAGACATACTCATATCATGCCATCTTAGATACATTTTCCTGAACAAATTACAAACATAACAAGTGTGAATTTTTTAAATTACCAAATAATAACTAATAACAATTATTGTTTCAACGCCTCACTGTATCCGCAATAAACACAGGTTTAAATTTTCTGTAATTTTCCTTTGATCTTTCTACAAATAAACATTTTCTCCAATTTAGCCTAGGTCATTATCTAGGCCACCCATTGTGAAATGTCTTAGAACTAAAAGTGCATAACTTACAAAGCAGCTTGAAGAGCTTGTTAAACTCAACGCGATTCTTGAGTGTGACATTGCCCACCGCCTCGCTCTCCAGAAGTTTTATGTCATACAGACACTCAGAGTTGGGCAATGTTTCTCCCTCGATCATACACTTGCTCTTCTGTTCGTGGGTGAAGTCAGATGCTCTGATAACTGGCCTGTATTTGAGACTGTAGTATTCGTTGGCATTGCTGCGAGCATTCACGTTGCTTGACACAACGTAATTGGCATAATGTGTAAACAGCGTCATGTCGTTGGCGCTTGTACCAACATCTGATTGGCCATAGACCTTTCGCAGCGACCCTGGGTAGAAATATGTGAACAAAATCCACAGTTAACAAACATACAATAAGATTCATTGGTCAACTAATACAAAGTTAGTTAGAGTTCGCATAAGTAAAATGTAAAAATTTGCAGAAATGTTCAATCTCAAAGTACATCTAAATTAATAATGTTATAATGTTTTGTTTTAATATTTATTTCTGTAGTATATTTACCATAAAAATTTCATAAATGAATGTATGCAAATATGGGCAACCATAGTGCCATACATGTTTTTACACAGACCCATTTAGTCTAAAACCAATCTAACTTCTCCTTAAATCACTATACAAAAGCAGTTAGTCCATAATATTCCACCACTGTGCAGAACAAGATATATTTAACAAGTTCTATCTTGTTCTGGACAGTGGTTGAATATTACAAACTACATTTGCATAGTGATTTAGGAATGGTTGAATGCTTCCCACAGAAGACAGTTATACAGACAGCAGTTAATTGTGACTGGAACTATGTCCTGATTGCAGCACTCACATGTGTCGGCCCAGGTATACACTTCATCGATGGACGGTGACCCAAAGCTGTGAGTCTTTCCATGAGGAATGAAGTCATCATTGCTGTTGCCGTTCTTGTTGCCCCACAAGCCCTCGAACTGGCCAGGCTGCAAGCGCGACGACACCGCCAGTATCGCCCTCATTAAGTAAATGTTGTCAACAATATCTCTGTACACAGTGAGGAAGAGGCCTTGCTTGAAGATGATCTGCCAACTGGTTGAAACTGTGCAAGATACAAAGTCTCATAGATAGGACCGTTAAATTATCTGACTTTTCCTTGATTAAAATCTACTTGTAGAATGAGATTTAATGTATTAAATGAATTGACCTATTCCCAAATGCCATATTGACCCTTTGCTGCCTTCCGGGAGGTTGCACCCCTCCATTCTGCTCTATTTATGGCATGCTTCTCTACTGTCAACAGCGGAAACCCAGGATCATTTCTGATCTAGTCACTCCACCTCTTTAGAGGCCTTAATCTCTTCCACAGTCCTTTGAAATCATACTTGAATGTTTGGCTAACAATAACAATGTCTTAAATGTTTCACTGCAATATAACAAATTTGATTATTCAAGGTTTCTCATCATAACTACAACCATCTAATTTAATACACTGTGGCTATACACATATGCTTGGTTTATCAAAATCATAGTCCGAAATTCATTTAGCGCAACTGTTGATGACAATTAAGTGAACTTCAACTCAACCAGAAGGCTCAAATACAAACGGTTTAGACACTATTAAATCACAACTTACCAGACTTTCTGAAATCAATGCCGCTGTAACTCGTGGTAGACCTAGAGATCGCAGTGCCATCAACAAACACGTAGAGTCCTGTTAAGCCAGGCTTCATGTAGACCTGTACCTTAGGTGCGTCTGTGCTGCCGACCTGGATTGCGATGGCACTATGGAACATACACCAATGAACCATATAAATTCCATGGTAAGGATGCGTGTGAGTACCACGCAGGCAATCTTGTGTGTGTGTGTGTGTGTGTGTGTCTGTGTGTGTGTGTGTGTGTGTGTGTGTGTGTGTGTGTGTGTGTGTGTGTGTACATTTGGAAATGTGATATATTAATGCATACTTTTATGTGTGTGTGTGTGTGTGCGTATGTATGTGTGTGTGGGCGTGCACGCGTGGGTGAGTGCGTGCTTGCATAAATCTATGTTGGTATGTGCATGTCTGCGTGCATGTGTTCATGTTGTGTGTGATTGTGTATGCATGCATGAGTACATACTGGTGTATGTGTGTGTGTGCGTGTGTGCGTGGGTGTGTGTGCGTGCGTGCGTGCGTGCGTGCGTGCGTGCGTGCGTGCGTGCATCTGTGTTGATGCGTTCGAGCGTGTTGGTGTCTATGCAGTGGAAAAAACAGCATCACAAATTGGAAATAAATACCTAACTTTCACGGACCCATTGCCTTAGATATTCAATAATACAGATTATGGTGTGACGATACACTAAACACAGCTGATGTGACATATGATGTAACATGAATTGATGCTCTCACATGTATCCCTGTGAACTGACCTGAGTTTTGCAGCCGTTTCACTCTCTACAGTCTCAGGCTTGGCGTTGGTGGTGCGAGCCTGTACCATCACATAGACAGGGGCCGTCTCCTTGGAGCGCAGCATCACGTATTCACCATAGCCATTGTAGGTGAAGTCAAAGTTGTCCAGGGTTGTGAAGTGTGGGTCGCCATGCACAAAACCTGCATCACGAGGGCTTTGTAACAAACAGGGGCTCAGAGGATTGAGTATTACTTGGTGATTTGTGGAAAAGACAGTTTTACAGATAACAATTATTGAACTATGAGTTTACTATGCCAAAACTTAAACACCTACAAAGTTGACCAGACTATTGAAATAACATTAATGTACATATCACAGATTCCCAACAATATTAATGACTTAATCAAGCAGCAGTAAAACTTTTCTGACAATTTAATCGCTGTTTTAAAATAAATCCCGTGCACTGTATTCTTACAAATTTAGACTCATACCTGTAAAAAGTTGTTATAATAGTATAAACTATTCATCAACTTAACTGAACACAGCAGATACAATAGAAATATGCCAGGTATGTCATGGCGATATCGCAACGTCACAACATATGCTTCCTAACCACTTAATGCTCAGTCCCACATTCTATATTTAATCATTCTCAATGTGTTATCATCAATGTCTGGTGACGTTACAAGACTACAGTGATATACCTAAAGAGAGTTTGTCATACAGTGCCGCCGATGCCATGGGACGTTTCTCCAAGTATTTCTGGCAGTACGTCGTGTTATACTCCTTTGACTGGACACAACACCACTCGAACGGCTTCACATCTAATGCTGCATGGTTTTCATCATTCTGCAGCACAGACATGGAACGTGTCGTAACTCATGCCACAATGCATATGTGTTAACTCTGGCTTTTTTAAATTTAACAGTTTTGTGGGTGTCGGAGACATTCCTTACAGGGCATTCTAAATGAGTTTTTTGTACTGAGAGACACAGCCCACACTTGTATGTGAATAATAGATCATTAGTTCAAAACACGTCTGAAGAGCAACTCTCATGAATATTTTAGCTGTGCATAGTTAAATGCGATAGTCTTGCGAGATGTAATCAGTAAGTCACAGTTTGAACAATAAAACAATCAGACTTCACACCAATAAAACACCACGGCTTGTCAATATCAAAGCTTCCAATTGCCATTAATTGTTAGAAGTGAAAATGAATGCACTTACTGGAAGGTATCTGCTCATGAAGCCTGCATCATCGTAGCTAGCTAGAGCTGTGGCGTAGAAGGTGTCCTTTGCCGTGATTAGGCTGCCTGCATCAGCTTTGTAGCAACATCGAATGTTTGCTCCTACAAAATGTATGCAAGCTGCTGTTTAGTATTGTATTTCAGTGCATTAGTAACTATTAAAACAATAGAAAATGTTCGGCTCCTATGCACAGGATGATGTGAAGTCAACACGAATAAATGTCAGATGCAGCTTCTCAATTCCTGGGAGGCAGTTACAGACATTTGTTCTCTAAATAACTTTGTAAAGTCGACATAATAACATAATTAAATTTTGCTGCAAGGCAAACTAAAGTGGGGAAAAAAAGCTGGACATTTTTTACAGCGGCATTCATTTTATTATGTGCAGTAATAATAACAAGTTTATTCTGATTTGCATCTATACATATTGAATATTCCACATAAGTGTCTCACCATTGTCAAGTGGGTAGAGCCTTTTGGCACACTGGTCTCCATTTGTGGTCTTCACTGGCTCTGCCAAGTACCTCTTGTCCTCAGTCATCTGAGCTTCTGTGGCTGGACAGTTGTTGAGTAGATCAGCACCCCACAAGGTAACACTGGGCTCCGCCTGCAACGTACGACCACAAGATGAAGGGAGCCTGCTTTAAATGATGTCCATACGAACCAGAAAATGCTTAGTTGCCCCAAACAAAATATTTAAAACAAAAACCATATCTTCATAACACAAAAAAAATCACAAATCTAACTGCAGCGACTGTCCTGAACACAAGCATAGCAGATTGAGTTGACGTGATTCTGAAAACATTGACCAGTCCAATGAGAAATCACAAGAATATCTGGTACTCACACACACATACGCACAAATGCACACACACGCACGTATGCATACTCATAGCCAGTACACAGAATCTGCCCAATGCTGGAAATTGACAAGGCCAAAAGAAACCTAACCAATCACGTGAATTGTGCACATACATTGTACCAGGTCAGACAGAGCTTGCGAGGGTTGAACTGATTGTCCATCTGTTGGGTGAGTTTATAGCTGAGTATCCCCTCGACTCGGTATGCATTCGGCTTGGCCGAGTCTGTCGACCACTTGCCAGCGTTTTTGTTCTGTTCGTAGTACATCACTCCGGCTGATGTACGCACAGCAAAGCCAAGCCACGCAGGGTAGCCGCGGTAGGTGATTTGTATATCAGTCGCACTGGTGACAGTCATAACATGTATGTCAGACAATAAGATGACCATTCCAGAAAGAAATAAAAAATTACCAGAGAAAGATCTTCCTTAGCCTGACCAAAATTATTTTAAATAACAAAAACAAACACACTACAGTCATCCAGTCCTCTGGATGACTGTAGTGTATTTTTTATCTATATTTTTAACATTTACTTTCACGTTTAGGATCAGGATGCACCAAAACACTTCTACCTAGTATGTTTTTAAATATCTGTCTTCTAAATTTGATATGAAAATCGAGAGTGGGATCATTACAACTGGCTCTTCTTCTATAGTTCTGAGTTTATTTGCATTTACCATAAAACTTGCATCACGTTGTAATAAAAAATCTGTAGAAACTGTGAAAACATTGTATTCCTGTTACACCAGTACTCGTGCCACACATGAAAATATCTCTTTACTGTTACAGTTATTATATATTATTAATCAAATATTTCCAAAAGGCTGCTGATTACAACTACTGTTAGACATTAGTAGGGGCTGGCAAAAACTAGAATGTGTAGTCAGCAGTATGTATATAATGAGGCTGCATCTGATATTACTACGAAGAAGGAAATGCTACCTGTAGATAGGCACCCAGTTCATCCCGTATTCTTCATAGAGGAAGGTGGTGTAGCTGTCTTTGTAGTCTGTCGCAACTATGGCTTGGAATGTGTTCAGCTGAAGCCAAGCAAACACGATGATGTAACACAACTCAGATTTGACGTGATACAACTGTATGACGTGACACAACTGTATGAGGTAACACAAGTGTATGAGGTAACACAACTGTATGATGTAACACAACTGTATGAGGTAACACAACTGTATGAGGTAACACAACTGTATGACGTAATACACCTGTATGAGGTAACACAACTGTATGATGTAGCACAACTGCATGATGTAACACAACTGTATGACGTAACACAACTGTATGACGTAGCACAACTGTATAAGGTAACACAACTGTATGAGGTAAAACAACTGTATGAGGTAACACAACTGTATAAGGTAACACAACTGTATGATGTAGCACAACTGCATGACGTAACACAACTGCATGACGTAACACAACTGTATGACGTAACACAACTGTATGACGTAGCACAACTGTATAAGGTAACACAACTGTATGAGGTAAAACAACTGTATGAGGTAACACAACTGTATGAGGTAACACAACTGTATGACATAACACAACTGTATGACGTAACACAACTGTATGACGTAACACAATACAATAGATACAAGGAATGAGTTTTCACTATAAGAGTTTTTACCTATGCTATTTATCATTATAGTGCCATGTTAAACCGTACATGAAATCTATCAAATCTCCTGTTCTCGTGGATGGGAGAACAAATCTTCCGGATTTCTGATGCAACCAAAAAATATTTTTGTGTTGCCTAACAAAAGATTGTCAATCCCCCTTTTCTCCAGCCCACAACAACAGCAAGGGTGAGTTCAATCAGGTTTTGTGCAGAGTGGACAAGGGAAACTAAACAGTATCCTTGTGTTTTGCCTGTTGTTGAAGCTGTTTATATGTGTTAGATGAATGCCCCCCCCCATTATCACCCACATGTGCATGTCGAATTGAAATGTTGCCCATCAATACATCTCCATTATATACAAGTTTTATTTCATTCATATATATATATTTGATAATTGTCACAATTGGAGTACATTATGAACAAACAGATAATAAAAAGGTTTTTATAAAAAAACTGCCTCCATCACCTAAGATCACAAATGCTTCCGTCACCCAGGATCACAAAAATGCTTCAGTCCTAGCCCTGCCAGTAACTATTATGTTTATTGTTTAAGTGTAATCAAATATGTAGAGTACTGCCTGCTAGGTAAGGGGTTTTTGTCATAACATAATAAATTTCAGCAGTTGAAAAAAATTGTGTATACCATCAGAGTATTGTAACCAAGTTATATATTTTACTGGTCCACAAAGAATTTGTTTACTGCCAAAATGTTCATTAACATGCAAGTGTACCATTTAATAGTTCATATGCAGTGTAGTTGGAACTAAAGCTGATGTAATTTTTATGAGTGTCGTGGGTGTGAAATACTCTGATTTATGTGCAATTCTTTGATACTATGATCGAGACGCACCAATTTACGTACAATTCTCTGATATCCCGAGACCCACCAATTTACAACTCTCCGATATCCCGAGCCCTTCCAGTTCATGTATAAATCTTCTACATTTGCATTTCTGAAACTTAACATGTATGGTTAACATGTAAGGTTAAACAAATGTTTAAACAAATTGTGTAGCATACAATGTTACAAGTTTGTTTTTATTATATGGCACTAATGATGAAAAATCCATATAGTGCATTATTATATTTGTTTATGAATCAGCGTGGCAGCTAATTGTATGTGTTTATCTCATATGTTTGTGTTGGGACCATTCTACACTGAAAATCAAAATTGGCTAACGTTCCTTAATGTTTTAGGGTTTCTATGAAATGTTAACGTGTGACAAATAAATTTCCCAGTCATTCGCAGTCATGATATATTATAACATAAATTTCATTATGATTTGTGAATTCATTCTCTTGCCTTTTCATTTACGGGAGACATCCCAGGTGAAATGGCATTTTTTTGACAAACTTACTCAAAATGTGTTTCTACTGTATTCTGATAGCTTTATACATTTACTATCCATAAAATTCACTCTGATACAAATTGCATACCTTTAAATAAATTTTATTCATTGATAAAGCATGCTTCTTTGAAATAATAAATCCAATGAAGTTTTGATTGATGTGCTCCTTATTATCTTCTTTATGCAACCACAAAGACTGTTTAATGTTTTTTTTTTAATGTATAGTTTTAGTGTGATTTTAGTAGTCGTAATGGAAAATGTGGGGTTTTTATCAACATAAATATACTTTTATAAATTAGGAATTAATAATAATACATGAAATATATATTTGTGATTGCACAGCATGGTGTGTTGTAAATAAGAAACTGAAAAAATTACATTGATACCTGAATTATTGGAGCAGTTAGAGTGCTTCCAAACTGTGCTATATTTGTCATATTTTGTGGCCATCTCGGCTAATGCAGTTGTTTTAGCCCAAACTGTACAGTGGGTCTAACTAAACAAAAAATATATATTTCCATGGCTACAAACAAAATGGCCACCATATGATGGAACAAATCTAAAAAAATTGCAACGCTTAAAAATAAATAGATATTTTATCATAATGCTTTCACAATCATCATTGTTTTACTTAACTGCATAATTTCTCTTTAAAAACATTCATGTAATGAATATTTAATTTCAGTTAAAGTTATATTATTGAAAATGCAACATTTGTTGGCACATCTGTATACACTACTAAAGTAATTCACATAAAAAATGTCCTCCCAATTTGAGAAAGAAAAACCCACTCACCTCAGTATCCAGACCCTGGTAACTGGGTAGCATGTTCTTCCATGTGACCTTGAGCAGGAACTCGGGCTCAAAGTCAACCAGCTGCAGGGTGTCCTTTAGTAGGGTCTTCACACGGGTGAACATGGCATCACTTGTGTCCATGTAGACTTGATACCAGATCTACAATATGTGCTTCATCATTGCATTAATGCAATCATCACGCAATCTTTCTTTACAATGCCATGTTTTGTTCATCTGCTTCAAAAACTACGTATATTTGAATAGTGTTACCATAATATTTGTATCCGAATAGCGTAAAAAAATATATTTCAACACTTTCTAAAATTATTTCTTTTAATCCATTTTCAGATGAATTTTTTTGGTATTCGAATACTTTCTAAACGTGTTCATATTCACATTTGAATACCTTCTAAAATTATTCATATTTGAATACTTCACAAAATTGATTGTAACGAGAACTAGGAAAACAAACTCGTCTACTTAGCATTGTACACTGAAGGGAAGAGATACGGAAATAATATGAGCGAATGTGACTACTCATGGTTATACCTGAGACGTGTTCGTCTCTGTGCGACTGTCAGCCCAGAATGGTGCAATAAATGCCTGGACTTTGTCATTGGTACCAAACACAACGTCTGCGAGGTTCCTTGGCTGCCTGAATGTTGCCTTGTTGTTGTCATCGCTCATGCCTTCTGTCGCCACAATCAGGCCATTCTCAGACACCTACAGTAATGAGGCATGTATGTCTTCATTCACTCAATTCTTGTCGATCATATTCAGCTCATTTCTTTACATGCAGTACTACAGTTCGCATGCAGTGCTACAGTTCGCATGCAGTACTACAGTTCGCATGCATCACAAACATTATGGAACAACTGATATACATGCAACAAACTTTTGAGTGAATAAATGTTATAAAGGTTGCTAACAAAATACAAAAAACAATGAAACTACAACATGGCAAATCCAAATGACATCCTATATTTCATATAGCAAGATAACATCTATAAATGATAAAGTAACCTTTTTGTGAGCATATGAACTGCATCATAAACCCATATATTTCTGTATAACAATGTGCATACATTCATTACAGAATGAGCGAGTAGAGACTGCCAAAGATAGCATGGACAGGAGGGAGGTTGATGAAGAGAGCATGGACAACAGGAGAGAGAGGTTGATGAAGAGAGCATGTATAATGAGAGGGAGGTCGATGCAGGAGAGGGAGGTTAATGAATAGAGCATGGACAACAGGAGAGCGAGGATGATGAAGAGAGCATGAATAATGAGAGGGAGACTAATGCAGGAGAGGGAGGTTAATGAAGAGACCGTGGACAACAGGAGAGGTAGGTTGATGAAGAGAGCATGGATAGCAGGAGAGGGAGACTGATGAAGTGAGCATGGACAACAGGAGACAGAGGTTGATGATGAGAGCATGGATAGCAGGAGAAGGAGGTTGAAGAGAGCATGGATAACAGGAGAGGGAGGTTAATGAAGAGAACATGGATAGCAGGAGAGGGAGGTTGATGAAGAGAGCATGGATAGCAGGAGAGGGAGGTTGATGAAGAGAGCATGGATAGCAGGAGAGGGAGGTTGATGAAGAGAGCATGGACAACAGGAGAGGGAGGTTGATGAAGAGAGCATGGATAGCATGAGAGGGAGGTTGATGAAGAAAACATGGACAACAGGAGAGGGAGGTTGATGAAGAGAGCATGGATAGCATGAGAGGGAAGTTGATGAAGAGAGCATGGATAGCAGGAGAGGGAGGTTGATGTAGAAAACATGGACAACAGGAGAGGGAGGTTGATGAAAAGAGCATGGACAATAGGAGGGAGGTTGAAGAAGAGAGCATGGATAACAGGAGAGGGAGGTTGATGAAGAGGAAGACATGGATAACAGGAGAGGGAGGTTGATGAAGAGGAAGAACAATATTAAGGTGGAGAAAGTGGCAGAAGAGCAACAGAGATGGAGATAAGTCAGCAGGCTTGGGTTCAAATGCAAGTCAGCGCATTTAAATACAAATGCTTGAAATTACTCAAATGCAAATGCACCAAGACATAATTGAATTTAAATGCAAATGCAAGGGTTTGGAAAGATTCAAATGCAATTCAAAATGCAAATGCAAGAGTTTTAAACGATTCCAATGCAAATGCAAGTGTTTGTTTTCATATTCCAATGCAAGTGTTTAAAAAAATAATATTCAAAAGGAAATGTTTTAAATGATTCCAATGCAAATGCGTGTTTTTAATTATTCAAATGCAAATGCACTTGGCATATCATGATAAAAAACACTGGAATGCTGGCATCTTGAATAACTCGACATCGGGAACAGTGACTGATGTGTGACAGTTAGCTTATATGGTTACAGTAAACAGCAATGATTTGTACATGTGATCCACTGAAATGCTCCAAAGGACGGCTCTGTTTTAAAAGTATTGTTAATTGCATAGCATTTCACCATTTCAGGTCAAGCAAACATCCATGGTTTCCAGCCTTTCATGCACTGCTCAACAGAGTCTGTCCAGAGAGTTCAATAGAGAGCACACATTGTATGTGATGGTGTTAAAATGGAATCACAGGTGACATAATAGTATTTAAGACTTGCTCTAAAATAAGATCGGAAAACCAATTTGCAGTTTAAAAAATGGGTTTATGAAATTCGTAAATATGTCATATTTTGAAGCAAATGTTTATTAATGAAATGCAAATGCTTTTTAATGAACTGCAAATTGTTTTTAATCAAATACAAACGTTTTTTAATCCAATGCAAGTGCAAATGTTTTGATTCAAATGCAAATGCAAGTGTTTTAATGCAAAAACAAAAGGCAAATGCAAATGTTTTGGTTTCCAAAATACAAATGCTTTGATTCAAATGCAAATGTCTTGGATTCCAAAAACACAAATGTGACATTTTCAAATGCATTTGAGCCCAAACGACTCAAGAGGGTAGAAAAGAGTTTGCGATGTGGTCCCCACCCCACATGGTATTAAAGGGCACAAGATGCGAGATAGATAACATAATCAGCTCACAGTGAACATATCTGATCCCATAGTCTGCTAAAGAACCCACTAACAGTGAACATATTTGATCCCACACAGTCTGCTAACGATCAACACAATATGATACAAGTTTGCACAACTTACGTATAGATTCTCCAGCACCTGCTGTCCAGCCAATGGCAAGCCATGAGGGACCTTGATGAGGGCAGAAACCCTCTCCCGAGTGACCCAACTGACTGAGGTCACCTTAGTGTCACCAGCCTCTTCTCCATATGCCAGCAGTCTCCGCTCTGACACGATCACATCACACAATCAAAACTGAGCTCCTTGTGTTAGACACATGCAACATGGTCTTACTAGGCTAACAATGGCAATAGTTAGTATATGGTACAATACATTTTAGATGTATAGAGATTATCTGGGCTGAAATCCTGAGTAGGATAAAAGGATACACGTTATACAAGTTTCTTCATTTAGTTGTTCTGTTCACTTAGCACTATAAAATCGGCTGCACATTGTCGGTAATTTTGGGCTAATAGATAGCACACATATACCAGAAACATTGTTTTTTTAGTTTCGTGCTTTCATAACACTTGATGACATCACACAAAAGATGACACAAAAGTATTCAGAAAGGTTACTAATAATACAGATAAACAAAGTTTACAGGATAATCTAGAAAAATTAGTTAAATGTTCAGAAAAATGGCAAATGTTATTAAATTTTGGGAAGAATATACAATGGGGGATGCTGTACTAGGTAGAACCACACAAGAAAAGGACTTAAGAGTAACGTTTAGTGCTGACATGAAAGTTTCAGAGCAATGTCTGATTACTGCTTCAAAAGGAAATCAAATTCTAGGGCCAATAAGGAGAACTATCATGTATAAGGAGAAACAGCTAATTATACCCCTGTACAAAGCAATAGTTACCACATTTGGAATATTGTATTCAGGCATGGAGGCTGTATCGTAAAAAGGCCGTAGACAAGCTAGAAAGAATACAACGAAGAGAAACTAAAATGATTCCAGAATTGAGAGACCTTAGTTATGAAAGTCGCTCATTACAATGTGGTTTGACAACACTAGAGACCAGGAGACTAAGAGGAGACCAAATAGAAGTGTTTAAAGTAGTGAACGGATGAGGATGTTGATAGGAATATGTTCTTCAAACTTAAAGAAGGCAGTAGAACCAGACGACACAAAGCAGCATTGGTTAAGGAACAGTGTAGGTTGGACATGAGAAAGTACTCTTTCTCACAGAGGGTGATAAATGAATGGAACAAACTGCCAAATGATTGTGTTAATGCTAATAGTGTGAATATGTTTAAAAATAGAATTGACAGATATTTGATAAGGGCAAGCTACACATAGATGAGAAAATTGTTGGACTCTCGATAAGCCAATGGCTTCCTTGTCCACTTGCCATCTGGAACTTGTTGTTTGGGATGGCAATCTTGTTAAATCTTGTTAAATAACATGATTAAAACGTATTTAGTACAGAATATGTTTGAAAACATTTGACAAGTAAGTAAAATATTGGTTACGAGTTGAACGTGATGTTATCTTAACAAACTGGCTGTAGTTGTGAGTAGATGCAGCCTACACGCACCGACACAAGTCTTGTTTTGGCCGTCCATGTGCTCCACGTACCCGTCGTCACACCGACACATGTAGTTACCAGCAGTATTGACACAACTCGCCTTCGCATTGCATTTAAACGGTGTCTCCAGACACTCGTCAACGTCTGAAACATGGTGGTGGTATGATTGGTAGACTTGACTGGTATGAGGGAGGCCTTTCTTATTCGTTGTCTTACAGTGTCCAGATTTTACAGGAATTGCTGTCCTCACATGATATAATGCTGTGTTTCTGTTGCAACACTCGGTTCTTTGTATGTCACCTTCTCACTTCAATAACATTGATTATAAAATTTTTTGTAAACTGGCAACTTGATGTCATTATTACTGTCTATGGATTTTTTTCAGTTTTTAACTATTTAGTAATTTGTTCTCATCTAAGCAAAAACCTTTCAGTAATGCTCAGGTTAGTATAAAAGCATTGGAAAATTAAACCTATAACTTCCAAACGGTAGTGCATGCACGAATGCACACACACACACACACCCACCCACGAACGACCGACCGACCGACCGAACGAACGAACGAACGAACGCACACACACATATATATATATATATGGACAGTTTGCAACAAGATAAGTTATCAGTTCAAACAAAAAACCCAAATCCTTGGAAAAGTCCATAACATAGCTGATTCCCAGAAGCTTGATGTAGCAAAATCATAAAAACATACTAGTAAAGTGAAGTTAATATTACTTAATACAGCATAAGAGGGTGTTACCTTGACAACGAAATCCATCTCCTTTGTAACCATTCTTACAGGCACAGGTGAATGAGCCGATTGTGTTGGTGCAGTTGGCCAACAGGTGGCAGCTGTGTAGTTGCCTTCCAGTTGCATCTTTCTCGTTGCACTCATCAACATCTAAAATATTAATGCACTCTCCTTGAAAAAAAACTTTCACTCAAGCCCATGTCTGAGGACAAAAGTTATAAACAGAGCACTTTTACTTGCTTTACTAACATTTACTAACCTTGCATTACCCAGTCACGTTTTGGCATTGCAATGCCAATGGCACTGACGTCTTCGCGCCACAAAAATCATGTACAACTGCTGGTTTCATGAAGCGTTCAGTGGATGTTTGACTAATTCATATAACTATCGTTGAAACACGCATAGCGTTGCTAACAATTGCACATAACTATTGTTTTGAGTTACGTAGTTTACGTCAAACATCCATACTGGTTCTTTCGAATTAATACCCCACCCCAGGGAATTTTTTATTTGTTTTAATGTACGAGCCATCCCAGTGGGCCCCTGGCACACCTACAAAATGTCAGCCCTAAACATGCGAAACTGACGGAGATACGAGGGAACAGACAGGCAGACATACAGAGTCACAAACTACTTTATTACACTGATATGTTGACGACATCCAAACTATCATAGATCTGTTAGACGAAGAACATTTCAATTATGCTGCATAGAGTACATATTGAAATGAATCCATGGCAAGGACAATACATATTCATTTAAATAAACTCACTGATTATTTTGATGGGAATGAAAATAATATTCAGCCCCAAAATTTGACAATAAACTTTGTGTCACCACTTTGTTCACAGACTCACCCTGGCATCGCATAAAGATGCTATCCTTCAGGATCTTCTTGAACCCAGCTTTGCACTCACACTTGTAAGAGTTGCCCTGGTTAATGAGGAAGCACATTCCTCCCATCTCCTTGTTGCATGGGTCATTGTCACACCAGTTGATACCTACAGGGAAACACATGTATGAGCAGTGCATTCATGCAAGCACAGAGATGCATGCACAGATGCACGCATACAAAGATTCATGTAAACAGTATTATACAGAGGCGTGCACAGATATACATACTAATCTGCCTATGAAAACACTCAGGCAATTTTGGTTGCATTGAATTGCATAATTTCATATTTTCTTGCGTTCATCACATAAGTATCAAATCAAATGACAAACTTACAGCAGTCGAAACACAAATACTTTTGATGTTAGGCAGGTTTCCAGTGAAACCCAATGTTTGTCATTTGATATAGCTATTTTGTAGCCTGATACATGGAGACACTCGATCAGAATAGAAATGTCACAAGCTGATTGACAAATGAAAATGCTATATACATTTATACAGCTTTATACAGAATGTCAACCAAATAAATGTGGCAGGTCAAATGAGACGAGAGAAGAATTATTTAAAATCTGTAGCACACTGTCAGTGCCACCTGCAGTAGGAGGAACCAGAAAACACCCAAATGTCCTACCTCCCTTGCACTCTCCTTCATTACACGCCTCTTCCTCTCTCCCTGCTGTTCCATTCACAATAGGGCAGTTTCTTCCCTCCGCGGATGGGGTTGGATCATTACACAGGCGGGTTCTGATGCGTACCCCGTCCCCACAATCCGCCTGACATGCCGACCACTTTCCCCAGACATCCCAGTTGCCATTCACTACAATGTAGAGTCGTAGACACACATCACGTCAGCGTAGAGTCGTAGACACACGTCACGTCAGCGTAGAGTCATAGACACACGTTACGTCAGCGTAGAGTTGTAGACACACGTCACGTCAGCGTAGAGTCGTAGACACACGTCATGTCAGCGTAGAGTCATAGACACACGTCACGTCAGCGTAGAGTCGTAGACACACGTCACGTCAGCGTAGAGTCGTAGACACACGTCACATCAGCGTAGAGTCATAGACACACGTCACGTCAGCGTAGAGTCGTAGACACACGTCACGTCAGCGTAGAGTCGTAGACACACGTCACGTCAGCATAGTCGTAGACACACGTCACGTCAACGTAGAGTCGTAGACACACGTCACGTCAACATAGAGTCGTAGACACACGTCACGTCAGCGTAGTCGTAGACACATGTCATGTCAACGTAGAGTCGTAGACATACGTCATGTCAATGTAGAGTCGTAGACACACGTCATGTCAATGTAGAGTCTTAGACACACGTCATATCAATGTAAGACAGAAACAACACTAGTCATCACAACACCTTAAGAATATACATCTAAATTCTTGCAAGATACACAAAATCTAATTCTATAAAATTATTCTTTCACATACAACAGAGAAAAGAGAACATAGTGCCTGCTTCCCAGAGAATTCAAGATCCTGCTCGAAGCAACAGGTCTGCCGGGGGGTGAAGTGTAAAGCACTTTGAGCAGTCCAAGTGACTGGATGCCGTGCTATATAAGAATATAGAATTATCTTTTTTTTACGTGACAGTTCAACATTTGTCAATTTTATGGCAACTGACACAGTAGACCCCACTTAAAAGAAAGGCAGATAATACAATCAGCCAATTAGTAGAATAAAAATGGCTGCACGAGACGGAATCATCCCCTACGCCCACTGTGCTAAAATGTGCTGCTTAAGTGAATCAGAAAGAAATTGCTCTGGCCCAAAGTGATTCTATTAAATAAAGTCCACTGCATAGGCAAATAAATCATTTAGTGCTGACATGAAAGTTTCAGAGCAATGTGGGATTGCTGCTTCGAAAGGAAATCAAATTCTACGGCTAATTAGGAGAACTATCACGTATAAGGAGAAACAGCTAATTGTACCCCTGTACAAAGCAATAGTTACACCACATTTGGAATATTGTATTCAAGCATGGAGGCCGTATCGTAAAAAGGACATAGACAAGCTAGAAAGAATACAACGAAGAGCAACTAAAATGATTCCAGAATTCAGAGACCTTAGTTATGAAAGTCACTTATAACAATGTGGTTTGACAACATTAGAGACCAGGAGACTAAGAGGAGACCAAATAGAAGTGTTTTTAATAGTGAACGGTTATGAGGATGTTGATAGGAATACGTTCTTCAAGGACACAAAGCAGCATTAGTTAAGCAGTGCAGGTTGGACATGAGAAAGTACTCTTTCTCACAGAGGGTGATAAATGAATGGAACAAACTGCCAAATGATTGTGTTAATGCTAGTAGTGTGAATATGTTTAAAAATAGAATTGACAGATATTTTATAAGGGTGGGCTACACATAGATGATAAAACTGTTGGACTCTCAATAAGCCAATGGCTTCCTTCCTTGCCATCTGGAACTTGTTGTTTGGAATGGCAATCTTGTAAAAAAATCGACCTTTTAAACAGCAGTCCCCAAAGCCAGTCAATACCAAGGTTATCAACAGAAGTAAGCATTAGAAGAGAAAAAGAAAACATTGTCAGTATTCTGTTGCTGCCTGTAGAAGATGTTGAAGCAACACTTGCCAACTTCGCAGTAGTCACCATCATAGTGAACCTCACAGACACACTCCACATCATTGATGTTGTCGATGCACTTGCCGTGGCCGTGGCAAGAAGAATTTGTGCAATCATCAATATCTGAAACCAGGCGACAAAACTCAGTGATGGTCAGAAGACATCTTGAAGCAGAATGTTTGTAGAAGAACTGCAGAGTGAACATCAACTGTTCTACAATTTGTCTCCATCTTTGGTGGGAACAGAGATCATCTCCCAGCGAGTCCATGGCAGGTTACACATTTTGTCATTAATGATAATAACTATGATTTCCCTTTTTTACTAATTTTGTCATTAATGATAATGACTATGATTTCCTTGAACAACCACTTTCTGAAAAAATACTACAGAGTTTCACACCTGCAACTACTAATGAAGTTCTCATCATTATTAAAAAATATCCTAACAAATTGTGTGATCTTGACCCATTTCCAACAATTCTGCTAAAAAACTGTATCGATCAACTCACCTTTCCCATTACTACTATCATAAACCTTTCAATGCAGAGTGGAGTTGTTCCACAGGATTTCAAACAAGCTCTTGTAAATCCTCTTATTAAAAAACAAACTTTGTGCAAAAGTGACCTAAGGAATTATCGTTTTCTGTCAAAAATATTGGAAAAAGTAGTTGCTAATCACCTTCATGAACATATCTACAACCATCACTTATCAAATGATCTACAGTCTGCATATAAACGATTCCACTCTACCGAAACAGCTCTTCTCAAGATACACAATTATATAGTTGATAACATGGACAATGGCAAAGTCACAGCACTCACTTTACTTGATATCTCAGCTGCTTTCGATACAATTGATCATTCAATCCTTTTACAACGCCTCCATAGATATTTTGGAATGTCTGGCCCAGCTCTTCGGTGGTTCAAATCATTTTTATCAGACAGATATCAAAGTATTAACATATCTGGCACATTATCTAGCCCACAACATCTACCATTTGGAGTGCCACAAGGATCCGTCCTTGGCCCTGTTCTGTTCAGCTTATATACTACATTGCTCAGCCAAGTTATTGCTAATCGTAATCTCAGTCATCACCTTTATGCTGATGACACACAGGTTTACATATCACTTTCACAATCAAATGTACAAAATCTCTTTCGACTTTAAGTGATTGTCTTACTGATATCTTGTCGTGGATGGAATCAAGTAAGCTAAAGCTTAATCCAGACAAAACAGACCTTATTATTATTGGCACTAAACAACAACGAAATAAAGTCATCAACCATTTTCCTGTTGAACTGCTTGGCAGTGATATATTCCCTTCAGATACTGTTCGCAATCTAGGTGTTATCTTTGACAGTGACTTCAACTTTCGCCAGCATATCTCTCAAGTATGTAAATCCTGTTTCTATCATATTCGTGATCTTCATCGAATTCGGCGTCACATATCTATATCTACTGCTAAAACAATATCAATGGCACTAATTAGCAGCCGCCTTGACTATTGCAATGCACTACTAAACAACATTGCTAAAAGAGACTTGGCTAAACTCCAACGAGTACAAAATTGTCTGGCACGTGTGGTTCTCAGGGCGCCTCGGTTTTCACCGTCACTACCACTACTTAAACAGTTACACTGGCTTCCAATTTGTTATTGAATTGATTTAAAGATGTCCACTCTTACACATCGTGCTCTATCTACGCAACAACCACCCTACTTGGCTAGTCTCCTGCATCTTTCAAATATCCCTAGGCAGCCAAGATCATCAACTTCACAACAACTTATTGTACCTAAAACAAAACTTAACTTGGGTAAACGTGCTTTCTCTGTCGCTGCGTCTAGGGTCTGGAATGAACTCCCTATCACTTTGAAAACATCAGAAACTATTGCTATTTTCCGAAAAAAACTCAAGACATATCTATTCCAACTTGCATTCCCACCATAAATGTTCGGTTGTCCCTCATTCTGATACTGACTTTTGCGCGTCCCTGTTTATGATTATGCTTACTGATTCTGTTTTGTCGCGCCTCTGAGCTCAGGTTCCTGAGGATATAGGCACCATAGAAGTCAATTATTATTATTATTATTATTATTATATTATTTACTCCTTTTACTTCCCCGGGCGTAATCTGAAAGACCACATATTCCCAATTTCCCATATACCAGGTGTTATGAGAGTTGGCAAGTTATTACCAAACCATTGAGCCACTGTGCCAATGAACAGACAGTAAATATCTACAGATTTCATAACTGACATAAACATCAATCATATAAAGTTAGTGCAGGCATAAACACAACAATCTGGATAAACTGCCAACTACTCCTACACAGAAGTGTGACTCACTTTCACAGGTAATGCCATCACCAGAGAAGCCGAGCTTGCAGGCACACATGAAGGAGCCATCTGTGTCGGTGCAGTTGGCCTGTGCACTGCAGTTATTGGTTGCGTCACTTGCACATTCATTGAAGTCTACAACACGACCACACACTCAACATGACCACACACTCAACATGACCACACACTCAACATGACCACACACTCAACACGACCACACACTCAACATGACAACACACTCAACATGACCACACACTCAACATGACCACACACTCAACATGATAACACACTCAACATGACCACACACTCAACATGACAACACACTCAACATGACCACACACTTAACATGACAACACACTCAACATGACCACACACTTAACATGACAACACACTCAACATGACCACACACTTGACATGACCACACACTCGACATGACAACACACTCAACATGACCACACCCTTAACATGATTACACATTCGACATGACCACACACATGACATGACCACACACTCAACATGACCACACACTCGACATGACCACACACTCGACATGACCATGCACTTGGATTGACCACACACTCAACATGACCATGCACTTGATATGACCACACACTCGACATGACCACATACTCGACATGACTACGCATTCGACATGATCATACACTTATCATGACCAAGCACTCGACATGACCATGAACTTAAAACATCAGCAAGCAGCTATGTCTATTTTGAAGAAGGTTAAGTTAGCTTTCAGAGTATCTTTGTATTTCTATTGCTTTGCTCATTTTTTGTGACAGAATCAAGGAAGCAACAGAAATAGAGATGAGGCATTAATTAGACACTGAAGCTCAGGTGAATGCATGCCAAGCTCACTGTACGTTCCTTATAAACTATATGATTGATAAATATATTCCAGGTTAAAACATCAGCTGGTTAGCATAAGAAAATCAAACATATATTGACATTAGCTTCCCCAACAGTGCACTAGATGGCACCACAAGAAACAAGTCCTAGACGCAGTACTCACTGATACACGATGGTGCTCCATCGCTCCCAGTTTTCCTCTCATAGCCGTTATCACAGGAACAGACGAAGGATCCCTGCAGATCCTTGCAGTGGGAGTGGGGAAGGGTGCTGCAGTTGTGGTACAAGTTTCCCTGCGCGTCCTCGTCTGTACACTCGTCCACGTCTGTGACAAACACAAGATTTGACAACATTTAATAAGATATATATATATATATATATATATATACCAACATGATGAACATTTTCATGAATGTTTTCATCTCTGCTTAATCTCCTGGTTGCTAGTGTTGTAAAACCACACTCCATCAGGCATTTTTCATAACTAAGACAAAGGCCATCAAATTTAAATGTCAAAGCAGCAAGAAAGTGTGAAGAGTCAACATGGCAGGATTCACTGTATTACAGAAACACGTTGGAATTGTAAATGCTAGCTAATGTAATAACGAGAAGCTGCCGGATACAATTAAATAATATCACTATCAATGTTTGTTAGACTGTCGTGATACGTTTGTGAATTATTTATATAGATTGTGTGTAATTACCATTTGGAAATATCTTTTATGTAAGACACTAAAAGCCACAGGACCTTTCAGTCTGGTGCATACACCGAGGGAAGTAAGATCTCATGCAGTGTGTTAATATGTAACCTGTCTTAGACGCATAGCTGTATATATAACAAGTGTCATTGCCATACTTACTTTCGCAGTAGGTGCCGTTGCCCTTGTAACCTGACTTACAGACACACACGTAGCCAGCGCCGTGACTCTTGGTGTACAGACTGAAGGGCACGTCTCTACAGACAGCGTCTTGGTGGCAGGCGTACATGTCTTGTTCACACTCATTCAGAGACTCTGTAAGAATAAGACTAACAATCAACCCCAGTAGTCAAGTCACACTAAATACTTGGCGGTATATCGATCTGATGACTTTAATACGTTCCTGTTCATGATATCATGTCCCTGTTCATGATATCATGCTTAGCAATTCTGGTTTGTTATGCCTGAGCTCGGGTTGTTGAGGATCGAAACGGCAGCAAGAGTATTTGAAACCGGGTTCTCTCAATAGAGAGTCTGATGTCCTAACCACTCCGCCACCACACCCCAGGATTTCCAGTGAACCAATCAATCTGGTGCAGTATTTATGTGACACAACTTAAAATACTATGATTTCTATCGTTGGTTGAAAATACTGAATTCTATCTTTAGCTGACAGAAAACGTTACAGCGGTATCCATGACAACACATTCACACCTCCGCAATCAAGAAGCACCGGATAGGTGGCAGCATTGTTGTTTTCGTTCACTTCCTGTTTCTCTTCATCACTATCGACAATCACCCCAATGTAGACCCTTTGCCAGCAGTAGGGGTAGGTGAAGTTATTGAAAGGCACCACAAGATTGTCACCGTCCAGGCTCATTACACCCGCATTAGACACATATTTCTGCAACAAATGGAATAATCTGCATGAACATGTTAGGTTTGTGGTCAAGGCAATAAATCAAAGACAGTATTGTAACACCAAAAATAAATTTTTACCAAAGGTATCAAGCGTGTCTTTCAATGCCAAGTATAATCTATTTTTATTTTGGGGTACAAACATCCAAAATAGGATTATCCTACATAAACTTTAGATACTAGATACATAAATATGAAGAGCTGAAAAATCCTCCTCAATTTTCGTCTCATTTCGAACTCATCTTGTTTGTTATTTAGTTTGTTGAAATCTTAGGACAAACTATTACATTATTTTTTACCATATCCGGTTAAAAATCAGCTGTAAAATGGAAAAAGAGGCTCCACCTCTATATACTGTAACATAGAGCTTATTCACACATTTGTAAGCTACCTGATTGAATGATCAAAGTAAATTCTTTTGATGATTTTAACAAAGCATGCATTCTATTATTAAACCATCTTGATTCGCGATGGAGGAGAAGTCTTAATTCAAGTTGACGCCAAAGGTCATAACAGACAGTCTAGTGGACTGGTGGAATCCGAGCAATCAAACCTGTAGTTCAGCAGTCTGCTCGGCCTTCATTTTAACTGACAATGCAATGTCCTTATCATCGTAGACGTCATCGAATGACAGGAAGAACTTCAACTTGAAATGTGTTGCTCCTGACGTAGTGATGTCAATGAGATTGTGGCTGCTTCCAATCAGTACCAGCAGCACCTGTAGACTGTACTGGTGTGGCTCCCTGACACTCACAATGTCCTCCATGCTCCAAGTCTTCACACTGAAATCTCGTCCGCCTGAAATAAACAGATGCTTGTTGAACTCTTGGACCATTAAGGGGGCATACACAACAGTAAAATGCCTGTGATGTTGATATTTTCTTGCCACTTTAACTGATGTGTTCATATACATCTGATTTGCAAAATTTGACAATAAAATGAAGTGCATCAACATGATACATATGCAGTGCAGATGCATGCAACTAATGACGAATTTATATGAAATTGGATCTTGCCATATTGGCAACAATAATTTGTTACATGCTCAACAAATGTCACCATTGAATGCATGCAGCACACAAAAGCAGTCCTACTGTTAAATTGCTATCATACTGATGTTGGTCGGTACAAATGCACAGACTCCCAGTTACTTTACTGTGAAGAAACAATAGCAGTTCCTGCCTGTCTAAGATGAAGCTAACATGACTTATGATATCAAAGAGGCCCCAGCATCTTTCTATCTTCTGAAGTCCCCTTGTGGAAAACAAGTCATTTCTAGTGAAATCATCATAAAGGTAATTTCCAGTGAAAAACATGATGGGATCATTTCTACTTAAAACACAATGTATTAATTTCTACATAAACATGATGGAGTCATTCTAGTGAAAATGTGAATGAGTCATTTCTGGTGAACACAAGGAGTAATTTCTGGTGAAAACATGATGAAGTTATTTCTAGTGAAAACATTATAACATGATTTCTATTGGAAACATGATTAAGTCATTTCTAGTGAAAACATGATGGATTCATTCCAAGTGAAAACATAATGAAGGTTATTTATAGTGAAAACATGATGTAGTCATTTCTAGTGAAAATTTATAGGAGCCATTTCTAGTGAAAAAATTATGGGAGTCATTTGTATTAAAAACGTAATGGAACTATTACTAGTGAAAAGACCACAAGGGAGTCATTTCTAGTGAAAACATGAGGGCGTCATTTCTAGTTAAGACACAAGGGAGGGAAAACATGAGGGAGTTATTTCTAGTGAAAACATGATAGTCATTTCTAGTGGAAACAAGATGGAGTCATTGCCATCAATCCTGTGGCACTCACTGCTGCAGTAGGTGTCGTCTGGTTTGCTGACAGCGAGGGTTACGTGGTTGTTGTTTTCGTTTGCTTCATCCACCTGGTGCCGGGTGTCTATGTCTGCCCACAGCTCTAGCTTCTCCACAAGGCACAGATACAGGAAGTCTGACCGCGGCAGGCTTAACGCATCTGTAGGAATGGCACAGACATCTCACGTGGCTCATCACAACAGTCTAGAGTAGCACCAGCCCCACTAATATCATTCTTGTACACTGACCCCAGACAGACGTGGTTCATGTCAACTTGCTTTGCGTCACCAGGACAAAAAGACAGGCATGCTGAAACACATTGTAACTAGGCAAGAGGAACTGCTTTTATTTACTGTACTTTACTGATTACAGTGTCTCCACATCCAACATTTCTATCTATCACAAGCCCCCCTCCCCCCGGGTCACCAAGTTTCATCTGGATCGGCCCACTAAGGCAACAGCAGACAGACACGTTAGATTATATGAAGAATACTGTGCTGCACAAGAAGTTCCAGTTATGACTGATGATACCATGGCAGTTTGGTTCTGTTGTGGTCTGAGACATGACACATCACCTTTCAGTATGAATTCTAGACAAACCTGATGGCTTAGTGAACACTGACCTGACAAGACAATGTCTTGGCCATTCACTGTGGCTGCGTTGACCAGGGACTTCATCTTGTTGAGATCGTAGGTGATGAGGTCTCGCTTGGTGAGGTTTGTGTCTTTGTCCAGCAAGCCACCAATGTGGAAGTTGTACTCAAACATCAAAGGACTTGTTGGCAGATCTGGCATCACCTCCCAACCAGATGTGCCTACATGGAGATTGCAAAACTTCTTAAATATTCCCTATGTGCTTATGCTTACAAGTTTTGTAAACATAAACAAGTGATACTGGTCAAGGGCCCACTTGGATTATCACACAAAAACGAAATGTAATTTTTTATAGGCTTTTCCCGGTTGAAACTTTTCAATCAGCTTTCCATTCAGTGCACTGGCAATGCATGTATAGTACCTCAATATTTTTTTGCTTTTGGGGGTAGGTGTATGGGTGATGTCAATCCTGTCCAAATCTGTCTGATTATTTGACTTTTTATATTTACAAAGCCCCTTACTGTAGCTAGTTTCCATTTTTGTTGCATCAGTCAGGCAACATTGGTGCAAAATAGATTCTTCCATGCTATGAAACTGCTACTGTGTTTTAAACACTATTATAAAAATCAGAGTTTACCTTCAAAATATAAAAAATGTAACAAAATATATTAGAGGTATTTTCATAACTCACTGAGTATTGATACAAAATAACTTCTCTTGTGGCATGGATTCTAACAATCTAACAGTACATTTTTTTTATTTTTCATCAGTCAGCCAACATTCTTATAAGATAACTTCTCCCATGGCATGGAATGGCTACTGTATTTTTATTCACATATTTTATCTATGTCTGACGTGCTATCTATGTCTACGAAGTTTACCAACAAAATGTAGGAACACTAGCGACATATTAAAAAAATTTGGTGTGATCTATTAACATGTTGTAGTGTGCCTATTGAGCAATATATTCTAGAAACTAGTTCCTACCTCCCAGCTCAACTGACACGGCAAGGGTGAAGGGATTGTCGTCTTTCACTTGCTCGCTTGTTAGAACAAAATTGGTTGTCTGGCTGAATGACAGGTCAATGAAGTCTGGGAAACAACAAAGGTACACTATGACCAACATTTACAGCTAGCATCCACTTGAGCCATACACATTGTCTTTGTTATACAAATTACATTATTTCAACCAGACTCTGCCAGTAGGCTCTGATGGCAAGGCACTGTGTGTTTTGGCTAGCAAACATATAAAATAATTTAAATATAACAAAATGCTTTCATGATAGAACCATTCAATCTACAATGTTTCCTTCAATATGTTGTTTCATAATTCCAGAAATGGATATTGCAACTACATGTAGAATCACTTTTATCTAACAATTTTATCATTAATTAATTATGTAAAATGCTTTGCACTTTCTAAGTACATTGAACTAATTATAATTATATTATTATTATCTGCATTATGAGCATTCTTTGAGACAGGGCGTGACAGGATAAATATTATCTCCACATCATAACCTACCTGTGCCACAGTCAACATTCACCTCCACAACAAACTTGTTATTGTGCGGGACACAGTCAATCTGGTGTTCCAAGCCTTCTATCCCTCCCTGTGACAGCTCAAGGATTAGATCAGCTGTGCCCGTCTCTATGGGATCATGCGGTGACGTGCACAGTGGAGCTATGTCAATGTTTGCCATGACATTGGCGTAGGAGACAGAGGAGCCATTACTCAGAGTGTCCTTCATGTGTAGGTCCTCGTGAGCGGCCGTCTGCCAGGTGGGCGTGATGTCATGAGCCATTCTACCAGGCGTTCTTGACTGTAGGTACAACTGTAATGGGAGGAAATCAACTTAGAAATGCTCGTGCTGACATCAATCAATCAATCAGTGACATTTATTTTGTAGTGCACAGAGATGTGCTTCGTTTGTCTAAAACTTGACTGCAACTAAGCGAATAATGTGCGGAACACGATTTAAAAAAATCATATACCTCCTGCTCTGTTAATCCTGCTTACCATGAAAACTGTCAATTTTCACAAATATATTAATATGCCTACTAATGTTTCAGGAATTTCACCAAACAAAATTCCTATGTGTCTTCAAATCTGCCTCAAATGCAACACTTTACTGCCAAAGTTCCGTCTAAAATACAGGCAGATGGATAACTGTGGCCTGACCCCTTCATAGCTATGACAATGTCTACTGAACACACGTTAGGACCATTACCTTGAGTGTCATCAGGTCAGAGCCTGCCTTTGGAGCAATCTCAGTCTCCAGGGCATTCCACACTGTGTAGGAGACCTTCACACTGCCTGGTATCACATGGTATGACTTCTCAGGCATCAGTTGGACATTGGCCAGTACCAGTATGTCTGTGAAACAACAGTTTATGTTTAGAAAGTATGGGTAAGATTGTTTTAATGAAGTTCAGAATGTAGCAATAGCGCAGTTTTAAAGTTGTCCAACCATTACTACCACAACAAACGTTGTAATGTAAACCACCTGATTTTCGACTGAATGATACAGGTGTGCACCACTGAGGACTGACACCAGTCTTACAAAGGTTGGGCTCAGAGAAGATGGGACAGAGGTAGACCAGTAGGCACACACACCTTGGTAGCACTTGATGAATACGTGTCTGGCAATTTGGTTGTTATCCTCCATGGTCTCGGTCACAATGTTAGTGTTGTCTATGAAGGCTATCAAGTAGACATGGCCACAGAATCTGGCGTCCAGTCCAGCCGGGATCACCTGTAGAGTGGACACAAGAAATCTCTGTGAATAAATACTGGTTGAAATAACTTGTCATTCCTTCCACATAGGCATTCGACTGGTGGCCTATAAGATTTCAACACTTTATCTGTAGCTTCAATGAGGATTGAATGATGCATCATCAGGCCTTGATAAAAGACACACTCTAGCTGACAGATGTTGTTGTTAAAAAGGGCGTAAGTGTTTGTTCCTTCGCCCCAAAATAAAATATCTTTTTTATGGCACCACATTTCACAATGTAAATACATAATTCTGGGCATATACTTTAAGTGCACTACAGTAATATTCCTAATTAACTACCAATAGTGCTTAATAAGTACGTCAGATGTCCAGCTAACCTCTACGTTAATAAAACTTAATATTTTCTACAGTCAGAAATCTGAATGTCATGACCAAAAACGTAAAAAATGAAAGAAACTGGTTTCAAACAATCTACCTGACTGTTGTTTCGAACATCACAAGCCACCAATTTCTAATTACACTTCATAGGTCAATGTTATCGTCACTTACTATTTTCTCTGTCTTACTGGGCAGTTCGAAAAAGGCATGTGCCAGATACCAATTCGTCAGCTCGTTCTCATAGTCAAACATCGAATAGCCGAGGTCAAGGTCACTGTCATCAACGACCTTGTCCTCCGATAGGTAGAACTGGTAGTTGAAGATGTGATCCTGCTTGGCTGTTCCCACTTTCGCACTTCCAGCGAGGTTCAGCTGGAATACACAATGCAGTACGTCTGACTGGCAATAGTGTTTCACAATTGGTCATGTTTAGTGATCAATATCCTGAAAACAGGTTTTCACCACTAAAGTGCACTATTATTATTATGTAGTAGACATTTTACGGTAAACATGGCAAGGTCATCACTGATTAGTGCACTATTATTATTATGTAGTAGACATTTTACGGTAAACATGGCAAGGTCATCACTGATTAGTGCACTATTATTATTATGTAGTAGACATTTTACGGTAAACATGGCAAGGTCATCACTGATTAGTGCACTATTATTATTATGTAGTAAACATTTTACGGTAAACATGGCAAGGTCATCACTGATTAGTGCACTACTATTATTATGTAGTAGACATTTTACGGTAAACATGGCAAGGTCATCACTGATTAGCACAGAAACTATTTTATTTCCAGGAATATGATCATTTATGAAAGATGGTGAAGTTAATATTTTTATGTAACATGCCTGTTTGCATTGATGCACCACATGTGTTAACACACCACATGTGTTAACACACCACATGTGTTAACGCACAACACACACGTCAATGCACCATCTGCCTGTTCACTCACCTGTGCCTTCAAGTAGAACGGTATTTCACTGCCTGGGGAGAGCTGCTGGTTTGACGGAACTGTCAGACTGAAGTCAGTCACCTCCAAGTCAGTTAGGCCTGAAGATAACAACATTTACTTGAGAACATGCGGCCTGAAGATAACAACATTCACTCGAGAACATATGGCCTGAAGATAACAACATTCACTTGAGAACATGCGGCCTGAAGATAACAACAATCACTTGAGAACATGCGGCCTGCAAAACTATTTTATGCGAAAAGCCTGTGACCAAATTACGTTTTTACTATTTTAACAAGATTTAATAAGGCTTAACTAGATAACCGTCATATGCAACAAACTTCAGATGGCAAGTGGACAAATAAGCCATTGGCTTATCAAGAGTCCAACAAATTCAGACAAAGTTCCTGACATTCATGTTGATATTTGTAGATCACTTGGAATAACAGTTTCTACTATGTGTCAATTTTATTTTACTGTAAAAAAACTGCTTGCTAACATCTGCTGACTAGGTGTGCAATATGCTCCATTATTTTATTTTTTATTGTACCTCCAGCTTGACTTGCTGCAAAAGCAGTTGAATAAATCACACGGAGTGAATATGAAAGTACAGTTGAATGACTCACTGAGATTGCAGTTGAATGACTTATTGAGTGTGCATGTGAACAATATATTGAGAGTGCAGTTGAATGGCTTACTGAGTGTGCAGTTGAATGGCTTACTGAGTGTGCAGTTGAATGACATGCTGAGAGTGCAGTTGAATGACACACTGAGAGTGCAGTTGAATGACAAACTGAGAGTGCAGTTGAATGACATACTGAGAGTACAGTTGAACGACATACTGAGAGTGCAGTTGAACGACAAACTGAGAGTGCAGTTGAATGACATGCTGAGAGTGCAGTTGAATGACATACTGAGAGTGCAATTGAATGACATACTGAGAGTGCAGTTGAATAACATACTTAGAGTGCAGTTGAATGACAAACTGAGAGTGCAGTTGAGTGACATACTGAGAGTGCAGTTGAATGGCTTATTGAATGTGCAGTTGAATGACATATTGAGAGTGAAGTGGAATTATTACTGAGATTGTAGTTGAATGACTTACTGGGTTTGGAATTGAATGATATATTGAGAGTGCAGTTGAATTACTTATTGCGATGTGCAGTTGAAAGACTAATTGTCTGCACATTCAAGTATATGTAGTTATTAAGAGTGCATATGAAGATTATAATGACAGAACAGTTGAATGACTCACAGAGAATGCTGTTGAATGACTTAAGGAGAGTGCAGCTGAATGACTTACAGAGAGTGCAGCTGAATGACTTAATGAGACTTCAACTGAATGACTTACTGAGAGTGCAGTTGAAGAATTTCTGTACATTCAAGTACATGTAGTTGTTGTTGAGTTGCAGCTCTTTCATGCCAAGTTGTGTGCCCATCATCACAGTTAAGATGAAATACCTACAAAATAATAGTGAACAAAAACTGACATTAGAAAATAAAACGTGGAAAACATAAAATTATTGTGAACTACTGAGTAGAGTTTTTGAAACAATTAAATTTGTTAGATTTTACTAAAAATCTAAAATGTCCAACTAGTCTAAGTTACATGACATATGTTCGCATTACCCCCTTCAAAGTTATCAGTTATAGTTTATGTTTACAAAATTGTACTACCAATTTTTTTTATAGATATATTAAAGCCATATATGGCAGCTGTATAAGGTATTTTTATGTTGATAATTATGACAAACTTATTTGTCCAATAAGAAAGAGTAGGGGATTAAAAAATATGTGGAACTTTTTTCATTGAGGCTATGGTAACAAACAAGATGGCTGTCATAATTGGAAAATGTAGCATATATTGTGCATGGTTCCCAGCCGTTACTACAGCAGATAAGATGACAGTTCTTTCACTGTCATATCTAGACAACTTAATTTTATGCAATAACTACCTTGCTTTTGTTAATTTAGTAAATTATACATTTTATTTTTAATTAAAAATATTATCGAAAAAAAATCCAATGTTTGTTATTATAAACATCTTCCCTACAAATAAATTAAGCAAGTTATTACAAATATAAGGTAGTTATTGTACAGAGAGAGTAATGCAGAATATAACAATGTAAACCTGATTGACATGACTTTAACATTACCAAAGTTTTACGGATTACAAATTTATAAAATGCATTTTCTACAAATGGTCGTCAAAGATGGGAATTACCGTGTGTCATTATTAATATGTTATAATAGAAGTTGATGTGTCATGTATCGGATAACACAGGATTGATAGAACAAATAGAAAGCTATTTCCAAATGTGTAACTTGTTTTCATGCCATACGCAGGTCACCTGCACATAGGCTATATTCATGATGTCTTTCATATGTCATCTTTCATCAACTAAATTTGTTAGTCTCAGGAACAGCCTAGAAACCACTAGGCAGTAACAGAGTCCACAAGACAAAAAAAGTTCCACAACATTCAGTCAAATCTGCCAGCCTTGTATGCTGATCCTTCTTCCTCCTCGGCGGTTCACCTGTGCCACTGTTCCACTCCAATTTAACTGCAGTCCGCGGGACCGGTTGCCGGCGTCCGGCTGCATTTCTGCCGTATCTGGCTGTTTTGCCATAGAAAATTTCCTGTTTGCGCATGCATCCCACAGTTGCTGTGCTCTCCATTTCTTTTTCTGCCCAAAAACGTGCTTTATGGAAACTTTATTCGCTCTGACTCAATCATAACTTTCGTTAGACGCCATCGTTGTTTACACTCATAAATAGCAACATCGTTCATTGTGGGAGACCACGCATCATATATGCAAATGTCTGCGCCATATATGCAAATATTCGGGTCACCACGGGGGTCACAAGCTTAGCATTGTGGGAGATGACATATATGGAAATATCCGGGTCAACGCAGGTCACAGACTAGCAAGCCTAGTGGAGCGTCCCATTGGTGACGTAACACAATGCCGAATACCAAATGAGGAAATAGTCAAATGGGCAGGGGTGCCGTCTAGACAGGCGATTTGAGGACAGAGGTTAGAGTCTATCCGTACAAAATAAGATGGCGTACGGTGAATTTACGGCAGCGTTGCTAAGGTCTAAACATCGCATATTTCTGAACTTGTTCTCCGTCTTCAAAATCAAAATGGGATTATTGCATTAAAGGGGCACACTTTATTCACAAATAAAAGTGACTTAGAGATATGTAATTGTTATAAAAATGCACTTTATTGACAATTAACATACAAAGCTGTCAGAACAGAGAGGAAACACATTTTGAGTATATTTTTCTCAAAATACACAATTTCAGCTGCTGCGTCTGGCCTTAATAAGACATCCACCACGGCAACCATGACTTACTTTGGACTGTCTGTGCAGACACCCCTCTCAGCCATAATGCCGACCTCGCCGCTGTATGTGCGACTTTCACCCTGGGGTATGCCCTCACTGAGCTGGTTCAGCAGGTCATCACCCAGGTCAAGGGCGATGTGTGGGTCTTGCTGTACGTCCAACTGATGGTCATGGGAGAGAAAACCCTGAAAGCAACACAGGCAGGTCAAGTGGGAGTGGCCCAACACAGGTGAAGGACACGTTTCCCCTGATGATTAATTCTCACATATCTCAACTTCTCTGGGAAGAATGCAGCTATGCTGCCTGAAGACTATTTATTCACATATCCACCTATGTCTGAAGCAGACAGGTGGGCCAAATATATATATATGGAGTCACTCTACCTGTATGATGAATAGTGGCTTGAGTGTTTCACTTGTAGGAATGTCAGCGTCACCAAGGTTGCTCAAAGTCATGTTGAGGGTAATGAAGGAATGGTAGCCTGCGTAGACCTGGGTCTGAGGGGGGCGTGGGGTGAGGGCGAGAGACTTCATCACAAGTATGTCTGAAACAGCAGTAGACACATTCACAACAGTCATCTATAAGTGTCTCATATTAAGTCTCTCATGTTGTTTCTCCTGTAGAGTCTCTCATGTTTAAGTCTCTCATGTTTAAGTTCAAGTCTTTCTTGCTAAGGAAACCTTAACAAGAAAGTCGATTTTCAGAATGTATGATGTCACACGTGTTGTTAACTTTATTTCAATTACTCTGTGCAAGTCAACCATGTTTCATACCATTGGAAATTGGAAATTAATCCAGCTGTACGATACTGGGGTCAGCATTCGACTATCTCTGTACATAAATTAATATTCGGCGCCAAAAGAGCAGTGAAATTATTCAATCGAGAACCGCCTCAGTAGTTGCCAGGCACGATGTCCTAATGCGAACCATATATGGACACCGTGGTCATGGTGAATACTCGTTTTTGACCAATGCTGCCAACCAATCACTGAGCGGCATTCAAATATGGTAATATATTTGAACCACATCTGTGGAAGATGGCGGCTGACAAGGGAAGATAGTCATGTTTGCACTGTCACTTTTAGAGGAAAAATAAATGCACATTGGCAATGAAAGCATCGGACAAAGATGTTGTGTAATGGAACAACTGTCTTTGTGTCAATACGTCCTATATTTAAGTCTCTTTTGTTAAGTCTCTCATGTTTAAAACTCTCACCTAAAAGTCCCTCATGTCTAAGTTTCTTATGTTAAGCCTTTCATTTCTCTCTTGTTTAAGTATCTCATCTTTAAAAGTCTTTAAGTCTTGTGTTTTTAATGTATTGTGTAAATCAAATACTGGTACAAAGGGAACTGCTACGACATTGTAATTTATGGTTATAGAATTTTAATTTAATTAAAAACTACCAACTTACATGCTGATATATATAATATGCCATCATTGTGTCAGCAACTCACCCCTAGGGCAGCTCAGGGCAATGGCCACACCCCAGGCATTGTTCTCAGGGACAGGATCGATGGAGGGCACGTTCTTGTTGTCGGTGACTTTGACGATGAGGAAGGCATCATAGCCACAATAGAACTGATACTCTGGATGCTCCACAATGTCCAACAGCAAGTTGCTGCCCTTGAACTCTGCCATGATACATAAATACATTAAGGGAAATTTGAATAACATCAGACTTATTTTTATATAAACATATCAATTAAATGTTGATTACACTAAACTGAAATCTGCATACATCTAAAAAAACGTCAGGGCTGTCTCTTAACACACGTGGTTGTTTGTGCAGGTTTGATTGTAAGTTTTCAGACCTATGTTTTTTGCTGTTGTGTCAGAGACTCCTGTCTTGAGAAGGCTTAGCTGTTCGCTGGTGTAGTTGATTGCAACCGGTGTGTCCTCGGAGCTCAGAGTAGCATCTGTGCTCAGGAAGAACTGAAATTCGTAGCTGACTCCTTCAGCAGTCGCATCTGTCTCTGGGATTGACGCCACTCCACGCTGCATGCAATCAGATTCATCTTACATGATTTAGTAAAAGAAATCATAGGCATAACATTGCCATTTACAGCAAAAACACAGTATATTCCTGGATCTATCAACAATATTTTACTAGACTTGGGTTGCAAACATATTAAACTGTAAGCTTCAACTGTATTTTTATGGAAAATGTCTTGTTAAACAGAGTGATTGCGCAATACGTAAATTTGTACTGATCCATGTTACAGATAGCTTTCTCATTTTGTAAGTTATTCACCAAGCAACTGAGTTTCACTATCACTAACAGTTGACAAATGTATTGTGCATGCTTGCATCTCTACATGCATGCATCTCTGCATGCATGCATCTCTGCATGCATGCAGAGATGCATGCATGCACACAATATAACATGCATGCTTGCATCTCTGCATGCATGCACACAATATAACATGCATGCTTGCATCTCTGCAATCATTCACACAATATAACATGCATGCGTGCATCTCTGCATGCATGTACACAATATAACATGCATGCGTGCATCTCTGCATGCATGCACACAATATAACATGCTTGCATCTCTGCAACATGCACACAATATAACATGCTTGCATCTCTGCAGCATGCACACAATATAACATGCATGCTTGCATCTTTGCATGCATGCACACAATATAACATGCATGCGTGCATCTCTGCATGCATGCACACAATATAACATGCATGCGTGCATCTCTGCATGCATGCACACAATATAACATGCATACTTGCATCTTTGCATGCATGCACACAATATAACATGCGTGCATCTCTGCAGCATGCACATAATATAACATGCTTGCATCTTTGCATGCATGCACACAATATAACATGCTTGCATCTCTGCAGCATGCACACAATATAACATGCAGCGTTTCAACTAACTTTAAACTGAATATAAAAGTGACATGAGCCAAACCTTGACTTGCGTGATCGTCATAGTGAATGAGATGGAAGATCCTGCGGCGATGGCAGTTGCTCCCTTGATAGTCGTTCCTGCCAGGGAGAACTCACTTACTCCAAGGTTAAGGTGGTCTGCAACATTCAGAGGATCATTTTTTTGGAATCTCTGCACCAGAAAGGAACTATTGTCAAAGTATGTAATTAGTACTGACTCTCCGTTACACAACCAACTACTTCGTCTCAAGGAGATTTTGTTTTCTCCACGGTCTACATTTGGTGATTCCAACCACCTGGTGGCTAGACGTACTTTCTTTCAATGTGGGCCTAAAATATTTTTTTAATTTACAATAACTGGTCACCTAGAAACGAGTACATTCAGCTGCTTCCCAATGGTGATTAAATACATTTATTATTATCTTATTAACCTGTTTATAATCTATCACTAACCTGGCTTGCACGTAAAGATGTCCTTGGCAAGTGGCAACATCAAGACGTCATTGTTAGGGTACCTCGAGGTGTCTGCCTGTGCGGGAACCAGACGCCAGAAGATGGTGGGACTCGCTGAGTCTGTCTTCATCTGTAGACACTCCTCTTGGCTGATGGCTGTCAACTCACCTGGGAGATAGTTCAACAGAACTTCAAGACACGCACCTTTATGCACATGCTATGGGACTATCAGGTGTTACCAGAGCAGACAGGTAGCAACATAGCCTGATCAGAGAGGCCATTCAACCCTGAATCCACCACAGATGTCATCAGACACAGAAGACTCCATTTTGTTACTACTATACTGAGAATAGAAATAATACTCTTTTCGACCCCATCCCTCAGCCATGAGAACATAATGATTACTCATATTCTATGACCACTATAATGAGAACACAAAACATACTCTTTTTGACACCCTGTCCCTCACCTTACCCTGTCTCGTTTATGCCTTGTACTAGGAAACGTCTTCTGTTTGATTTAAGATTACCTTCATTTACTGTAAATAAAACATATAAGTTTCAATAAAACCTGATTATATGATCAATCACCTTTCAGTGCAGGAAGAGTTGCAATATCTCCATGTTTCAGGCTGCCAGTAAAAGAGAAGCGATTCTCCGTCATCAGTGTCGGTGACTTAATGTCTGAGTCAGTGTCGAGAACGTCATCTGTTGAAAGGTACATCTCCAGAGTGAAGATGACAGCAGAGTTACTGTCAGCGACGATGTCACTGCCGAAATTGACCGCAGAGATGTCGAAGGTGACATAGTTGGTTGAGTTGGTCCAGAGAGTGGCTGGCATGTATTTGATGTCTACTTGGTGAAGGGCCAGCTGGTCATCTAGAAACAAAAAAGTTTAGTGGTACTTCATGTAACCCTGCGGGTATATCACACACACGCACGCACGCACGCACGCACGCACGCACGCACGCACGCGCACACACGATTCTTTGCTGGTCAACGCTGTCAACCGGTGTTATATGTTCGTGACTTCTTGGGATTTAAATGACACAAACCCATTATTTCTGCATCATTAGAAGCAACATCAAAGTTAATTCTAAGCCTTTCAAAATACATATGTAGCAGTGTGTATCTGAGAAACAGAAAGAAATCAGGCTGATGTAACAAATTTAATTGATGACAAGGTTTTATGTAAATTTAATATGTAGTATAAACCCATAATGTTATACTTCAAAAACATTTAACAGAACAAGGAATTCAATTTAAAACAGTGAAGGAAAAAAAAATGTTGTCGTCACTTTTCTTGGCTGCATTTTTGTTCTGATAGGACACAAGGCCTAGATAATGCTCTGTGGCTACATGGGCTGGAATTAATAAACAAAGTTGAAATTTCACTTTCATGTAATGGTCATGAATATACTTCAAAAATGATATGTAAACATAAAACAAAGACAATCCATGGATGGGTTTGTCATCATAAAATTAGATGTTGTATGAATCACCTGGGCAGACAATGTGGATGTGGCGATAGAGGGAGTTGTCTTCGGAGTCTATCTCTAAACGTAAGATATTTCCTATCAGCTGCACCTCAGCATGCAGAAACCTGCACAAACACACACAGCAATCTCTACTGACCTCCGCTGGACATCACATTTAACAAGATCGTGATCCAAAACAAAAAGATCCAAGTAGCGTGTGGGCAAAGAAGCAATTGGGCTATCAAGAGTACTATAATTCTTCATCGATGGATGTTTGTTTTTAAACATATTCACATAAACATATTGATTGCTGAATATGGAGAGAATAAAACATAAATGTTTTGAATAAAATATTGTTTATTATATAATTGTTTATTATATATGTGCTTCTCATGACATATATTATATAATTGTTTATTATATAATTGTTTATTATATATGTGCTTCTCATGACATATATTATGTGTTCCAATATTATTTCAAGTTTAGACACATTAAATTCTATGAATTCGATCTATGAAAATGTGTTATGTCAAATACAAGTACATGAAATGTATAATTTGAAACACCCACATATGGAGCATATTTTGCTGAAATCTCACATCATAGCACAAGTTGGTAAAACTATGACATATATAGCTAGACAAGAATATCGTCTGCAAAGTGAGCACATCCTACCAGGATTTCCCACAGAGAACATAGTCCGGGGGGATGCTCAAGACTGGAGCTGATGTCAAGTGGTGTATGAATTTTGTGGCTTTGCCCCTGTGGGAATCATCAAGATGCTGGGCATAGGCGGCCTCCTGCAGCTCCGCAATGCCAGAAGTGTTGTATGTGACAGAGTGCACTGGAACAATGAAATGTAGCCGACACCTTTGGGAATTGTAACAGCAATAATGTTATGAAAGTAGTCGTAGCAAACAGTAATGGTTTAAGTCATATAAATAGTCACAAGAAACAAATGCCTGATAGCAGTTACAGTGAAAACAAACGAGAATGAATAATCTGTTGATTAACAGGAAAGAAGTTCAAAGAACAAACATTTTCAGTGGTTAACTGTTGCACAGTTTATAAGTTGGGGTTTTGTATAATTAAAATATCCCAATTCTCTTAATGTTTTCTATCTCAACATAATCTAAAATAACAATGTTGTATTTCATGTCTGAGTCTTTATTGTTGTAGTCTGATTACCAATAGAAATTGTATAAACGAAACATTTTATTTCACCTTCAAAAGGCAAAGATTTATTGTTGTCTTTTAATGCTACAAAGCAATCTATATATTATATATATATATATATCCTCATCGGGTTAAGACATATATATATATATATATATATATATATATATATATATGTCTAAACCCGATGAGTATATATATATATATAAATATAATATATATATATATTATATATATATATATATATATATATATAACCATAACCCTAGGAGTGACCAATATTAAATTTCCATGGTGTACACAAATCGGAGTTATTCACAAGGGTGCTTTTAAAAAATCATCACTAATATATATCGCATAAACGTGATTGAGGTATCATTTTGTTGCTATAAAGACTCTTTATTATAATAAAATGATAAAAACGACAGCACATAATCTCATCATGGGGATATTACTTTTTGAATTTCATCAAAAAAAGAAAGCAACATTTTTTATTTTCACCCTGCTACTAGATAATTACTGAGTGGCTGTATGTCTCTGTGTCCAATTAGAAAAATATAGCCATACATATTAGCTACAAAATAAAACAAAAATGAATCAAACAGGTTGAGAACTTTAATCGTTATGATTTTTTCCAAAAACGGACTATGTCGGTCCCGCGTTGTTTACCATGGTAGTGTGGGCTGTCGAAGTCAGCGGAAATTGTGATGGAAACTTGCAGATATTTATCTCAGAAAAGCTTTCCAAATGTATAACGGGTTACACATTTAGATACTGTGAATGGAAACGTAAAGGTATTCAAAAGCAGCCAAATATGGGCACCAACTATGTGACAGGTTTTGTAAGCTAGATCTTCATTAGCTATCATCAGCTGTGCTCATGAATAAATATGAATCAGAACGAAGAGCGATTCAGCTTTCCAACGATATCATTTATTCCCATGTGAGGTAATGGTGATGGAAACGAAAATTGTTCCAAAATCGGCCCAAAAATACGGCCTGAACTCTTTTCGCACTGATCGTGTGGGCCAAATTCAGCCTAGTGGTCACTCCCAAATTCAGCCCAGTGATCACTAAAACTGGCATATTTTATTTCATCATCAAACTGAGTATTTAAAAACACATTGTATGGACATATTGATTAAACAAAATACTAATACATTGTAAATGAAAGCATTGTAATGTCCTGCAAAACAGTCATTTGTTTAACCAATGAAAATGTGACATTCCCTCTCAAGTAGTTAGTTGCTTGTTAAAAAAAAGTAATTTTCTAGAATTCTAATCAGACTTTGACAATGGCATTGCTTTGCTCTGCCACGCTATTACTTGTGCTAAGAACATTAAATAACAAATTATTCATAATGAATGTCCATGCACTTTCTAATAAAAGAAACTTGATGTCTACATAAACAATAAAGTGGAATCCCAATGTGCCATGTTTAAATAAACATACCTTGCTTTGGCTCTTCAATGTTGTCTATCAACTGGAATGTAAGGTCGTAATTCTTGAGTGGCGCCTGTTGTTTCTGGAGGCCCAGAGGACCAATGATGACTACAGTGACGTTGATGTCAACCGGCATGAGTTCACCAGCATTTACTTTGGCTGGCACCGGGAAACCTTCCAACTTCAAATCAAGTCCCATACCATTGATGACACCTGTAGAAAGTAAAACTATGGTGAGCAATTACAACCATCCCAATCATCTTCTCAGTACTCCTACGATAACTAAAACATTAATTCTACCTATTATGTTTCATTTGACACATTGCTGGTAATACATTAAAGTGCAGTAACTTTCATGTTACAGGTGAAACAAGCAATACATACAGGTGTTTATGCAGCAGTGCATATACAAATAAAATTAGTACACAGTAAAATTTTGGCACATCAGCTAAAAGCTTGGTGTTGCATACCTAGTTTCCAGATTCCGTATGAAAAAGTTTAATACAAATCAGCAAGCAACATCTAAAGGAACTAGACCAAACTAGTTACTTGGCAGACATTTATGTCATGTTTGCATTCAGAGTATGACAGATATGTTAGTATTGCTTCGTATTGACTTGTTTAATCAGAAACAAAAACCATACCATACAAATGTAGCACACCGTTACAAGATATTACAACTTGTTGCATAATTAACATCAGTTTATTGTTTAAGGTAGTTGGCGTGGCTAGCGCGTCAGCAGATTTTTTATCTTCGTAGCATGCTAGGAAATATTGAACTGAACATCAACACCACAAATAATCACCCGGCACTAACGTCATATTTTGACAATCCATCCTTTAAAAACCAGTCCTTTTGGAAATGCCGATTTCTTAGAAACGCTGATGACGCTTCCACCTTAACGACCGCGAGTGCTACGATGTTTGAACCAGCTATATTTGTTCGCCGTAAAAGCAGAACATATTGTATGGTTACTGTGATTCCAGTACACAACAGTATTATATCTTCATAACTAAATCATGTCCTTAAACCAGCAAATGTCAGCGCTAACATAGTTTATTGTGCCTTTGAACCTATAAGTTATAATAACGGAAAATGACTGTGACCCCGACCTGGTGAGCGCAAATCAAAATAATCGTAAACACGCCCGGCCACGTGTTTATCAGATGGCTTGCGTAACCTGATATCGTAGATGACAACATGTTACAAATACATATTCAAGGCCCACTGTGGAAACAAATTAATACGTAAAACGCTACTGAAAATCGTCACATTTCAAGCATGATATGCGTATCTATCGACATTTCTGTTATCACTAACAATCAGGAAATGCTACCTAATTCAATTGTTTATAAAAACTACAACACTTACGACATTGCAATTTGGCATATGAGCGCATCTTACATGTAGGCAACTATACAAGGTTTGGAATTACGAATGGTGAAGTGTTTGTGTCAAAAATACACTGCGACTTTAGGCTGTCGTTCAACTTTTGCTTACTTCATTCACGGTGGTGTAAGTTGTTTATGTTAACCAAAATCAACCTTAAAGTTATCAGTAACACTGTCATACTTATATGTAGGTCATTTATTTCTTTGGGGATTTTCTCAAAACGAAATAATTTTGCATTTTGTGGCTGTTTTTTCATATTTACAAAAATGTTTTTAAAATCTTGTAACCATACAAATGAGACACTCAAAATGTCATTAATATGGAATATTATATAGTATTTCAACTATAATCTGTGAAGAAATGGTTAATTTATCTTAAAATCTTCTACTGAAACTACTCAATTCAAGACAAGCCTATAATAGCAGCCCCAGCTACCATAAGAATTACCATTAGAGCTCTAAATGTAGTGTAAACAGAACAGTCACGCTTGGAGACAATCACTAATGATGACATGACTAGGATTTGTTTTCCTAATGTTAATTTAGTGGAGCAACAACTGCAACATTTGCCTGCCACGATATCAGGCCATAATAGTTATAATAATGCTGGTTCTTGATATAGTGCTTTTTAAGTAAATAATTACAAATCAAGCAGTAAAATATTATATAAAAAATTTATGTAGCATAGGTGTCTTATATATCCAATACAAATAGCAGAACAAATATGTAACTTGTTAAAATACAACTTAAATCAATAAGTAATAACGATAATAAATAAATAGTCAAACTTGCAAAACAGAAGGTGGTATGGTAGATGACAGACCTTTGCATCCTTGGACGCTGAGAGGAAGTTTTATGTAGTTGTTTGTTTCGTCTGTTTCAGCAATCTCGTTGAGGTCGTCCAGAACCACCCACAGGTGCACGTCTGGGACGCCACACAGGTGGCGCCACTTGCTTGGGTTCAAGGGGACCTTGTCGAACAGGTCGAGCACCTTCGACCCCATGTCCACCGCTAACGTCTGTGTGATTGTGTCAGGTATGACATAATCGAGGTTCACACTACTATTATCCAACGTATCACTGTCTGAAATGGAAGATACAATGGCACATGATGAAAGTGTCATCACTGGGATTTACATTTTATTTCCTTTTATGGCCAACAAATGGGCACGATTTCAAATGTTTTGTCTAAAAAGGGGATGTGCCATGGAATACAATGTTACTTATGTATAAACAGTTAATATTGTGAATTTGACGGATCGAAAGAGAAGAACATGAATTTGAGAATGTCCTAACTTTTTTCAGTTCCTTTTTATTAAGTTCAATACGAGCCTATAAGAAATGATGTCAAAGATGCATCACATTAATTTCACTACTCCATCCGCTTAAGCATGGCCTGGTGCATGCTAGGACCAATAGTATAGCCTGAATGCAACCCTTTTTTTATTGTATTTCACTTGCGTACCAGTAAAACGGGGAATCAGAACGACTGCCATATTTAATAAGTTGGCATTTTGACGGGTTAAATTTTAAATCATATTCGGATGCAAATTCTAGACAGATATCACACATTTTGTTCAATGCATATATTGATGGAGCTATTAAAGATATATCATCTGCATAGCAGACAGCACCATAATACTTATGATCTATCATACAACCAAACCCAGACTTGCTGAGTCTTGTTAACAGTTCATCTACATATTATAGAAGATAAAATAGGGACAAAACCCCACCCTGCTTCACTCCATTGGTAGTTGAGAAATAATCTGACATATAAAGTAAACATCTCATTAGCAAGGGATAAATTCCTCTATCCATCGATAAATAAAAAATTATTTGACTTAATTTACTTTAACAGATTTATTATGTTGGAAATAGTTCACAGTTTCCATTAACGCAAAACTACATTTAGTTGTGGAGCTCTGAGGTTTAAAATCAAACTGTAAATCACTTGTTTTAAAAACATTTGTGGCAGTGACAGATTTCAAAACTAAAATCAAGCGATGAAGTGGTGTGGTATGCTTACTGGACACGAGTAACTTGTAGTGGAAGAGAGGCTTCTGTTTGTCATTGGTTGGCCAACCACTCTCGGCCTCCAACGATACTGTCAAGGTCATCTCAAGGACATCCTTTGAAATGTCGACAGCATTGCTCAACAGTTTCAGCGTTTTCACCTTTAGATCGGCAGTGGCTATAAATGGATAGAGAAACCTTGAATCTGTCAACCCATCTAAGTAAGCAACAGGAACACTATCTTCTGCACCTGTTTATTATTTACCATTTAGTGTTTTTTTATAATAAAAAAATATTTTAAAAGAATCATAGGAATTTGTAAAAAGTATCAGTTCAATTTCACCAGACATTTAAAATCCTGCTAGACCAGTGGCATACTATGGCCCAGGTGAGTTCAGCCGAACAGCAGATAGATTAATAATAAACTTCTATAGCACCTATATCTGTCTACTGCGTTGACACACCCCCGCTTACAGCCACTGTTGTCTTCCTGACACTCATCCTTATCTGTTACTGTATCTGTCTACTGCGTTGACACACACCTGCTCACAGCCACTGTTGTCTTCCTGACACTCATCCTTATCTGTCACTATATCTGTCTACTGCGTTGACACACACCCGCTCACTGCCAATGTTGTCTTCCTGACACTCATCCTTATCTGTCACTGTATCTGTCTACTGCGTTGACATACACCCGCTCACTGCCACTGTTGTCTTCCTGACACTCATCCTTATCTGTCACTGTATCTGTCTACTGCGTTGACACACACCCGCTCACAGCCACCGTTGTCTTCCTGACACTCATCCTTATCTGTCACTGTATCTGTCTACTGCGTTGACACACACCCGATCACTGCCACCGTTGTCTTCCTGACACTCATCCTTATCTGTCACTGTATCTGTCTACTGTGTTGACACACACCCGATCACTGCCACCGTTGTCTTCCTGACACTCATCCTTATCTGTCACTGTATCTGTCTACTGTGTTGACACACACCTGCTCACAGCCACCGTTGTCTTCCTGACACTCATCCTTATCTGTCACTGTATCTGTCTACTGTGTTGACACACACCTGCTCACAGCCACCGTTGTCTTCCTGACACTCATCCTTATCTGTCACTGTATCTGTCTACTGCGTTGACACACACCCGATCACTGCCACCGTTGTCTTCCTGACACTCATCCTTATCTGTCACTGTATCTGTCTACTGCGTTGACACACACCTGCTCACAGCCACCGTTGTCTTCCTGACACTCATCCTTATCTGTCACTGTATCTGTCTACTGCGTTGACACACACCTGCTCACAGCCACCGTTGTCTTCCTGACACTCATCCTTATCTGTCACTGTATCTGTCTACTGCGTTGACACACACCTGCTCACAGCCACCGTTGTCTTCCTGACACTCATCCTTATCTGTCACTGTATCTGTCTACTGCGTTGACACACACCTGCTCACAGCCACCGTTGTCTTCCTGACACTCATCCTTATCTGTCACTGTATCTGTCTACTGCGTTGACACACACCCGCTCACTGCCACCGTTGTCTTCCTGACACTCATCCTTATCTGTCACTGTATCTGTCTACTGTGTTGACACACACCTGCTCACAGCCACCGTTGTCTTCCTGACACTCATCCTTATCTGTCACTGTATCTGTCTACTGTGTTGACACACACCCGATCACTGCCACCGTTGTCTTCCTGACACTCATCCTTATCTGTCACTGTATCTGTCTACTGCGTTGACAAACACCTGCTCACAGCCACCGTTGTCTTCCTGACACTCATCCTTATCTGTCACTGTATCTGTCTACTGTGTTGACACACACCCGATCACTGCCACCGTTGTCTTCCTGACACTCATCCTTATCTGTCACTGTATCTGTCTACTGTGTTGACACACACCCGATCACTGCCACCGTTGTCTTCCTGACACTCATCCTTATCTGTCACTGTATCTGTCTACTGTGTTGACACACACCTGCTCACAGCCACCGTTGTCTTCCTGACACTCATCCTTATCTGTCACTGTATCTGTCTACTGTGTTGACACACACCTGCTCACAGCCACCGTTGTCTTCCTGACACTCATCCTTATCTGTCACTGTATCTGTCTACTGTGTTGACACACACCCGATCACTGCCACCGTTGTCTTCCTGACACTCATCCTTATCTGTCACTGTATCTGTCTACTGTGTTGACACACACCCGATCACTGCCACCGTTGTCTTCCTGACACTCATCCTTATCTGTCACTGTATCTGTCTACTGCGTTGACAAACACCTGCTCACAGCCACCGTTGTCTTCCTGACACTCATCCTTATCTGTCACTGTATCTGTCTACTGCATTGACACACACCCGATCACTGCCACCGTTGTCTTCCTGACACTCATCCTTATCTGTCACTGTATCTGTCTACTGCGTTGACACACACCCGATCACTGCCACCGTTGTCTTCCTGACACTCATCCTTATCTGTCACTGTATCTGTCTACTGCGTTGACACACACCCGATCACTGCCACCGTTGTCTTCCTGACACTCATCCTTATCTGTCACTGTATCTGTCTACTGCGTTGACAAACACCTGCTCACAGCCACCGTTGTCTTCCTGACACTCATCCTTATCTGTCACTGTATCTGTCTACTGCGTTGACACACACCTGCTCACAGCCACCGTTGTCTTCCTGACACTCATCCTTATCTGTCACTGTATCTGTCTACTGCGTTGACAAACACCTGCTCACAGCCACCATTGTCTTCCTGACACTCATCCTTATCTGTCACTGTATCTGTCTACTGTGTTGACACACACCTGCTCACAGCCACCGTTGTCTTCCTGACACTCATCCTTATCTGTTACTGTATCTGTCTACTGTGTTGACACACACCCGCTCACAGCCACCGTTGTCTTCCTGACACTCATCCTTATCTGTCACTGTATCTGTCTACTGTGTTGACACACACCCAATCACTGTCACCGTTGTCTTCCTGACACTCATCCTTATCTGTCACTGTATCTGTCTACTGCGTTGACAAACACCTGCTCACAGCCACCGTTGTCTTCCTGACACTCATCCTTATCTGTCAGTGTATCTGTCTACTGTGTTGACACACCTGCTCACAGCCACCGTTGTCTTCCTGACACTCATCCTTATCTGTCACTGTATCTGTCTACTGTGTTGACACACACCCGATCACTGCCACTGTTGTCTTCCTGACACTCATCCTTATCTGTCACTGTATCTGTCTACTGTGTTGACACACACCCGATCACTGTCACCGTTGTCTTCCTGACACTCATCCTTATCTGTCACTGTATCTGTCTACTGCGTTGACAAACACCTGCTCACAGCCACCGTTGTCTTCCTGACACTCATCCTTATCTGTCACTGTATCTGTCTACTGTGTTGACACACCTGCTCACAGCCACCGTTGTCTTCCTGACACTCATCCTTATCTGTCACTGTATCTGTCTACTGCGTTGACAAACACCCGCTCACAGCCACCGTTGTCTTCCTGACACTCATCCTTATCTGTCACTGTATCTGTCTACTGCGTTGACAAACACCTGCTCACAGCCACCGCTGTCTTCCTGACACTCATCCTTATCTGTCAATGTCAATGTTCTTCACTGTCAGCCACGTCACACTTGCCATGTCACACGTTACACTTGCCATGTCACATGTCAAACTTGTCATGCATAACATCTGACACATTGTGCTTGCGAACTTTGTATTTCCATTTAACAGCGGGGTTGGGTTCTATTAGACAAATCAACCAGGAATCAGCAACATAGAAAATGTTAATTATGGTAACTGCTCAAGAAATAATTACAATTGTAATAAAAATTACAGAAAAATTGGTTACATTATCTTCTATGTGTGGTAAAGCTGCTATTTAAATAACGCTTTAATCTAATATGGGTTGTGTTCTCTGTTCATATGTAGAAGCACAGCAAGAAGTCTGGCCATGTGAATATGTTTAATATATGTGCTGAACAATTTTTTTTATTTACAATGCAATGATAAAATAAATATTTCTAAGGACAATTATGCTAATTAGTGAGCACAATTCTGCTTACGTTTACAGCTTACAGCACGACCGATTACAACTGGTTATAACCTCCACCTGGCAAATGAGGTGCAAATTACCTGCTGAAAATTAATAAGTAGATTTGATCATCCGAGTCTTTAGGTAGGTGACTCTAAAACAATAATAATTAACTTCTATGGTGCCGAAATCCTCAGGAACCTGAGCTCAGAGGCGCAACAAACCAGAATCATTAAGCATTATCATGAACAGAGACACAAAAGTCATTGTCAGAAAGAGGGACAACTGAAGATTTCAGGTGTAAATGCCATTTGGAATAACAGCTGGAGAAATTGACTGATTTCACTAAGATTTAGGCAGCGAAGTCCTGCAGAGGATATGCAAATTGAAGAAGTGCTGTGTACATACGTGTCGTGCAGTCAGTGAATCGTAGCGGTGTCATCCTGACGTTGCCCCCAGGAGCAGCGACGCTCAGGGACGCCATCTCTGCACTATTGCCTTTCTTCATCTCCAGCCCCACATATCTGACTTGCTCACACAGGTGGACGTCAGAGAGGGAGAAACTACCATTGATGGCCAGAGAGACTGAGGCAGAAACAGTGGATAAGTATCAGTATATGTGCCAACCACAGCCTTAGTTATACTCTTGTACTGTAAGAAAGCATTATGCTCATAGCCATTAATCTTGGTTGCATTCTCACGCAACCATTATTCAACAAATGATATTGCACCTAAATGGTAAATGATGGAACTTGCTATTCAACTAGACCTGTTGTTGATTCCAGTTAATTCAATAATTACACATTATTTATAAAAAATTATTAAAAAAAATGTATTTGTATCATCCAATTAGAAAAATTGGATGATACTAACCGACCGAAATTTCATACAGGGAACCCCATTTGAAAACTTTCAATGATATCATGGAGATGATATTACCAATGTCATTATCTCACAAAGATTATCTTCTTTTTCCTTCCCAACCAACTTCCACATAATAACCAAAGGCTATGGGCCCACATATAAACAAAGGCTTTGGAATAATACACACAAGTTTAGACTGTACATACCTGAGGGGGAACTGCTGAAGTCATTAGACAGCCCAGTGACAGGGGTCAAGCCACCAGTTGTACTGGCCATCCAGGCAGCATCAATACTTCCTGGGGTCATTTCTCCCACAGCAAACATGTTTTCATCATACACCTGGACAGGGAACAATAGCACTCAATATCTTCTTTGTGTCTCGACAGTGCAATACTTAGTGTAGCAGGCAACCACAAAGACAATCAGAGCAGAGCAGGAATTGGTATACATTGCCTCAGGAGCTGCACAAATGACAGACCAAATCAAATCAAATTTTTTTACTCGTTTCTATTATGTATTGTTACAACATAAATCATTTCCTATAAATGACCCATTTCCAAATGAACAACATCTAGCAAAAAAACTATCCTCTCTCCTTGCTGTTCATCCTACATCAGAACTAAAAAAATAGGGTTCCCAATCTTTTTGTAACATAAAATACCATATCATTCCACGACCATTTTCCATGACCAAGATATCGTCAATGTGTCACATGAAATTGCCTCATGCTTCATTCCAGATTAGTCTGAATTGAATCTACAATGTTTTCATATGAAACTGCTGAATGGTAGTTTACCATTCACCAAAATATAGATAAAATAAAACATCCTTTCCAAAATTCATATTTTTTTACAACACCCTATGACTTTTTTTTGACAATTTTTTTTAATCCATGCCTTTCTAGGATTTCCATGACTAGTAGGAACCCTGTAAATACGCATAAACATAACCGTTGTTCATCCCTACAAGATGAGGAAACAGTTGCAATGAGCTCACCTTGATGTCGAAGGTGTAGTGCACTTGGCTGCCACTAGCTGGGGCTGCTGGACAGTCCCTGAGACAGGTGACCAGGACCTCCATGGACACAGAGGACAGCTGGCCAGCAGGCAGCTCTTGGGCAGACATCAGGTGAAACTGACTCATTGAGAAGACAGCTGCAGTGATAGAAACAAGTCATGCCGATGTGGTTCTGGTCGCTAACTTACACACAAGTTCTGGTTGAAATAAACAATGATGCCAAACAGAGCCACACACAAGTTTAACCATGCTGGTTGACGCATAAAGATTTGTGGCTAGGCCTTCATTTGTGTTTGGCGAACAGAGCTAACTACAGAGCTAACTACAGAGTTAACTACAGAGCTAACTACAGAGTTAACTACAGCGTTAACTACAGAGCTAACTACAGAGCTAACTGCAGAGTTAACTACAGAGTTAACTACAGAGCTAACTACAGAGTTAACTACAGAGCTAACTGCAGAGCTAACTGCAGAGTTAATTGCAGAGTTAACTACATAGCTAACTACAGAGCTAACTGCAGAGCTAACTGCAGAGCTAACTACAGAGTTAACTGCAGAGCTAACTGCAGAGCTAACTGCATAGCTCACTGCAGAGCTAACTGCAGAGCTAACTACAGAGCTAACTACAGAGTTAACTACAGAGCTAACTACAGAGCTAACTACAGAGCTAACTAAAGAGCTAACTACAGAGCTAACTACAGAGTTAACTACAGAGCTAACTACAGAGCTAACTACAGAGCTAACTACAGAGCTAACTAAAGAGCTAACTACAGAGCTAACTAAAGAGCATAGAAGCTTGGAGAAGGTTTGCATTACATCTGAATGGTACTATTCTCATTTTGTAGTATGATCCTTGTATTCAGCCTATGCAATAACTTCTTCAAAATTATGTATAACTTGCTAACTTACACAGCACCTGGCACAGGGGAGAGGTTTCCCTGGAAAAGGAGACCCCAGACCGCGGGTAAACATGTCACCTGTCACAGATTCACAGGTCTCATATTTGACATAATACTAAATTGGGACGGATGCACATAAACTCCAATGAAAAATCTACTTAGACACGAATACATAACAAAACCGACACCTACTCTATGTTGGTTTACTGCTACAGTTACTAGTGACAGACACAATGTGACTCACCTGGGTTGCTGCAGCTGACAGTGACCGGCGCACTGGCTATGTTATTCATCTCATCCACCTCCTGCACTTTGTCGCTTGGATCCAGTACAACTAGCAGATAGACAGTCCCACAGAACTTGTCAGCAATGTCACTGGGCAGGGTATATGTGTCACTCAGATTAATGGCGTCATCAGAGGCAGACAGTGGTGATGAGAAAGGCTTGCCTTGGGGGATCTTGTAGTTGAGACTAAGATCCGAGGCTGGGTGAAACTGTTCGTCAGTGGACAGCCACAGCGAGTAGGTAAATGGGTCTGATTGAGACGGAAAGGGCAAGAGTTAGTCATGTTAATGCAAACATTATTGTTATCTTATAATCTCGTCATTTTATCATCATTTAATTAAAAACCTTTATGTAGTTAGTTTCAGATAAATATTTTGATTTATTATTTATCAAGTATCACCTGCCTTCATTGTTCAGATAACACAAGAATCTAAACTGTCAAAAGTGCTACTAAACAAAGACCTATTCAAGATGTTAAGTAGTCTGAAACATATCCCCTACCTAGCGTGAGACCTGTCCCCACAGTAGCAGCCACTTTCAGAGTGAAGGCTTTCCCACTGCCAACAGTCAACTCAGCCACAGACAAGTCAAGTTCCGCTGCAGAGATCACAACAAGTATAATGTATATTATCTTATAATTTTACCTACAACTCAGGAGATATATCTGAAAACCAGCCTACATTAATGAAATGAAATGAAATGAAATTAAATTAGCTAGAGCACAAACAATGTATTCAATTATAGCGCCAAATCTATTCAATTCAATTTATTCTGTGACATATTCTGAAATAAAGAATAAAAACTGATAATTACAACCTTTGTACTGTGTACAACCTCTGTATAGTGTACAACATGTACAGTGTGCACCTCTGTATAGAGAACAACCTTTGTACAGTGTACAACTTTGTGTACAGTGCACAACTTTGTGACTGGGAAGATGTGTCAGTAGTGGTCAGGTTGTAAATATGATTACGAATAACTGGTACCTATATCTATTTACAGTAAATAAGCACGTCTAGTTTGACCAATTTTTCTGCCAGAATTTCAAAGTTTCAGTTTTAGTAATCACACTTTTGATTTGTACATGTGCAAAACACCAACAGGAATCCCTTTTATGGGTAGAGTTGTCTAGTGTATGATCCATTCATGATACAGAAGTCGCACACTGAATTAAGAGTAACTCATGGGTGTCGAATTTCTCACAAGAAACACCTATACTGGTTGACAGCCTTCACACTGCAGTGTTGACAGCATTCACATTGCAGTGTTGACAGCCTTCACACCACAGTGTTGACAGCATTCACACCACACTGTTGACAGCATTCACACTGCTGTGTTGACAGCATTCACACCAGTGTTGATAGCATTCACACCAGTGTTGTCAGCATTCACACAGCAGTGTTGACAGGATTCACACCAGTGTTGACAGAATTCACACCACAGTGTTGACAGTATTCACACCACAGTGTTGACAGCATTCACACTGCATTCTTTACTTTCTCATAAATCTCTACTCACCCTGGCACTTGAGGGGGAGGGGAATGGCGTAGTAGTTGTTGTCCATTGCCTCCTCCAGGAGGGGCTGCCGGGATGCTGGTAGAACCCCAACTAGCAGGTACTTGTGTGTGGCACAGGAAGCTGCAGGGACTGTCAGGTTGACTGACAAGTCTTGTAGGGTGATCGTTTCTCCAGCCTTCAGTCCATTGTTTATCAGTAGTTGAGTGTCTATTGGAGCAGAACATTCACAATAAACTTCGAGTTCAGAGGCGTAACAAAACAGAATTGTTGATTAAAAATGTAGTAAAGGAAATCATAAACTGGTGATGGCAACAGAATTTCTGTTTTATTATTTTCACAAACCACCCCAGAGTTCATGATTTTGATCAAAAAAAATGTGTACTCATCTGAAATTGTTTCTATAAGCTGACAACTCGAAGATTTAATACGACAAAATTATAACTAAATAGATAATTATTACTATTTAGTAACAGCGATGATAAAGTACCCTATCGCACAAACATAGCAAGGAAGTATGGACAATGAGCAAGTTTATATTAGGGAATTAGAATTTTTTTTTATTTATAAATTTTTTATTGTAAATGCCTGATTCTATTTTTAGAGTTATGCGTTGTCAAAATAAATTTGATTTGATTTGAGTATAACATTATACATTATTATATCCTCTCACTGTTCTTATTAGGTTTTTGTAAAAAAATTTGTTCTGTTTATTTGTACTTGTGAAGGGTTACAATGAACTGTTTTATTTTATTTGAGCAGTGGAGAACACCACATACAGCAAATGTCTCCAGTCACATTCACATGTCACCAATCACATTCACATGTCACCAGTCACATTCACATGCCACCAATCACATTCACATGTCACCAATCACATTCACATGTCACCAATCACATTCACATGTCACCAATCACATTCACATGTCATCAGTCACATTCACATGTCATCAGTCACATTCACATGTCACCAGTCACATGTCACCAATCACATTCACCTGTCACCAATCACATTCACATGTCACCAATCACATTCACATGTCACCAATCACATACCACATAAGTGCACAATCGCTACCAGCTATCGCTGTCAAATGTACTCACACACTGCAATTTATTCAAAATCATGAAACCTAAACTCCTATCACCAACACGATGCAGCTGAAACTGACCTGTTGGGATGGTCACTCTACCCAGGTCAGTGTCCAGCAACGGATGAAAGGTCAGATCTTCTGACAATGCTGCAAACACCTGCATAGGTGCTACATCGTTGGGCATGACATCATTGACGGCAACGTTGGTGACAGCCATGGAGAAGTGGACAGTGGCCAGTTGGTCTTGCCAGATGTAGGTGGACTGCTCCAATTGAATGTCCACCAACTGGTACAGATCTGCAACAGATTACCTTCCATTTAAGGACGACTGACCAATATATTAATCAGGTGCCAATGACAGCAATAAGTCACACGTTTGAGGAAACACTGATATTTTGTGAACAAATGATATTTGATTAAGAAAATGGTCATAGTAGAGGTTACTCAAAAAAGACACAGCACCTCTTGTGGATAGTCTAAAACTACATTGGTCAAAACACAAAAAACAACTAAAAATATTTGTTAGGTGTCTAACTGTTTATTTTAATCACATTTTTTAGTCAGTCATGTATATAGACATACCACAACATGTAATCTTAACCGACTATAGCTTTTAAAAGACCAAAGGAAACTTAAACCACGTGCATTTCACAAACATCTTGTCAATATGTATGTATTCAATTATGATTGTATCTCGGATACATAAACTTACATTCTACATTCATATCATATCCTCATTTTGGAAATGTCATGTCAATGGAGCGACACACTGTCTAAGGTTACCACATCGTCAACTACACGCCCGCCCTCAAACCAGATCAATTATCATGGCAATACACAGTGTGGACCTACCATTGCGACAGTCAATGTGCACTTTGGTGACAGCAACGTTGTTTCCCCTAGTTACTTCTTCCACCCTCGCAGTGTCGTCTATCAGGGCCAGAATATACATGGGGCCACACACGCCCTTTGGGATTGTAACTCCTGAAATAATAAATCATGAATGCTTGATTTTCTACAACATTTTCCCGTGTTGGCCTCTCCTCAATATTCATCCCGACGAGATATGTCACTATATAAATAAAAACTCCACTTTTAATATATTTGTTTTCAGCATAACCATAACCAGCACTTATAGAAATATTATAATAACTTTGTATTTCTGTGAAAACATTCATACCTGTTTGTTTTACCTTTTATTTTGTTCTATTAATTTCACAAGTACACAAATAAACATCATTGATCAAATTTTTCCATGACAAAAAGTAGGTTTAACAAGGCTGCTATGCAAAGCCACAAGCTCCAAATAGTTAGTGGAAAAGGAATTTTTCATAGCATGTATAGTCCACCCTTATCAAATACATCAATTTTATATTTGAACACATTCACACTGCTAACATTAACTCACAATCATTAGATAATTTGTTCCATCCATTTATCGTCCTCTGTGAGAATGAGTACTTTCTCATGTCCTACCTACACTGTTTCTTAACTAATGCTGCTTTGTGTCCTCTGGTTCTACTGCCTTCTTTAAGTTTGGAAAACATATTTTTATCAATATATTCATAAACTTTTATCATGTAACACCAACGTGGCAATATATCTGCCTTACTACAGACCTGATGTGACATCAACAAGAGTGAAGGGAGAGTTGGCAGGATCAGCTCCCTTCTGCAGGTCTCCGGCCGTGCTCTCAGTGAGTGAGTACTCCAGTCGCACATCCTCCTCAGACAACACAGCATCATCAGATGCAAAGAAAGCAAAGGTGAATGGAGATACAGGGGGAGTGCCAAACATTGGTGGAATAGCCTCTCCACTGAGATTGAACTGCAGAGAGAAAGCATTCGGTCGCAGTGTGCTGAGACTGGGACCTCTGAGGAAAGACAGGTGTGTGGCTACGAGATCTCTCTTCACTGCTGCAACAGAGAACCACTTCAATCCGACACATAGCTTCCCAACAGGCGACTGATATGGTTTATATCTCTCCTATTTAATGTTTTCTCCACAATTTTGCTCATTTGATTAATTTGGTGATGTCTTCTATATTTTCAGTTGATTTGAAGCAGTTTAATTTTTCAATTATACATTTCAGGTATTTGTATTAATGTTGCACATCATATATAAGAGTATGAAATGTGTGACTGACTGATATTGAATCGGGCAAATATGTGAGATTCAAGTCATGACATTATCATTATCTGTCAAGAAACTTGTTGTATTCTTTCCAAATATTTCAAATGATTCACTCCATAGCAACATCAGTCCACCGACGAAGACCGGGTGATTAGGTTGAAATATAAAAAAATACAAAAGTTTATCTCGCATGTTTTAAAAATGATCATCTTATCACAAAAAACTTGATTATAAAGGTGATGTATTCTGACATAGATGTTGCACCTACCTGTGGAGCACGGGTACTGAAACTTGACCATGTTATTGTCTGCCACTCCATCACCAGACAGTCGTAGCTGCACGTGCACTGTGGTGTGGCCGTCATCCCCACACTGACCCTGGGGCAGGGTCAGATTGCCTCTCATCTTGTAGGTCCTACATCAATGAAGACATCATTTAATAGGTAAAGGCAAGTTCTTATACTGCGTATCCAGTTGTGGACCACTCAAAACACTTTACACTTGACACCCTCGCAGACCTGTTTATTCGAACACAAACTTTAATACTTCTCTGGGAAGCATTCAGCCATGCTGCAATTACTGCAAGAAGACTATTCGTTTATATATCCACCACTGCCTATTGCCTGGTTCTCATTTATACTGAACTGAGGCAACTTGGAGTGACCAAAATTACCCAAGCTTCAAAACAAGAGGAGCAAGAGGATTTGGATACAGGTTCTCTCGATTGAGTCCTATGTTCTAAGCACTACATTACCATTTGGATACAGGTTCTCTCGATTGAGAGTCCTATGTTCTAAGCACTACATTACCATTTGGATACAGGTTCTCTCGATTGAGAGTCCTATGTTCTAAGCACTACATTACCATTTGGATACAGGTTCTCTCGATTGAGAGTCCTATGTTCTCAGCACTACATTACCATTTGGATACAGGTTCTCTCGATTGAGAGTCCTATGTTCTAAGCACTACATTACCATTTGGATACAGGTTCTCTCAATTGAGAGTCCTATGTTCTAAGCACTGCATTACCATTTGGATGCAGGTTCTCTCGATTGAGAGTCCTATGTTCTAAGCACTACATTACCATTTGGATATAGGTTCTCTCGATTGAGAGTCCTATGTTCTAAGCACTACATTACCATTTGGATACAGGTTCTCTCGATTGAGAGTCCTATGTTCTAAGCACTGCATTACCATTTGGATACAGGTTCTCTCGATTGAGAGTCCTATGTTCTAAGCACTGCATTACCATTTGGATACAGGTTCTCTCGATTGAGAGTCCTATGTTCTAAGCACTACATTACCATTTGGATACAGGTTCTCTCGATTGAGAGTCCTATGTTCTAAGCACTACATTACCATTTGGATACAGGTTCTCTCGATTGAGAGTCCTATGTTCTAAGCACTGCATTACCATTTGGATACAGGTTCTCTCGATTGAGAGTCCTATGTTCTAAGCACTACATTACCATTTCCACGAACAGTTTTTCCAAGCGATGCTGTCACTTTATCAAGTTGAGAACTTTCTGCCATTTTGATATAAAGGTTTGTACACATGTGCCTAGATTAAACCATTTTATAAGACTAAATTGCAGGCAAATGAGTGGATCTAGAAGAGCTTGAGGCATAGCAGTACATGACACAATGTTCTGCTCAACACTGTCACAAGACTGTTGATAAGAAGTTCTTCCATTCATTCAAGAGAGAGATTGCTTTCAATTCTATTACACTGCTCTCCTCCAAGCAGTAGTACCATATGTACATTCCCAGAAGTTTTACAAATAATTCAGTAACAAGATTTAACAAGATTACCATCCACAGCAAAGGCCCGGATGGCAAGTGTAACCTGCCCTCTTGGAGATATTTGTCAACGTTGTTTTTAAACATATTCATGCTGCTGGCAGTTAAACAATCTGTAGATGATTTGTTCAGTTCACTGACTGTCCTGTGTGAGAATGAGTACTTCCTGATTTCTAGTCTACACTGATCCTTCACTAATGTTACCTCGTGTCCTCTAGTGAGAAAAAATATTTCTATAAATATTTTCATACCCATTCAATATTTTACAAACTCCTCTTAACCTCCTTGTCTCTAGGGTTATTAAACCACAATCTTTTAGGCGTTCTTCACAACTAAGGTCTCTCAGTTGTTGAATTATTTTAGTTGCTCTCCTCAGTTTTCGTTCAAGTGTATCTATATCCTTCTTTGTAACTAGCGTAGTTGTACTGCTAAATTTTACTTTGATCCTTCATTTACAAAACTGCATACACTGTGTGCACCCCATAACTACAACTGAATCACACATACAAATATATTCTCTGTTTCTGGCTACAGAGCCAGGTTAATGCAACTCACCGGGTCTGGTCAGCCTGAGTGAAGCCAAGACCCCAGGAGGGAGAGATTTCACCACCACTCTCTGTCCACTTGTTGCTAACTGTCACTAGAGACTGGGGACTTGACCCATCTGGGGTTCGGGTGCTGCTCAACACGAAACTAAGTTTGTTCTTTGCCGTTCCAATATTGCAGTCGCTCTTGGAGCAGGTGACGATCACGCTGAGATCAAATGTCAGGGTTGTGTCTTGTACCATTACTCCGCCCCAGATGGAAAGCTCTGGGTTAGACAGGCTGAAGTAATCTAGAAAGTAAACAAGGAAAATATGAGCGTAAAATAGTCTCGATTAGAAAACAAAGTTTATGCATACTGGTGTCACAAATAAATTCAGTGTTTAGAACTTCAGCTTTTTCAAAAAAAGAACCAAACTGTCTAATTAAGTTATATTCAATGTCATGGTTCGACTAAATTAAGAACTATCCCAAGATTGTGAATAAAATGAAAGAATACTCCAATGTAAGCAAATCAATATTTCCAACTGAAGACATGTTTTCCTGGCTTGGCGTTTCTTCGTAGCATTCAATATTTGCAGATTCCTCCTGGTGACACGCTTGCACTAACTGACCAGTCACTTGCACTAACTGACCAGTCTTTTGCACTAACTGACCAGTCACAGACTCAGAAATGACCCTTGATTTGAGAATATGCCAATCAGTCCTTGATTTGCAACTTCTCAAACATAGATTCTTAGAAACTTTTTTAACCAAACATTGAAAGACTGTGACACTGATGAATTGACAATCCTATTGTCCATCAAGTACTGCTGTCAAGAATGATCCAACCCATTTTACTCACCGCTGGGACAAATTATGGTGACCTGTTTGTGTCCAATGTTGTTGCGTTCACTAATCTCCGGCACTTCGAGGTCCGAGTCAAGAACAAGGAACAGGTGTATCAGCCCACAGTAGCGCTTCTCTGTTGGCACCACAATGGCCAGCGCCTTTGACACCACTTTGTGCATGTCTGTTTTCCCAGGCTCCTGGGCTGTTGAAAATGACAGTATAATAGTATCACAAAGTAGTGACAGGAAGACATATTACATGCAGTGAAACCTCAAACCATTCTTCATATATCTATTTTATTTGGTTACCCAATTTTTTTTTACACACTGTAAACTGCTTCATTATTCCGTGATTCACCACTCGGCATGCTTCATTAATCTAGTCCAAATCCGTGGGAACCTAAGTGTGTCTGCAAACAAGGTTCCACTGTATATCCGAGCAATGCCCACTAATGGAAACCTGCAATATGCACAAACTTTGGTGAAATAATCAAAACTGTAACTAACTCTTGGTGGAATTTGATAGAAAAAACAGACTATTCATTAAATGGTATCTACTTTATTTGCTAGAATGTGTCATAGAATAATTTGTGGTTTATGTTTTAATGTATGTAACAGTTTTAATGTACAAATCTAAAATGTAGCACTTCCTTTTATAATATAAGATGCAATATATTATGCCAGTTATTGTTTTTAACTTTATACAATATATTTAAATATTAAAGTATAATATTATTGAAACTCTCTACATAGAGGGAAATACGCCACTGCAGTAATGCTGAATTTAAGTGGTAAACTGGCCAGATGTGATACAATAATTACCCAATTCATTGCTGATCTGGACGAGTTTCATGTCCTCGTCCTTGCTGAAGACATTGTCCTGGGAGAGGTATATGGATGAAATGAAGTCCCTCGGGTTGAGACTGTCAGTGGCCGACCCCAAGCTGACCTCTATGTTCTGTTCCACGTCCATGGTCCCGGGCACCGTCAACAGCTTTGGCACTAGGAAGGATTCCAGGCGCAAGTCTCTCTGCTCTGTACAACGCAAACAAGACAGAAATCAAAAACATAAATCACAACTGCTGTATAACACCCACAAAGAAAGCACACTTAAATTAATATACTAACAAACAAAACAGATCAACTGCTATCACTCCATCATTGCATAATTAAATTTGTTTTAATTTAATAATTACATATCGAGTGTTATCACTACATACAGTAGTCACAGTCTTATAAGGTAACCCCTACTGCTAAGGTGGAATGGCCTCATAAGAGGAATTATCAATGGAACACTTATTTGCTGCATGGCTAGGTGGTCTCTGGTGAGAGGGGCCTTATACAAAGGGACCATTGTATCACAACCTTCCACATTTCTCATCTGTCATTTGGTTCACCTATTCCATGATACATATCTATTAACCATTCTGTTAAATCTAGTCTCACAGGTGAGTCTGTGTGTGTATTCACCCCTGGAGGTGGCACAGGTGGAGACAGCACAGAGCAGGATGCTTAGATGTGCCTCTGAGCTTGGTTTCCATGGATAAAGGTGGAAACAAAATTGTCTTATTATTATTACATTATTAAAACGAACGGTAGAGAAGCTTAGAGTTGAGATTGGAGAGAAGCATCAAGTCAGCTTACCAGCTGCAGGCTTGCACTGTTTCTGGCTGGTGGCATATGCTTCACAGACTGATGATGGTGATGCATCGGACGTCCACTCGATACACACCAGTAGATGGGTCATGCCATTGCATACACTCTCTGTGAATGCGTCACCATTGAGGTAGCCCTGCAATCAGTGGTGAATAATGACACATATGTCCACTGGACACCAACACCCTTAGTCACCTTCTACACCATCAGGCACTGGACACCAACACCCTTAGTCACCTTCTACACCATCAGACAGTGGACACCAACACCCTTAGTCACCTTCTACACCATCAGACACTGGACACCAACACCCTTAGTCACCTTCTACACCATCAGGCACTGGACACCAACACCCTTAGTCACCTTCTACACCATCAGACAGTGGACACCAACACCCTTAGTCACCTTCTACACCATCAGGCACTGGACACCAACACCCTTAGTCACCTTCTACACCATCAGACACTGGACACCAACACCCTTAGTCACCTTCTACACCATCTACACAAACTATGGTGGATGACTGCGTAAAGTTGGATGTAAGAAAGGGAGAGGTCGAGGACAAGTGGAGGGAGAAGGCTGTCAATAGGGAGAAGTGGAAAGGGATAACAGTTGGGGCGGTGCAGCAGTACAAGAACTAGTCTCACCCCTTTATAAAGGGAGCAAGGAAAGGGATAACAGTTGGGGCGGTGCAGCAGTACAAGAACTAGTCTCACCCCTTTATAAAGGGAGCAAGGAAAGGGATAACAGTTGGGGCGGTGCAGCAGTACAAGAACTAGTCTCACCCCTTTATAAAGGGAGCAAGGAAAGGGATAACAGTTGGGGCGGTGCAGCAGTACAAGAACTAGTCTCACCCCTTTATAAAGGGAGCAAGGAAAGGGATAACAGTTGGGGCGGTGCAGCAGTACATGAACTAGTCCCATCCCTTTATAAAGGGAGCAAGGAAAGGGATAACAGTTGGGGCGGTGCAGCAGTACAAGAACTAGTCTCATCCCTTTATAAAGGGAGCAAGGAAAGGGATAACAGTTGGGGCGGTGCAGCAGTACATGAACTAGTCCCATCCCTTTATAAAGGGAGCAAGGAAAGGGATAACAGTTGGGGCGGTGCAGCAGTACAAGAACTAGTCTCACCCCTTTATAAAGGGAGCAAGGAAAGGGATAACAGTTGGGGCGGTGCAGCAGTACAAGAACTAGTCTCACCCCTTTATAAAGGGAGCAAGGAAAGGGATAACAGTTGGGGCGGTGCAGCAGTACATGAACTAGTCTCACCCCTTTATAAAGGGAGCCACAAGGAAGACCACAAATATCCTTAGTCACCTACAACATATACACAAACTGTGCTACATCCTATGATGAGCTTACTCAGTTGATCAAAGCACCACCCACCTGTAGATTTATCAGGTTGTATTCTGCACCACTCTCCATTGCCTTGTAGTATGCCTCTGGTAAGTTCTCCAGAGCTCTTGGACTGATGTCTGTCTGTGTGCCTGATCCCATGGTGTCGGAGCTGCTCGCATACACCTTGATGACATAGTTGGGACTGGTGGAAGTGGGTAGGGGGAGGTCCACACCAAGGTTCTGCAGGGAGAAACTGAAGGAGACAGGGGAGGAAAACCCTGGCCACAGGAGTTCTGGGATTGTCACATTAAGATCTCGCATCCGCAGTGTTCCTGCAAATATATTACTCAATTATAAGTATTTCTGAAAGTAAAATTAGTTAAGTTTTTCTCCTAATGCTAAGTTGTTGGGGAAACCAAAAATCTGGCCTCTAAGTGGGAAGTGATCCTCCCAGGAAACAGGGTTTTTACAGGGCTGACACATGCATGCCCTATTGTGTCACATTCTTTATTCCACAACAGTAACTCTACAAAATACTATAATACAACATAGCAGAGCTGTCAGTGTTATACACCTGACAAAGAACACCCTTACAATAATGAGTATTTTGTAATGAATTAATTTCTAGTAAGCAAGATAATCAGTAATCAAATATAGCGATCATACAAACACAGTATTCTAGCCATTTCTAATATGGATTCTGGCAAACCATTGTCATGTTTTTAATGAATTTATATTACTTAACACTATCGTGCACTTTTCACTTTGTCAAAATTTGTAAAAACATTTATATTAAAGGTGCTTAATCAATTAGATTTTTTGGCTAGTCTCATTTCAAATTAATTTTGCAAAAAACCAAACCTACCTAGTATCCACTGCAACATGCTAGCTCATTTGTGCAACTTTTGTATGTAGTGAAATCATCAGACAAACCATTAAATTAGTTAATGTTAACTGAAGTGAAAATAGAATTGCTAAAAAAGAAATACTGTAACTTTGTCATGTGACCGGCGAGAGGATGGAAGTCACGCCCATGCAGCATTGACCCACAAAGTGCTAACCATTTTGGATATCCACTATTTTTATCCTTACCAGATCTAATGACTAAAGTCAATTCTTTCAACGATCTGAACAAAAATAGGCATTTTATTATTAAATCGACTGTGGATGTTACATAAACAATAGACACACTACATATTTGGACACCAATAAACCGGATTTTTTATAGACTAAATCAGTTGAAGAAGCAGTTTTAATAATAAAACTTTTTTGTAGTGCATAAATCCTCAGAGGTACAACATCAAAAACGTATTGAAAAACATCTCTGAGCAGCTTGCAGTAGACTCACCTCCATCACAAATCAAGACAATCGGTGTTGCAAACTCGTTGTTATTCCCGGACTTCTCTTCAACGTCTGCAACAAGAAATGGACATTCCATAACAAATGTCGAAACAACAACCAAAACACACAATATATATATAATTTACCATTATTAACAGAACACATGCACAAGCACATTCAGTGTTTAATAAGATTTAACAAGACTGCCATCCAACACCACAGACTCCAGGTGGCAGACTGTACAAGACTGCCATACAACACCACAGACTCCAGGTGGCAGACTGTACAAGACTGCCATCCAACACCACAGACTCCAGGTGGCAGACTGTACAAGACTGCCATCCAACACCACAGACTCCAGGTGGCATACTGTACAAGACTGCCATCCAACACCACAGACTCCAGGTGGCAGACTGTACAAGACTGCCATCCAACACCACAGACTCCAGGTGGCATACTGTACAAGACTGCCATCCAACACCACAGACTCCAGGTGGCAGACTGTACAAGACTGCCATCCAACACCACAGACTCCAGGTGGCAGACTGTACAAGACTGCCATCCAACACCACAGACTCCAGGTGGCATACTGTTCAAAGGAAGCTATGGACGTACAAAGATTGCAGTTATTGTTTATTTATTCATGGTTCACCTTAGACTACATACCTGCTCTGATGTCACATTCCCTGCCTCTATTAGTAGACGTGGACATACCAAGTGTTTCTCAGAGCATTTTTCAAGCCACACCAGCACAACAAAACATTGATCAAACAAATCTTTGCTGAAATATATCTGCCAAGTTCAAGATAACAACAGAAATTAACATCAACATACATCACCAACAGACAATGAACTAATTAAGTTAATCATATTTGATACATACCAGTGCTGACGGCGTAGATCACATAAGCAGGTCCACAGTATTTGTCATAGACAGTAGTGTCTGGTATGACAAGGGGGGGACCGCTGAGGTAGAGCACCGTCTCCCCCAGAGGTAGGACCCTGTCTAGTTCTTGCTTCACTCGACCGTAGCCAAACCCATCATAGGTCAACTGTAATCAAAGTTTGTTTAATCTTGTCACCAGCATGTCCACAAAGCAGCTCTTCTGTAAGTCGTCATATTACACAGGTCCATCCTCTATTCGACATTTCCACTTGTCTTTTTTCAGTCTCATATTCACAATGAAAACAAACCTATCCAATATCCACGATGGCATGTTAGCTCATTTGTTATCTCATGTTAGCTCATTTGCATAACTGAAATCATTGAACAGACTATTAAATAGTTTTTTCACCTGGTCCACATTCTGCGCAAAAACTGGCAAAAATAGTCCGACTCCATATACTGTATATATATTGCATGCAGCTACTCAGACTTTCACAAGTTTATTTTGAACATCAATAAACCTGATTTGTGGCTAAATAAAACGAGGAGCGAGATTTAACCATGACATCACGTGTAGTGGACAAACGATCCCACTTAACTTGACAACAATTAAAATAAGTTTCCTGTAACAGGGCTGCCTTTTTACCAAAAATAATTCCTTAATACCCATGCATAACCCCTGGACATTATTCAATTGAATTTGCCCCATGTTGTAGTTAACGTTGCATTGAATAACGGGCGTGTCAGATTATAACACATGCAGTGTTTAATTTTCAGTAGTTTTTGTTTCCGTAATACGGCAGTAGTTTCTGTAATGTCGTAATCTGCATCGTATTATATGTTATATTGTCAGTTTCTGAGAAATATTTTATGTGTCTGCCCACATTTCAGGACAATTCCACCAACATATGTTCAAAACTGGCTGACAGTGCAATACTGTGCACATAGCATGTTGTGTTGGTTACCTGAGTATCTGTAGCTGTATCAAGTCTGTCATTCAGTGAGAGATAAAATGCAGACTGAAATGGCAAATTGCCAGCCGTGGTACTACCCCTGAGGGCAACCTTCACCTGGAGGTCAAATGGGGTATTCTTGTTTCGCACAACACGTTCATTCTCCAGAGCAAACCAAACTGGTTGCACATCTTTGGTTTCTGGAAGAATACAGCATGGTCAATTATCTCTATATCTACAGTTGTCTCTCAAGGTAGCACATCATGTTATGCGGGTATCAGTGTCTGTCTTTGATGTCCAGAACCACCACTCCTAAAAATAAGACAAATTTGTAAAAAAAATTAAATGACCCACCACAGGGACACACCAACTCTCTTTAGTCTAAACATCAAGGGCATAGTTCACACCCCTTTAGATCAATCTTCCATACAATGTCATAAGGGGATTTTCAGTTGTAACATTCTAATTGTTACTTACTTATCCTCTTCATGCTGTAGTTGGTGCATAAGAGTACTAAACTGTGACAATATACAGACTTTATAAGAAACAATCAAACCGTTATTGGAATACAATATAGGCATGCTAAAATAACATTAGTATTTAAGTTTAATTAATTATTTGTTAAAGTTCTGGCAAGGCAATCAGGAGTGGCCATAAATTATACTGGATTAGAATGGCTGAAAAATGTATGAGTCTACAGGTAGACACACAACTGTTATTGTCAACCCTGCACATGTCAACCCTGCACATGGGCTAAGGGATTGTGAGAAAACCATGGTATATACTGCTGCAATATATATATATATATATATATATATATATATATATATATATATATATATATATATATATATATATATATATATATATATATATATATATATATATATACAGGTCTAGGTATATATATATATATATATATATATATATATATATATATATATATATATATATATATACAAACCTAGACCTGGGGTTTCCAAACTGAGGCCAAGGGCCAGTGGAGGGTGCCATGTGGTTCCCGAAGACAAGGACCCTTGGAGGGGTGTCATGTGGTTCAAAGAAGGCAAGGACCCGTGGATGGGGCGCAATGTGGTTCCAGAAGGCAAAAGACCCATGGAGAGGCGCCATGTAGTGCCAGATGTCAAGGACCGTGGAGGGGTGCCATGTGGTTGAAGAATGCAAGGACCTTGGAAGGGGTGCCATGTGGTTCCAGAATGCAAGGACCTTGGAAGGGGTGCCATGTGGTTCCAGAACGCAAGGACCTTGGAAGGGGTGCCATGTGGTTCCAGAATGCAAGGACCTTGGAAAGGGTGCCATGTGGTTCCAGAACGCAAGGACCATGGAGGGGACACCACATGGTTCCAGAAGGCAAGGACTCGTGGATGGGGCGCAATGTGGTTCCAGAAGGCAAGGACTGTGGAGGGGCGCCATGTGGTTCCAAAATGTTTTCTGCAAACAAGCAAAATTATTCGGCACATCACATGCGAAACACAAAGTATGGACCCTTGGCTAGAAAGCGGAAATTTTTTGGGGGCAATGAGCTGAGAAAGTTTGGGAACTCAGTAGCAGTATAGTAGGCTGTGGTCCTGGAAAGGATATCCTATAAAATACTAAATAATTCTTACCATTTGTGCACTTCAACAGTGAAGAGATATCTGTGCACTGGAAGTCGTTACTGCTGTCAACGTCTCTGAATGGTGGCATCGTCTCTAGCAGCATCTTGTAGCGTACACACATGTATCGACTACTTTCTGCACAGGCGTCCGATGAAACATGTACCTCAGTCATGCCGGATACCACATACTCTGCTTTGTCAACGAGGTCTCCACTGAGTGCCTGCTTTGTGGCGTCACTCAGCTGTGTCTTTGTGACATCAGCAATCTTCAGCGGTGACTGGCTGTTCAAAGTCTCGGGTGTTATGTCGGCTTTATCACTGAGGAAGAACTCAAAGCTGACCAGGAGCGTTGATCTGCCAGCGAGATTGGCACCGTCGAAAACCATAGCTGTAGCAAACGTCATTGGAATATCGCTGTCTTGGTAGATGCCATTCATATTACTGGGAAGGCTGGCGGTAAATGTGCTGGGCTTCATGCTAATATCTGTCAACAAGATACAACGCCAGTAAGTTTTAATCAATGAATGTTTGTGCATTTCTGTTTTGTGCATTAGACAAAAATAAATATGAATTTGTAAAGGTGTTGTTCTTAATACTAATATATGTCAACATGACACAGCGTCAATAAGCATATGACAAAAACTGAAATAAATGTTTAATATGCGTGTGACCATGGATATGATTATTTTCAATGTTCTGCCAATTCTTCTATGACTTCAGTCAATAAATCAATTAACATACGGCTAGGACTATTAAGTCTCACTATGTTTTTAACCGAGTATCCTGCTCAGTGTTAATAATAATGTGAAGCACATAACTTTAAATGTATTTAAACTTAATTGTTACATTGCATTGTTGAATGGATTCTTGATTGAATATAAAACAATTCCTATAAAACCCCCCAAAAATGTGCGTGTGTGTGTGTGTGTGTGTGTGTGTGTGTGTGTGTGTGTGTGTGTGTGCGCGCGTGTGTGAAAAGTGTACTTGGATTATAAAAAAATCGGAAAGATATATTTTTAGAGATTTTGCTACGGCTGAAATTTTGCAATAATTGGCTTTCCATGCACTGCATTGGCACTCTGTGTACAGTACCTCCAATGTTCCATTTGTTCTGTTGGTGGGTGAGGTTAATCATATCCAAAAAAAATTATTATTGGAATTTTTTATTTACAAAGCCCCTAAGGTGTATCATATGTGACTGGAAGACTACCTCTTATGGCATCAATGAGTACGGTGCCCGTAGTGAGGTCCACGCACTGGACGTTGTCCGAGTCTGAGCCATCCTGCACTCCGTTCGTTGTCACCAACTTGAGACACAGGTGTGTCTTACCTGAGTCAACAGAAAATAGAATGAACATTGTCTGGATCTCAACAATTTTCATTAGTTAACTCAAAGAGAGCTAGCTGGAGCTTTCACATAATTAACACACCTCAATTCTAAACACATTATGATCTAAAACTACATCTAAATTACCAATATTATACTTCGTGTTTTAATCCTTTTACTGTCATAAATTGTATAAACAGAAATTTCATATACCAACAAATCATCCGAGGAAAACCATAATATGTCATCTTCAAAGGTGAAGACTGTCAAACATCATGTCACCTTCAAAAGTGAAGACTGTCAAACATTATGTCACCTTCAAAGGTGAAGACTGTCTTAGAGAAATCTAAGCATATGTCACAAAACTGGCATATTTTATTTCATCATGAAATTGTTTATTTTTGAACATATCAAGAAACAAAAGGTCATAGTTATAACACTTTTTGTACAAATATTATTTTTATCCAACCAAAATACTAATAAATTCAATGTTACTTGTACAAGTTGGTATAAAAATAATGCTATAATTACCCATGACATCTTCCTTTGAGGGATCAACGTCAGCCCTGATGCCCACATAACTCAATGTCTGGCCCTTGTGAAACGGCCCAGTTCTGGATGGGGTGTCCAACCCCTCGAACGTCGCCCCCGTCAGTTGAGCAGCGTCTGTGAGATCTTGGTTGGGGCTAAGATAGAGCTCAAAGTCAAAGATGCTGGACTCCTGAGCAGCAATGTCAACCCCCTTGTTCATCACCACAGCACTGAAGACGACCTGGGTTGGCTGGTCAGCGATGATGTTTTCTTTATCCGTGGATGTGGCAGAGAAACTCACCAGGCTAACAGCTGCAGGAGGGAAGCATAGTTTAACTCACCAGGCTAACAGCTGCAGGAGGGAAGCATAGTTTAACTCACCAGGCTAACAGCTGCAGGAGGGAGGCATAGTTTAACTCACCAGGCTAACAGCTGCAGGAGGGAAGCATAGTTTAACTCACCAGGCTAACAGCTGCAGGAGGGAGGCAGAGTTTAACTCACCAGGCTAACAGCTGCAGGAAGGAAGCATAGTTTAACTCACCAGGCTAACAGCTGCAGGAGGGAAGCATAGTTTAACTCACCAGGCTAACAGCTGCAGGAGGGAGGCAGAGTTTAACTCACCAGGCTAACAGCTACAGGAAGGAAGCATAGCTTAACTCACCAGGCTAACAGCTGCAGGAGGGAAGCATAGTTTAACTCACCAGGCTAACAGCTGCAGGAGGGAGGCAGAGTTTAACTCACCAGGCTAACAGCTGCAGGAGGGAAGCATAGTTTAACTCACCAGGCTAACAGCTGCAGGAGGGAGGCATAGTTTAACTCACCAGGCTAACAGCTGCAGGAGGGAGGCATAGTTTAACTCACCAGGCTAACAGCTGCAGGAGGGAAGCATAGTTTAACTCACCAGGCTAACAGCTGCAGGAGGGATGCAGAGTTTAACTCACCAGGCTAACAGCTGCAGGAGGGAAGCAGAGTTTAACTCACCAGGCTAACAGCTGCAGGAGGGATGCAGAGTTTAACTCACCAGGCTAACAGCTGCAGGAGGGAGGCATAGTTTAACTCACCAGGCTAACAGCTGCAGGAGGGAGGCATAGTTTAACTCACCAGGCTAACAGCTGCAGGAGGGATGCAGAGTTTAACTCACCAGGCTAACAGCTGCAGGAGGGAGGCATAGTTTAACGATCCTTCCTCAATTAAGTTTTTTGCTTGTCTCAATTCAGACTCATTTCACAAAAATTAAACCAGCTGCAGGAGGGATGCAGAGTTTAACTCACCAGGTGTAACAGCTGCAGGAGGGAGGCATACTATCAATTTAACGATCCTTCTTTCCTCAATTAAAAGTTACTTTTTTTGCTTGTCTCAATTCATTTAGAAATAAAAAAAATTATTATTTACAAAAATAAGAATGACTCATTTCACAAAAATTAAACCTACCTAGCATCCACAGAGACTAGCAAACTTGTGTGTGCAAATCTGTCTGTGTGTGTGTTGTGTGTGTGTGTGTGTGTGTGTGTGTGTGTGTGTGTGTGTGTGTGTGTGTGTGTGTGTGTGTGTGTGTGTGTGTGTGTGTGTGTGTGTGTGTGTGTGTGTGTGTGTGTGTGTGTGTGTGTGTGTGTGTGTGTGTGTGTGTGTGTGTGTGTGTGTGTGTGTGTGTGTGTGTGTGTGTGTGTGTGTGTGTGTGTGTGCGAGCTATTTACTATCAATATATATGCTATGCACTTCAACTTTCTCCCTTTCCTCTTGAAAATGTAAAAGTTACTTTTAAATATATGTTGTATGTTACTATTTTCATTTAGAAATAAAAAAAATTATTATTTCCAAAAATAAGAATATTAAGTAAAGTGTGTAGCAAGGTATTACCAGTTATCCCGGGACAGTAGAGAAAGGCTGTTGCCCAGGCATAGTTGTTGTCTTCATCTATCTCGGTGATAATTTGTTCGGAGTCGACCATCACCCCCAGGTGGAACCACTCTCCACAGAACCACTGCACCGGCACGCCAGACTCATCTGAATTGATGTGGCTCGAAGCTATAACAAAACCAACGTTCTACTTCATCATTCACTGTAATTACCATTCAAGAAATCTTTGTATCTTTCCCATTATTTTGCCAAACTCTCAGCCCGTAGCGATTCAATCTGCCGATGAAGGCTGAGAGTAAATTGGTCCATTTTGTTCATGTTCCTGTTCAAGTCAAACAAAAATAAAACAAAACAAAACAAAACAAAACAAAACAAAAACAAACAAAATGTATAACAAATTGCTGGGAATCATTTCATTACATTAATCAGCAACACTGTGTGTCTAAGACATGCTAAGACTGATTATGACATTATTTTGTCACATTGGAATACATAAATATACAGATGATGGATTGAACATTTAATTTGTCATGCTCCAGAGGCCATAAAACAGGGAGACCCTAGGAATATACCATAAAAATGATGTGAGGATTGCATAAAGAGGGATGTAAGAAGGCAGGGAAATGGCTGCCGATAGGGAGAAGTGGAATGGGACAACAGCCGGGGTGGTGCAGCAGTACATAGATTAGCCTCACCCCTTTATAAAGGGAGCAAGGAAAGGGATAACAGTTGGGGCGGTGCAGCAGTACATGAACTAGTCTCACCCCTTTATAAAGGGAGCAAGGAAAGGGATAACAGTTGGGGCGGTGCAGCAGTACATGAACTAGTCTCACCCCTTTATAAAGGGAGCAAGGAAAGGGATAACAGTTGGGGCGGTGCAGCAGTACATGAACTAGTCTCACCCCTTTATAAAGGGAGCAAGGAAAGGGATAACAGTTGGGGCGGTGCAGCAGTACAAGAACTAGTCTCACCCCTTTATAAAGGGAGCAAGGAAAGGGATAACAGTTGGGGCGGTGCAGCAGTACATGAACTAGTCTCACCCCTTTATAAAGGGAGCAAGGAAAGGGATAACAGTTGGGGCGGTGCAGCAGTACAAGAACTAGTCTCACCCCTTTATAAAGGGAGCAAGGAAAGGGATAACAGTTGGGGCGGTGCAGCAGTACATGAACTAGTCTCACCCCTTTATAAAGGGAGCAAGGAAAGGGATAACAGTTGGGGCGGTGCAGCAGTACATGAACTAGTCTCATCCCTTTATAAAGGGAGCAAGGAAAGGGATAACAGTTGGGGCGGTGCAGCAGTACATGAACTAGTCTCACCCCTTTATAAAGGGAGCAAGGAAAGGGATAACAGTTGGAGCGGTGCAGCAGTACATGAACTAGTCTCACCCCTTTATAAAGGGAGCAAGGAAAGGGATAACAGTTGGGACAGTGCAGCAGTACATAGACTAGCCTCAACCCTTTATAAAGGGAGCAAGGAAAGAGATAACAGCTGGGCTGGTGCAGCAGTACATAGATTAGACGAGGCTAATGTGAAAGAACAGAAGTTTACCGAGCCCTTAGTTCCCCTCAAACAAACAGGTATGACAATTTAATGGATACTTCCTCCATGCTAAAACCCCCACATACCCTGAACTGTCATAGCACCCATGTCGCTGTGGGTTGCTTCTGAACTAGCGACATCTATGTTGAGTGCATTTGCAGGATCTTTATCTTTCGACATGATCAGCTTGTATTTGAACTGCGTCGGAAGTGAGGCTGTTGACTCAGGTCCCTTAGTAAGTGAAAACTCAAAGGTGATGTCAAAGTTCACTGGGTTTCCGTTGGTTCCTGCCATTAGTTGACGTGTGAATCTGGGCAGAACCTCAAATTTGCCAACGCCGATGTCAACGCCAGCTGAAATGAACACGGCATTCAGTTGCACAGCTTTGATGCTACATTTGGAAAATATATTCAACATAACACTGGGTGTCCCAAAAGTAGTGTAGTGATTTTATTTATTTACAGCAACTTTATTTTAACAGGAAATTTTACAACATCTGGAGATTAGTTAGGCCCTATGTGTGAAAGATTATGTCTTCGAGGCAACCGTCATCAGCATTTTAGCCTCCCTCGAAGCACAACACTTTTGCCTGAAACACATTTGGAGTTGTGCCACCTATTGCAGCTCAAATATTCTCCTTAAGAGCATCTTTTGTTCTTAATTTATCCCAAAATACAATATGAAAACTTCTATCACACCAAATTCCTCAAGAACCTGAGCTCAGAGCGCATCAGAGCTAAAGGGTTGGGCAATCTCATAATTGGCATATAATGTTTTTGAGCCCAATGTGGTTTTTTTCAACAGCAGGATGGAAAATAATTTTTGTGACAAGCTGTATATGATATTTCACCATAACCGCATCATGATAAAAACAAAATCGTAATCGAGCACATCCGATTTCATAATCATAACTGCATCCCTGTATTGGATAGAGCATAGTGACTGACTGTGTAACAAGCCTCCTAACAGAACTTGTCTGATGGGCTTCACACTGACAACTGTGTAACAACTGTGTAACAAGCCTCCTAACAGAACTTGTCTGATGGGCTTCACACTGACAACTGTGTAACACCTGTGTAACAAGCCTCCTAACAGAACTTATCTGATGGGCTTCACACTGACAACTGTGTAATAACTGTGTAACAAGCCTCCTAACAGAACTTGTCTGATGGGCTTCACACTGACAACTGTGTAACAACTGTGTAACAAGCCTCCTAACAGAACTTGTCTGATGGGCTTCACACTGACAACTGTGTAATAACTGTGTAACAAGCCTCCTAACAGAACTTGTCTGATGGGCTTCACACTGACAACTGTGTAACAACTGTGTAATAAGCCTCCTAACAGAACTTGTCTGCTGGGTTTCACACTGACAACTTACAATTGCAGAAATCAGTGTCGTCTCCGTCAGTAATGCTGATGTCTTGTAGTATGTACTCATTGTTCACCTCATTAGTCTCAGGAATCTGTTGGTTGGCGTCCAGCAACACGCTGAACCTCAGTCCACTGCCACACAGGGGGACAAAGTCGGCTGCCGACAGTGTAAATTCAGCATCTGCAAAGAAATTGACATGCCCGTTGTTGTGTGCCAAACTATGTCTCGGATAGAAAGCAATGATGTCTCGGACAAACTATATTTAAGATAAATGAAATACTGAATTTCATGTCTTAGCGTTCCTAAATTTTATACATGGTACACTAATACGGTATTATATTGACGTAACATAAAATATACAGTTGTCAAAGCAACCATCAGCAATCTTGTCAATTCTGATGATACAAAACGGTACGATCAAACACAAGTTCCAAACTACCTTTTCCAAATTGTCAGTGACAAAATGTAGCAAACATGTCATATATGACAAATTTTATCATATCCGACTATACTATTAGTATGGATAGTTCCAGATCATGATGACTGTGGCATTTAACAACATGTACCTACCCAGCTTCAGTATCTTTGATGCAGTAACGGCAGAATTAATATTGGACACTGCCATCTGGAATGGTATCTCCTTGGTCATTGTGTCACTGGAGATGCTCAGTTTGTAGGTAAACACAGGAGGATCATTGGGGGACCTGGACGCCCAACCAGCATTCTCACCTGTACAAGACAACAATTAAACTGATTGTTCCAGAATGTCCTAAAAATTTATGTTTACCAGTTTGCCTACTTCCACTTAATTAACTCTGCATGGGGAAATTTTTTTATTGACATGTATATTGTTTATATTTATTTTGGAATCTTAATCTTGTAGACTAGTTATTTACGTATTTATTTTAATATATACTTCTAACTATTATTATCAAACAAAATAGTATTATCATCAGGCAAAATAGACTGGAATCTATCACGAATCCAGTTTGTTAATGTCCAAATATGTTGTGTGTGAATAGTTTAAGTAACATCCGCAGTTGATTTAATAAAAAATGTGTATTTGTGTTCAAATCATTGAAAAAATTGACTTTAGTCGTTAGATCTGGTAAGGTTCAAAATACTGGATCTCCAAAGTGGTGAACACGTTGCAGGTCTATGCCGATCATGGACGTGACTTCCATCCTCTCGCTGATCACAAGACAAAGTTATGAAATTTCACCAAAGGTTTCAGCGTTTCCATTTTCACTTCACTTAATGTTTGACCAAACATTAATAACTTAATAGGTCTGGTAAAAAACCAGTAGAAAGGGAACAAAAGTGGCGCTGCCTCTACATACTATTAATATAAGACTCTATAATATAACTTTCCCAAGTTACCTGATTCTAACACGTACACACTCTTATGAGTGATATTATGAGAGGCTGGCTGACTAGACACATTCTATAGGCAAGGAGGAACCCGACTCACCAGTGACATTGACATTGACGTCTAGTTTGACTGTCTTGGGCTGGCCCAGTAGGATGGCACGGCCAGCATTCAGTTTGAACGGCAGGTAGCCATTGCTGTCTGTCTTCACATACAGGTCAGTAGGCCCTGAAGTCAATACTCACTCAATGAGTGATTCATATATAAACAATGAAAATTAATAGATTGTAGGTGGGTAAGTGGGTGGAAGGGAGGGTGGGTGGATGTAGGTGGGTAAGGGTGGGTGGGTAAGTTGGCAGAAGGGAGGGTGGGTGGATGTGGGTGGAAGGGAGGGTGGGTGGATGTGGGTGGTTGAGGGTAGTTGGGTTAATAGATGAATGTAGGTGGGTAAGTTGGCAGAAGGGAGGGTGGATGGATGGTTGGGTGTGGGCAGGTAAGTGGGTGGAAGGGAAGGTGGGTGGGTTAATGGGTGAATGTGGGTGGGAAAGTGTGCAGATGGGAGGGTGGATGGGTAAATGTGGGTGGAAGGGCGGGTGGGTAGATGTGGGTAGGTAAGTGGGTGGAAGGGAGTGTGGATGGATGGTTGGATGTGGGTGGGTGAGTGGGTGGAAGGACGGGTGGGTGGATGTGGGTGAGTAGGTGGGTGGAAGGGAAGGTGGGTGGATGTGGGTGGGTGAGTTAATGGGTGGGTAAGTTAGCAGAAGGGAGGGTGGGTGGATGGGTGGGCAAGTAGGTGGAAGGGTGAATAAGGATGGATAAGTGGGTAAGGGAGGGTGGGTGGATGTGTGAAAGTAGATGGGTAAGGGAGGGTGGGTGGGTAGAAAGGAGGGTGGGTGTAAGTGGATGGAAGGGAGGGTGGGTAGATGTGGGCGGGTAAGAGTGGGTGGGTTAATGGGTGAATGTGGGTGGGTAAGTGGGTGGAAGGAAGGGTACATGGATGTGGGTGGCTAAGTGGATGGAAGAGCGGGTGGGTGGATGTGGGTGGAAGGGAAGGTTGGTGGATGGGTGGATGTGGGTGGGTGAGTTAGCAGAAGGTAGGGTGGGTTGATGTAGGTAGGTAAGTGGGTGGAAGAGAGGGTCGGTAGATGGGTGAATGAGGATGGATAAGTGGGATAGGGAGGGTGGGTTGATGGGTGAACGTGAGTGGGTAAGGGAGGGTGGGTGGATGGGTGAATGTGTAAGAGAGGGTGGGTGAATGTGGGTAGGTAAGGGAGGGTGGATGGATGGTTGAATGTGGGTGGGTAAGGGAGGGTGGGTGGGTAAGGGAGGGTGGGTGGGTGAATGTGTAAGAGAGGGTGGGTGGATGGGTGAATGTGTGTAAGGGAGGGTGGGTGGATGGGTGAATGTGGGTTGATAAAGGAGGGTGTGTAGATGGGTGAATGTGCTTGAGTAAGGGAGGATTGGTGAATGTGGGTGGGTAAGGGAGGGTGAATGTGGGTTGCTATGGGGTGGGTTGATGGGTGAATATGGGTGGATGGGTGAATGTGTAAGAGAGGGTGGGTGGATGGGTGAATGTGTGTAAGGGAGGGTGGGTGGATGGGTGAATGTGGGTGGATAAAGGAGGGTGGGTGGATGGGTGAATATGGGTGGATAAATGGGTGGAAGGGAGGGTGGATAGATGGGTGAATGAGGGTGGGTAAGTGGGTGGATGGGTGAATGTAAGGGAAGGTGGGTAAGTTGGTGGAAAAAAAGGAGGTGTCTAGGTGGGTGAATGTGGATGGATAAGTTGACAGAAGGGAAGGTGTGTGGATGGGTGAATGTGGGAGGATAAGTTGGAGGAAAGGTGGGTGCGTGGATGGGTGAATGTGGGTGGGTAAGTTGAAGGAAAGGTGGGTGCGTGGATGGGTAAGTTGGAGGAAAGGTGGGTGCGTAGATGGGTGGATGTGGGTGGGTAGGTTGAAGAAAAGGTGGGTGCGTGGATGGGTGGATGTGGGTGGGTGAGTTAATGGGTGGGTAAGTTAGCAGAAGGGAGGGTGGGTGGATGGGTGGGCAAGTTGGAGGAAAGGTGGGTGTGCAGATAGATGCGTGGATGGGTGAATGTGGCTGAGATGTCTGGATGAGAACTTACCAGGGTCAGAGCTGCAGACAACTGGATGTGCCACATAGTTATTGTACAAGATGCAGTCTCTGGGAGACTGAGTGCGATTGTCAATCACCCCTAGTATGACATGGTCGACCCCCATCTGACACAGTTCAGCTGGCAGGTTCACCAGGGTTGTCACCCCAGTGAAGGTCAGTGGTGTCCGCACTGCATGGGCAGCTGTGAAATGCCCAGCATTGGTCGAGTCTGTAAATTGCCATGCGTCTTTGAGTGGGGTGATGTCAGTGGCTAGCAGGGTGTTGAAGGTGGCGCCCTTCTGGGCATACAGCTGAAAAATCCAGTTTAAAATGTTATTTGAAAAGGTGCATGGTGGCATTTTATATGGATAAATATAAATGCAGTCCTGGTTTCTAATTGATTATTAACATAGAACCAGTAACGTCATTTCATAATAGACATAATTTCAAGTAATAGTACTAAAACCTATTTCTATTTGACAAAGTATGAGAAGAAAGAAAACTGATCGAGCTTATCAAGAGGAGACAGAAAAACCAATTATGACACATCATGAGAAGTGAAGGACTGTTGATGCTGGCAATAGACGGAAAGTCACAAGGAAAAGGCCAAGGTGGAGGACATGATTGGGCTTACTGGAGAAATGAATGGGCTTCCTGGACAATTGAATGGGCTTACTGAAAAAATGAATGAGCTTACTGGACAAATTAATGGGCTTACTTGACATTAATATGAGAATTAAGATGAAAATATGATGAAATGAAGAGAAATTGGAATGCGCTATAAAAGAACTCTTATTATTATAATATATTTTGATTTCAGAGAGAAGACCTTCTGCAGTAATGCTTTCCTGCATCAATCTCAGTAATAAGAAATATGTCTTACCTTGAACATGAAGTTGGCGTCACTACTAGATGAGGCGATTGGGCCAGGAGACAGGTTGTAGACATCTACGTCAAAGATGAAGGAGGACGGTGTGTCCGGGAAGTAGACCTCCTGCACTTTCACTTTCAGGTTGTCCACATTATAAATGTCTACAGACACAAGCAGATCTTGTTTATTTACTTACTTATCCTCTTCATGCCAACCATTAGCAAAAAAACAAAAACAGCAATTCTATAGATTTGTATAGAAATCTGTAGAATATTACAAATTCTGTAGCTATGTCCACAAAAATCCTATAATCTTTAAAAAAATTCTTTAGAACATACTATGAACATTCTATGGAATAGTATTCTTAATTCTACTGTTGTGTCTGCAAAAATCTGATAGAATCTTCTATAAAAATTCTACAGATTTTTGGGAAAGGTCAAGTGTGGCATGTAAGGCTCGCACAAGATCTTGCCAGTTCCCTTAGCAGGGGTCCTTTGATTTCTTGTGCAAGTTCAGGAACAGTTGTTTTTTACGAGGTAGGATTGTTAACCCTGCAAACAAATTGCGTTTTCAATAAGTTTAGTATTCTGGTATCAAAGACAGAGAGGGACAGTTTTTAATATGTTATACAATTTTCACCCGATGAACCATTAGTTAAAATACCTAATTTCTGTATGACCCACTTTGGAGTTGTGTCTTTATATATGAGGATTTAAAACATTCTGCTACCTGCCTGAAGATATTATTAATAACATGTTAGGGATGAATAGCCAAATAAAAGGTCACCACACAAAATATATTTGTTTAGATAAAACCCATTATTTAACTTTATAATGAAATAAAATCCATGTATTCACATGTTTTGTGTGCAACTGTGCATCCATGTATGCACACCTGTGTACATACATGTACACAAGTGTGTTGTGTGTGCATCCATGTATGCACATGTGTTGTGTGTGCATCCATGTATGCAAGTGTGTTGTGTGTGCATCCATGTATGCACATGTGTTGTGTGTGCATCAATGTATGCAAGTGTGTTGTGTGTGCATCCATATATGCACATGTGTTGTGTGTGCAGCCATGTATGCACTTGTATTGTGTGTGCATCCATGTATCCATGTGTGTTGTGTGTGCATCCATGTGTTGTGTGTGCAACCATGTGTGCATGTGTGTTGTGTGTGCATCCATGTATCCAAGTGTGTTATGTGTGCATCCATGTGTGCATGTGTGTTGTGTGTGCATCCATATATGCAAGTGTGTTGTGTGTGAATCCATGTATCCACGTGTGTTGTGTGTGCATCCATATATGCAAGCGTGTTGTGTGTGCATCCATGTGTGCATGTGTGTTGTGTGTGAATCCATGTATGCACGTGTGTTGTGTGTGCATCCATGTATGCACGTGTGTTGTGTGTGCATCCATGTATGCATGAGTATTGTGTGTGCATCCATGTATGCATGTGTTGTGTGTGCGCATCCATGTATTCAAGTGTGTTGTGTGTGCATCAGTGTATGCACGTGTGTTCTGCGTGCATCCATGTATACACGTGTTGTGTGTGCATCCATGTATGCAAGTGTGTTGTGTGTGCATCCATGTATGCAAGTGTGTTGTGTGTGCATCCATGTATGCAAGTGTGTTGTATGTGCATCCATGTATGCATGTGTGTTGTGTGTGCATCCATGTATACACGTGTTGTGTGTGCATCCATGTATGCAAGTGTGTTGTGTGTGCATCCATGTATGCAAGTGTGTTGTGTGTGCATCCATGTATGCATGTGTGTTGTGTGTGCATCCATGTATGCAAGTGTGTTGTGTGTGCATCCATGTATGGAAGTGTGTTGTGTGTGCATCCATGTATGCACGTGTGTTGTGTGTGCATCCATGTATGCATGTGTGTTGTGTGTGCATCCATGTATGCATGTGTGTTGTGTGTGCATCCATGTATGCATGTGTGTTGTGTGTGCATCCATGTGCGCATGTGTGTTGTGTGTGCATGCATGTGTGTTGTGTGTGCATCCATGTATACATGCGCGCTGTGTGTGCAGTATATGTGTCTATGTGTTTGAGTTAGTGAGTTTATCATCTTCCAATTGCCCCAAATGATGGCACAGACATGCAACAAAATAAAGCGAACATTAGTGCAATAAAATGAGCACTAGTTAGCCAACCTCTGAACAGAATTACACACTTTGACTAGGCTCCCTACAATAGAGATGAGCCACAAACATACCTCCGACACATGGGAGGAAGACAGGTGCTGCTTTGTTGTTGTTCATCTCGTCTGTCTCTGCTACTTGCGCGGCCGAGTCAATCTCAGCAATGAGGAAGACGTGGCCACAGAATCGGGATACCAGGGTGTTTGGCAGAGTCTGAAGCAACACACGCATTTCTACTACAGTCGCGCCTTGTTATCATGCACTCTGCTATTACGCGGATTCGGATATAAGGCAGTCAGTCGTGGAACCCGGTTTTTTTGCCACTGCGGGGAAATGCCAAATGGGCCTGCATAAACCTACTTAGAATTGCTTTGACAATTTTCAAGAAACTTTAGGTGAACAATGTCAATGAATGAGTTTCGACATGTTGTTTGTTTTGTGCTGCCGCCGACATCAATCCCCATTGCTGGCTTCGATTTGGTGGTTTGTAAATTGCAATCGAGATTCACAAATACACCTCTTGTAAGAATCAGATAAACAGTCTTAAATGCAATTTAGTATGCAATACCAATATTACACTGGAGTGAAATGGCATTCTTCCATTGCATCGTAAATCTAATCGTTTTCGCAATGCGAAACCAACATGGCAAATGCTAACCCAAGGCGTTACCTGTGTGCGAAAATATGAATTCGTCATTCGCATATGAAACGATGAATCAATACTAAGTGGTGTTTCATAAATTTATGCTTCGGTCGAGATCAGTTGAAAGATGAAGTGAAGCAATTATTAATTCTACCTATTGTCGTTTTCTATGTTTAATCAGCTTACATACTATGTGTGTCAAATCATATATGTTTTCAGCTGCTCAGATCCAGGTTATTATTTTCGATTCGTAGGCCTATTGGTCCAATACATCATCATCATAGCAGATCTGTTCCATAACAGTATACATACATGTATTTTATTCAGTTCAAGATTCAACAGGGTTTTACATGGTGATGCTAGTTGACTCGTTTAATAAGTTCTATAAACTGCATATTGGCATATAAGACAGTGCTGCAAGCACACAGTTGCTTTAACATGTTCTTGGACTTGGTGCAACGAGCGGCAATTACTGTTGTTTAGTAGCTCCCTGGTGGCAGATATGGGAACACCTAATGCGCCTCATGTACAGCGCGGTCCGAAATTGTGAACCCTGACCACCGTGTTATAACAAGGCTTGACTACACTCGGCTAACTTTAATTAAATTCAGTGCAGCATAACAGAACTGGGCATATATCTTACTTGAATCCAGCACACCACTTAAACATAACGCCTATCATAAAACAGAATAGAAGTTTGTTTGATTAAACACTGCTCAATAAACTAGAACAAATTCAACTTGTCCACAATTAATAGATACCCACAATAAACATGGCCAAGTACTATAAAGAAATAAACATATAGTACCTTCAATAAAAATAAAACATTGTTAAGAATGCCAAGAAACCAAATTCAATTCAACATTAAACTTCATGAGTTTTCAGGGCAACGAGGTGAAATTACTACGTGAATGACGATGTGATTAATGAAATATTTAAAGAATTTCCTGGGTTTCGACTAAACCAAGTGTTACAATAATTATATATAACAGCTGACTGAAAACTGTGATTATACAAAAAACAGAATCATTTATAAAAAATAAAGTTGTGCTGCATATGAATGATTAAGTGCACAAAACAAGAATTTACAACAATCATTATGCGACATTGGTAGAATTTCACATCAAGAAGAAACTAAAAGACCGACCATGCTTTCTACTGTGATGGGCACTGTGTGTTCTGGGCCTGTGTAGGCGGCTGTCAACTCAGAATGAATGGCTGTGTCATAATCAACGTTTAGGTCTTCCTCCTTGTCGAGTTGGTCATCGTGGGAAATCCAGATCTTGAAGTCAAAATGCTTTGATCTGCTGGTGAACGTCTTCCCTCCCATCAGCCGAATCTGTAATAATTGTGTACATATGTACAGAGTGTAGTTTCAGTCTTGTCGAAGGCACACTGGACAAAACAACATGACAATAAATAAGGGAAACTGTTCATCGAAAAATAAAACAGTAGTCATTGTGAAATGCATCTCAATTATTTTTGGACATATCTAGAAATGTACAACAACATATATACAGAGAGCAATGATATCTCTGACAGAGTAGTGATGTCTCTGACAGAGAACAATGACATTTCTGACAGAGAGCAGTGACATCTCTGACAGACAGCAGTGACATCTCTGACAGAGAGCAGTGACATCTCTGACAGTGAGCAATGACATCTGTGACAGAGAGCAGTGACATCTGTGACAGAGAGCTGTGACATCTGTGACAGAGAGTGATCAATGACATCTCTGACAGAGAGCAGTGAAATTTCTGACAGAGAGCAGTATCTTCTGAGATAGAGCAGTGATATCTGACAGAGAGCAGTGCCATCTCTAAGAATGACGTCCTTATAGGATGACATCACCATAGACTTGTAGACATAGACTTCCACATATCTACAATGACACCATCCTACCAGGACATCATTCTCATTCAAATTGAAGGAAGCCATCTTTATAAGATAGACAAAATTCTTCACAGGTAAATAAAACTTTGTTTGTTGCAATCACAAAATGGAATGATGGATGAAGGAACAGACCTGGGCGTCTAGACTAATCTATGCATAATTGAACAAAGGCTTAAACATTGACTGTGAAATGACAAAAAACTCGTCTCCTACACTCGTCCTCACCGTCATAGTTAGTTGGAAAGACAGTGTGTAACGGGTTGAAATTTCGCCCGGCGTAAACGCAGTCATCACCAAGTCAGCAGTTTCTGCAAAGATAGTTACCGTCATGCAGTGTTTCATGCAATAGCAACATGACAACAAATTGAATAAATGGCTGCATTTACTGGCTGGACAGTTGTATCCTAGTGAGCTTCTACAGTAGAAATGGCTGCAGAAATTAGCGTTAAGCTCCTCAGGTCAGATTTAGATCAGCAGTGTCAGAGCACTTCAGTTTCCATAGGCACCTATGTTTAAATCAACCAAGAAAGTGTGCACAACTTTGCAAGATGGTGTATCTCTGTGTATACATCACAAATGATCTGTAGTACTTCACTACTAATAAAATTCATCTATTTTTTTTCGTAGGAGCCATAACAAAGTAACGATCTCATGGGGAAAACCATTGTTTATCAGTCTACAATGTCTCAGACAGCAGATGCCATTGTACTAGTTTCTCCTGGTGCTGTGAAATTTTGCTTTCGATAAGTTTAGCATTCCATTGTCAAAGGCAGAGAGTGACGGTTGGCAATCCATTATACAATTTTCACCCGAGGAACCATTAGTTAAAATATGTAATTCTATATCTGGTTTCTTTATAGGCAGGATTAAAAACACTCTGCTATCTACAAAAAAATGTCAGCAGCCAAATGTTGGGATTGGCTAGTCAAATAATGACACTGCACAAAACTAAACAAAATACATTTGTATGGATACTATAATATATAATGAAACAAGTACAGGACAACTTGTTCGTTAGCATAGACTAATAATTCTAATTAGCCATACCAGCTGAACAGGTGACAGGGGATGACATCACGTTGTTGGATGTCACCAGTTCCATAGTGCCTGGGGACATGCCCTCCGCTGTGATCACTTTGACAAGCAACGCCCTACAACCATCAAGTGACAAAACTCACTCAACTGATTTAGCCTATAGAGAACCAGGTTCATTGTTGTCCAACTACATAATGTGTGAATAGTGAAAGTTATATCCACAGTTGATTTAATAAAAATGTGCGTACTTTTGTTCAAATCGTTGAAAGATTTGATTTTGGCTGTTAGATCTGGTAAATTGCAAAATTGGTTTGCAGCCGACCTTTAACCTCAACCCATTGAACATGTCAGTCACTTGTCTTTCACGAGAGCAAGGAGAGTTGATAACATAAACAGTGAAACACCAGATTGCCCTAAGTGCGAAGTTCGTGTGTTTTCCATTTTATTTCAATTGATCTTTGGCCAAACATCAAACAATGTAATAGTTCGTCTGATGATTTCACCAAAATAAAACACAAAAATGTTGCACAAACAAGCCAGCATGTTGTAGTGGACATGGGGTAGTCTTCATTTATAGCAAACTGTATTTGTATTGAGACAAGCAAAATCAAACTGAGGAGGGAGCTTTAAACACTACTGACAAAGTTACATGATACTTAGTAGTTGAGGACGAGTCTTGTGTAGCAAAAAACCAAATGTACAGTTTCTTATTTCAGTACCTTGACCACAGATTGTATTCCACCTTTTTAAAGTTCCACCATTTTTTCCATGACTTTTCATAAAATGCCATTACTTTACAAGCCTGGAAAAATTTATTTAGAAAATCCATGACTTTTGAGAATGTCCCTGACCCGAGGGAGCCCAGTTGCTGAGACTGAGCAACATTAGCTAATTCAGGTTAATCCATAATGGCAGATAACAACGCACAAAACCAATATTAAAAATCATAACACAATTCCTAGTTGCATTTCTACTGGTGAAAATAGGACATCTGGAAGTAAAGAAACTGTTTGACCCACATCGTTTCAACCTCACAAAAATATATCACGATGTATCAACCATACACATACCTGTCCCTCACCCTAACTGTATAAACCTCAGCAGAAAACAACACTACAGACACGATATTGTTCCTACCCTCCAGTGTTGATTTTCTCGCACGTAGTCGCATCGATGTTAGCCACCATCTGTACATCTGTGAACTGTAGCGATCCACCTGCCGGGATTCCCTGTAACAACTTTGGTTTGTCCATTGGTTGCAATGTCAGACTTGCCAGAGGAATCATTGTGATCACGTCCCCCTCCTCCTGCCAGTGAAGCTGCAACACAAATGCCCCAATGTACACACAAATGCTCCATCGTACACCGAAATGATGCAACGTACATCCAAATGCCCCAATGTACACCCAAATGCCCCAATGTACACCAAAAATGTCCCAATGTACGCCCAAATGCCCCAATGTACACCAAAAATGATCCAATGTACACCCAAATACCCCAATGTACACCAAAAATGACCCAATGTACACCCAAATGCCCCAATGTACACCAAAAATGACCCAATGAATGCCCAAATGCCCCACTGTATGACCAAATGCTACATTTTAAATCGACAAATGCTAGCAAAAACAATAAATATTTGTTTGTGTTAATTTGTTTTGTTGGTTAATAATGTTAAAATATTGGCACTGAACCACCATACTGACAATTTAAAATTAAGATCACCTTTAGATCAGTCATAAACATATGAGCTAGGTACCCTTTGTCTAAATGACTGCACTCTTTTATTATAAGTTTATATAATCACGAGTGGATCCAAACATGGTTGCAGTAAAATATTTTCAAAACATCATTTAACAAATTTGCTCCAACCAAAAACCAATCAACATTTTTAATTATGCAAATTCACTTTTCGTAGACCAAAATTAGATAATGTAACAAAGATGTTGATTTTTTTCACATACCAACTCCTCTACAGCTATTCTATCCACACATCTTAATTTACTTCCATAGTGCCAACATTTAACACTGGTTTGAAGATCCTATATGGATTCCTTCAGCATTTAGTCTCCCAAGTCTGGATACACACATTCATAATTCTCTCACTTTTCTTAGGATTCAGTCATAACATTCCCATCCAGACAAAATTCCTTGACATTTCCCGAGTTTGTAAAACTCATTTTCACCCTGCCTCATGTGGACCACAGCCCTCCATAAAGCCCTGAACATTGCCGGTCAAGACTGACCTCAAAGCTGAAGACAGGCTGGCCATTGCTACTCGGTGGGATAGGCTGTAGAGACAGGTCAGCGTTGTGGACAGTTATGGAGAAGCCGAGAGCCACGGCCTCAGTGGCCACCACGGAGGAAGGCAGGCCAGTCAGATCACTGACAGAAAACACATCTACAAACACACAGTGCATATGTCAGATCGCTCGAGCACAAAATAAGTATAGGTAGTGTACTTGTTATTTTAAAAGTTAATTATTCATATCTTACATTGCATGTGTATGTGGAAATATACATGACTATTTATAAATGTGTTGCTCAATATGTTTGTTCATAAATGTGTACAAGTTGATCACATCATGTTAATTATGTATTTATTTCTTTACATTTGTGACTCCCATGCTAGATACATTATATGTCTAAATGGGTGTCCTTTTCACTCTATCATGTATTTTGTGAATTATTTGAACTAACAAAAATTCCCATCCTCCAGATGGGATAACTTGGTAGTTTGTGTTTAAAAAATTTCAGGATATACATTATCACAGAAATATCCATATATGGTACTTAACATAATATATGGTACTTAACATAATACTGGCAATTATTCTAACGTCTAACAATGCCTCGAGTGTATTACCTAACGAAGAAAAGATGCATGACACTGTCAACAATTGTAAGTAATTGTTTGCGAAGCGTTGCGGACAGTTGTACATAATAACTACAAAGGGTAATTCGATTGTTCGTAGAAAGGGTAATAGTGGAAAAACAAAACTGAGACAACATGAGTGTGGGGTCATAGATGAACCCCTGAAAGTTTGGCGCCCCCCGCGTCTAGGAGGAGTAGCATAACATACAAAAATATACACAGTGGATTATATTAAGATGTTCGAACCAGGCCAAAATAAAATGAGTGTGAGTGTATTGGTTAGCCTGCTGGCCTCTTGTAGATACACTGTATCATTGGTTAGCCTGCCTTCCTGCCTCTCGTAGATACAGTGTACCACTGGCTAGCCTGCCTGTCTGCCTCTCGTAGATACAGTGTACCATTGGTTAGCCTGCCTGCCTGCTTCTCGTAGATACAGTGTACCACTGGTTAGCCTGCCTGTCTGCCTCTCATAGACACAGTGTACCACTGGCTAGCCTGCCTGCCTGCCTCTCGTAGATACAGTGCACCACTGGTTAGCCTGCCTGCCTGCCTCTCGTAGACACAGTGTACCACTGGTTAGCCTGCCTGCCTGCCTCTCGTAGACACAGTGTACCATTGGTTAGCCTGCCTGCCTGCCTCTCATAGATACAGTGCACCACTGGTTAGCCTGCCTGCCTGCCTCTTGTAGATACAGTGTACCACTGGTTAGCCTGCCTGCCTGCCTCTCGTAGACACAGTGCACCACTGGTTAGCCTGCCTGCCTGCCTCTCGTAGACACAGTGTACCATTGGTTAGCCTGCCTGCCTGCCTCTCACAGATACAGTATACCACAAAAAGATATACATAGGTGCCAGAATACAGGAATGACATTGCCTGCAAGTCAGCCATAAACGATCATTCAGTAACCACAAGTGCACATACAGTTGTATGTCTGTATCGACCTCATTTTAACAACAATATTGGTTCATACTTACAATAATATTTTATGGAAGCTGAAAGAGCAGTAAGATCCAATACAATTAAAAAGAAAATTGTACCCAAGTTTAGAGATATAACCAATCTGCATGGCACACTCACTTATCGACATTGAGTACTTGGCAGAGAGCCAGGGACAAACCATAAGTACTCACCACCAAAGCAGTGGAACATGATCTTCTGCCGTGCCTCATTATCTGTCATGGCTGGGTCAACCTGAGTACCCTGCACCCTCACCACAAGGAATATGTCTCCTTCTCCCTCACAGAAATAGCCACCCTCCGCAGGGCTCACAATCAGCCTGTCATCCAGTCCAGTCGACCCCAGATCTACAGCAGCATTGTTTCCCGCTGTTATTCCCGTCATCTTGTCAGTCTGTGCACTACGAAATGGATTATTAATCTTCACCGATTTCTCGCCCTGTTCCAACCAGAATGAAGTCTCATTTAACTGGCCATTTTGCCCCGAAGATGCCTTTACTTCAAGGTCAAAGATCTTTCCGTTTAACAGCGTCACATTGTAGTCTTCGGCATCGTCGTTATCGTTCTTCAGTTGGAACTTGACAATGCTCAGGTCGATGAAGTCTGCAACATAACAGCTGGCTTTAATACGTGTTGGTAGACCACATGATGTCACCAGATGGAGCCAGGTGTACTGTCACCAGGCGTTTAGATAGAAACCAAGTTAAGATTAGATTAGAAAATATAAACAAGTGGTCAATCATTACAAAAATACAGCACAATGGCAAAAACATTCAACTGACAACAATGATCAAAAGACAACAGCAACAAAATGACCACAATGCTCAAATGACCACAATGTTCAACTGACCACAATGTACAACTGACCACAATATACAACTGACCAATGCTCAATTTACCACAATGTCAAAATGACCACAATCTTCAAATAACCACAATCTTAAAATAACAATCTTCAAATAACCATAAAATTCAAATGACCACAATGATCAACAGGCAACCGTGTTCAAATGACCACAATGATGTTATGACCATGATGAAATGACCACAATGATGTTATGACCATGATGAAATGACCACAATGATGTTATGACCATGATGAAATGACCACAATGATGTTATGACCATGATGAAATGACCACAATGTTCATGCCCAGAGGCCAAATGTTTCTACTATATAATGCTATTCTGACATGAACTTCTCTGAATATGCAACAAGCATGCAAAGGGCATACAAGTTTGGAGCCAAATTAAATCTTTAATTCATTTTCACAAAATGTAATTTGCAAATTGTCCCAAATAAATCCTCTATTTCTTCTATTTAATTTGAAGTTCTAAATAAATTACTAGTCATATTATGTATTAGCAAGAATTCTATCAATACAGGCATATGGCCTGAATAAGCTTTAGGGAACAAAAATATGAACAACAGTGCACAAATACCAGTGTTCGATCCTGCTGTCATATTTGTGATAAGCAGAACCAGTATGTATACCAAACCACTTACCTGCAAAACACTGAAAGGTGTTCGCTTGCAACACTACTTGACCCGTGATAACCTCATACCCACTGGACCTTAAACCACTGGACAGCTCCGTCACGTCTATGTGTAGACCTGGGGTGTTACCTAGGTTTCTGCACTGATCCATGGTAAGCGTCCCAGTCACTGCAACAAACAGGAGTTGTGTGTAGACTGGATATTAGAAATTACTCATTTGCATCTTGTGTCATTAAAACAAATATCCCTAATAAATCGGACTAAAATTGCCCTTATAAACTGAAGACTGAATATCAGAAAGTACTCATTCTCACAGGACTGTGCATGATTGGAACAGATGATCTACAGATTATGAAATGCTAGCAGCATGAATATGTAAAAAAAAAACAATAATCTCATTGATAAATACATCATGAGGGCGGGTTACACAGATGAAAAATTATTGCCCTCTCGATAAGCCAGCTTCCTTGTCCACTTGCCATCTGGGGTTTGTGCTTTGAATGGCAATCTTGTTAAAACTTTGTAATCAAAAGGTGCTTTATGTAGAAACATTTTGTAAATATTCTTCATTTTGATACATCTCATCCAGGCTATATTGTTCATAATAAATGTTGGAAAGAATTCTGATTGTTTTCGCCTGATATGTTGTGTTGTTGCATTGCATAAAAACATTTCGATTTACGCATAAAACTGCTCAACAGTGAATAGAAGTGAAAATGATTGGCCATGATTTTGAAAGAAATAAATTATATTAGATTGTTGCTATCATATAATAATAATAAATATATATATATATATATATATATATATATATATATATATATATATATATATGGGATGTGTATCGGAATTTGCATAAGAAAGTAACACGACAAAACACATCTGTTCACTGAATACAGGACACCCAGTAACTTCAGATTATAATGATAACTATGTACCATATCACTGGCAACATAATATCAAATGTTTTACAAACTATCCGAGAGACATCATAAAAGCTATGTGACATATTACCTGGTACGTCGACAGCGATCGAGCCACCAGAAGGGATATCTTGTCTGTAAAGTAGCAAGTCTGACGGTATTGAGAGATCGACAGGATTGCTATCGGTGTTGTCCGTCAACCTGGCAGCAAGATGAAAGTTGTCGTACTCTGTGCTGAATCCAGTCGTCTGCACCTTGTTGTAGTTTGTCACATTTACTTTGATGGTGAACGTGAGAGGGTGGTCAGTCACCCACTTCTCCACAAACATCGTCGAAATGAACTGGACAGCAACTGGCAGAAGGGAATTAACCATGAATAAAACCTGTACTTTGCAATATTGTGAAATATCAGCACAACAAATGGTTGGAAGTCAATGTGAATTACTGAGTCACCACGCTGCAATTTTAAAGTATACCACCATGCTGGAACATGCCTAATGAATAATTTATTATCAAAGTTCTGCAACAAATCCCAAGGGGACTGTCATTGGAATGATGTCTACAAAAGGTAGATGACGTAGTGATAGTACAGTGATAAAGTGTAGACTGTTAATTATTGGTGGACTAAGGTTCAAATTCTTCTTGTTGTCTTCTGAAACATAATCGGTCGATCCCGACTGCATTAGGTCACTCAGTGGTACAAGTAATTGGTAACAGACAGTCGACTGCTTTACTTTATTCAGCAAGTACTGTTTTTGACTTAATAAGCTAATTTATCAAATCAAATCAAATTTATTGTAAATCTGACTAGTGGAACAATTGAAGTGTCGCCACCTGGTGTTAAACAGTTGGCACCACTATTCAGTTGTTCTACACTAATCCCCAAATGACACCACTAGTGTTAAACAGTTACCTTATTGGCTAGAGAAACTAATTTTTATGTATGCCCAATTTTTTTCTACCTGTACTGTATGCTTGTTATGTTGAATATGGTACTTCCTAATTGCATGACAGCTTCGACAGGATCAAAGCATAGCAGTTGTTTTGGAAGGCATGTGTAATGACAATACTGATTTATACCGAGTAGTATATCAGTTATCAACATATAGTAATATTTTCAAAATATGAATATTGTTTATTCCTGTTTTAAAACTACCTACTCTACGATTTCTGTCCACATCAAAATAAAGAAGAAAATTATTACCAATAGCAGTGATTGAGTATGTTATGCTTAAGGTAGGCACCACTAAAACATACACATCTTAGCTACACAACAACAATACGTCCATAGTCAAACCGACCTTCTTTTGTGCACTGCAATCTCACTCTGTGCCGGTACGCTGGTCCTGCTGTTAGACCGAGCGTCTCAGGGATATCTTGCAGTGAAAACAACAATGTTGGCATCTTCATTGCCATACTCTTGCATTCAGCTGCCAAAAGAACGTTTTTGTTCACGCAACCGCTGCCCGTAGCTGAACATAGCTTCGCTGTGACAGAAATCAGAAAATAGTTTTAGTGTATACAGAAGTATTCTCATCCATGCGAGTGCGGAAAACAAACAATCATTTGTAAAATACAGATAGAAGACAAGACTAAAGTTATAAAGTGGTCACAAAACATATTATATTTCTGGCTCACAGCACTTGATCTGGGTTTCTGTGAATTGTCCCGCAGAAACAAATGCTTACACTGAATTAATACACCGATTAGGTGAGCATGATAAAACCATTGTATGCAGTATTTTGCTATATTTAACATTTACCTTAAGAGTAAATAATGCTATTTTGCATGAATACACATTGATTAGCTGCTTAACATTAAATTATTATTGTAATCAATACTGTGTACGAGACTTTCTGTTTGCATCAAGACTTTACACAACCAGTCGTTGACTTTACTCAACCAATCGATGCTCCTTCTCGCGAGGTAGGGCCGTGTATTTGTACACTGGGTGCAGAGACTGGCAGAAACAAATGACTACACCACAAAACCAGAGCAGTGTACTGTCAGAAACAGATACACCCACTATATTATATTGGGTCTCCCAAGGATTTTTAGCGCAATAGAAGTGCTTTATATTATTATTATTATATATAGCCTAACCCACCTGTCATATTGAAAGAGATGGAGCCTCTGGCGTCAATGCCTGTGGACAGGATGGCTTCATCATCGACAGTGACAGTGAGGAACTTGTCTGCGTCATTGTTAACACCAGCCTCTGTGAGGAAGGCTTTCACCTCAAAGTTTCTTGCGAGACCCAGTACAGGTTTGTCATTGGCATTTGTCACAGTCACCTGGAAGACACAATGGCAATGATGTTGACACACTGAAATGTTACACCTGATGAGTTGACATCTCGTAACTTGACATCTCATGACATGTGACATCTCAAGACATGTGATATTTCATGACATGTGAAATCTCATGACTTGTGACAGCTCATGGTGACCAGTAACAGATGGTCACCACGTGGTGTGGAGAAGCACACATACCATTTAAAATGACTACACCGATCTTGCACACATCTAAAGTTGTACAAATGGGTGTAGCAGTAGACAAAACAAACAAAACGCACCCGCATGGAATATATGCTTTCTGTTTGATCCCAAAGTAGGGAAGGTCCTTTTATGTCAGACATCTCCACCAGCACTGTAATGTCACAAACATAGCATGGTACATTAAAACACCAAATATATCACAGCAGACAACAATTTGTTGTGATAAATTCATTAAAACATTTCAGTGATAGCACACAATATAAAAATAAAAGTATAGAATATTTAATAAATGATGAACTCTGTAAAATCATTGAATGGCTAAATATTAATAAATTGGCATTAAATAAAGACTAAATGTTAACTCTTACTATTAAAATATTGAATGAGTGAATTAATTTGATTTCCTACGATTAACTCTGGACGCAAATCTAAACTGGAAAAAACACCTACAAAAAATGTCAAACAAATGTTCCAAGATGAGTGGTATATTAAATAGATTAAAACATGTACTACCTCTAGAAATAAAGAAAATGTTATTAAATTCTTTAATATTATCATATATTAACTATTGCATTATAGCATGGGGATACTAAGGCAGTAGAATGATGAAAATTCAAAAAAGGGCAGTTCAAATAATAACCTTGGACAGGTATAATTCACATACAGAACCACTTTTTAAAAAAACTTAAAATACTGAAAATAGAAGGTCAGTTAAGGGTTACAAGAACTGGAAAATTATCCCAAATTACAACATACAGTCATAATACTCGCAAAAATACAAATATGCATATATCTAGGACAAGACATGAATTTGCCAAAAATTTTCTTAAACACAACTTGCAACACGTTATAAATGATATTCCAGAACTATTTATAAAAAAATATTCACTCACAGTTTACATGGTTTTGCATGCTATTTCAAAAATTATCTCTTATAAGAATATGAAAACAAGTACAATATCAAATTGTTATATATAGTGATAGATACAAAGGTCTTTCATATATACAAGTATTTAGGAATCTACATTCAATTAGCTATCTGTGTACTACAAACAAGCATGCCGCTACATACACTGTAGATACAGTTACACTTACAAAGAGATAGACACTATATAAAAAAATTATTAAAATAAAGAATGTTTATATATGAAGAGAGGCCAACTATAATTTGATATAATGAGTGCCTTCTATGACAGCGATTTATTTGTCTTAATAGGATTCACTGACTCCTTTTTTATTTTTATTATTATGAGTTTAGGTTAATTATAGTTATATAGTTATAGTATATATACAATATATGTATATAAAATATAGCAATATACTTGTAAACTGCACACTGTATAATTTAATTTGGGGTCAAATAAACATCTTGTCCTGTTCATAATGATGATTATAAAATAGGTTATATAAAATAAAATAAAAACATACAAAAAGAATGCAACTGCCAAACAAACCTGTTCTCAACATTAGTCACACTATTTATATTTCAAGATACTGCCTTGGTAAGTTCACTTACATTTCTTTTCTGGTACTTTGTTGAGGTCACATTTCAGGCCCGTGATTGAAACTTGATGTGACCATTTCACATTGTTAATTTCTGATGGTTCATGGAATTTTCCTGCGTTGTTGTCCAAGAACGTAATGTCGTAGGCGTCGAGGAGGACACCTACGTACACTTCAGCGCCACAAAACCTTTCTAGCCCATTTGATGGAAGGAAGAATCCCCCTGAAATAAACACATGGTATGGCTACAATTCCGGTTTATCTTAGTCTACCTACACTGTTGTGCAGACATCATCAAACATGATGTTTTGTAACATGATGTTTTGTAACATGATGTTTTGTAACATGATGTTTTGTAAAATGATGTTTTGTAACATGATGTTTTGTAACATGGCGACAATGTTAGCCCATCTTTTGTATGATTACACCAATTATTTTAATAATTTTTCTTTCTTTTTTCCCAGTTTTATATTCCAACACCTTTCTGCCAACAACCTGTACGAACCACAACACAGTAACCTGAATTCGACAGCCTGCAATGAGTATTGTCTCATACAGAGATCATGGTGTGGGCGGCTTTAGGCTGATCAGATTTAAGATATTTTACGACCGATACTTTACGACTGATACATTTCAGACTTTTTTCCCAGTGACAAATTCAATACAAAATAACAAGGAAATTTCATTCAAACACCTTCTAAGAACCATTTATTTCTTTGGTAATCAAACTGTATCATTTGATTAAACCTTTGACCTTTGTCAAAATACAGCCTAGGCCTAGTTTGGTGAAATCAAATCTAAGACTTTTTTAAAACCTTTCTTTAAATGGGTCTTAAAAATCCAAATTAAGAACTTGTAAGATATGCATAAACAAATATCCTCTTTATAACGGATAAAATGTAAGTGTCAACTGCTTACCTTGGTCGCTGAGATTAATGTCTCCATTCGCTGTATATGCCTTTGATAGTTCCTTCAGCTGACACAAAGGAGGGCTGCAGGGGTTGCAGAAAATGTTTAGCATCAGTGACCAGGTACAACTGTACATAAGCACTAGAGTCGTAAATTTTTTTATGGGAAAAAAATAATTTCTTGAAACAACCATACATATGGATGGATTAAAAAGGTGAGGTTTGATGAGAAAATTTCACAGCAATCCATTGAGAGGAAGTGACCACTCACACAACACAACGTTTACCATTATACATATATTTAAATTTAATCCCGAAATTTCTAAATCTACATATAGTTCAATATCTCGAAAATTATTTAACCAAATTTCATAAATTTTTGATCCGACAAGGTTTATTCCCTAAAAAAATTCAGGCTGATTGAGCTAAACTGATCAGTTCGGTAGGTTTCAAGATATTGCATTATCTATATATATATATATATATATATATATATATATATATGTATATATATATATATATAAATCTTTGGGTTAAATTTGTATATATGTGTAATGATAAACTTTGTGTTGTGTCAACTGACTGCTTCGAAATTATAACACAACTGTTTTCTTATCAAACCTCACCTTTTTAGCCCATACACATGGTTGCTTGAAGAAAGTACTTTTTTTACCACTCTAATACACACGTTCATGTCAAATAGAGACAAAGAGAATCACATGATAGAAATACAGTGCAAAAGTGCTTGAGCACTGAGAAGCACAGATGGATAATAATCTATTAGTCTACACTTGCCTATTATACGGCAAGTGTTCCAAAATTTTCTCTGCTCACCACCTTTGTGCTTCATATGTAACATGCTACCATGTACGCTAACTGCAGGCACAGTTGTGATAGATGTACACAACAGTTCTGCAGCAATACACAATTACGCATGCATACACAAGATCACAAATCAGCATCTAAAAATCTTACAAACCTATATGGTATTTCGTAGTCAAAGTCAGCATCCAGTTTCATGTCCTTCGACACATACAGCTTGTAGCCGAAGTGAGGCCAAGGAGAAGCTGGCAGTGTCATGCCGTTGGTGAAGGCAACGCTAGCAGTTAGTTGGAACCCAGCCGACGCACCCGCAACCATCTCGTCCTCAACCAGATCAAATATCTGCACACTCAGGTCAATAGATGGAACTGAAACAAGACAGATTCTGTCATCAGTGAAGGGACGATGTTATGCGTTAAGGGGAGACATGGAAGCTGGATAGGATTTTTTTATTCGCATTGCTAGTGCAATTTTTTATGCCCAAACCATATCATGGAATTACAGACTATCTAAAAATGTGCAACACTTAAAAAAATAATCAATATTTTATTATAATGATTTCAAAATCATTATTGGCTTACTTAACTCTAGAACTTCTCTGAGGCACTATGGAATTCCAGAAAAGCTGGTGAAACTCATCCAGATTTTCTACAGGAACTTCTCCTGTAGTGTCGGAAACTCAACAACCAAATTCACTGTGAAATCCGGCATCCAACAAGGATGTGTCATGTCATCGTTTCTATTCACCCTAGCCATCGACTGGGCAACAAAAAACATGATCAACCAACAGCGGACTGGCATCAGATGGAACCTTTGCTCTTCACTCGAAGATCTAATATGTGCAGATGACCTCGCTCTGTCTTCTCACACTCGAGACCAGGTACAGAGGAAAACAAGCAACTTAGAACAACAAGCTAGTTCCATTGGTCTCTCAGTCAATGCAAAAGACAAAAGTATTAACAAACAGCAACCTGACACAGCAACCTGTCACAGCAACCTGTCGTGATCAACAATCATCGACTTGAGTACGTCAACAAGTTCACTTACCTGGGCAGCATCGTCAGTCTACAAGGAGGAGCAGAAGAAGACATCAAAGCATGATTGGGAAAAGCCAGGTCAGCATTTGCAAATCTAAAGATGCTATGGAAATCCTCAGTATACTCCCAAAATACCAAAAATCTACAGAATCTACCAGAGCAGTGTCCTCTCTGTGCTCCTCTACGGCTCAGAGTGCTGGGGCAGGACACAACAAGACACCAATAGACTTTCCAGCTTCCACATCACCTGCTTAAGGAAGATACTAAAAGTGTACTGGCCCGAGACCATCTCCAACACCAGACTCCACCAAGCAACAAAACAACAACACATCTTCCTCATCCTGAAAAAGGTGGACATGGTTTGGCCATGTCTACAGGATGAACGACCTGCCAGCAAAAACAGCGCTAACCTGGATGCCAGAATGAAACAGAAAAAAAGGCAGGCCAAAAACAACGTGGCAATGAATAAATGGAAGAATAACTGAAGGTTGCTGGGTTGATATGTGGCACAGCAGCAAGGAGAACACAAGACAGAGGGGTCTGACGAGATCTTGTGTGAGTCTTATGTGCCACACGGAATGAAGAAGATAAGTAAGAACTCTAAAAACTATTACCACATTATGAATATTTATATTTTTTTCTATTTTCAAAGTTATATTAAATTGTAAATGCAACATTTGCCGACACATTTTTATACAACGAAGAGTAGGCGGACTGTGATGCCGAGTACACACCTGTGTCATCACATTCCATCGATGGAAGTTCTACAACGATGCGGTTGTTATCCATGTATGGGTCTACGATTCCCCCTGCTTGATGTAACTCTACTAACAGGTACTTGTTATCGGCAGTGCAGATAGACTTGGCAACAGTCAAGGCTACAGTCACTTGTACTGTCGCTTTTCTTGTTGTCAGGTCCGCACTCAAACCATCGTTGGTGAATTCTGAAAGGAAGCAGATTTCATTAATTTGTCCGTTAGACTGTTTGGCCACACCATCTGACTATTAAGCAATTCCAACTTCACTTGTTCCATAATCTCAGACACAAAAATACTCAGTAATTCAATATAGACTAAATGCATAGGTACAAAAAGGCACAAACCTAATTGTGTTAACAAACAGTAAATGACAAACACCTTGTTTGAGATTCCATATGTTTTGACACACCATTTTCCATCTTATCTTCCCCTAGCTTGATATTCTATTCAGGTATTCTCTACACCTTGATTTTTATCTACCCTGTTTCTGAATGGCAGAAATTCTGTAATTAATGTTCTCTCTTTACATGTTTTGGCATTTCTCTTAGTTTGGTCTTGTCTTGTGCTAGACATTTTTTGGTCATTTCTTCAGTATCAGAGCTGATCTTCAGTGTCATGTGACCATGTTGATCATCACACATGACCAGTGACAATAAAGGTCCCAACAGTTCCATGCATGATGAAATCATCACAGAACCTACCTGCCTCACTGTTACTCGTTATGTCTTTGAGCAGATTTGCACCCGGGCCATCTGCAGTCAGTGTATTGTGCAAGTATATTTTCAGCTCAAAGTTTTTCTGAAACAGAAACCGATTACCACCTCTGACCAAGGACTTATTTGTTAGAAGGCATAGACAAGGTTTCATGTCATATTGTTAGCAGCCAACAAAACACTTGATAAATGCAAGAAATTTATTTTTATTTATAAAGTTCATGATTAATATATAGAATCACTTTCATAACTTCAATTTGACACTAGCTAACTGTAATTTGTATGATAATTTAATACGAATGCAATTATATATTTCTGTAATTGTTTGTTTATTTATTTTACTATAGGCAACTGTATGAATGACAGAGATTGTGTGAAATTAATTGTCATACTTAAGCAACTGAATACAAACAAGAATCCAAAAAGTGTTCAGTTCAGCAGTATGTTATGATAAGAGGTAGCAAAAGCTATGTATTACCTGGGCATTTGTGAAAGTATTACAACTATCAGCAACACATGACACAGTGATCTCAAAGGTGAGTTTGTTCTCAACGTCAGCCCAAAAAGTGGGGGGTTTAATCAACTTCAGTGATGTCAGACCAAAAGTATCTAAAAACACAAACAGAACAGTGTAAAAAGAATTAAATATATATATATATGTATGTATATATGTATATATATATATCATCATCATCGGGTGTCATGCCTCTTCCAGGTGTAGGCAACCATGACCAATGATCATAGGTGTCTTCAGACAGTTCTACTATGCCCTTTCCTAGCCAGGCTGCTAGATCACAGAGGATTTTAATTATCTGCAGACCTCTGCTACAATTGCCCTCATTCTCTCCCGTTGTCACTAGATGTACTAATTGTCTCTTTATCGTCACGTGGCCTATGCATTCTGCTTGTCTTTTCCAGATTCTGTACATGATCTTCCTTTTACTGTTTACTGTTCTCTAAATGTCTTCATTACTTATCTTTCCTGTTCATGATAGTCTCAGCATTCTTCTCAAGAACCACATGGTTGACTTCGCAGGAGATTCACTTTAGATAATCCTGATTTTCCACCCAAAATATCTACTTGTCGATGGCCAAATTCTTTCAACATAACAAAGACTATTTAATTTATAATGCATCCCATATTGCACGAACATTTGTTATGCCACTATATATACATTCATTAATGTGCAGTATTTGTATCTTATTATACACGTGTTCAGTTTGTTCTAACCAATGCAGGGGCCCAATTTTGATTGTCATATCGGACATGTCCAGTGCAGGCGGAACTAATTATTTACATCATGACAGGGTTGGAAAAAATAATGATTTTTTTTAATTAAAAAAAATTGGATTTAAAAAATTTTTAAATCAGATTTTTTTTTATTTATTTGATTTTTTTTTAATCTGGTATAGACAATGTCATAAAATATTTGACTATCAGGCTGATCTCGAAGCTTGTAAACAATTATTTGTGTTAAATTCATATAAATCAGCGATTAAAAAAATTGGAAGCAAAAAAATAAATGATTTTTTTGGAGTGATTTAAATCATGATTTAAATCGATGATTTAAATCAAATGATTTAAATCAAACAACCCTGTATCATGATATCATTATTGCATACAAAATAATGTGTGGAATTACTGTCTACGTCATCACAAACAAAATGGCAGATGACCATCTACAAATATCATAAAACCGAACAACAATCGACTGTTATGGTAGAGACTTCGAATTTGCCCAAATCATTAGGCCTGTGAAACAAATATAAAATGGTACATTTGCATCTCCATTAAATCGTCCTCGATGGCTGGTTAAGCAACACAACTAATCGGCCATGCACTATGGCCTTGTCTGATTATCTGTGCCACTCCGCCACCGTCTCGGTCGATTCTAGCATGATGCAATTTGCAAACGTGCCATTTAATATACCAACTAAGTACTTTCTTGACATATTTTCAGAGGTCAACATTAATCTTCAGTATCCGGTAATCTTCAACACCATTAGCCGCTATCAGTCCGGACAAAACAAGACAAGAAATTAATTTCCAAAAAGACATCTATGCACTCACCTGCTGTGTCACACTTCAGAATGACTGGGTCGACCACAAAATTGTTGTATTTCGGGTTTTCTTTAGGATTGACCTCTATGTCAATCTTCACAATTGCGTAGATGACTCCACAGAAACTTTTTTCAGCAGGTGGATGAAGTGCCTGTGTTACTTCACTTGTTACTACCATCACAGGCGTTATCTTCCGAAGTAAAACTGCTACACCGGAGTCGACGTCAGATTCGTCCCACCTGAAGAACACAACAGCATACACAAACCAACTGCATGTACAACACTGCTACACCAGAGTCGATGTCAGATTCGTCCCACCTGAAGAACACAACAGCATACACAAACCAACTGCATGTACAAAACAGCTACACCGGAGTTGATGTCAGATTCGTCCCACCTGAAGAACACAAACCAACATGTACAAAACAGCCCTGATTACAATTAAGTAACAGTGTTAAAACTTTGGCCAAATCTAGCAGATTTTCTATTTGGCCATTCACTGTTTTGTACCAAGTGTTATTTCATGATTTTGAGAATATAGTGAATTGTGGATGCAAGTACTTTAAAAGAAGGCATTGATTTTCATGGTAAATTGGTGGGACTCCATTCATATTTAGGGGTCCTCAGAAAAATTTGCACTTATTAATCTGCACTTATTAAAAAAATCAAACAATAACTTAAACAAATTCAGTCCAAATAATGCTTTATTTACTTTTTATTGAATCGTCTCATTCATCTATGACAGAGACTACATATTACGTATGGCGCTCTAATGTCCCATGCACATATGCCTCTTGTGCAGGCGTGGGCTAGCGATTTAATTTAATTCTGATATTTTGACCAATCACAAGTGAACACATCCGTATAGTTCATAACTAAAGATGGCTATGCCCATGTCAGATGCAAAAACAGCGTGGTGTGCCATGCTCACTAGTATTTTCGAACTGACAGAAGTGAGTATGACCGCTCGTTACAGACTGAAGCCGATTCAAGTTGGCAGCATACAAGCACACTGATGGATCGTTGAAATCGGCCACTTTAACACTGGATTTACTGTCTTTTAAAACTAGGGAGTCACATGGACTCCTACCAAGGGACATACAAGGAGTCTGTTGGTGAAACAAAGAATCTTGGACTCACGGACTCCCGTGAAAATCGAAGCCTGAAAAATCCATAATACATACATACATACATACAAATATTCATATGTACGTAAGTACGTACATACGTACACATATATAAAACCATTGTACATAAGCCAAATTGGACCCAATCATGAATGTTGACATTATTAGTATTTATTAAACGATTACAAAAATGGTTACAATATTGACCACCCCAATAGCGAAGTCTTTTTAATGACACTGAAGCAAGCCAACATGTGTAAAAACTGCTGCCGGCTATAGATAATCAATTTGTTTCTAATGCTATGCACTTACATATCATCTTTTGACCAATACAGGTTTACCCTGACGCTTCCCGTAGCAGTACCATCCAGATTCACGACACTGTTGGTGAAATACAATGTGCCACCGAGCGTTGCTTCTATTTCATTGTAATTGGTCTCTGAAAGATATCAACATCACAAAGTCTAAACACTAGATGATAAACTGTGTGTCAAAGTAAAATAATGCAGTTTTAAAATATATTGTTCACAACTATGTTAAATTGCATCAAAGCTTCAACAAGTTTGAACTGCAAGTTCCAGTGCTATACAAGAAAACCTTGAATAATAAAGTTGAGAATATAAATCACATCAAAGGCTCCAGGTCATCAGAATTAAGTTTCAATAAAACAGTGGATAATTGGGCACAAAGGCAGTTTGATGACTCTAAGGAGAAATGTGCAACAATTTACCTTGGTTAACTAAACGACTGTTTAACAGGAAGTTGTGACACCAAATTTATTAGTATTGATAACATCCCGTGAGGTTAAACTGTTACTATCATAGTCTTTCATATCTATATTTGTGAAAATATATGAAAATATATTTTGAAATTAATAAAATTTTTATGATATATAGAGATAGTTTTATGACATATAGAGATAGCTTTATGAGATATAGAGATAGCTTTATGACATACAGAGATAGCTTTTTTATGACAGAGCTAGCTTTATGATATATATAGTGATAGTTTTATGACATACAGAGATAGCTTTATGACATACAGAGATAGCTTTATGACATACGGAGATAGTTTTATGACATACGGAGATAGCTTTATGACATATGGAGATAGCTTTATGACATATAGAGATTGCTTTATGACATACAGAGATAGCTTTATGACATATAGAGATAGTTTTATGACACAGAGATAGCTTTATGGCAGTAAAACAGACTAATAAATCTTATTTTCTGCATATCGATGTTGCAAGGCATATTAACACCAAATAAAAGGATTACTTGGATTTGACTAGATTTTTAAAGAGATATTTCAGTTAGTATTTATCGATCTGACTCTCAGCTCAGTGCCCAATTACTTTACCAAATGAATGAAATGGATTTACCTGAAAACGTTATCATCATTATGTAACACTAAGGCAATCATCATTATGTAACACTAAGGCAATCATCATTATGTAACACTAAGGCAATCATCATTATGTAACACTGAGGCAATCATCATTATGTAACACTAAGGCAATCATCATTATGTAACACTGAGGCAATCATCATTATGTAACACTAAGGCAATCATCATTATGTAACACTAAGGCAATGTTTATTGAAGATATTCTTTGGTTATTTGTCAGCTAATAAAAAAAGTTTTATGCCAGGTCTACTCTTGTACAAAAAAAATAGAAAATAACACTTACACCGGATTACTGGTCCATTCTTCAGAGCTAGAACATTTTTTAATGAGGCAGAAAAATTAGCCAACACAGAATCCACTGACCTGGTGTCATTGTTCCATTGGCCAGCAGGAATGGATCGGTCAGACGGTCCGAGCGTAAGTTAAAAATCTCCGGAGTCTTGAAACTTATGTCAAGTTGTTCTGGAAGAAGAGGTTTAATCAGTTACAGCAATTAGTCTAATCTTTCCACCCTAAATCCTTATTGGTGCGTCGCTCTGATGATGACTTATGCACATCCCTGTTGATGATATCAGTCTTAACGATTCTGCTTTGTTGTGCCTCTGAACTCGGGTTCTCGAGGATGTAGGTGCTATAGAATTAGTAAAGAATTATTGTATTATTAATATCAACTCAAGGATATGGAATGTGATTTATAGCACTAGTTTATAGCATGCACAAATTTGTATCACAAAATAGATTTTTAAGGTGTTTGAATGAACGACAGATAATTTCATAAGAACTATGAAATGCCTAAGCTTACAAAAACATAACATGACATCATCATCACTTACGTGTAAGAGACTTCTTTATAACAGAAACACGTTGTGCACGAACATTGTTCCCCATCACGAGATCATCGGTGCTGCCATCTATTGCATCAACCTTTAGAATCAGGAATTCGTATGTGACGACCTTGGAGTGTAACGTCTTATTGTCTAGCCACACCACGGCATCTTTGATATGCACCGAACCATAGGGTCCAACACCCAACAGGGGATCTCTACCCCCTGTGTAGTTGACACCACTCTGACCAATCTCTAATGGCGACCCTGAAAAACAATAACACTGTTTGGTTTTGTCGACATACGGCGATACCATGGAACGATCAGTTGGAGAATAATAACAAACACAATACCCTCAGCATATTTTAGAAACATTTATAGACACATCTTTTTTGAAATTAGCATATGAGGAATAATGTGAATGTGTCACTTTATCTGTGTTTAATAACCTGTGATATATTAATAATTGCTTTCATGCTTACTTTTTTTATGAATTCATTATGTGTTTTATTTTAGACTGTTTATTTTTTAACTAAATATACATTTAAATTATACAATTTTGTGTAATGTGCCCAATTCCTTTCATTACTACTACTATAACGTTACTAGTAATCTTTAACAAATAGTTCACAAAAGTGTAGTTGAAATGTTATGTTAATAATAATAAGCCACCATCTCAAAACACCAATTTTGTATGTTACTACACAAACCATTATCACTTAAACTCAGACCCTCCCCACTCCCAACCATGAAACTTTTAATTACATTGACCTTGGATACCCTGTAAAAATTATTTGTTCCTCTTTCGTCAGCTCCTTTACGAACTGGAATAAGAAAATCGGTGATGTTTAGAGAAAATATGTCACTGTACGACACGCCGATGTCTTGAGATAGCCCCTTATAATATAGCATTTATGAAACACTACATATCCAGGAAATATTCATTCATTAGTGCGAATACAGCCCTTGATGTGGTGTGGGCCTAGACTGATAAAGGTGTTTGTTAGATTGAATGCAGCAAACGCATTACATCAAGAGCTTGGCAAGCAACTTATCTCACATTTTCTTTTCAGATTAAGTGATATTTTGAATTTGTTATTGGCTGCACCGAGTGGTCGTACTTGTGTTTGTTTGTTAAAAAATACCCAAGAGCACAGCATACATGATCCTACATGGCTCCAGCCATTCTAGATTATGGGCCAGGAGGCTGGACTAGGTTGTTGAAAAAGGTTAACGGATGGGCTCCAAAATGTTTCTGCAGATTCATCAGCAACTGCATCTAGAAAGTAAGCTCACCTGTCGTAAAGTCCTCACTGGTGTGCAGCCAGAGAGTGAGACGGAAGTTGGCATTTCCCTGGTAGAATGGCTCCACAGGGTCAGTGTTGTAGATGACCGCACTCACACTGACAGGAATGGAACTGGACAGGAAGATTGACTTCTGCAGTATCCCAAACTCATAGCTGAAGTCAACCAGCGCACGTTTGTCTGGAATGAGCAAACCATAATTAAAATTAATTTCTCTCATGATCTCACTGATGAGTCAGGCCCATACACCTGTCTCTCGTGATTTCATTGATGAATCAGACCCATACACTTGTCCTTCATGATCTCAATGATCCGAGTCAGATCCGTACACCTGTCTCTCATGATCTTACTGATGAGTCAGACCCATACACCTGTCTCTCATGATATATCTAATGAGTCAGGCACATACACCTGATTCTGAAAGCATGATCACTGGTGAGTCAGACCCATACACTTATCTCTTATGATCTATCTCACTGGTGAGTCAGACCCATAAACCTGTCTCTCATGATATATCTAATGAGTCAGGCATATACACCTGATTCTCATGGTCTTACTAGTGAGTCAGACCCTTACACCTGTCTCTGAAAGCATGATCTCTCTAATGACTCACGTCCATACACCTGTCTCTCAAGATCTCTCTGATGACTCACATCCATACACCTGTCTCTCATGATCTCTCTGACGAGTAAAACCCATACACCTGTCTCATGATCTCAATGATGAGTCGAACCCATAACCTGTCTCATGATTTCAATGATGAGTCAGATCCGTACACCTGTCTCTCATGATCTCACTGGTGAGTCAGACCCATACACTTGTCTCTCATGATCTCACTGGTGAGTCAGACCCATACACTTGTCTCTCATGATCTCACTGGTGAGTCAGACCCATACACCTGTCTATCATGATCTCACTGGTGAGTCAGACCCATACACTTATCTCATATGATCTATCTCACTGGTGAGTCAGACCCATACACTTGTCTCTCATGATATATCTAATGAGTCAGGCATATACACCTGATTCTCATGGTCTTACTAGTGAGTCAGACCCATACACTTGTCTCTGAAAGCATGATCTCTCTGATGACTCACGTCCATATACCTGTCTCTCATGATCTCTCTGATGACTCACGTCCATACACCTGTCTCTCATGATCTCTCTGATGACTCACGTCCATACACTTGTCTCTCATGATCTCTCTGATGATTCATGTCCATACACTTGTCTCTCATGATCTCACTGATGACTCACGTCCATACACTTGTCTCTCATGATCTCTCTGATGACTCACGTCCATACACTTGTCTCTCATGATCTCTCTGATGATTCATGTCCATACACTTGTCTCTCATGATCTCTCTGATGATTCACGTCCATACACTTGTCTCTCATGATCTCACTGATGACTCACGTCCATACACTTGTCTCTCATAATCTCTCTGATGAGTCAAACCCATACACCTGTCTCATGATCTTAATGATGAGTCAGATCCGTACACCTGTCTCTCATGATCTTATTGGTGAGTCAGACCCATATACTTGTCTCATGATCTATCAAATGAGTCAGACCCATACACCTGTCTCGTGATCTATCAAATGAGTCAGACCCATACACCTGTCTCATGATCTATCAAATGAGTTAAGCCCATACTCCTGTCTCATAATCTATCTAATGAGTCAACCCACACTCCTGTCTCATAATCTATCTAATGAGTCAGACCCATACACTTGTCTCATGATCTCACTGATGAGTCAGATCCGTACACCTGTCTCTCATGATCTTATTGGTGAGTCAGACCCATACACCTGTCTCATGATCTCAATGATGAGTCAGATCCGTACACCTGTCTCTCATGATCTTATTGGTGAGTCAGACCCATACACTTGTCTGATGATCTCACTGATGAGTCAGACCCACACACCTGTCTCATGATCTATCAAATGAGTCAGACCCATACACCTGTCTCGTGATCTATCAAATGAGTCAGACCCATACACCTGTCTCATGATCTATCAAATGAGTTAAGCCCATACTCCTGTCTCATAATCTATCTAATGAGTCAACCCACACTCCTGTCTCATAATCTATCTAATGAGTCAGGCCCATACTTCTGTCTCATGATCTATCTAATGAATCAGACCCATACTCCTGTCTCATGATCTATCTAATGAGTCAGCCCACACTCCTGTCTCATAATCTATCTAATGAGTCAGGCCCATACTTCTGTCTCATGATCTATCTAATGAATCAGACCCATACTCCTGTCTCATGATCTATCTAATGAGTCAGACCATTACACATCTCAAGATCTAATGAATCAGGCCCATACACCTGTCTCGTGATCTACCTAATGAATCAGACCTATACACCTGTCTCTCATGTTGTGTCTAATGAATCAGACCCATACACCCAGTGCTTCTTGTTTAAAAACAACAGGTGAGCAGTAAGTCGCTCACCTAAATATGCCAAATTAATTTAGGCAAGCAATTTGTTGGGTTTTTGACCGTGTGGTGGCCCCACCATTTCCCGGTAGAATTCTGCCGTTACATCACCATGAAATTTTAATGGGTACTATGTTGGTGCTATAACTTTTGTACAATGAAATAAATGTTTACTTTAGTAAACCCCATACAATGCAATTGGTGAAACGGTTTTGAAGGCAAGGCTAGTGTGACGTGGTAGTGCACTGGCATCGCGTTCTGCTGTTTGAAAATTGCAATCAAGATTCACAAATACGCCTTGTACAGTGTATAAGAATCAGATATATAGTCTTAAATGCAGCTTAATAGGCAACACCAATATAAACTGGGGTGAAATGGCATGCTTCCGTTGCATCGTAAATCACTATGCCAAACATTCAACTCAAACTCGGTGCACAAAAATATGAATTCGTCATCCGCACAGGCAACAACAGTGAATCAATGTTAAGTGGTACCGGAGATGTGGAGCAATTATTAATATTGTCGTTTTCAGTGTTTAATCAACTTTTATACTGCGTGTCAACTCATGTGAGCTCGGTTGCTCAGACCTAGGTTATTATTTTCGAATCCCATTACAGGTGTAGGTGGTCAATCAGATCATAGCAAACTATTGTCGATCCCTTATCTATTCCATAACTGTATATGTGTACACGTATTTGATTAAGTTAAATTAAGTTAACATTTAAAAATAATACACATTGAGTAATACACATTGAGTTTGCTTACACAGACAAGATTTAACAAGATTTAACAAGATTTGCCATCCAAGCCAAAGGCCCAGATGGCAAGTGGACAAGGAAGCCATTGGCTTATCGAGAGTCCAACAATGTTCACCTACTTATAACCCGCCCTCCTGATATATGTGTCAACCTTGTTTTTAAACATATTCACGCTGCTAGCAGTTACACAATCTGTAGACAGTTTGTTCCATTCATTTATTGTCCTCTGTGAGAACGAGTGCTTCCTGATGTCCAATCTACATTGATCCTTTACTAATTTTACCTCATGTCCTCTAGTTCTGCTATCCTTCTTGAGTGAGAAAAACATATTTCTATCAATATTTTCATACCCATTCAATATCTTAAAAACTTCAATCTGATCTCCTCTTAACCTCCTTGTCTCTAGAGTTGTTAAACCACATTCTTTCAGACGTTCTTCATAACTAAGGTCTCTAAGTTCTGGAATCATTTTAGTTGCTCTCCTTTGTATGCGTTCAAGCGTATCTATATCCTTCTTACGATATGGTCTCCATGCTTGTATACAGTATTCTAAATGAGGTCTAACTATTGCTTTATAAAGAGGTATAGTTAACTTTTTTCCCTTGTATGTTATGTTTCTTCTAATCAATCCAAGAATTTGATTACCCTTTGAAGCTGCAATACCACACTGCTCTGAAACTTTCATATCAGCGCTTATTGTAACTCCTAAGTCCTTTTCTTTTACAGTAGTACCAAGAACAGTAGCTCCCATTTTATAGTTTACATTCAAGTTCCCATGTCCTATATGTAGGCATTTACATTTCCCAAAATTGAACAGCATCTGCCATTTCTCAGACCATTTCACTAATCTGTCTAGATCGTTTTGTAAATGTTGTTTATCACCATCAGTATTTACCTTTCTAAACAGTTTTGTGTCGTCCGCAAATTTCAGTACGTTACTTGTTATACTCTCGTCCAAGTCGTTGATATAAATTAAGAATAATATAGGTCCTAATACTGATCCTTGAGGTACCCCACTCAAAACCGATTTCCAATTTGAAACTTCTCCATCTACTACAACTCGTTGTCTTCTGTCAGTCAGCCATTGTTCTATCCAGTCAGTTATGCTATCCCCGATACCATGGGCTTTTAATTTAAGTAGCAATCTTTGATGTGGCACTTTGTCAAAAGCTTTCTGAAAATCTAAGTAGATAATATCTACTGGCGATCCCACGTCTATCCACTTAGTGATTTCTTCCAAAAAACATAACATATTTGTTAAGCATGACCTCGCTTTAAGGAATCCATGTTGAGATGAATTTAATAATTTATGCTTAACGAGGAAGTCCACCATATGGTCTTTAATTAACTTTTCTAATAATTTACAAATCACTGACGTTAAACTCACTGGTCTGTAATTCTCTGACTTATTTCTCGATCCCTTTTTAAATAATGGTATGATGTTTGCTTCTTTCCATTCAAACGGAACAACTCCCTCTTTTAATGACAAGTTGAATACTCTTGCAAGTTGTATACTGATTTGATCTACTGTTTCCATTAGTAATTTTGGAGGAATCCCATCCACTCCCGGTGATTTGTTATCCTTCATTGCCTTTATTTTCCTAGCTACCAATTCTGGAGTTACAACTAATGGTCCTAAATAGTCAGATTTAGCCCCCTGAAATTTAGCATCAGCAACTGGTAATGAACTAATATCTTCTTTTGTAAACACTGAACTGAAGTAACCATTTAGGTCTTCCGCCATTAAAAACCCCTGTGATATTATATTTCCAGCACTGTCTTCTAGAGGTCCAACCTTGTCTTGTACGTTTTGTTTACTCCTGACATATGCATAAAAACTCTTGCTGTCAGTTTTTATGTTACATGCCAGTTTTTGCTCATAGCTTCTTTTAGATTGTCTGATTTCAGTTGTAGCTGCATTAAGTGCCTCTTTGTATTTTGCATAGTCTTCTTCCTTTCTGGTACGCCTATAAACCCTCCACATAGTTTGTTTTAGCATTATTTTTCTAATTGCCTCTTTTGACAAGTGTTTCTTTCTACACCGTTTTCCTTGTTTTCGGAAGGGAACAAATTTATCAATGATACTCTCAATTTCATATTTTAGAATATTCCAACATTCAATTGCAGTCTTATTCATCAGCATGTTATTCCAATCTAGCTGTGCTAAGTATTTTCTCATATCAGACATAAGAACATATTTGATGGCGATTATCTCTGCAAGAGATAATAGAAAACATAGGAATAATAAAATCTCAGATACACTTTAGGTTGGGAAGCTAGTTCCACATTTCATTTATACAGGTTTGTTGGTAACTTATTACAGTACAGTAGATAATTTATACAGGTTTGTGGTAACTTATTACAGTACAGTAGATAATTTATACAGGTTTGTGGTAACTTATTACAGTACAGAAGTAGATAATTTACATGTTGATTTGAAAAACAATTAAATTTACAAAAGTCCGAGGTGTAAATGACTACACTACCTAGTAATGAATAAAACATTCAGTTGCAAAAACAAAGTTGTTTGTTTGCGGTTGATAACAATCATGGTTATATGCCAGCAAAACAGAATTAAACGTATGCATGTTTTGCCTCAATACCCATGGCTTGCTTTTCACAGATACAATATTATATCTACAAGCGACTGTGACAGGTAGACCGTGTATCATGAAAAATTAAACTGCAATTTGCAGCACTATCACAGTTTTGTATTATGATGCTTAAACATACATCATGTATTCATGGTGAAATGGGTGCGTGTAGCACTGTGCATGATAACAGCGCCCACCACAAGCTATGCTCATGAAAAATAGATCAACCTGAGTGACAGTGTTTTGTTTATACACTGGCATGGAGACAGTTATTTCCCGTAGTGTTCGTCATACCAATTCCACAACTGACAGAACACGTACTGCACTACATGCGTGTGCGTTCTATATGGATTACATAATCCCCCCACACAAAAATAAGGATTGTCTCCGACATTTCTCATCACATATTTATTATTACATCATTATTATTATTACAACATCATTCTGTAGGAGTTTTTGTTCACGCCCGAGATGTAATACTCATCCATGCATCTCAGTACCAATGCGAGATGTATTGCAGTGCCTATCCTATATTTTCAGATTACACATTTACTTTTAGTGTCTCATCCGAAAGACAGATGCAAAGTGGGATGAAAAAAATTTATACGTTTCAAAAAGGATGGTGGACTTGAATTCCTGCAAATGTACATACGACGCCATTGCAACTTCAGCAAATGTACATACGACGCCATTGCAACTTCAGCAAATGTACATACGACGCCATTGCAACTTCAGCAAATGTACATATGACGCCATTGCAGCTTCAGCAAATGTACATATGACGAATTCCCACTCAACAGTCCAATCCAATCAGTGATATAGCTGACATTTGCTGATGTCAACAGAAAGCTATTGCTGATTTAAATGACAACTGCTGACATGGTAACTGTCTACCTGAGGTGATGCTAATACTAAAACTAACTGACAAGCATGTGAGAGGGGTAGACTTAGACTAGACTACTTACCCCCTGCACATCTGATCATCAACTGTGTCGCCAGTTCGTTGTTAACTTCATTATTTTCACTTATCTTCCCAGTAACTGCAACACACAAGTACAACTGTACATTGATAAGGATATGTCCTGGTATAAAGTGTTGGACGGGGCAGCATCTGCAATCTAGTATGCATATGCCTGTATGTGAATATGTTTAAAAACAGGGTTGGCACATATCTCAGGAGGGCGGGTTACACACAGATGACAAATTTTGGAGTCTCAGTAAGCCAATGGCTTCCTTGTCCACTTGCCATCTGGGCCTTTGCCTTGGATGGCAATCTTGTTAAATCTTTTTAATTGTGGTGAACAAGATATAATCCATGACATGACCATGGGATATTCATAACTTAAGCTGGAAGCCTTTCAATCGTCTTAGCTCATACTTATTTCACAAGAAAAAAATCAAACCTATCCAGAATTTACTATGACATGCTAGCTTGTTTGTACCAACCGTTTTATTAATTTTAGTTTTTGGCAAAACCATCATTCAAACAATTGATTTTAGACTGGATATGATGAAAATTAAGCAAAAAAAATTAAAAACTGGTCTGGGTCTACATACAACATAAAGCTAGTCACACTTTTGCAAGTTACACGATCTAATGATCAAAGTCAATTCTTTTGATGACAATAACAGTATTCATTTATAAAACCACCTGCGCATACTTAAACAATTCACGTACTACAGATATGAACATCAATCAATCTGGTTTGCGATGGGCTAAATCAATTTGCAATGGGCTAAATCAATTTGCAATTGAGTTTGAATCAATTGAGGACTGAGTTTGAATCAACTGAGGACAGAGTTTGAATCAATTGAGGACAAAGTTAGTTTTAATACCTTCCTTAAGTTAGAAGAAAATATTTCTATCAACTACTTCATAAACTTCCAATATTTTTAAAACTTCCATTTGGTCCTAATCTCTTGGTGTTGTCGAACCAAATCCTTTTAGGTATCTAACACTAGAAAGGCTTTTGTTTTTCATAACTAACTTACCCACTCCAGCCCCATCGACAGTGGCAATCAAGAAGACGGGTCCGCAGTACTTCTGGTCATCCTGTTTTACGTCTGGGATGAGCAGTCCTGGTCCACTCAGGTCCAGCAGGCCAGACTCATTGAAAGTTGTCGACACCTTCGCAAAGCTGGCTGGCAGCATTGTCAGCTTAACAGAAACACAAATATGGCTTCGGTTTCAGATAAACCAAATCATAGAGGTTATAACTGTACATTCTCTGAAAATCTGAAGAATTTTTTTTTTAATTGCATTTTCACCCTAAATCCTCCCCAGTTTCCCCACCCCCCGATATGAGGACTGTTCATTATAACATGCTTAAGGATTCAGGTTTGTTGTACCTCTGACCTCAGGTTCCTGAAGATTTAGGTGCAATAGAAGCTTTATCATTATTATTATGTTATCTTTGTTCAGAAGGCTTGATGGTGTATGCATTTTTTTCCCAATCTCACCACCCTTTTCAATAATATTTAGACTTCCATAAAAAATTAACATTTCTTGTTAATATGTCCACTGGCTCATACACCATCACACATCACCATCACATCCTATAACAAAGAACATTTGAATGAGAACTGTCTTATGCTATAGGAATAACACTTACCTCTTTGTCAATGGAGCTCAAAACCTTGTCTGTTGAGAGAAATAACTGCACTTTGTAGACGTCCACATCTTGATTGGAATCAGGAGTAAGTGTTCTAGTTCCAGCTAAGTCTACTTTGAGCCACAGGTTCACACCAGTGTATGAACCCGATTCCACAACCGGGGTGGCAAGGCTTAAACGTGCCACGCTCAAATCAACAGAATCTGTCAAACAAGCCAAGTATGATATCAAGTATTTGTCACACAGTAGCACAGTTGTTCGAACAATCAATCGAGATGACATCATCTTGCTTCTGTTAAAAGAAGCTGGGGAATTTGTTTCACTCCATGTTGCTTCAGTTAACTCAGCTGTATAAATTAATCCAGATAACTATTTGCACTTGTTGCAATGCTCATTATATATCACATCTAAATTATGTTCTGTAACATAGTCCCCACATTTTAAATTGACAGTTTATTACAAAATAAAATGAATTTATGCAGGAGTTGCACCATTAGCTAAACAACCTCCTTTTATTCACCTTCATTGAGGCTGGTAGGCTCTGCATAATTGAATTAATGCTGTTATGAACCACCAGCACCATTCGCGAAATAGTGTTCAGCTACTGTATTGGTTAGATAACCTGTTTCACAGGAGGGTGGGTTCAATGATTTCTGAACCCACAACCCACATTTCACACAAACAGCATTAACAAACATGCCAGGACTGCTCTAGCACTAGCAATGTTTTCGTTTAGAAAACTTTGCAAATTACACAAACAATATTTGTTAAAATTTTGTATAATGTGTTAACAATTATACAAACATAGACTGGCTGAACTGACAGCTTTGTCTAAAACAATTATCACAAGATTCAAACATTTACTGTTTCAGTGTTGCCAGTTTATACTGATTCACGAAAACACACCACACAGTCTTGGCATCAATTGAAGTAAAGCCAACACGCTAAACATCAAAACACCACATGAACGATATTTCTTGCCTTTTAGCATAATGTACTTTATTGGATTGAGATTAAAAATTAAGCTGTCTTCTTTCCAAGTGCTCATTTACATAGCGACACAAGCCAAAACATTGCAAAAATAAAATTGTACTTGTGTGTGTGTCCAAAAAAGGATTCTATGATTCATAAACATGTGATGGCAATATTTGCAGGCTTCGATTTTCCTGGGAGTTTCAGACGACTCCGTGTTTCACCCTCCGGACTCCATATACAGCTCTCTGGTTAGAGTCCATGTAATTCCATAGTGTGAATTAACCCGTGATTAACTATGAAATTCAGTGAGCAGCATATGCTACAAATACTTGCCTTCAGCCTCCGCCTGTTGTAGCAGCAGAAACATAATACAAGTGCAAGCCACAGCAAAGGTCCATGCCTTCTCACAACCCATACTGGTGGCCTCCTTCCTGGAGCTGAAACAGAAGTAGTACATGTCTGAAATCACAAAGTATGTAATGAGGTGTAGTGACTATAATATTTACCATCAGCACTAGATGGCTAGCCAGCATTGCTCATTACTAGCAAAAATGGGATAACTTGGTACTTTGCAAGTTACTGTCACGATAACAATATAAAAAATTCACAAAAATATCCATCTATGCCTTGGTAATTTGGTGTTGCCAGTTAATATCTCTAGAAATTGCGATGTAATACTGGCAGTTATACACTTGTAGTAATGTTTAGAGACACCTTGCCTTGTGCTTTGTAACTTAAGACAATCGAAGAAAAGACGCACATGACATTGTCAACAATTGTACACAATTATTCGCACAGCATTGTGGATAAATGTATGCAATAACTACAAAGGGTAATTCGATTGTTCGTAAGAAGGGTAATAGCAGGATGAATTTTAAAAAAAATTAAACTAAGACGACCTTACAGTGGGGTCGTAAATGAATTCACTCCTGAAATTTTAGCACCCGAGATGCAAAGCATCTAGGAGTGGCATAACATATGTACATATATACTCATGGTTTATTATAATAAAATTAACAAATTTATATAAATATGTCGTAACTTTAGCCTAAATGCTAAAGCTACGGCAATGTCATAACTTTGGCCATTCCCACATAACTTGTTGTATGTGGAAAGATCTTTCGCAATGTTTGGTGGTAAAACTAAAAAGATTAACAAAAGGCTGGATTAGAGTAATGTGGGGCAAAGCACTCCCTTGGGAAAAGCGCACCCCCTAGGGAAAAGCGCACCCCCTGGGGAAAAGCGCACCCCCTGGGGAAAAGCATACCCCCAGGGGAAAAGCATACCCCTTGGGGAAAAGCACACCCCCTGGGGAAAAGCGCACCCCCCACCTATCTCAGCAGATGCCATGTCAGTTGGTGCAATCTTCCAATCAACCAATGCAACCTGATGCTAAACCAATTTGGTTACATTCAATAGTAACAGAAACATCATGCCAAAAAAGTTACATCAACTTAAGTTTTTTTTACCAATATTATTATAATAAATTCAACAGCTTTAAACAGTCCCATGGCATAGGTACTTTAACAAAACAAAATGTGAAATAACTAGTTAGATGTCCCCTACATCTTGCTGTAGGTAGGTGTCACTGGTTCATAGAAGCAATAATATAATCACACGCAATAATCACATGTATGCAAAGCATACCCCCACGCACCCACTTGTAAATCACAGGAGAAAACAATCCGTTTAATATACTGTCCCTGTACGCACAGCATTTTTGTGATTATTTTAATAGTGGAATAAACTACCTACTTATGTATAGGGTCTACAGACCGATGGTGTGCACTGATATGCACAATGTTCCAATAAACATATTGCTAAATATGTAACCATCAACATCAATTAATAATATACCATATAATATACAGTAGTCAGGACAACGTGAACTGGAGATGCGTTTTGTCCCACAACCGATTTCCAAAAATGTGGAGTACAACTAAAATGTAATTTTTATTTTGCTGAATTGTTACTAAGGTTCTGCAATTATATTACTATTTAGATAGGTGTGTGTATTTGACTGTGTTAACCTTTTCCCCCTGAAATGAAAATAAGGAGCCCAAATCGTGTTTGCCTCTAAAGGATGTCCCCACCAACAACTCTAGATCTTACCAGGCTTGTTAACAAATGTAAATGCATTTGAATGTGCATTCAAATGCCTCCATAAGTTTTAATGCATTTGAATGCGTACCTTAAACATTTGCATTTGCATGCAACCCACAAACATTTGATTTGTCAAATGCACAATCAAATGCATGCGTAATTCTTTGAATAATTATTATTGTTAGATTCACATTCACAAGTTACAACATGCCATTGGAAAAAGTGCTCTGTAGTGAGCAGTACCCTCAGCAGGTTATGAAATCATTGTCTGACCTGTGAATCCACTTTTACAACATGCTCTTTGAAAAAAGTGCTTTGTAAGTCAACTGGTCAATGCCTGAGTTGTTATTCATACAACATGAAAATACCGACTGGTCTACAGGTTGATGGCTTCAGAGATTACCTGTTCATTGAAACAAATCACACAATGCAGACAAGTCTGACTCCCTTGTGTTGTGTTGGCATTGCTGGGTGAGTTGGAGTGGCAGCTCCTTGGGGGCTTAAACATTAGCAATGCCAGCCCTGAATATTTACAGCCAGAGGGAGTGATTAGTGGTAGCTGTAATTATCCACCAGGTTATCTTCCCAGTGACCCCACCAGTTGACAGTCTATTGTTTTTGGGTTCCCCTTCCATTCTGGCCTGCCTGAAGGATTAGCCTTTCATTCCCTGCCATGGTTCCTGTCAATTGTCAAGTATCTATTCCTCCCGCCCATTTCCACTACCTCTGCAGGCCTGGAACTGTGTGACTCAGTGTATGACTCTACAGATATGTTCATGTAGTGGGACTGGTATGTAGTGGTACTTAGTGGTTACAATAATGTACTTCTGTATATATTAAATAAATTAATAATGTGTTAGTATACATTACGTTGTTTTTTTCTCCAAATAAAACAAATCATCAATGTAAAGCAAAAACATTTGAAATTAATTCAAATGCATTTGCAAATGTGCAACCAAAACATCTGCATTTGAAAGTGACCCCAAAACATTTGCATTTGAATGCGTTCCTAGAAAATGGCATAATTTTGCATTCGCATTGGAATCATGTGAAACATTTGTATTTGCAAATGTGTTAACATGCATTTGTTAACAAGCCTGGATCTTACTCTGGCTCATACATCTATGGTCCTGTGTTAGTCACATATTATAGTATTGTAGAGCTGGGTTCATCCACAAACACTGCTGCACCTTTTCCACTTAGATGAAGCCCATCCCTCATGTACGTATCAGCCCTCCCAACAAAACATCCTTACAAATACACCTTCATCTTCCCTACATAGCTGCTGAACCATAGGCATAAACAGGCAAGCAAACTACAATATATAACTGCTCCCCTAGATACGACGGGGAACTATTGAATTCCTACTTAGCACCCCGGTAGCTATGCTGGACCATTTTGAGATAATTAAGATATTGCAGTATTATACATCGTTGGAAAGGCCTATTATTAAGATACATCATGGTATCAGTTGTATTGCTGTATGTTAATTAGTTTTAATTTTAGAGCACTTTAAAGACACCCCCTTCAACGTTTTCAAATTTCCATTTTAATCAAAAAAGTGTACCTGGTCTAAAAAATTTACTAATATTAATGTTAATGTATTTCTTTTTACATATTGTGGAAGTACTCAATGTTCTCAACCTGTGTGGGGGTCATTCATACCAGTGCATCCATTATTTTTGTTGCAAGAGAACTGTAAACAGTGTTATTTTTAACTTATTTTGCACATTTTTACAGGGGCGGTTGGTAAAAAGTAAAAAACAACCACAGTATATACCCTACAGATATATATTTTTAACTCAGTATCTAATTCTAAGCATCTTTGACATGTATAGGTCATTAGCATTATTATATATGTGAACAATATTTTTTTCAAGTTTTTTAAAACTGCAAACGTTTATGTATCTTTACAGAAGAATGTTCACAGCTGAAGACATGCTGATGCAAGATGAATATTTGACATGTGTATCATGTAGGATAATGATCATTGGAAAGATATGTTATTATGATACATCATGGAATCAGTTGTGTGAATGTAGGTAAATTTGTTTTCATGTTAGAACACTTTAAAGACACCCCCCGTCAACATTTCCAAAACATGTTTTTTCTATTTCGATTATAAAAGTGTACCTGGCTTAAACAAATTACTAATATTAATGTTAATGTCTTTTTTTGACATATTGTGGAAGTACTCAATGTTCTCAACCTGTGTGGGGTCATTCATACCAGTGCATCCATTATTTTTGTTGCAAGAAAGCTGTAAACAGTGCTATTTTTCACTTATGTTGCACATTTATACAGGGGCAGTAGGTAAAAAGAAAAAAATATATATACCCTACAGAGACCTTTTAGAACTTGGTGTCTGTTTCTAAGCATGATTGACATGTATAGGTCATTAGCATTTTTATGTATATGAAAATATTGTTTACAAGGTTTTAACTGCGAACTATTATGCCGATTTTGACAGAAGCCTTTTCACATGTAGGATGAAATGTAAGCTTTTATTGTCATACTTATTGCATTATCTGGGTGTATTAGTAGTTAAAATAAGAAACAACTACTATATAAATATGTACGTCATTACAAGTATCATATCAATATGTGTGGATCGTTGAGTGAATAACCATTCTGACACAATATTGCATACCAACTATCAGTTTTACATCATTTTTAGAGTTTCATACACCTTCACCCATCATCTAGGCCATCATCATATCTAAAATAGATAAATTTGGCATAAACAAATATTTACATTACTGACATATAGTCACTATATACGTAAGTCGTATCCACAGTTTAACAAGGTTTAACAAGATTGCCATCCCAAACAACAAGTTCCAGATGGCAAGTGGACAAGGAAGCCATTGGCTTATCGAGAGCCCAACAATTTTCTCATCTACGTGTAGCCCGCCCTTATCAAATATCTGTCAATTCTATTTTTAAACATATTCACACTACTAGCCATTAACACAATCATTGGCAGTTTGTTTCCAGTTATGATAGTACTTATAATGAAAAACAATCAGAAAGCACAGTGTAAATCATATTAACATTCCAAGTGTAAGACTGTCAGCTTTGAGCTAATGTGAGTAACGGATGCCTTTCTTCGTCTTGTCTGCTGGGACATCGTTTGACAGGTCAGTCACCCTGTCACTTTGCAAGTTTGTTTACATGTTTTATCTCCCGCCAAAATGAGCAAAACACCCTCCAGAACTTCAAACATACACTGCAACACGATAATATAGTTAGATAGATAAATTACTACTTACACACGTACTTGAAGAATGGATATTTATGAACTTTCAACAACTACGACGAGAAAGACGAACTTGAAACAACAGCGGGCTAGGATATCGCATAATTTATTATTCTGACATGTGTGGCGCCACCTAACGTTCAAATAGCTAGATCATTCTTGGCGTCAGTGGATAGTGATGGGGGTTGTTTTAGTTGTACAGTACATTACTAGCCAGACCTAGCCAAAATAAAAATAAATATATTTTTGTGTTAATAAATGATAAATGAAAGACATACAATTGTTTTTTTCGTGAATCAAGGTGAATCCCGGATTTGCGAGAATCGTGAAATTTTCACCTTAAAAAACCAAATACTTTCCCCTAAAGAAATAAAACAGGATGTACATCAGAGTAAAGAACGTTTATTCAGCTTTACAGGCATATGCACATTTTTATTATAGGTGGTCTATGTTGGCTGCTATGGACCGTTAAAAGCACCCCCTATAAACGGGCCTCTCTGGGTACACGTTTTGATCGACTTGCCGATCATAGCACTACTAGCGTCGCCTAACGAGCTCCGGCATTGCTAAACCCCGGGCGCGAAATTTTTTCCCCATAATTGGTCCTGGCAAGCAGCGCCTCGCGTGGTCGTGATTGGCTACGGAAAATTGCTGACCTCTGAACTCTTGCCAGCGTTTGTGGTGGCAAAAATGGCGCGTTGCTTGAAACTAAATGTTTCAGAAATAACAGCACTACAAGTGAGTGTTGGCCCTTTTCCTGAATGTTTTTCATATGGAAGTATTGGAAATCATTGATATATTATATATCTTAGCAAACAATTTGACGAAAGTATATAATGAAACTGTTACTTTAGCGTATCATCTGTCACTGTCACTGACAGCTAGGCAAGTTGTTCAATGTTTATTTGGTGTAGATTGTGTGGTGGTTTGACTTCAGTTCTAGGGTTTCGCGTTCAAAGCTTTGTGGGTCCGACTTTTGTTTTTTCCTTTTTTGATATTTTCTTCATTTATGTTATATTATGGCACCAATGGAGCATTACTTTTATAGGTAAATTATACTAAAATTAAGTCGAAAGCTTTGCAATTAAATAAAAAAAATATGTTCAGTCTAATTCCAGTAACTTCACAAATTCTTTAATTATGTATCCTGCTACCTACTAGTATTATTTATACCCCAATGGCAAATTTAGTTAATTCAAATGTTGCAGTGTTTAATAATTTTGTGAACATGCCATTTGACCACAACTACATTTTGCATGAAGATGGTCAATAACATTAGTTATATCCTTAGTGGTTTGTCTTTAAATGTGAATAAAGACACATGTGTAGTGCATAGGTTGCCTTTAAGATTGGTGCTACCAGACTTGTTGATTTGTTTATAATGTTCATGCTCAATACGAGTAAAATATTCGTTATTTTTGTTTCAGAAAAGTGAATTGATCAGTCACTTTATTAACCCAAACTGTAAAATAATTTGGAAAAGTTCTTGTAAATATTTGGTTGACATAGACCAGGTTTTTCTCTAATTAGCTTTACAGGCATTAAAACATGAAACATGGAATGCCTTTTTGCCATATGTTCTATTATTTGTTTTCTCAAAGTACCCAGCAGGCACACCGACGTCGTTTCGACGTCGAAAATAGGTTGAAATAAAGTCGCGACGTCGACAACATATACACAACGTCTATGCAACGTCGATCAACCCCCGTCGTACCGACGTCGAAGTTTGACGTCGTTTGGACGTCGAATGTAGGTCGGTACGCAACGCACATAGGTGGACAACATACACGCAACGTCGATGTAACGTCGATTAACCTCCGTCGTAACAACGCCGAAGTTTGGCGTTGTTAGCACGTCGAATTTAGGTCGGAACGCAATGTATGTAGGTGGACAACATATACGCAACGTCAATGTAACGTCGATTAACCTCCGTCGTAACAACGTCGAAGCTTGACGTTGTTGCGACGTCGCATTTAGGTCGGTATACGCAACGAAAATTAGTGGAAAACATGTACGCAACACCAATATAACATCGATCAACCTTCGTCGTAAAAACGTCGAAGTTTGACGTGGTTAAGACTTCGAATTTAGGTTATTATGCTAAAGATGAAAGTTACTATACGAACATTAATTTTTATTTGAACGGCAACGTACAGAATGCTTCCAATGTCAGTGACTGGATTTGTGATCGCACAACCTTGTCTGTTTGATTCACTAGCCAAATAACCGATTTAGGTTTAAAACAGGATGAGGAATCATGTCCCAACCAGCACGCATTCATCGGCCCGAGGGGGAAATCGCCTGGCTGCGCTCGGCAAGCGCTTGCCGACAACAGCCCGTTTGCCAGCCACACATGCGGCGCCCGCACTCGCGGGAGGTAATTTATCAGAGCTTGGACCGAGAGAGGCCGAGCTCTGATATCTCAAGCGCGCTGTACCCTTATGATTTATTACTTGTATTAAATTTCGCATAGCATGCAAGGGGATTTTCCCGCGCGGTAATGCACCACGCGGGAAGCAAAATAAAATGGAAAGAAACTAACTAAAATTCATATGAAACGTGTAGTTACTCTCACAAAAAAATTAACAAACAATGACAACATTTTCTAGTTGTAAGTTCCATATGTTCAAAATATTCACTGACGATTATCAATATGAATTTTTTTTTACTGCGGGTCTACCCGGCCCATGCCGCCATATTCTTTTTACAGTTATAATTTATAAACGATTGGCGCGCCGCAAGACATGGTACGTATACATCTTTAGAAATTCATTTGTGAATAGTTGGCTGTATTTTTTATTATCCAATACATTGATTTTGAGCATTATGCAAATAATTTTTGTTCGCAAAGCATACGAAAGTAGATCTTTTCACATCGTAAATTTTAGGCGCCAAACTCGAAGGCCGTGAACTGTCTTGGACATAATAGTCTTAGGTGAACTCAGCAGCACTAGCTGTCACTATATATGTCTATATGTTTATTTGTTGCGAGTAATTGATTTACCATAATAGAAACACAACATTAATTATATATTATTATAATATATCTATATATTATATATTCTGTGAAATCTTCATTTAGTATTCTGCGCTGCATATTGCTTAATTCGTTATTATAGTTGAGTGTCCTAACTTCAGGAAGCGCCCAATTCCGTACGTGGGCCGTGGTTACTTAATTGGTAATTAACTAAATTTAATTAATTCGTTTTTTTACAAGAAAAGCTTCTTCATTGATTTATGTTTCCAACTAGAAACTACCAGGATATATATCACATTTCATGATATCAGAAGATATCATATAATACAACTTACGTATATGCATTCCCTTTCAGCTAGTGTTATGAGGTCGGTGAATGGCAGCACCGAGTTTGACGTAAACACAGCTGTTGCCGCCACCCTGAAGTATGCGCCAGAGAGGAGTGGGGGAGGTGGACGAACAGCCAGCACAACCAAACAACCCACTGACACTGTCTAATCAGACACAAATTATATTCTAAATTGCATTTTCTTTTATATCATCAATAAAAAACATAGGACTCGCCGATACATTTGTGTCTTTGTTTCATTGAAGTTGAAACAATGCTGACAGACCAGTCAGCATTGTTTCAATTACAAAATCAACGTTACTAAGGACGTTGAAATCTAGTCAGTTTGTAACTTTGTTACAAAATTGAAACAACCATGACGTTGAAACAACGTTGATATCAACTTTCATATCGACCAATAATTCGACGGCATCACAACGTCGATACCTGACGTTGAAACAACGTCGATACTTGACGTTGAAACAACGTCGATATCCGACGTTGAAACAACGTCGATAACCGACGTTGAAACAACGTCGATATCCGACGTTGAAACAACGTCGATATCCGACGTCGACTCAACTTTCATATCGACCAATATTTCGACGTCATCACAACGTCGATACCTGACGTTGCTACAACGTTGCTACAACGTCGTGTGCCTGCTGGGTAGTCAGTACTTGTTGTCTAAGCTTTCATGGCACATAATCTTTTTAATCGAGTGATATTGTTAGCAATAATGTTTGTTATACCTTCTCATATTGTTCTCATGGCTTGTTTTGTTTGTTTTATATGATTGTAATAAATAATTATTGATTGACTGAAAGTTTGTCCCTGCTTTTATGGCGGCACAATTCTAAGAGTAATCCACGTTAATTTCATGTGTTTGTTATATTTTGTACAATTACAAAAAACTGTTTGATTTATCAAAACAAGTGCAAGTGAAATTACCGTTATTTTCAACAGGTCAAGTTCAAGCCACGTGTCATTTTTGACATAGGTTCAATTGAACACGTGTATTGCTGTTATGAATTAGAGAGTTCGGAGGTCAACTATTCTCAGCTGCCAACCATGTCCGCCTAAGACACTGCTTGCCAGGACCAATTATGGGGACACAAATTTCGCACCCGTGGCTTTAGGCTTAGGCCTTAGCCTAGCCTAAGCTTCGTTTTTACACCGAGATTCGCGACGTGAGGTCGAACTGTCTTGACGCCATTTTCATTTAAATTTCAGGATTATTACGTCTGTCACAACTGTTGTTAAATTAGAACTATCAAGTTTCATTTTTATATACTGGTAGATCCACATACGCCAGAAGTATTGATAAACCGTTTTGGACATCGCATCAAGTTTCCGCTGACATGATCTGAATGGGCTTGCGAGTGGAGCGCGAAACTTATCCAATTCAATTACAGCACTTTAAACTGTATAATTAATTCTACATCTCGCCATGCTAACGGTAAAGCTGCGGGAATAAGACCACAATTACATTATTATATTAATATTAATAAAAAATGTTGTGAAAACCGCCAAACCGAGCGTTTGCTACATGATTAAAAAAGCTGGAGGTATGTGATTTTTACCAAACATGTCCAGCACATTGGCAACGCGGTGCCATTTGACGTCATGAAGTTTGCGATGGTTAATACATAATCTAATGTACTACAAAATCGATGATAGTGACAACTACAGATCGATATTGCATTAGCCAGCGTGATGTCGAAAATAGTGGAAAAAGTCATACTGAGTCGTATGTCATCCTTTCTGATCACCAGCAGTAACCAGTTTGGTTTCAAGAGTAAGTTTGGTACTGACATGTGTATATATGTCTTAAAAGAAATTGTTGTTAATTACACATGTTTAAATGGGTCTATGGGTTTCCTAGATGCTTCTGAAGCCTTTGACAAAATAAGACACTCTAGCCTACATTGTTTAAGAAATTTATTGATAGATAAGTACAGTTATATTGTTAGAATTATGATATGCTGATACACAAATCAAACTATGTTTGTACGCTGGTCTGGGGTTTTATCTAAGGGATTTCAAGTTTCTAAAGGTGTCAGGCAAGGTGGCATACTCTCACCGTACCTGTTTAATGTATATATTGACGATTTAAGTGTTGCACTAACAAAATGTCGCACTGGCTGCTGTATTGATGACATGAATATAAACCATCTCATGTATGCAGATGACCTGGTTGTGTTTCCCCTTCTAGTGTAGGTTTGAGGGAGCTGTTATCTGTGTGTGAAGCCTAAATCATGAAATTAAATTTAATTCTAAGAAAAGTGCATTACTCATGAGTAGAGGAAACATATGAAAAATGTATGTCACCTTGCATTTACGTTAAATGGACATGACATTAAAGATGTGAAAAGTGTAAAATACTTGGGTCATATTATATGCAGTGACTCTAAGGTTGACAAAGATATAATGCGGCAGTGTCGTCAATTGTATGCCCGTGGTAATGTACTACTTAGGAAATGTTATATGTGCACAAATGATGTCAAGATGAAGCTGTTTAGTACATTTTGCTCATCTATTTATACAGCTCAAATGTGGTGGAATCATTCTGTATATAGCATCCACAGATTACATGTATGCTACAATAACGTGTTTAGACGATTACTTGGACGACCCAAATACTGCAGCGCTTCAGCTATGTTTGCGGAGAGATTGACTCCTGACTGTAAAGCAGTCATACGAAATCTTGTATATATACATTTATGTCACGTTTAGATAAATCTAGAAACTCACTGACATCAGATGGAAATCAAGGATAAGGAAACAATTGGTAAAGTCACTTTATATACATAATGACTTTGTGTAATCATACAGTATGTATGTTTTATGTTTCGCCTGTTTCTTTTTTACATTACTTGGTTAACTGACTATATGGACCAATATATGTATCATTACATGTGTATCTGCGTCTGAATTAAAGAATTGAATTGAATTTAATTAATACGTTTTCTTATAATCATGCCAAAATCTAGAAAAAAAACCTCGAAATTCGAATTGGATGGGTGTGTAAGCGTCGACTTGACAGCGTAGGATTGACAGATGGTTTCAAATATATAAGGTTTATATGTTTATACCCAGTATTATTGTCAAAATAAATATGTATGCGTGCGGAAGGCGTATTAAATTTCACCCTCTAAATGTGTAATATGCAAAACTATGAATAGACAGATAGACAGACAGACAGACAGACAGACAGACAGACAGACAGAACTAGGTGGTAGTTGTTGTTCTCCTCTTTTTCCCTGAAGTCCGGGGTGAGGCTGACACCGACACCGGTCGTCGACTTTTGTTTTTCCTTCTTCTTCTTTGTCACTGATCCGTTTTATCGCTGCCTCCACCAACCGTCTCCACTCCCTCCTATCCATCGCTCTCATTCTTAGCTCTCCTCACACTCCTGCCAAATCTCTCTTCCCGCGGTCCTAGCTCCCATCTCAGTCTCGGTCTTCCTCTTCTCCTTCGATCTATATACCCTCCACTCTAAACGTATATCCGCTCCCGTCAACCGTTCCCCTTCCAATTTGCCGCTTTGAGCGGCGGTGCCACGGACACTGCGCAGTATAAGTTTGCCTTTTACGACAACGTATATATATATTTAGAAAAAATATAAGATGCGCATGATATATAACATATAACACGATAAACATAACATCCAGTTGTCCACTCCTACGAAACTAGAACATATCTCGCTCCCAATGATAGCCTACCTACCACTGACGGAATTCGAAATAATATTGACTGGTGACGATTTAGTTTTCTTGAAAATAAATGTGTACGTCATACAAAATGCAACAGCACAACTCACCCCTTCTGCGATTTGCTTCAGTTCGTTGGTTTCTGCAAGACCAGTGAATCGAAGAACGGAACGATGTATGAAGCTTTTCTCGCGGTAACCGATCTAACCCACTGTCAGCGAAACTACTGCCACTGAAACTGCGACATACGCATATGATTTAATATGCGTGCTTGCTACCTGCGTGCATTAGACATAATTAATATTTCAGTAAACAGATTTGACGTCGCATAGTGTCCGTGTGTTGGGCTACAGCGACTTGGCATCGTCGATATTTCATGTGAAAGTTCATCTACGTACAGAGTCCTGCTTAGTTAGATTCGGGGCCCTGTATACCCACCGGGCCGACCCCAATACATGTCAGAAATCTGTTTTTATGTTTAACATCTGAGGTTTGCTACGTCTCTGCATAAAGCATATGTAACTTTGCTTTATTGCCATTGCCATTGCAAGGTGTACATGGTATGTATTATAACCCCTACAATTACATATACTCTTCATTATTACTAAATACTAACCTGAAACAGTAAATTGTTGATAACAAAATCACAATGACGACCAAAGGAGTACTACATCTGAAAAAAAAAAACTGCCAGGGAAACACTTCCAGCAGATGTCGGCTTTTCTTTCATCCTCTCAATGTTATTGCTGTTGTGAAGACTGATTAACGTAAATGTTTGTCGAATTTTCGAATGCCGAAAGGATTAAAACGTGTTGTATAACGGGCCTATGTAGCATAGGCTACCATCCCACGCACCGGCACACACAACGTACCACCGCGCATCCGTAAACAGTGTTAATATTTTATAGCATGTTTGACTGAAACTATGGTGACACTGAACATTGGACGAAGTGACAAGTCGTGTCTCCAGTGGACCGAGTCGGACTCTATCGATTCGTGTCCTCTGTCACCGACACAATCAACGGAATGGTTCAATTCGGCTGCGTTGGAACGTCGCATCGAACACAACGTCGACATTTCTCACGACGCGTCGCCGCCATTAAAAGAATGACAGTTTAATTTTCAAATCGAAAGTTCTGAACAACGTCAACGTATTATTTATGTCGGCAGAGCAGGCGGTTTGAGACATAACGGGAGTCTACCACAAGGCTTGATATACCGCCTTACCTCGAAGGACGATATAAAATAGGTACAACGACTTCTCCATATTTAAACATTGTATACTCACTGGGTGCTGTCAAAGAGGACGAATCTTATAAATAAAAGTTCATCTACAGGTAAGTGAATCTTTTTATTTAAATGTTTCGTGCGTGTTATATTTAGTTGAACTGGGTGGTGATTTCACAGGGGACCACTCAATACATTACCAGTATACCATCCTTGGTAATTTCTCTAACTGACCCCCGCCCAAACACATTTTAGACTTCTGTCAAAAATATACCCTTTTCAAATTTTTTGGATTGAATAATACACCTTTAACGTGTACGATACGCATTGCTCCATGATTTAGATTAATTCATTAACATGTTTGATTCATAGATTAATGGGACCTCGCAGTTGCTACCCTTTATCTTAAAAACGCGTAAAATTATATACCCTTAATGACCCAGTAAGTGTGATTTATGATTTGATACACTAAATTCGTTACGTACGTTAACGTGCGTTGGACACAACATTATTTGGACTTTTTGGTATCCGGACTAGGCCTTAAAACTTATATGAAATCCCCCGACACTGTAAGGTTTTTCACTGTGTTGGTTCCGCTAACATGTCACATATCATAATAATAATAAACTTCTACGGCGCCTATATCTTCGGGAACCTGAGCTCAGAGGCGCAACAAAACATAACCATTAAGCACAATCGTGAACAGGGACGCGCAAAGGTCCTTATCATACGTGATAAAAATATAAATATTATAAAATGTGATATTACAATATTCATAAATGGCATATAAATAGCTAGAAAATGCTCCTCTGATCGTCGTCGTCGTCGTCGTCGTCGTCGTCGTCGTCGTCATCACTGTCCAGCCGTCCGGAGAGCGGGTCTAATATAAGTTGTTCACACCACTTCTCCACTCAAAATAGCAAATAATTTTTTTTCTCACCAACAACTTCTTTGTTAAGTAAAATAAAATTGTTAAATTGCTTTAATTATATAAATTGCATTTTTCAGTTTGTTCGTGTATTAAATTATTATAGACCCATATGTTCTTCCTCAATTTAACGTTCATAAAGGGAGGCTGCACTATCTTATAATTATACGTTCTACTACTCTCTATTGGCAGCTTAACTAATTATTATCCACTGACCACTATCCAGTCAGCATAAATTGTCTTCAATCCCTGCAGTCTTGAATTCCCATTCCAACCATCCCTTATTCCTGAGGCTGCAGCCTTGCTCTTTCACTGCCTCCGTGACCTGCCTCTACCCGCACGGCTGACACGGCCACACCGAGGTGTCTAAATCTCTGTATTTTTCCAATTAAGCTGCACCCCAATCTCTTCCCTCAGGTCATTCACCCTCCTTCCATCCACCCTCTTTAATTGTTTACCTCGGCATGTACGTAATTCTAAAAATCCACATGTTCTTACAAATTTAATTTATTGTTGTTGTTGTTGTTCGCTCAGCGCCAATGTCTCAATGCCATAAAAGCGATCTCAGTCAGGCATTTCGGTTTACACGTGTGTGATATGTTCCTGTCTGTCATTACGCCACACGCAGGCATACAGTTGCCTTTCACCTAGCTTCCTTGCACACACGCGACCGATCGCTCCACCCCTTCACATATCCCCGGTACCTGGTTCGTTGAGAGCGGTGGCCGTAACATCGAGCGCGGCTCCAGGTGGTCATACTGTAGAGAGCGACTCCCGGTGGCTTTACCGTCGAGAGCGGTTCACCGGTGGGTACACTGGTTATACCGCCGGGAGCAGCTCCTTGGTGCATGGCTGTCGAGAGCGGCTCCCCGGTGGCCTTACCGTCGAGAGCGGTTCACCGGTGGCCTTACCGTCGAGAACATTTCACCGGTGGCACTACCGTCGAGAACATTTCACCGGTGGCCCTACCGTCGAGAACATTTCACCGGTGGCCTTACCGTCGAGAGCGACTCCCCGGTGCATGACCGTATATTATTATATTTGCTTAACTTATTATAATATAATATAACATATAATATAATTAACTATTTATTCACAACCAACTGACATTGTGAAAATACCCTTTCTCACTGTACATACTCGTTGTCATTGCATTAGTAAGGTAAGATAAGATAAGGTAAGGTAAGATAGTTGCGTTTTAAAGTAAAACACATGCTGAGTTATGCACATCACTAGGAAGAGAGTTGTTCAACGGTTGCAGTATTCCATCAATGGAGACATCGTAAGGGCTACCCAACATCACCCATATCTTGATGAGTTGTGTTCTCGGATGACCTTAGTTGGAATTCTCACATTTAAGTGTATCTACAAAAGCTAACCGTGTGTTGGGATTCATTCCGAGGGACCTTTGCAAATGGTCATAAAGACAAGCAGTCTGCCTATTTCACCCTGGTTCGTCTGCATCTCGAGTATGCGAGCTCCTCATGGGATCAACACAGGGCCACACATCAAAACATCAAAGAAATCGAGAAAGTACAACGACGACAAGCAAGATGTGTAAAGAACATCAACAATCGGGTCACTGAGATGGTGAAAGATGTTAAGTAGGAGTCCCTGGAGCGCCGAAGAGAGATCAGCCGTATTGTTTTATAAATCACACACACGCACACACACACATGCACACACACGCACACACACACACACACACACACACACACACACACACACACACACACACACACACACACACACACACACACACACACACACACACACACACACACACACACACACACACACACACACACACACACACACACACACACACACACACACACACACACACACACACACTATGGACCCTTTAAAAAAATAAATGGGGCAGGCAGATTTAAATTCTGTGCAGTGTTTTAGGCACATTATCGTAATAACCTTCGGGTGCGTGCCGATTATTGTATAGACATATCATCATCACCGGTCCCTCGAAACGAGGATGACGTCTGCGGGGTAGGAAGTTCCGGGTGGAACGAAGATGTGCAGGTGTTGAGACATCTCCTTTCTGCTCTGCTGCTTCTCCGCCTCGTAAAGTAGGCGGTCAGTCTCGAAGCGGGCCGCTGGTGGATACTGCTGCACCAAAGTAGACGGTCGGCAGCCATGTCCTCCCAATATATATATATATATATATATATATATATATATATATATATATATATATATATATATATATATATATATATATATATATATATATATCGCTTTCGTACAGAGCTCTCAATATATGTGTAAGGTCGTCGTTATGCTGCGTGCGTCACGTAACTGCGTAGTCTGTTTTATGACGTTTTACGTTCCAGGGGCCGGTTTCATGTCGCCTACTTAGCGGCTAAGAAAGTTTACTTAGCACTAAGATGACTGTCTTATGAATTTACGCGTTTCATGTCATCTACTTAGACTACGCAGTGGGCGCAACACCCTACTTAGCCTGCGCCTCCTACCCCCGTGGCGTAAGTCAACTAAGTAGTTCTTAGGGACTTTCAAAATGGCGGCTCTCCGACAAGTACGTCGACTAAATGACGCAGCAAGATGAGGATTACGCTGGAATGGAGTGTTTAGAGACAAAACACACCCTTTCGAAATGTACGGTGATGTCAAGTGTTTAATAGGTACCGTTTTTGTCGTGACGACATCATAGACTTAGTCGATTTGACCGCTGACAACGTTTTTATTTCTACACAAAAAGGCTGGCTCAAAGCAACGCTCCAAAGTCTTGTCGCCTTGCGCTTATTTGCGTGTACAATATAATAACTTTTTAAGTGGTTGTCGGCGATTTTGTTTGGCATTAGCAACTAGCAAGGCAACAGTGTCTAAAGCAGTCCACAGAGTGGCTGCTTCGTTCGCCGATTCGTATCGCGATACGTTCTCTTCCACGAACACTTGACACATCAGCAGGAATCCTCATTAAGGGTTGTAAAACAGCATCAGAGACTGGAACTGTCATTTATCAAGCTGTGAAGCAGACCGTTCACTGAAAATGTTGGATAAGGACATGGAAAACTGTATTCTAGTTGCCTACAAGCTACAGCGTTGACAACTGTGAATTTATAATGAATTAATAATTAATGTATTGAACTTTCATTAAAAAAACGTTATGTACATTAATAAAATAAGTTGTGTTAATCAAACTGTGCTTTTCTGTTTGATAACTTTAATACAATAATAAACACTGGAAGTCTGATAATTATTTGGACACCGACACTATTGAATGGCATAGGCCTGTTTGCTGACCTCCTTAAACCATGTATATAGCCGGCATAGTAAATAATAAGCAATCGCTTTCTGTTTCTTTCGCAGATTGGTCGCATAAACGATGTATATAGACGGCATAGTAAATAATAAGCAATCGCTTTCTGTTTCTTTCGCAGATTGGTCGCATTGTTCCTCAATTTATACTGTAAAATTGTGGCATGCTGCGAGTATTAACGCTGTCGACTGTGTCGCGTGCTTTCGCCATGTCACTAACGGGATTATGGGAAGGGGAATCCCGGGGATTGCCCGTTGATAACGACTCATCTAACCACGTGATAGCCTTACGCGCATTCTTAGTTAAGAAATAGGTCAGGCGCGCTACATAAAACTCGACTTGCTTAGTTTTACGCAACTACTTAGCTATGCAAAATTTTGAGTTTACGCACTTGCGTAGCGCTAAGTAACTGCGTAGTTTAAGTAGGCGACATGAAACCGGCCCCAGGACGCCACGTGATTACGTGCTTCGCTATTATGTCATTTAAAGACTGGCGTTATTATTACAAGGCGTGTGTGAATCCATCTCCGAAGATCGTCTGGATGATTATCTTTTAATTCTTGCATCACATCTTCCTGAATCATTTACACAGAACTTCGTCGAAATCAAATATTGTGTAATATTCATTCCTAGACGTATTATTGCGTGCATGCATTAGTATTATGCACTGTGCTTTATAGATCAGCGCTACAGATTAGCACCTTAAATTCTAGTTCAGGCTGTGCCGGCTGATAAATTTCTTCGTTCCCCCAAACCAAACAAAACACGAGTACACGTTTACGGTTGACTGGGGGCTAACATATTGACTAGCGCGATCGATAAGCGTATGCGTATAGTTATATGAAAATCGGATAACCTAGAGTACGCGTGACGTATTAAGTGAGGCCCGCATACGCAGTCATTTGTCAAAGTCGCGTGCTATTTTCTCAGAAAGAGGACTAGTTTAGTAAACAATTGCCAAATATGTTGCATACGTTGAGTTTGGACGTAAACATGGCCATACCGTATTGTAAACTATAGGAATATAATTTTTATGTGCCGAGCGAATTTTGCTAAACTTTTTGACAGTCGTGACGTAGGGTTGGTTACATAACAGTAGAGCGCGGGAAATTAAATTATGGTGATGTAGGCCCTACGTGTGCCCATCAAGGTTTTTCCAGTAAGCCACTGGCGTGATATTCTTAATTGTAGTTGCAAATGGTTATATTTTAGGAACTCTTATAAGTGTATAGGCTCAAAACCATGAAATTTGTTTCCCATTCATATTATTTGGCAAACCCGGTACCTGGTATCCTGTTTTACGCAAACCGCGGCGCTTGTTGTTGCAAAAACGAAGTAATTAACAAAATTAATCTGATCGGTTAGACATGTAATTTACAACCTTGTTTTGCAATTGCTACAAAGAACATGAAAAAAAGTTTATTTGTTTATTGTTTATATGATATATCAGACAATTCATTGTTTTTGAAACGAGCGCAACTACTATGCACTACAATGTACCATGCAGCGTTATTGCACAGTATTTCAATTTATCAAGCAATCATCCATTTGGGCGGGAAGTCAGGAACTGGCGTCTGAACATGGGAACGTTCTTTTAAATTTTACAATGCATTAGTGTATTAAATAACTGTTGTACTTTTATGTATGCTTATTGTGCATCAGTCAGCAGCTGTGCTTTTCTGTGAATGTTCGGAACTGGTATCCTTGTTCGTTAGCCTTTAGGCAGCGCTAGTACTAGTAGAACTGTGATCGGCAAGTTGACCAAAACGTGTACTCGCAGAGGCCCGTTTATAGGAGGTGCCTATTACGGTCCATAGCAGCTGACATAGACCACCAATAATAAAAGTGTGCATATGCCTGTAAAGCTGAATAAATGTACTTTACTCTGATATACATCGTGTTTTATTTCTTTAAGATTTTTTATTTATTCAAGATGAAAATGTCCATGATTCTCGCAAATCCGAGATTCACCTTGATTCACGGAAAAACATTCTGTCTTTCATTGTTTGAAACTCGTTAAAACTCTTCGAAACAAGATCAAGGCTACAAGTTAGGCAGAATTGTTTAGCCAAAGAGTGGCTAATTACTGGAATAAATTACCAAACCACGTAACCGTCACGACAACCAATGCCAATGGCAATGGGGAATGCCATGGCAATGCCTTAAGGCAAGATTGGATAGCCTTTGGAAACGGGAAGCAAATCAGGCCCAGCTTGTAAATTCCATTAAACCGTAAGTGATCATTTAACATTTAACAATATTTCGGCTTGGCTAGCTGTGGCTACGTACATCGCTCCTAAAAGTGACGCCCCCACGTTTGACTGTCAACAATTCATTGAATTTTGGGCCGTTAGATGGCGCCGCCCGTGCAGTGATATATTTCTACAACATGAATAATAATTTATGGCACTCATTTTTAATATTTAGCGTCCGGTGAAGGGTGAACTTTGATTTACAAACGTGAATACACATAAATTCTGCATTTTATTAATATATTTCCATAGTCTAGCAGGATGCTAAAATCGAAAACGGCACCACCTAGTGAGCATGTTGCAAACTGATACTTTGTCATGTCACAGTGAGCATATCAAATTAGCTTGTTTAATTGATTAATTACACATGTTTATGTACATAAACACAGTCCCTTGATCTATGCGATCTGATATATGACCTGGTGGCAACATTCTGAAGACAAATTGTTTGGTTATACTCAACAATGTACACCTTACTTTTGTGAATTGTAAAATACCTAAAATATTTTATTAGTAGATCTTTTAACTAAAATTTGTTGCATGGTACATAATGTTATATAAATGGTCAAATGTATCCAGTAGTTGTTTACTTTTTGACCTACTTAGCATTACTTATATAGGCACATTGTAAACAATGCATCATTTTCAATAAATTATAATAGCTAGGCTCAAAATTATTGCATATATTCAAGTGTATTTCATCACGTAAACATGCATCACACACTGTGTGTAATGTGTATACATTTAATTTCCTATGTACGAGTTACCATGCATGATATAACTTCATCTTCATCACTATGTGGCGCCATCCCGTCTCGGAAGGTCAGCTATCACAAACAGCTACTCATATCTGCATTGTGCCATTCTGACTAGATCTTCATACATCACGTTCTCTACCCATGCCTTGCAGTTGTCTCTCCATGTGCCTCTGCCTCTTAGTCTTACCGTCTACCATTTTCTCCAATATTTGCCTTTAATTTCCTTCTTGCCTGACGATGTGACCAATACCACTTCAGTTACAGCTATGAAAGACGCAACAGCGTAGACAATATACAAGTGTGCATAGCCTATGAACAAGTCATTATTCAGTGCATATTGTGTATCATATTAAAGTCTATAACGCCGTCCCGTATAATGTGGCCAAATTTTGCAAGCAAAATAATGAAGCTACAGTTTTATGTTGACCACCAGTAGGTTGAAAAAATGTAGTAGTTCCAGTATATGCAAAAAAGTACACTAAAATTAATATTTAGTCTATTTTTAGGCCAGGTACGCTTTTTTTGATCAAAATAGAAAAACTGTGTTTTTAAAATGTTGACGGGGGGTGTCTTTAAAGTGCTCTAACATGAAAACCAATTAACATACAACTGATACCATGATGTATCTTAATAATATATCTTTCCAATGATGTATAACGCTTTGCAATAACGTAATTATCTCAAAATGGTCCAGCATAGCTATACTAGGCCATGGGCCAGGACCTAAAATTTAACCAATTGGTACCATAAGGACGAACTAAGCCTAACAATGCTTTCTGATTAGCTACTTGTCTGTAGAGCATGGAATAATATGATGGACCTCTACAGCCCAAGTTAAGATAAGTAATCAAGCCATGTGATGTAACTTGTAAGTGACCCCTGGCCTAGCTTAGGGCTAGGTCCTAGGTTGTACTAGGTCAACATGTGGGCCTTTATTTTAACAGTAAATGTCAATAACAAATTGGAAGAATGGGCAGGTGCCTTGCCTAATCAAAGCTTAATTTGGAGATAGTAATTAGTTTAGAGATCAAGATCACCAGCTCTGTGAAGCACACTGGGTTTGTGTCGGGAGGAGTTAATTTAGTATGTTGGTCTGGTTTGGGTGGGTTTTGTTGAGTATGTGGGTATGAGTTAGTGAATTAGTCTGGGTCTGGCTCAGTGGGTGGGTCTAAGACCATTTTATGATTGATATCATGCCTCAATATTGACTATTAATGTAATGAAAATTGGCCTCAATTCTGAGGTGGACGTAATTCTGATTTTAAAAAATATTAGAGAATGGAAAAGGTGGTCAGATTTTTGAGGTGATGTTAATATTGCGGTTGTTGAGTGTTTTGCCACTTTGCTTCCAGATGGCCCAGCGGTTATGAAATACCATGGAGCGTTATCTTCTGACAGTGATTTCTTATGCGCTGTTCTGTCTGACTGCTTCACAACCTGGTATGTTTGAGTGCGCATGTGTGCATACGTGCATGCATATGTAATATTGTGAATCATATAAAGGCAGATACATTATTTAAACTTATCTAGTTTCTAAATTATTATATTACTCAGAATCCATCATTATTAATCACAGAAAAATGGGTTACATATCTAGAAAATATAGTTTGATGACATTTATTGTCCTATATTTTTATAAATTAATGTTCATGTTTACTTTCAGTATAATTGATACATTTGTGTTTGTGTAAGAAATATCCTCCGGTTATAGTCGGCTGAAACAGGCATAAAAACAGTTACTTAATGTAGCAGATATTTAAAATAAAAAACTGCTAGGACAATGAAAGGGGTAAGATCCAAAATAAATGCATAGTTGACATTGTGTATGATTATTAATTCCATGCTAGCTTAACAAAAGGGAGTTTTACAGTACAAATAGTGAAAATAACAATTGAACATCAACAATTGTCTAATGTATGTCAGCTTTGAGATGGTGTTAAAAAGTTGGGCTGGGATTTAGTGTTCTTTAGTGCATTTAATTGGACACAACCATAATCTTTTCAGATATCCAACTGACCGAGTTCACCTATGCCTTCTCTGGAGCAATACTCTACCAAGATGTTCCATCCCGAGTCAAGTTCTCGACATCATTTGTGAATGTGGCTGAGGCAGGCAATGATGTCGCGGCTGCAAATGAGTCGAGCCATAACTACAAGGTGGAGGTGGTACTGAGCGATGCAGACCTGTCACTTAGTGGCCAGTCAGATACTCTCCAGATTCCTCCTGTCCAGCCACAGCTTGCGGCTGGAGAAGCAGCTAAATTAGGAGCAGGTACTGATTTGATTTATTTTTAACACTATTAATTTTAAAGATTGCCACAAAGATGACGTACATGCTGCTTTCATTTTGACACGACATACAGTACTGTAAAAGCAAAATAATTTAAGTTAAGTAAATTAAAGTGCATTAATGACAGACACCCCAGCTAAAATAATGATTTTTGTGAAGCAAAGAAAAAGTCATGTTCCTGTTGTTTATTATGTTGACTGTCAACTAAGTACACTTGTCATAGATTCACATGGACATAAACACAATTTTACAAATACAGTTGTCATATTTACTTGTGTGTGTTGTCAAAAAAAGTGTGTTGTTGAAAAAAATTGGTGGCTGCTTTATTAAAATTTGTGTAACAAGGTGTAACTAGTGCGGCATCAACTAGTGTAGCATCAACTTGCATAGCATCAGCTACCACAGCATCAGGTAGCATAGCATCAGGTAGCGTAGCATCAGCTAATGTAGCATCAGCTAGCGTAGCATCAGCTAATGTAGCATCAGCTAATGTAGCATCAGCTCGTGTAACATCAGCTAGTGTAGCATCAGCTAGTGTAGCATCAGCTAGTGTAGCATCAGCTAGCGCAGTATCAGGTAGTGTAGCATCAGCTAGCGCAGTATTAGCTAGTGTAGCATCAGCTAGTGTAGCATCATCAACGTGTCGGCCGTCGGCCAATAAATTGGACATAAATCGGTCATGTAAACTTTATTCCTGCAACCGAAGTGTGTTACATTTGAAAGATGTTTACTCTAATACCACTGGTTGTATAGGTCTGGTGTCTGACCGCAATGAGACAGTGACGCTGGGTGGAACAGCTGACATCTTGGTGACTTCGATGAAGTGCAACCCCCAAATGTTCATATGCGCACATGTGCTGCCTACAGAGGACGCCACCTTCAATGAGACAAACCCTCAGAACAATTACAAGTGCAAAGATTTGACCGGACTTGTACAGTGCACAGCAGGTGAATTCTGTTCCCAGGATTACTTGTTTTGTACAGTTAATCTAGTATTAGTATGGCCTTCCGTGCAGCGTGATCCAATGAATGGGGAGTAGATTTTACAAAAGCATTATAACTAAATGGTTTTGAAGTCCCTCTCAATCTAACATAATGTAAAGTTCATGGGGAATTGAATCAAGGGTGTTTTCCAATGTTTCCTGCTCACTCCCAGCCCTGCGTCTAACTTCTCCAGCTTTTTGTCCCCAATTTGTAGAACCCCTCGTCCCCACTTGGTAGAACCCCTCTGCTGGTGAGAATATTAGTGAACTGTTACCCACTTTATACAGTGCCCGGCTTTAGATGTGGGTATTCAATGAATTTGTATATCTGGGGTTATATGTACATAGATCAGTCTTTGTTAAATGCACAACAGAAGTATTAGATGGCATTTCCTATACATCCCTTCCATCTTGCAGATGTTGGACAGTTCTATAGTAATTCTATATCCTCATCTGCAGTATTTCATCAGCTCGCTCTACCACAATATAACATAATACATGTATACCCTATTTTATTGATTACTATTGCACAGGCAATGCACTACGCAGCAACTATATGTACCGTATTGAACCTTTTAAGTGGACAGCATTCTTAAACATAATTTGGACCATGGAGAAATGTCAAGGAATCTGTCCATGTAAGCATACATGTTTGGTGTCATTTGGTAACTAGTATAGAATAACTGAAAATTAGTGTAAACTGTTTAACACCTGACACTTCAGTTGTTTAACACTAGTCAAATTACAATTATGGATCTTGCTGATTAAAAAAGTGATGTACACTAATGAGGGCATGTACACTAATGAGGGCATGTACACTAATGAGGGCATGTACGCTAATGAGGGCATGTACGCTAATGAGGGCATGTACGCTAATGAGGGCATGTATGCTAATGAGGGCATGTACGCTAGTGAGGGCATGTACGCTAGTGAGGGCATGTACGCTAGTGAGGGCATGTACGCTAGTGAGGGCATGTACGCTAGTGAGGGCATGTACGCTAGTGAGGGCATGTACGCTTAATAGGTGAAATACGGTATTCCAGGTGGTTCTTGATTTAAGCACTTTTGGGTTTCAGGAGAATCACCTGAGTTACACTACAATTTAAATCTAACTAAATGTCCAAGTGTAATAATTGTTTAATTTGTGAGTATAGCCAAATACAGTTCTATTAATTTGTATTACGTATTTATTCAAGTTGGTATTATTGCATTTTCAGATAACATTGACCTAAGCATCCAACAATTTGACATAGTTGATGGCATACTGTATTCTGGTGGCTACGGTCACCTGATGCTGGCGCTGAAGGTATTGATTGGTGGATCATATCAGCTGACCCCGGGTGTGAGTGGGAGCTACGAAGTCCAACTGTATCTCTCAACTGATAAAGACATTTCAACTGATATAGATAGAAAGGTATGTACGTTTTCTTACAAACTTCAGAAATTATACAATGACTTTTTTGTAATGAATGTTAAGTTATATTGCTAAACAATTTGTTGAGTCAATCGTATTGTAATTCTTATTTCTACATTTTTGTTTAATATTTAGCATTTACTAAAATGTCATGCCATTTGTTGCACTTATCACCTATATGTTCCGTGTCATATTTATTTATTATTGTAGGTATTAAATTAATTATGCATATTTTAGCCATAGCCATATGAAACATAATGTCATTTGAATTTTGTAAATAAGCTTATTATTACATTATTATGATGCCAATGATTTGGCAAAAATAAAATTGCATCATATGAAAAATAATCTGTTGTTTATCAATATCAGTCCATTAGAAATTTCTGTTTCAGCTGGAGGACGTTCCAAGGCACTTTGGCCGACTGACCACTGAGTTCAGACAATCTGGCAGTCTCTTCCTTGGAGGACCGGATCTTTCCATTCCAGATGTCCACTCCGTAGCTGGACAGATCTACTGTGGGTCAGCGTACCTTGGCGTTCTGGTTGATCCTGGAGAGGGTACGTTTATTTATGTTTGTTTTGTTACAATGTTCATTGTTACCATAGGTCAGAGAAATCATGTTGTGAACTGAATGGTCCAAAAAAAAGATCAAAGTAATAAATTGTAATAAGTAGTAAGAGTATGTTACGTGTATCTTCATTGATAGCAGATCCAGTGGCAGGACGTACGACGCTCCTAAGGAGCCCAGTCCTTCACAGGAAGAAGAAGATATGTCTCTCTCTCCCTCCCCCTCCTTTTCACTGCCACTTCCACTAACCCCTCTCTCCATCTATCCCCAGTATTACCCCCCTCTCACTCTTGCCCTACCACTACCCTGTCACCCTCTAACCCCAGTATTTCCCTCTCTCACTCTTGCCCTCCGATTACCCTGTCTCTCCCTCTTTCCCCAGTATTCCCCTCCCTCACTCTTGCCCTCCCACTACCCTGTCTCTCCCTCTATCCCACATATTCCCCCTCCCTGGCTCTTGCCCTCCCAGTACCCCGTCTCTCCCAGTATTCCCACTCCTTCCTCCTCTCTTTTCTCCCATCTTTCTGTTATCTTGCCCAAAGTAGCCTCTGCTTGATTTCATTGGCTCTTTATTCTGCTTCGCTCATCAGCTACAAAAACAAAGTTCGCATGCCCACAGAGACAACTGACGTTGCCTATCAAGTGACATTGTCTGTCAAGTGACGTTGTGTCAATCAAGTGACGTTGTCTATCAAAACCATGTATCTTCACTTTGCCATTTCTAATATTAATTATCTCATTAGTGCTTGAAAACATTATTTTGTAGGCCACGGAAAAGTGGACGAAACCGATGAGAATAATAACCAGATGGTCATACCTGTGACTGTGATCTGTCCAAACGGTAAATACCTTTCACTTTTATGAACTAATTGTGTCTAACTGTACCCCATGTAAAATAAAACATTATTTTCTGGTGGTAATTATGATGATATAATAGCTACCTTGACGTGTAATGAAAGTACAACAGGTCACTGTTGTTTTTGGTTGTAGTCCATGGTTAATTTTAAGAATGACTGTTTTGTAGTCTACTTTAAGCCATACACGTTGGTGAAACTAATACACAGATTGAATATGCAATTCTTGTTGTACTGTGGTCATACATTGTCTAAGAAATGTGTAAGTACTTTATCGTAGAAATATGTGGCATATATTGGCAGAAGACAAGGTAGAAAAAGGTATGTTCTTCTATAGCGCTGTATCCAGTCCTTGGAACTGCTCAAAGCACTTTACACTTCACCCTCTGACAGACCTGTTCATTCCAACGTCATCTCAACTTCTCTGGGAAGCATTCAGCCATGCTGCAATTACTGCGTGAAGACTATTTGTTCAAATATCCATCTGTTTGTAGCCAGGTACTCATTTATACAGCTGAGTGAGCTGTGGCAACGTGGGATGAACAATTGCTGAAGCTTCAAAACGGCGTCAAGGGGATTCAAACCCGGGTTCTCTCGATTGAGAGCCCAACATTCTAACTGCTACACCATGGCACCCCAGATAGCATATTCTTGTTTCTTGTAGACTTGTGGGGCATGAGTGATGTCACCATTGACCTGGGGTTGGGTCAGACAACCCTGTACCCCACAACAGCCTACCGTGTGTGGGCGGACATCACAGTCCACAACTTCCACAACGAGACATACTCGGGAGGACGAGCGGCCTTCCAACTGAAGCTCTATCTTCACAACTCGGCCTCACTCAGTCAAGGTCGGTCGTCTGTGTATTTAAACTCCCTTCTCATTTCATTTAGCTCTTCGTGAATCAGGTTTGTTGCTGTTTAAATCTGTACTGTGTCAAGAGTTGAAGTACTGTGCAGTGGGTTTAATAAAAGAGTTTTGCTAAAAACAGAAATAATTGACCTTGATCGTTAGATTGGGTAATTTACGAAAGTCTAAATAACCTTATGCCATTGTATGTGAAGCCAGTTGTCCTTTTTTGTCAAATTGTTACTGGATCTAGTAAAAAAATTTCATAGAACTTTTGTTCAGTGGTTTCAAGACTCAGTAACACACATGCACAAATGAGCTAGCGTGTCATAGTGGATACTAAAGCTAGCATGTTGTAGTGGATACTAGAGCTAGCATGTTGTAGTGGATACTAGAGCTAGCATGTTGTAGTGGATACTAGAGCTAGCATGTCGTAGTGGATACTAGAGCTAGCGTGTCATAGTGGATACTAAAGCTAGCATGTTGTAGTGGATACTAGAGCTAGCATGTCGTAGTGGATACTAGAGCTAGCATGTTGTAGTGGATACTAGAGCTAGCATGTCATAGTGGATACAAGAGCTAGCAAGGCGTAGTGGATACTAGAGCTAGCATGTCGTAGTGGATACTAGAGCTAGCATGTTGTAGTGGATACAAGAGCTAGCAAGTCGTAGTGGAAACTAGAGCCAGCTTGTCATAGTAGATACTAGAGCCACCGTGTCATAGTGGAAACTAGAGCTAGCATGTTATAGTGGATACTAGAGCTAGCATGTCATAGTGGACACTAGAGCCAGCGTTTCATAGTGGATACTAGAGCCAGCGTGTCATAGTGAATACTAGAGCTAGCGTGTCATTGTGCATACTAGATCTAGCGTTTCATAATGGATACTAGAGCTAGCATGTCGTAGTGGATACTAGACCTAGCATGTCATAGTGGATACTAGAACTAGTATGTCATAGTGGATACTAGAGGTAGCGTGTCGTAGAGGATACTAGAGCTAGCCTGTCATAGTAGATACTAGACTAGAGCTAGCTTGTTGTAGTGGTACTAGAGCTAGCGTATCATAGTGAATACTAGATGGGTTTGATTTTTCATGAAATGATTCTAAAAACAGATGAGCAAAAAAGTCATTGAGGAGGGAGCTTTCAAGCCCCCCACACTGCAGAGTAACACTGGCTGTGATTACACAGAGTAGCGACGTGGTGGCTCATTGGTTTGGTGGTGGTCTCATGACCAGAAGTTAACTCGGTGCAAACCCCAGGCCAGCTGGCAAACCAGACGTTTTATGAAAATTTGGCACAATTTGCCAAATTGCCTTGCATCTGACGTGTGGGAAGGAAATTGGAAGTATTGTGTTTTTGAGATGACACACTAGAAGCTGTAGGTAACTTCTACTTGGTGGAAAGTAAAAGATCCTGCAGGATGACATTTTGTAACCTGGCATGGACACCGAATGATACTCTCAATCTGTAATCCACGCACTAAATGCAAATGTCTTATATATGTATGAATTCTCTGAAATCTGTGTTGTAACAGGCTGTGTATTTGCAAGTTTAAAGTTTAAACTTTGCTCCTCTGAAAGGTTATTAATAGAATTAGTTATCTATGTTTCCCACATCCTAACTTGCCGCTGTATCATTTGTTTAGGAGGTGAACCTCTTGACTTGACGCGAATCAACTCCGTTGAATACCCCAGTGAGGCATCACCCTTGAGCGTCATACCAGAGTTCTCCTCACTCAGAATGACTGGGGTGACTTTCCACATTGCTGACGATATGATCGCCGCAGATAACGGCTACACCCACCTCATTGTAAAGATCGAACCAACAGAGAGCAGCACGAGGCAGGACGAAGTTGCTGTGAATGACTACATAACTTGGCCAATCAGCGTTGCCAGCTCAGCAACTAGTAGGCAGAATTTATGTTCGATTGTTTACTGCAAAATTCACAAAATATGCAACCAATTTTTGTAGAGTATGCATGAAAATTATTTAATAAAATATATACTTTGATTTTCACGTTGTATCAGGCTTGCATTAGATTATATATGTGTTAAGCTGAAAATGTCAATTTCAGTGGTATATGGGAGGCGGTTATCAGTTGACTTAACTATGAAATGTGTAGCATTTATTTTGAAATGCTGAAATAGTACAAGCTGCTCACATGACACAGCTTAGAGCATCATGAAACATATAGTAAAAGCAGGTTTTCTGATAATATCCCCCTTCAGTATCCCAACATATATAATACCATCCCATTAACACCCCACTACAGGAAACATCTCACATGTAGTACAGTAGAACCTGTCTTGCGAGAGCATCCCTCAGCAAAAGCAGCCTTTCAAGACAGGTAGTCTCCGATAGCAGGGCAATTAAATTGAAAAGAGAGTCAAGCGAACCAAGAGAACAGTCTCTCAAGACTGTTTTTCTCCCAGGACAGGATCTGCTGTTTCCCAAGTAAACTACAATAAATGTAAGATTTTATGTATGCCACCTGAACACTTATGCATACTACTTGTAGACATGATTGTCATTATTTCAGATGTGGACCTAATGTTGATGTCATTCGACATCGCCGAGAGTCGGGTAGTAGTTGACGGGGTGACGAGTGCCACTGTCACCCTGACTGGCAACGTGACATTGGGGTCAGTGGATTGCACTAGCTTCCAGAGCAGACTCTACTGGTCTAAGGACGAGGTTCTGGACGCCTCTGACATCGACTCAGGTAAGACCTTCTCTCCCGAGAGACTCAAGGAGCATATATTGTAGCAAGGGCATCAGATACAGTAGTGTGAATGTCGTCTTATGTTGAAGGACCATTGCTTGTCTTGTGTTGAAGGACCATTGGTGGTTTTATGTTTGTGGACCATTGGTGGTCTTATGTTGAAGGACCATTGTTTGTCTTGTGTTGAAGGACCATTGGTGGTTTTGTGTTGAAGGACCATTGCTGGTCTTATGTTGAATGACCACTGCTTGTTTTGTGTGAAGGACCATTGGTGGTTTTGTGTTGAAGGCCAATGTTGGTCTTATGTTGAAGGACCACTGTTGGTCTTGTGTTTGTTTGAAAGACCAATACTGGTCTTGTGTTGAAGGGTTGTTAATGCCTGACACAAGTGCTTTGGTGCACCTGTCATGTTGTTACACCTGTGGAATTTTGACTACCTGCTACTTACATAATTGCAATTGATTCCTCAGCAAAGCCAAACAACGAAATGCCACTGTTGGCTAATTTCTCCCTGTGGTGGTTTATTTATTTAAATAAACATTTTGTTTTGTAATTTGGGAATGGTATATTACAGTAACTTCCATTAAGCAAATATGGTACATTGTCAAATTCCCATACCACTGAGCATCAATCTAACCTGGCCCAGCATGGTGTTGCAGGCTCTGATCCCAGCCTTCCCTGGTGCAAACGCTACAGGTGCATAACAGGGGACTTGTGAATTGTGTTAGCCCTTTAACGCAGGAGCTGTCTATATAACAGGGTTAATGTTTCATTTTGTTGGATTATTATGACTGACAGACATTGGAATAGGGTTAATATTGGAATTTGCCAGAGGAATGCTACCAAAAATAGAGTGTGTCCCTGGTGTTTAGCCTGGTGATGAAGATCTGAGTTGGAAACAACCCCAGTGCATATGAAACTAATTAGTCACAGTATGTGTTACCAAACACATAAAATCATACCTATTAGTGATGGTAGTAAATCAGCTGACAAAAGATGAATTATTGAGAACAGCCATTATGAGTGCAAGGTCAGTGTTGAGTGTCATCAACAACCTATAATGTAGGCCATAACCCTTCCCTTCCTATGTGCATTAATTCCCTGTGGAATGGTATAAATAATTCACCAAGACCCACTGCAAGTCAGATCTCCCTCAGGACATAGGAATCGTGACATTACATTGTCCCCAGCATGTGCCCGCCAGGTCACGGTTGGGCGAATCTGGTTTTGTTTATGACAAAGCAGTTAGTTTTGTTGCTAGGTCACAAACTTGATTGATTTATTCAATATAAAATGTGACTTATATAATGTGTATGCAAAAATTTAATTTAGTGTGTCGCCTGCATCTCAACCAGGGAATGTTTCCTAATCACACCTGTGAAGCATACCTGTGAAATACACCTGTAAAATACACCTCAAACATACTTGTATTAATTCTCAGAAAGGTATTTCCTTGACAAGATATGCTCCTTATGGCTAGATATACAGTGAAGTTTCCCCATTTGAAAGATAAATTTTGTTTAGAATTTTTTTTAATGATTTTTAATGTTATTTTAGTAGAATGGTAACAAATAAGAAGTTGGACAAAAAAGCAAGACATATTGTTTAAGGGGGTCAGGAAGCAGCTATCTTCCAAGAACCAAAGTCTAAAGTACTCTTCATATTAAAAACAATTCCCCATAGTTAGAACTGCTGATTTATGGTAACGAATGCTGGGAAACATTTACTATTAACTTACCTAAGAGAAAAACTTTCTAGGTGCACAACAGCTATGGCAGGTCTTCTATTAAGGACTATGGTAAATTGGTAATGCTCATACTTGTGTTTCCAGGGTGCACATCAGTTCTGGAAGGTGTTCTCTGTTAAATGCCACGGTACCTAGATCCGGCTTCACTCGATTTCCAAGCTAGCTTGTGTCGTTGTGAGACCTTTGCGCTTGCAAATATTTCCGAATTTTGGCTGTTACTGATTAATCGTTATTGTTGAATTTGTTGATGTTATTGCAAGATCAGTTTATTGTTCAGTTTATCGTTGTTCAATCTTATCAGGTATTTTCGCTCCCACCCTCCTCCCTGGCACCATAAACATTGAAGACTGAGAGGTAGTTCACAAAGTTTTAGAATATGCTTTTCCCTGTAGTTCGGTACATGAGGTTTTGCATTAACACTTTTCCCTCATCTGGCACTGAGTTTTCAGTAGTGTACACAGGGTTTTTAGTGCAAGTACTTTTTACTAGTACATTTAGTGTGGCTGTTGGCCTTACCTCTCGGACTGATGTGTTAGTAGTTATTGGTTGATTAATGTCTAGAGCAGAGAGTGGAGTGACCCCCACCGATATCATGTGAATTGTATTGAAGACAGTAGTGGTACAGATAGTACTGGTAGTGGGTAGCTGATAGGCATGAGATACTAATTATGTATAAACACCTTTTGGGGGCCGGCATGCATGCTGAGATTATTTGATGTATCTCATTTTGATGATGTATGCTTGCCTAATTTCCTGCTAGTTAATTAATAAATCTAAATGTCATTCCTTGGCCTATTTCAATCTACGCTGGACTGGTGTTGTTATTTTGCATAAGGTACTGTATGGTAATTTGTGTTTCCAGGGTGTACATCAGTTATGTCAGGTCTTCTATTAAGTAGTGTATGGTAATGCTCATACTTGTGTTTCCAGGGTTTACATCAGTTCTGGAAGGTCTTCTATTAAGTACTGTATGGTAATGCTCATACTTGTGCTCCCACGGTGTACGTCAGTTATAACAGGTCTTCTATTAAGTACTGTATGGTAATGCTCATACTTGTGCTCCCAGGGTGTATGTCAATTATAACAGGTCTTCCATTAAGTACTGTATGGTAATGCTCATACTTGTGCTCCCAGGGTGTACGTCAATTATGACAGGTCTTCTATTAAGTACTGTATGGTAAAGCTCATACTTGTGCTCCCAGGGTGTACGTCAATTATAACAGGTCTTCCATTAAGTACTGTATGGTAATGCTCATACTTGTGCTCCCAGGGTGTACGTCAATTATAACAGATCTTCTGTTAAGGTCTGTGTGATAATGCTCATGCTTGTGTTTCCAGGGCTTCAGGTAGAAGTGGTGGCTGATGGCAGCCTTGTAAGGTTTGATGCCAACACGGTTTTGCCGACCCCCAAAGATCTGACATACTGTGGCCAGGTGTTTGCTATCCTTCACATTGATTCAAACCACCAGGTGGCAGAGATGTACGAGTACAACAACTACCTCTATGACGTGATCACTCTCGCCTGTAACAATGAAGGTAGGAATTGTTAAGACGAGTAAATATGTGACATTTTGTTGTTAACTTTTGTGGTCAGAAGAATATACAGAAATACATTGTAAAGTAAAGCGATTGAGTGTTTGGATGTCGACTGTGTGTTGGTGTGTTATGTATATATATATAAATAAATATATATATATATATATGTATGTATGTAATTAATTTGGTTTTATTGATAAATCGCTACATGTTAGCATTATGATAATCCAAATTAGTTATTATTTATAATAGACCACATTTAATAGCACCCAAACAATGTTAGTGCTAACCAGCAGGATACCTAAGTTCTACAATGGGAATAGCTAACCTAATCTAACCTGCTGAGCCACAAATATTGAATATAGTTTTAATATTATGGTGCTGTAGCCACTGTAATTCATTCATGTTAACCAAAATAGCTCGTGGGATCATCAGTGACACTGTCACTTATATGTATGTCATTTATTTGTTTGGGGGGTTTCTCAAAATTATATAAGATAGCATTTTGTGGGTATTTTTTCATATTTACAAAAATGTAAAACAAATCAAAACATCAGCAAATAAATAAAAACCTGTAAGTTTTATTAATCTGGAGTATTATCTAGTATTTCAACTACAGTTTGTGAAGATATGGTTGGTTTATCTTAAAAACGTTTACTGAAACTACTCAATTCAAAACAAGCTACCTTAATATAGTTTTAATATAATGATGTAAGACCATTTCGTAAATGTCTAAATTATTGAAAATATTTTATGGATTTCAGACTTTTGTTTAGTTTCGTTAATTGTCTTTAATGCTGCATTTAATGCAACCCTCCAATTAATATTTTAGCATCAACACTGTAAGATTATCAAATGCGCAAAACCATTAATATGAACTAAACATCAGCCATTTGACATTTTTATACATATGAAAAATAACATGCGCATTTTCGTTCATTCAAAGTCTTTATTGCAGATATACTAGCACTGATGACCTTTGAACTGCTACCGCCACAGCTCACGTTTGTGAAAGGACAAGAACTGACCGTCCCCTTCAAGGTGAAGGTCGCATGCACGTCAAGTGATTGCTCATCGATGACATCTAGCAGAGAAAACTTTGGTTTCCAACTGTATTTTGACACGGATGTGACACGGGAAAGTGAGCCAGAGCTGACAGTGAAGGGAGATTTCCAGGTGACGGACGGAGGACAAGGGTTCAGTAGTGACCTCAGGTGGGTGTATGTGGGAAGCAGGCAGGGATGGGTATATAAAGTTTCAAAGGTGGTCTTGTTAATTAGTGTTAATTTCAGGTTTGAAGACATTTTTTTGTAAGATTTTAAATGAATTTTGTGATGTCTGAAAAAAATAATCTTGAATGACATTTGTATTTTACTTGCTGACAAAAAATGTAGTTTCTGTAGATATTTCCAGTGAAACTGCACTTTAATTCAAAGCCCTTTAGTGAACTTCTCTAATCATTGTTGTTATTTCCAAAAAATATGGGATTTGGATGTGTAATTTTATAGACATGTCCTGTAAAGACAATAAAGGCTTGTTGTTACAGCTAGAATAGTTGAACATTTCAAATTTTTTTCTAATTCGTTACCAGAAATTTTCCTATCCTTGGTACATTAACCCTTGTTGCTACAGCACTGGTGCCACTGAGGTGACAATGAAGGCTACGGTGACAGTGGACTCGTCCTACTGTGACAAACCATTCCGATACCTGGGCCTGGTGCTGACACCTGGTGACAGCTATACGTTGAACAACTGGCTGAGTGTGCCTGTCTACATAGACTGTAGTATCGAAGGTTGGTACCTCATGGTTTCGAAATACATGATCAAACCGACGTACTTTGATAGCCTGTTTAATTTAAGTGAAAACTGCTGAAATACCAATGAATGGAAATAAAGATTTTTGTCATTGTCAAAATGAAATCTCGTTTTGGTGAAGATATTTAGTTTTGAAATGTGAATACATATTTGCAGTAGCAATTTGCTTCACCATGCTTCTGTGGGTTCTGTGTAATGTGAAAATAACTACAGAAAATAGTTTATATCACCAGTCAGTAACTAACTGATGAACTAATCATTTTCAAAATGTTAAAATGACTACAATTTATGTGGAAGATTGTCTTGGAAAATAAATTTAATAGATTTCTTGTCGAAGGTGAGAAAGTTGACAACATCTCTGCCATTGTTTTTATGCTGGACTTGGATCTTGAAGTGCTTCAAATACATTAACTAGATAGTTCATATGATTTTCCAGGTGCGATTGACGTCAGTATTACCAGCTTTACGGGTGTCACATCACTTGACACAGAAAACGTCACGCCATTTGCTGCGACCATCAATGTGACATCCCAGGGTTCCCTAGCACTGCCTCGACTAGACTGGCCCCTCATCGATATGAGGTTCTACCTGTCTGCAGACAAACAGATAGACCCAAGGGTGGACGCTTTGTTACCATACTTTATGACTCAGAAACAGCGACAGACAATGTCTGCGAACATTGATAGCGGGGCTACGGTCTCCTGGGACATTGGGGTTGAATTGCCAGGTGGGTAAAATCTGTCAGCATATCAGTACATTATAGCTAACCTTTGATCTGTTGGGTGAAGGAACAATTAAATTGACTGTCTAGAAATTGTTTATTATTTGTCTATTATTTTATGCTAGGACAAATCCCAAAACCATGGTTCTCTTAAATTAATAATAATAATAGTATGTTTCATCGTATGACAAGTTGTGATATTCAACATGTGCATATTATGTTCAGAAAGAATACGACAAATGTTTGGATAGGTAATTACCATGTCAAATATGATATTCCAAGAAACTGGAATGTCAAACCATTCAAGCATGTTTCTCTAGTTTACACGTGACTGTTTCATGAATGTTGACATTAATTTTTCCAACTCGGACATTATTCCAGCAATCCATTCATGGTCAGATTTATTAAAAAAGTATATAGTTTGATATACGTGTTATATTCTTATTACTGATACTCAAACGTAATGTAAAATTTCAGGTGCAAGCAATCTACCTGTGGTATTTGAATTTCATCTAATTTCCAAGATGTATAATATGGACAGTCATACATGGCTTCACAACCATCTCTTTTAACCTTGGTGCAGTTGCATTACATTTATAATGGTTTCTCAGTTATGTTTTTTTGTGTATGAATCTGCAAGAGATAATTGTCCCATCCCTATTTTGTAGATGGACTCGCACTGCCCAAGGTTGGGTTTGAGCAGTTCTGTGGTCAAGACGTCTATGTTGCAATTGTACTTGACCCTGCGAACCTACTGACTGAATCTGATGAGACCAACAATGTGGCTGTTTCTACCAAGATACCAGCTGCCAATGTCCACGGTCTGGCCTGCGATGCCCATGCACCAAGTCAAACATGTAAGCAACCTATGTTGGTCTGCTTTAAAAAAATTTTTGTAATTATTAAATCTTAAGTATTATATTTACCTCTATATTTATGTTTTAAACTCACCCTTAAGAAGATAAAATGTATATTTGACAAGGGTTATTGTGAATACGTTTTTATTATTTGCAAGCACAATTCTCTATATAAGTATACAAGCATGTGTATATAGTGACTGTAGATTATAGACCTATATCAAACAAATAGTGCTATCTGTGTTTTTTTATTATCGAGATTGGATGAAGATTGTAAGATTAAATGCATGTTAGAATTAAAAGAAGCTGAAATACTAAATGTCACATTTATTTTTCACGCAGTACAACTGGCATTGGAAGATGAGAAACTACCACCTGTGATCTTACCCTATTCCACATACATCATGTACATGAAGGTAAGTTTAAACAGTTTTTGGGATCTTCCCAACATTTCCTTTAGTCACATTAATGGTTAACATATAGGAACATATTTCCTAACATACAGGAAACATATGCAGTGATATAATCATACACAATTAATAACACATTTCTTAATCCTGGTGACTGTTTGTGATGACCAGTATTTCAAATTTCCAATATATGGAACTTTCATTTGTACTTCTGTATCTTCACCAGGTGAAGGTGACGAATGCTTACACAGCACCGCTGACTAGCAGTGGTGATGCTGGTGATAACTTCGGCTTGTCAGCCTATCTGTCGGCTAACAGTGAAGTAAGTGATGGTGACGATGTACACCTTGTTGTGGAAGTTGACCCTAGAGATGCAGGGAAGACATCGGTTGGAGTCTCTGCTGGGGACTCGGTCATGTTGAATGTCAAAGGTAGGATGTTTAGTAGTACTTTACTTTACTAAGTTAAATTAAGCACACAACTTGTCTTAAAAATCTAAATATGGACATCCAGTTGTGAATTGTGCAGATTATTCTGATTATGCAAGCATGTGCATTTGATTGCACTGCAGCTGATAGCTATATCCAGTTAAAAGATTTGATTGCACTGCAGCTGATAGCTATATCCAGTTAAAAGATTTGATTGCACTGCAGCTGATAGCTATATCCAGTTAAAAGATTTGATTGCACTGCAGCTGATAGCTATATCCAGTTAAAGGATAGAGAAACATTGAACACGTATATCTGATGCACATGTCAACGTATTTCCTGTGACATGTTCATAAAGTAGCACCATGACTAGTCATCTATGTTAGTTATATCCATGAAGTGTTTAAACTTAATTGTTATCAAGCAGAAATTTGTCAGTAGAGGCAGAACATTCACTGAATGTTTTATGTATAATAACTACTTTACATATACTAAAATATAATATCACAAAGGATGCTGATAGATAGAATCCCAGGTAAGATTCTGAAAACATTAACGTTCTAGGAAATTCATATTTCTATTTTGTAGTGACCTTGCCGTTTGGTGGACTGGACCAGGAAGGCTGCAGAGCCATACAGAATTCTACCCCTCAGATACTGCTGGTCCTGGTGAATGTCAGTGAGGCGTCTGGCTTCACAGCTGGGCCTCTGGCCAACCTCCCAGTCACCCTCATGTGTCAGCTCAGGTGTAAGTCATTCTGGAAGTCATTCTCTTTTTATTTCTACACGTTTTTGTATATTTTCAGTGCACTTTGTAAAATATTGTTAAACCTTGATATTTTCAAGTATAAAATATATGTTAAAAATTTAATGTAATATATATATATATTTATGTGGGACAATGCTACTTGCTAATGTTATTGACTCGGAATCGTGGCTAGTTTGCTGAAGACAAAAGTACAAGTCAGATGTATGTTTGTATACGAGCTTTTATAGTAAGCCAACTGATTATGTAAGAATACAATATGCATACATAATATAAAACGAAATCATCAAATCTAGGTAATTGAAAATTCACCAACTAACAGCAAAGGTGGGGGAACCGACCACACGCAGGTGGAGGACCCCACCATTCGACAAACAACAAGGGTAAAAACCTTGTGTACACATTACCTACAAAAAAGGGGAAAGCGTCAGTACCTGACCTCGCCCTAAAACCCCTGAAGATGATTACGATAGCAATAATAAATCACTGTTTATTTAACTATAAAGAACGAATATTATGACAATAGATCCACACATTTGACAAGTATGCAGACATTATTTTTAACCTCCCATAACAGCCAGTCAGTAAAGCGACCCACTTAGAAATCGGAATTAAACAGGTGTAGATGGGGTAGGAGGGTGGGAAACAAATTTTTTGGAAGAGAGTAAAATGTTTACCTTCGACTCTTGAAAATATTGAAAACGAGGCCGATCGTAGGATTGGATTAAATGGTCACGTGTTTTAGTCGGCCTAGAGGGTTATTTAAAAATAGGAACCTGGCCGCATTGCTCACATAAACGCCGTTTGATTTTCAATCAAAAGGTGTCTTTATGTGGGACAATGCTACTTGCTAATGTTATTGACTCGGAATCGTGGCTAGTTTGCTGAAGACAAAAGTACAAGTCAGATGTATGTTTGTATACGAGCTTTTATAGTAAGCCAACTGATTATGTAAGAATACAATATGCATACATAATATAAAACGAAATCATCAAATCTAGGTAATTGAAAATTCACCAACTAACAGCAAAGGTGGGGGAACCGACCACACCAGGCCAATTCTGTAATGGCCAATTTCAGAATGGCTCCCCCCACCCCCCCCATATATATATATATATATATAATATATATATATATATATATATATATGTGTGTGTTGTAGGACAACCCTTGGCCTTGTGACCCGGGATGTTGTGGCTAAATAGCACATTTACTTGTAAACTAGGGCAATAAATTGTCTTTTGTGAATATGCTTAAATATGATATTCAGGCATGAAAATGTTTATGAGAGTCTAACATTAAATTTTTGTCGGATATATTTCCAAAAAACCTTCTTTTGTAACTAACATACGAGTTTGGTTATCGTATTTAGTTTCTATGTGGCTAAAGATAACTGGTTTTTAATAGTGTACACATATAATTTTGCTTGTGTACCATTTTATATATACAATATCCATTTTAAGCCATCCCTGATGTGTTGAAAAATATATTTTTCATCTGTCCTAATTGGGGACATATATGTGAGTCTGAATACTTAATAATGTACAGTTTTAGTGTGATCTTAATAATCATAATGTAAAATGTTTTTATCAATAAAAATGTTATATTTAAAAAAATATATGAAGAAGTGGCAATACATTAAATATTTCTTCGTAGCTGCATAGCATGAGGTGTTGTAAATAAGAAACTGAAAGAATTACATTGACATCTGAGTTATTGGAGGAGTTACAGTGTTTCCAAACTATCCTATATTTTTCATATTTGGTGGCCATCTTTGTTGCCATGGAAACGGGGGGTCTGGCAGAAAAAATTCAGTATATTTTTTTCTCAGTATAACCCACTCTGCAGTTTGGGCTAAAACAACTGCATTAGCTATGCAATTTTAAAAAGTCCTCTCCATCTGGGGTGTCTCCCTTTAAAATGGCGGCAGTGAGATATCTCAGAGATAACTTCCTGTTGTTTCCAGTGGAGCCTGAACTGCTGAGTGTGGAAGGAGACGTGAAGATATGGCAGGACAACCACTACAACTTCAAGTTCCAGATCAAAGTCACTCACAAAGTAAGACATTGACAGTGCCTGTGATAATTGTCTGCTGTACAGCAAAGTATGACTGACCTAGAACATTTTAGGCACATTGAATTTATGTCATGGTAAGAATCTGTGACTGACATTCCAGAACACCCTACGCACATTGAGTCTGTGACTCAAAAGTCATGCAAAGAATCTCTGCAACAAATAGAATGGCCGTTTCTGTCCTTGGAGAGGAAAAATAAAATAGACCCCATGACAATGCGATAAATGAGACAGGTGGCACAACCTGGTTGCTGGTGGACACAAACATGAAAGTAATCTGACGTGTATGTAATTTTCTCTTTTGAAAAAGTATATAGAGAGATATATACTCGCTGTCCATAAACCCATAGATCTGTCCCAGTTGCAGGGAATGTGCAATATCACAGTTACCACTGACACACCTCACTTTAACCAGTTTGTATTGCTCCTATAGGGCTGGACTAGCAGTTTCTTCAAGACAGACGGCAACAACTTCCTGGTCAGAATGGCTCTCGTTGCCAGCGATGGGCAGCGGATGACCCTGAATGTTCACCCTGCTAACCCTGAAGTCCAGCGACAGGTCATTGAAGTCAATGACTCAGTCATTGTTAAGGCCACTGGTAAGACACCCAAACTGTTGTAGGGAATTCACCTGTATTTTTCAGCATGACTTTTGGCTAAAACTTTGCTAAGGCCCTACAATAGAAAATCTATGTGTTGTTTGAAATGATTATTTTTGTAGAGGATGTAGCTAAGGAAATGAAACTGGTGATTTAACATTGTATGATGCTTTGTTTCTGCACATATATTACTTGGTTAGCAAACAAATTAAAAAATTGTGGCTAGGTAATGATGATGTTTTCCACAGTTCATTCAAATATATCGGAAATGTGGTGTTAAATAATTATATAATTTATTTGGCAATTTGGCAACCATTTGAGTTTACAACATTGTTATTTCATTTTGTAATAATTTGTAATAGTCATTACTTTTAGTTAAATTTCATATTCAAATTTAAATATCGCTGTAAAAGTTAAACCCTTGTCTTAGATGACTTATACTTGTGTTGTTCAGCCACATTGTCAGTGCCGTCGAATGCGTGTGGAAACTTCACTAACAAGAATCAATTTGAGGTGACCTTGATCCCGGAAGGTGACCTGTTGAGTCACGGCTACACGGAGTCGACTGTTTTATCCGACATCAATGACTTCACCTTCGAGTGCTCAAACTGTGAGTATGTTTACTGGCCACTTCATGGCAAATTTGGTATAACTTGCCTGGATCTTCGGGTCTAAAAATAAAGGCTTTTTAGCCTTGTAAACACCTTCTTTAATTATTCATAATTTATAGATGTGAGAATGTGGTTTGTACTTGTGCATATGAATAAATTGTGGTTCTTTAAATTTTGAATCTGTCCCTCTTCCAGAGGTCGTTTATTACGAAAATATTAGAATTCATTCATTTCATCGTCCTTGATATTGCAATTGAATGTTTTATATTGTTGGTCAAGTTGAATAAAAAAAAATTTACATTTAAAATTTTTTAATTTAAAATTTATTAATTTTTTTATTTTGAATCTGTCCCTCTTCCAGAGGTTGTTTATTACGAAAATATTAGAATTCATTAGTTTCATCGTCCTTGATATTGCAATTGAATGTTTTATATTGTTGGTCAAGTTGAATAAAAAAAAATTTACATTTAAAATTTTTTAATTTAAAATTTATTAATTTTTTTATTTTGAATCTGTCCCTCTTCCAGAGGTTGTTTATAAGAAAATATTAGAATTCATTAGTTTCATCGTCCTTGATATTGCAATTGAATGTTTTATATTGTTGGTCAAGTTGAATAAAAAAACATTTAATTTAAAATTTTTTATTTTAAATTTATAATTTTTTAAATTTTGAATCTGTCCCTCTTCCAGAGGTTGTTTATTACGAAAATATTCATTAGTTTCATAGTCCTTGATATTGCAATTGAATGTTTTATATTGTTGGTCAAGTTGAATACAAAAGATTTATTCTCTCCCTTCAGGTTGGGCTATGTAAGGAGCTTAAATTACAGTAATTAAAAACAAATAGAATAGGATTGACCCACACCCCTATACAAAACAAAAATAATTGGAGACACCGTACATGTGATGCCAATGCAGTGAATGGAAAGCTGATTATTGCAAAAGTGCAATAAGAAATAATACAAAAATAAGCCTTTCTAATTTTTTTTATCCAATTGGATGTTTGAACCACCCACATCACTTTTTTGGTGGATTATTGAATTTGTTTATATTTACAAACCCCTAAGTCAAGCACTATTTGTTTTCAGCATACCTGGACTTGAGCGTGACCACGTTCTCCCTGATACACAGCGAATCAGGCGAACCCGTCAACAAGATCACGATTAACCAACCAACTGTATTTAGCCTTGGAGTCATGGTCAAAGTTGGCAATGCTGATGGGATCGTTGCATTTACGGATGGTGACAGCGCTAACTATGAATATCGTTTCTACCTGTCTCGGAATGCGGACACCGTGCAGTATCAGTTAGGTGAGACAGAATGTTGAACTTGCATATCTAGAAATATTTGCACAAGTTGCCATTTTATGGGGAGGAATAAGAAAAATGTTCATGATTGGTAAAACATTAATGACTGTTTTATGTGTATTTAAAAATATAGTTGACGACTATGTTAGAATGTATATGCTTTTATGTTTTGATTTTCACTTGTAGTTGAATAATACATGTTAACAAACATTATTGTGGTAAAGAAGAATTTTTTTTATGCATAAAAAATATTGGTTTAAACACCCACAGATTGCATCACATAATTCGATGGTGATACACTGACAATAGTCTGCATTGGCCATGGAATTTTATGTTACAAAAGAGTGGGAACTCTGTATAAGCATTACCATAACAGCAATGTAAAAACGTGTAAGGTGGCCACTGCTATGTACAAATAAATGAAATGAAAGCTAACACTTTGGAAATTGATACACGAAAGCATCACTAGATACAGAAAAATACAAGGGCTTAAAAATGCTTAAAAAGTTAGATCTTGTATTTGTATAATAAACATACTGGTCGGGGGTGAACCATAGGTAAGTATTACATTGTTGTTCATCCCCTTTCGAACGCATTTTTGTAATTATGCATAAATTTGTTGGAAATTATATTCCATTTTCTGTTTTACACTGTTTATTTTGTTAACAATATATATATTTAATTTAGGCAATTTAAGTATTTTATTTTAAGTTGTTTCAGGTGCAGTATAAATTCATATTACTATAGATAAAGTAATGATCAAATGATTTTTTTGCCAGACTACACTCCACAGAATGATGAACTGAAGGCTGCGGTGGAGGGGGAAGGGTCGTATACGATGTCTGGGTCAGACCTCCTCGTTCCCACAGAGGAAGCTCAGCTGTTCTGTGGGGTCATCTATCTCACAGTCGCCCTGTTTGACCTTCGTAATGCCAACATAGGGATAAGTCGTCGCAGTGGTCAGTTGCATTTCTCACCACCAGGATTTGGTTTGATTTGTCTGATTGTAATGGTATTTGTTTGTAATTTAATACACGTTTTCATTGTAATAGTTTGTTGTTGTTACCTTGTCCTGTTTTTAATGCAGTTGACACTAATAACTCTAATTCTTGCAAAATACACTAAACATTGTGTTAAAAATGTTCGTATTTACTGACAGCTTTACCAGATAAAGGGGATTATGTAATTGCAATTGAAATTAAAATGATGATTTTTATGTTGCAAGGTATCTATAATACAGGCACATATAATTTTTTAATAGTTTCATTGATAAGACTACTAACAGGTTTAAGAGTTTTAAAGAAAAACATGGTTTAAATGAAAACGTAAAACGTCCAATATGGTTCTTAGAACCTAACCCCATGGTCTAAGGGGTTGGACAGATACTTGGTTTAGCATGTTCAATGTCTAGTTATAATGGATCAAAAACTATCAATGTAGGGCCATGAGACTAGACAGTGTTTTTGAAAACGTATTTTTAAAACATTGTCATCAAGAGGAATCATGGGTAAATGATGTGTATCTGCAGCAGTCACAGAAGAGTCCATCAGAAAGCTCCTGCAGAGGAATAACCCCAAAGACCCGAAGGTGACGGGGGACAGCTACACGATGAGGAAGGTCCTCCTGGAATGCCCTGGGGGTGAGTGGCGATCAACATTCTAATTGGTTTTACAAAAGATACAGTTGAAAAGTTAGTCGTGTTATATATATGTCTAAATACATCTGACTATATGAGCTCGTGAAATTTTAAGAGCACTGTGTTGTAGGGTAAATTGGTCTTTCAATTCCATTTAATTTTGCTGTGTGTAAATTCTTCAGTAAACGTGCAATGCTTGGTATTTAAATGCCTACTTTTGTGACATCAATATGCTAGTTTGAGAAACATATTTTTGGTTACTTTAAACTGATGCTAAGATTCAGGGTATAGACACTTACTTTTCTTGCAGATCTCTTCCTGTTGACCGATGTCCAGTATGCTACGGCCAATGTTCTGCCAGGTCCTGCAGCAACCCTTGTGTTCAGCGCCACAGTTATGAACAGCCAGCCAAACGGCTATGACATCCCAGCGTCTGTTTCTGGCTACCCCAATTTTGATTTCAAAGTATGCAATGAAACGTTTAATTATCCATTTTTATTTTATAATTGTTAACTTGGGGAAAATTTAAATACATAAAATGTCAACCTGTAAGTATAATGACAATGAATTCTCGCTGCTGGGTAATTAAATATCATACCCATTAAATAAATTAAAACATGCACTATTCAGGTCGGGGCCTATAATCTATAGGCAAAAACATTGTATAATTTTATTGCATTTAATGATAAAATATGTACTCGAGTGGAATATTCAACCATGTTTGCAAATTTAATTAACTAAAAGTTAATCTCTTTCTTCACAATATGTTTCTATTGTTGTGTTTTAGTAACATATATTTGATATGTGTTGTGACCAATGTATAACTTTGAAATTTAACAGTAAGGCGACTAAGTTATATGAGGGTGACAAAGTACTAAAACATCTGAAAATTTTATAATAATAATAATACTAATTTTTGCAATTTATTTTCCCAAATACAAGTGATACCACTACAGAAAGAAATTGAGAGTGGTTCACTAGAGTAAGACATAAATTGTTTTGCTAATGACCAAAAAATATGGAAATCTTATAAACTTCAGATAGATCTTCATCTGATACTTTTAACATTTGTTCATTTGGTTGCAGATCTTGAATGCAGGTGGCGCTAGTGTCCCACTGACGAATGTTTCATTCCACACATCTGATGCATCTAAATTGACCCAGCGTATCCCGGCAGGAGAATGGGTGAAGCTGACTGGTGTAGCGGTCAAGTTACCAATTGACGATGCCATGTGCACAGCTATTTCCAGCGGGTAGGTGGCTGGTTATTCCTGATTCCTCAGTGTATTCATGGTGTCAGAATGTGGCCAATTGTGTCAAATATGATTTATTCGTTGTAATGAATCTATTGTAAAGTGTCGATTGTGTTATTTGCAAATTTTATAACACTGGCAATGAACGAGAGAGTGATGTTAAAAAATAGTTCTGACTACTGCATTAGAGCTTTCAATAAATGGCAGTAAACTCTGGTTGCTAGCTTATCGACACTGGTGATTAGGCCAAATGTACTAACATAAAAAATGCGTGACCGGGCTGGTTCAAAATTGAGTATTAGGTTTGAGTTCTATTTTTTTAACGAGGCATGTCATTTCACAAATTTCCAGGGGTGAATTAACAAATGTTTAATGTCCTGTGAAAATTGTAACAACAGATATTCGTCTCAGAGAGGTTTCAGTGTTGCTGTGATCACTGTTTGCAGAGGAATGCATCTGGTCATAGTAGCAGGGATTGGCCTGGCCGCGGGCCTGGTGGAGGAGGGCAACTTCAAAGAGAAGGTTCCCATCTCTGTTGGCTGCAATACAGGTGGGGAAATAAGATTCTTTAGCAGTGCTTTCCCTTCTTAGCTTCTTAGCTTGCTAATGTGTCCAACCATCTGACGACAACATTGAATATCGATTTTCGAGGATTTTAACTAAATGCTTGTTGTAAACTCTACCAAATAAAATTATAGAAGCAACGTAATCCAATTTGTAATCAACTGAGAACAAGCGCATGATTTTGTAATTAAAATTCCATCTGTGGGGTGCAATATTGGACTCGGTGCTGTTTAACTTGTTATCTCACCAACCCATGTTATTGTGGTAATGCCACTATATTTAATATTTATAATCTGGAATGACCTACCAGCCACATGCTAGGTATGCGAGAGTCGGCACATATCCCTGTCACCCGTTATACTGATTTCTGTTTATATTTTAGATCCAAAAGATTTCCACGCTGTGTCCCTGGAATTTAGTCGAGTTAACGGAGTCACTGGCTCTTCTGTCAGTGTCACTGGGACGCTGAATGTGGAGGTAGGTCAACACGATACAGGCCGAGGTGTTATGCCCTAGAGAGGGGTAACACTCAGGGGGTATATTGGACAGATGGAGATGTAGATACATCTGGTAACGCCAGGTGGAGTAGAGAAATAGAGGTGTTTGCATACATGATTCGTGTTGACTCTTGTGTTGCTAGCTTTCTTCACGATATTCAGACGAATGCAAGTGCTTCATGTGAATCTGTAAAGAGTCTTGTGGAAAAGAGTTGAAAATAAAAAGATATATTAATATAGGTGCAAGTCTTGAGGAGAACAATCTTGGATTACTCATCCCTAACACCAATGATGTCAGCAGTGCTTTTGATGTGAGTTGTTCTTTGTCATAGATTTCTAACAGTGCAGATGTTGGATCAGCTCCAGACCTTGATGTCAAGCTCTACATTGCCAATGACGGAACCCTCAACCATCCTCTGACAATCGATGCAAGCACTCCTACGAAAACCCAGAAGCAAGGCTCATCTGATGTGACTGTCTGGTCCAAGTCCATATTGTTTGTGAGCATACAAGGCATTATTCAGTCAGTTGCTGTGTTGTTATGCAACTATGACCATGATTCCATTATAAAGAAACTCAGGATTTCCTGTACAAACTGCGTTTCACTGTATGTGTGTGTTTTGTTGTCCTTCATTCCATTCCCAACATATTTTGTGCTGTTCTTTTGCTGTCAGTTTATTTAGTCAAAATTAGGAGGTATTGATGAGTTTGGGTTTCCGTGTATTTTGGCATAATAAAGTTACGCGCAAAATAAATCTCATAAAAATCAAGTAAAATAACTGAAGCACTTATGTATGTTATCTTCCGGTGATGTCAACAGCCACTACATGTAACTGTGACAGCTCTACAAAGCATTAATGTTTCCTTCCCCAGACGGTGGCCGAGGAGGACTGGGGTCACTACTGTGGGCGACAGCTGCGTGTGCTGGCCGTGGCAGACCCAGACAATTCAGTAGTGGAGCCAGATGAGGACAATAACAGGGTCATAGGACGGGCCGTCATTGCTTGTGATGAAGGTGAGGATAACAATAACAGGGTCATAGGACGGGCCGTCATTGCTTGTGATGAAGGTGAGGATAACAATAACAGGGTCATGGGACGGGCCGTCATTGCTTGTGATGAAGGTGAGGATAACAATAACAGGGTCATAGGACGGGCCGTCATTGCTTGTGATGAAGGTGAGGATAACAATAACAGGGTCATGGGACGGGCCGTCATTGCTTGTGATGAAGGTGAGGATAACAATAACAGGACCATGGGAAGGGCCGTCATTGCTTGTGATGAAGGTGAGGATAACAATAACAGGGTCATAGGACGGGCCGTCATGGCTTGTGATGAAGGTGAGGATAAAAATAACAGGGCCATGGGAAGGGCCGTCATTGCTTGTGATGAAGGTGAGGATAACAATAACAGGGTCATGGGACGGGCCGTCATTGCTTGTGATGAAGGTGAGGATAACAATAACAGGGTCATGGGACGGGCCGTCATTGCTTGTGATGAAGGTGAGGATAAAAATAACAAGGTCAGAATGGGCCATCATTGCTTGTAATGAAGGTGAGGATAACAATAACAGGGTCATAGGACGGGCTGTCATTGCTTGTGATGAAAGTGAGGATAACAATAACAGGGTCATGGGACGGGCCGTCATTGCTTGTGATGAAGGTGAGGATAACAATAACAGGACCATGGGAAGGGCCGTCATTGCTTGTGATGAAGGTGAGGATAACAATAACAGGGTCATAGGACGGGCCGTCATGGCTTGTGATGAAGGTGAGGATAAAAATAACAGGGCCATGGGAAGGGCCGTCATTGCTTGTGATGAAGGTGAGGATAACAATAACAGGGTCATGGGACGGGCCGTCATTGCTTGTGATGAAGGTGAGGATAACAATAACAGGGTCATGGGACGGGCCGTCATTGCTTGTGATGAAGGTGAGGATAAAAATAACAAGGTCAGAATGGGCCATCATTGCTTGTAATGAAGGTGAGGATAACAATAACAGGGTCATAGGACGGGCTGTCATTGCTTGTGATGAAAGTGAGGATAACAATAACAGGGTCATGGGATGGGCCGTCATTGCTTGTAATGAAGGTGAGGATAACAATAACAGGGTCATGGGACGGGCCGTCATTGCTTGTGATGAAGGTGAGGATAACAATAACAGGGTCATAGGACGGGCCATCATTGCTTGTTATGAAGGTGAGGATAACAATAACAGGGTCATAGGACGGGCTGTCATTGCTTGTTATGAAGGTGAGGATAACAATAATAGGGTCATGGGACGGGCCGTCATTGCTTGTGATGAAGGTGAGGATAACAGTAACAGGGTCATGGGACGGGCCGTCGTTGCTTGTAATGAAGGTGAGGATAACAATAACAGGGTCATAGGACGGGCCATCATTGCTTGTTATGAAGGTGAGGATAACAATAACAGGGTCATAGGACGGGCTGTCATTGCTTGTTATGAAGGTGAGGATAACAATAACAGGGTCATGGGACGGGCCGTCATTGCTTGTGATGAAGGTGAGGATAACAATAACAGGGTCATGGGACGGGCCGTCATTGCTTGTGATGAAGGTGAGGATAAAAATAACAAGGTCAGAATGGGCCATCATTGCTTGTAATGAAGGTGAGGATAACAATAACAGGGTCATAGGACGGGCTGTCATTGCTTGTGATGAAAGTGAGGATAACAATAACAGGGTCATGGGATGGGCCGTCATTGCTTGTAATGAAGGTGAGGATAACAATAACAGGGTCATGGGACGGGCCGTCATTGCTTGTGATGAAGGTGAGGATAACAATAACAGGGTCATAGGACGGGCCATCATTGCTTGTTATGAAGGTGAGGATAACAATAACAGGGTCATAGGACGGGCTGTCATTGCTTGTTATGAAGGTGAGGATAACAATAATAGGGTCATGGGACGGGCCGTCATTGCTTGTGATGAAGGTGAGGATAACAATAACAGGGTCATGGGACGGGCCGTCATTGCTTGTGATGAAGGTGAGGATAACAGTAACAGGGTCATAGAATGGGCCATCGTTGCTTGTAATGAAGGTGAGGATAACAGGGTCGTAGGATGAACCGTCATTGCCTGTGATGAAGGTGAGTATAACAATAACAAAATACACAATTTATATAGTGCCATATTCACTCTAAGGTGCTTTACATTGTGATATTCTATGAAGGAATAGAGACATACAAAGTGTACACGTAAATTAAACACTAAATGTAACGCTGTATAAAACTTGTATGGAGTTGGGCATTTAAAAGAACATCAAACCTAGAACAAGGTTTCTGAGCAGAATTACAGTTTTTGTGAATTGTTTGTTTAGTGTGTTCTGTTGAGACAGAGCAATCATTTGATCACGTAGCAAATTACATCCTCGAACCACATGACAGTGACTAACTACAAAATGCCAAACTAAGGACATCATAATTAATATAATAAATTGGCTATGAGGATATCAGATTCTTTGTCGCCCACTGTGTCACTGATATCAGATTCTTTGTCGCCCACTGTGTCACTGATATCAGATTCTTTGTCGCCCACTGTGTCACTGATATCAGATTCTTTGTTGCCCACTGTGTCACTGATATCAGATTCTTTGTCGCCCACTGTGTCACTGAAATCGTATTGTGGATACAAGATTGTTCATGGCACTTCATAACATGTTAAAAATTAATAACAAGGTCTAAAATTGCTAAATAAACACATTAAAACATTACTAATAATAATACTTAAAAATATAGCAATATAATAATATTTTATTTTCAAATATATATAAATATACAATATAGCCAAAATGAGTTAAAATAATATAGCTAAGTTTTGGTTTTGCTATCCATACACCACTATACATGTATGTTGTGCGTACCTTTCAGATTTGTACGATGCCGTTCTTGACATTCAAACCAGTGCTATGTTCCACCCTGATGTCCCCATGACCTTCCAATTCGGGGGTAGTGTTCGTAACATGGCATCAACCAGTGTGAAGCCAGCAGCTGGAAATGCGAAGAACTTCCACTTTCGGGTATGTTGAAGGGTCCAACTCTGTGCTGAAATCACTTTGTAGCAACATTGGCTCTGTCAGCAATTTTCAGTGTGCTACCCAATTTTGTGCAACATTTGTAAGGGGTCCTAAATCAGATCTTCTATAGTCTCATGTGGCTTCTGCACTACAGTGTGTCCATAGGTATGAATACATATTGTCCAGACATCCATGGTGGGATGGGAGTCCACCAGTCCCAGAAATAAATTAACATTAATTACTCAACAATATCATCCAGATTTGTATGTAATTGTTTTAATAATACTGAAACCTAATTTCTCTGGTTTAGATGTTTACTTTGACAGATATCTCATTGCAGTTGTATACTTTGACAGATATCTCATTGCAGTTGTATACTTTGACAGATATCTCATTGCAGTTGTATACTTTGACAGATATCTCATTGCAGTTGTATACTTTGACAGATATCTCATTGCAGTTGTATACTTTGACAGATATCTCATTGCAGTTGTATACTTTGACAGATATCTCATTGCAGTTGTATACTTTGACAGATATCTCATTGCAGTTGTATACTTTGACAGATATCTCATTGCAGTTGTATACTTTGACAGATATCTCATTGCAGTTGTATACTTTGACAGATATCTCATTGCAGTTGTATACTTTGACAGATATCTCATTGCAGTTGTATACTTTGACAGATATCTCATTGCAGTTGTATACTTTGACAGATATCTCATTGCAGTTGTATACTTTGACAGATATCTCATTGCAGTTGTATACTTTGACAGATATCTCATTGCAGTTGTATACTTTGACAGATATCTCATTGCAGTTGTATACTTTGACAGATATCTCATTGCAGTTGTATACTTTGACAGATATCTCATTGCAGTTGTATACTTTGACAGATATCTCATTGCAGTTGTATACTTTGACAGATATCTCATTGCAGTTGTATACTTTGACAGATATCTCATTGCAGTTGTATACTTTGACAGATATCTCATTGCAGTTGTATACTTTGACAGATATCTCATTGCAGTTGTATACTTTGACAGATATCTCTTTGCAGTTGTATACTTTGACAGATATCTCATTGCAGTTGTATACTCAGAAAGGAAGTCATTTGAACAAGGTTAAGGCTCTGGATGTCACGCCAACCTGGCGTTACACAACTACAGCAGATGAAGCTCAGCTGAAGGCTGGTGTCGCTATCGATGGAGAGTTCAACTTTTCTTTAGTGAGTACATGACAAATTGTGGGATTTGTTTATTTATATATTTATCAAGCTTTCAAAAAAAAATCTTATTGCTGCTTGGAATTTTTTCCATCAGATATAATGATCAAACCTGGAATCTACACAATTCCTTGAAAGAAACAAAATTGAAGGAATTTGTGTTAGCACTTGTAGAATATTCCTATGTTATCAAAAGGCCATCATATACAGTAATTTCACACCACCAATATAATGCATTCCAATTAACAATGGGGACATTCTGACTAAATGTAAACTTCCCTATACACTGAAATGCCCACTTACACATTTTTTTATTGTTTCATAATAATTGCAATTTGTTTTATAAATTTAGATAATTTCATAATTGTTTATCAACTTTGCAGCCTGGATATCTTTATACCTTCATTTGTTTGTTGCATTGAAAGTTAAATATATTATATTTCATGCAGTGATTGATCCCAGTTACTGTTGAAAGTACTGATGCTGTTTCTTTGCTGATTTTAATATGTCTGTGTGTTGTATATATTGGTCTGTGGTCCTCAGGTGATGACTAAGCTACAGTTGTTTACAGCAGACTGTGTTGTACATATTGGTCTGTGGTCCTCAGGTGATGGCCAAGCTACTGTTGTTTACAGCAGACTGTGTTGTACATATTGGTATGTGGTCCTCAGGTGATGGCCAAGCTACAGTTGTTTACAGCAGACTGTGTTGTACATATTGGTCTGTGGTCCTCAGGTGATGGCCAAGCTACAGTTGTTTACAGCAGACTGTGTTGTACATATTGGTCTGTGGTCCTCAGGTGATGGCCAAGCTACAGTTGTTTACGGCAGACTGTATGTTGTATATATTGGTCTGTGGTCCTCAGGTGATGGCTGGCCAGGTTACAGTTGTTTACAGCAGACTGTGTGTTGTACATGTTGGTCTGTGGTCCTCAGGTGATGGCCGGCCAAGCTACAGTTATTTACAGCAGACTGTGTTGTACATGTTGGTCTGTGGTCCTGGGGTGATGGCTAGGCTATCGTTGTTTACAGCAGACTGTGTTGTACATATTGATCTGTGGTCTTCAGGTGATGACCAAGCTACAGTTGTTTACAGCAGACTGTGTGTTGTACATATTGGTCTGTGGTCCTCAGGTGATGGCCGGCCAAGCTACAGTTGTTTACAGCAGACTGTGTTGTACATGTTGGTCTGTGGTCCTCAGGTGATGGCTAGGCTATCGTTGTTTACAGCAGACTGTGTTATACATATTGATCTGTGGTCCTCAGGTGATGACCAAGCTACAATTGTTTACAGCAGAGTGTGTGTTGTACATATTGGTCTGTGGTCCTCAGGTGATGGCCAAGCTACAGATCCCTAAAGCTGCCTGTGTCCTGGGACTGGATCATCTGTTCCTCAGTGTTGATCTGGGGGCTGCTCAACTCCAGGGTCAGTCAGACCAGTACATGGAATCTCTCATGGAGAACAACTATGTGGCTGTGCCCATCACTTGTTCCACGTCAGGTAAGTTATAAGGGGTCCTCTCTAAACATTGATATATGACGCTAGTTAATAATAATAAAATTTCTATAGCACCTAAATCCTCAGGAACCTGAGCGCAGAGGCACAACAAACAAGAATCGCTGAGTATGATATGAACATTGATGCATAAAACGCAGTGTCATTTGTCCTCAGACCTTCACATACATGAAACTTTGAATGACATCGACCCGTATGCAACTTTGTATTCGCCAGCTGGTGCTTCAGCTTCATCAGTCCCTGTAAAAACCTATGTTAAACTGTTCACATTTCTTGGTATTGTTGTTGGTCAAGTACCATGTGAGTGTGTGTGTGTGCTGTAGGTGGCATTGACGTAGGTGTCAAGCAGCTCAGGAATGGCGAGGTATTGTTGTTGGTCAAGTACCATGTGAGTGTGTGTGTGTGTGCTGTAGGTGGCATTGACGTAGGTGTCCAGCAGCTCAGGAATGGCGAGGTATTGTTGTTGGTCAAGTACCATGTGAGTGTGTGTGTGTGCTGTAGGTGGCATTGACGTAGGTGTCAAGCAGCTCAGGAATGGCGAGGTATTGTTCAAGTTGGGTCCAGGGAAAAATTTACTGGTGGGAGGAGAGACTTCATTCCAACTGTTGGTTGATGTCGCTGTGACAGGTAAGTTGGGACACTGACTGCATGGGTAAGTGTCAAGGTGTGTGAAATCTACAGAGTGGCATATATTTGGTGACGTTAACAATCATCGCCCTCGACACAGTTCTGTCATTTCCAGTTGTCAGTGGCTGGTCTTTCAAGCCGTGTGTTTAGACTATTAATGTATTTTATTCATTCCCTGTCTCTAGCGTTACAGCCTTCATTTTCATATTCCAGTAATTTAAGCAATATTGAATTTTTTTTTTTTTAAACAAAGAAATTACTGCTTTCAGTAATTATCATGTTGATATGCCATTCAGATGATCCTATGAAATGTGAAAGGAATCAATGAGTCATACATAAGAAAACATTTACTGTTATTTTATATAATTAATTGAACATGAAATGATAATCCACTTAGATAAACCATAGTGTGTGCATGCACATTGTACTGCAATCAAACTTATTTTTTTGGAGACAAACAAACTTGTTATCAAAAGTAATATAGAGATATAGACATACAGAGCATTAAAATGTGCTGAAGTAATAACATTTTAAACTACCCTACATTGTTCTTACCCGGATCTATAGCGAAACAGAGCAGAAGGGTATGTGACTAACTTCCAGGTTATTGCTATGTGAATATGTCGTGATAGGCTCTGGTGGCTGGTCTAAACAGCCCTTGGAGGCAGAGGCCAAGTTCACCTACAGTCTGAATTTGGAGTCACCCAGTGGAGAGACAAAGACACTTGCTGTTGATGTCAAGACTGGTGTCATCAACGAGGAAGTCAGAACATCTCGCACTATGAATCTGGGTCAGTATAAAGTGTGACTGCATCTTCCGTTCATCTCTTTCAGAGGTGTCGTATGAAAAAAGACAATTAGCGTATCCATCAATTTGTTGACAACTTTTATATTGCTTGCCGATTTCGATATTGACTAAGCCTTTTTTGATGTATCTGTGAGCTTGATTTCTGAGGATTTAGATGTGTAAGACATTTCTTATTGTTATAGTGTATTCTGCAGCAGAATTTTATATTGTACTAGATAAGTGTGTTTAATAACAAGAAGTAAATTTTAGTATTGAGGAGTCTTAGTAAAGGTTTTGGTTTCTTAGGTGATACATTAAAAAAAAAGTTATCGATTATCACTAAGCATGGATTCGTGTAACGTAACTCTAGTTTAATCTCTACTCGACAGGGGGCATCATTCATTTGGAGCCGAGTGAATATCTTGGGTTCTGCGGCTCGGACAACAAGCTGCGTGTGATCCTTGACCCTAACAACGTAGTGACAGAGCTAGATGAGCTGAACAACGAGGCAGTGATTGTGGACGTAATTGTTAATGGGAACCCCGACAACAACTGTTGCTCAGGTTTGTACTACTTGTTTTGTATGTCTCGTTTGGCATTATTTAGCGAAAAATCATGTACATCTGATGGCCACATACATAGTAGCAATATAATCACTCTCGTTGACAATGAAAAGAAGTGTAGATAGATATCACTGTAAACCATAAAGAAAAGTAGTGAATGTAAACATCACTTAAAATGTATAATTATAGACTCTTACAGTATAGAAGATTTGACGAGTCAATTATGACCAGAAATTTTTTAATCTAATGCTAAAGCAGGTATGGCTCCCCTGGTACACATTGCTGAAAATTTAAATGCCTAAAATTCGGCATGACTACACAACTCAATGTGAATTTAAAATAGTCTTGCTTGCACATTAGAAACACTCCTCAGTTTCCCAGAATAAGACGTATTCACTAGAGGTACTGACTGTGATTGTTTAAATACCCAATACTCTTTACCATTGGTCAACTTGTTAAATCCAACCACCGTCTCAACCGCTGGACAATGTACTCTTGGAGCTGGGCCAAATCCAGGGTTCCCGGGGCTCCCTCTTAGTTCCCTAATTACATTGACCTCGTAGGTCACAGTAATTTAGCAAATGTCAGGATTAAAGGGCGGCACCCCGTCTTACTCTAAGGGAAAACTGAAATTAGTAACTTTAGCTATTAAAAACTAATTAAATCAAACTGGCATATACTTTACACCGTGATGACTTAGCTATACATCTGAGTGAACTGGGGTCAATGGAGACTGAAAGGATTTACACTGAAGCTGTAATTGTTTAGAACACTAAAATATGTGGCCAGTGAAATAACCAATCCCCAATAAAGAGGTGAGGATGTAGACTCTATCAGGGGATGTATGAATGGATGGAGGGAGCACGTAGGGGCAGCATGGCATGGAAGCGAGAGGAAGTTGATTCATGAGGGCTGGAGGAAGAGAATGATGGAGAACAAGATTTAACAAGATTTTAACAAGATTTAACAAGATTTGCCATCCAAGCCAAAGGCCCAGATGGCAAGTGGACAAGGAAGCCATTGGCTTATCGAGAGTCCAACAATGTTCACCTACTTATAACCCGCCCTCCTGATATATGTGTCAACCTTGTTTTTAAACATATTCACGCTGCTAGCAGTTACACAATCTGTAGACAGTTTGTTCCATTCATTTACTGTCCTCTGTGAGAACGAGTGCTTCCTGATGTCCAATCTACATTGATCCTTTACTAATTTTACCTCATGTCCTCTAGTTCTGCTATCCTTCTTGAGTGAGAAAAACATATTTCTATCAATATTTTCATACCCATTCAATATCTTAAAAACTTCAATCTGATCTCCTCTTAACCTCCTTGTCTCTAGAGTTGTTAAACCACATTCTTTCAGGCGTTCTTCATAACTAAGGTCTCTAAGTTCTGGAATCATTTTAGTTGCTCTCCTTTGTATGCGTTCAAGCGTATCTATATCCTTCTTACGATATGGTCTCCATGCTTGTATACAGTATTCTAAATGAGGTCTAACTATTGCTTTATAAAGAGGTATAATTAACTTTTTCCCTTGTATGTTATGTTTCTTCTAATCAATCCAAGAATTTGATTACCCTTTGAAGCTGCAATACCACACTGCTCTGAAACTTTCATATCAGCGCTTATTGTAACTCCTAAGTCCTTTTCTTTTACAGTAGTACCAAGAACAGTAGCTCCCATTTTATAGTTTACATTCAAGTTCCCATGTCCTGTATGTAGGCATTTACATTTCCCAAAATTGAACAGCATCTGCCATTTCTCAGACCATTTCACTAATCTGTCTAGATCGTTTTGTAAATGTTGTTTATCACCATCAGTATTAACCTTTCTAAACAGTTTTGTGTCGTCCGCAAATTTCAGTACGTTACTTGTTATACTGTCGTCCAAGTCATTGATATAAATTAAGAATAATATAGGTCCTAATACTGATCCTTGAGGTACCCCACTCAAAACCGATTTCCAATTTGAAACTTCGCCATCTACTACAACTCGTTGTCTTCTGTCAGTCAGCCATTGTTCTATCCAGTCAGTTATGCTATCCCCGATACCATGGGCTTTTAATTTAAGTAGCAATCTTTGATGTGGCACTTTGTCAAAAGCTTTCTGAAAATCTAAGTAGATAATATCTACTGGCGATCCCACGTCTATCCACTTAGTGATTTCTTCCAAAAAACATAACACATTTGTTAAGCATGACCTCGCTTTAAGGAATCCATGTTGAGATGAATTTAATAATTTATGCTTAACGAGGAAGTCCACCATATGGTCTTTAATTAACCTTTCTTATAATTTACAAATCACTGACGTTAAACTCACTGGTCTGTAATTCTCTGACTTATTTCTCGAACCCTTTTTAAATAATGGTATGATGTTTGCTTCTTTCCATTCAAACGGAACAACTCCCTCTTTTAATGACAAGTTGAATACTCTTGCAAGTGGTATACTGATTTGATCTACTGTTTCCATTAGTAATTTTGGAGGAATCCCATCCACTCCCGGTGATTTGTTATCCTTCATTGCCTTTATTTTCCTAGCTACCAATTCTGGAGTTACAACTAACGGTCCTAAATAGTCAGATTTAGTCCCCTGAAATTTAGCATCAGCAACTGGTAATGAACTAATATCTTCTTTTGTAAACACTGAACTGAAGTAACCATTTAGGTCTTCCGCCATTAAAAACCCCTGTGATATTATATTTCCAGCACTGTCTTCTAGAGGTCCAACCTTGTCTTGTACGTTTTGTTTACTCCTGACATATGCATAAAAACTCTTGCTGTCAGTTTTTATGTTACATGCCAGTTTTTGCTCATAGCTTCTTTTAGATTGTCTGATTTCAGTTGTAGCTGCATTAAGTGCCTCTTTGTATTTTGCATAGTCTTCTTCCTTTCTGGTACGCCTATAAACCCTCCACATAGTTTGTTTTAGCATTATTTTTCTAATTGCCTCTTTTGACACGTGTTTCTTTCTACACCGTTTTCCTTGTTTTCGGAAGGGAACAAATTTATCAATGATACTCTCAATTTCATATTTTAGAATATTCCAACATTCAATTGCAGTCTTATTCATCAGCATGTTATTCCAATCTAGCTGTGCTAAGTATTTTCTCATATCTTTGTAGTTACCTTTGTGGAAGTTTCTCTTGTCACGTTTTCTTATTTTTACTTTCTGATTTTACATTGATGTCAAAATGTATTTGATTATGGTCACTATTACCCAATGGTTCGAATATTTTTACATTGTCCACTAATTCTTTTGTGATGACAAAACTATATCTAATACATTTTCTCCCTGGTTGGTTCTAGTACGTGCTGAGTAAGAAAGCTATCCTGGATTAAACATAGAAATTGTTGATCCTCAATCCCTGTGCTCTCTAGAGAATTCCATTGTATGTGTCCATGGTTAAAATCTCCCATTATGATACATTCCCTTTACTAACTTCCTTTATAGCGTTTTTTATTTTTGTGTTGTCCTCTTCGTTTATGTTTGGACTTCGGTAAACTAATCCAACAGTTAATTTTGAATTTCCTGAAACAATTTTGCACCAAACAGCTTCATCGCAATCTGCTTCCCTTTCTAGTTTCATTTCATAAGCCTGAATAGATTCTTTAACATATAAAATAACTCCCCGCCCCTTCTTCCTATTCGATCTTTCCTAAACATTACGTATCCTGTCAGTCCTAATTCAGCATCTGTTATATCTATGTTGGCCCATGATTCAGTTATACCAATTATGTGAGGGTCAATATCTTCTACCATAATGTTTAATTCGTTTTCTTATTTACTATGCTCCTTGCATTTAAACATACGCATCTATAACCTTTTCAGAGATGTTTTTCGGATGATTTGATATTGGTTTATCTGTGCTAGTGGTCTCTTGTTCTGCTTGAGACACCTCTAGGTAACCCCCTGCACTTCTAGTTTAAAGAATGTTTACTTCCAAAAATATTTGTCATTGTACCCAAGTCGCTATCTACTGCTGCTGAAAGTTTGTCCGCGAATACTGCCGCCCCTTTCCACTTAAATGAAGCCCATCCTTCATGTACATATCACCCCTCCCAACAAAACTTTCCCATAAATCCACAAATCCAACTTCCTCTTCCCTACACAGCCTCTGGACTAACATGTTAATTGCCATCCCCGACAATTTCGATATTTATGACCCCTCCTGCCCATCACAGGTAAAATCCCTGACAGTATTACCTGCTCAACCCGCGTCTGTTTTAGTGTTCTGACCAACTGCCTATATTTCCTAACTATGGCAGTTGTACCCTCCCTCTCAACGTTATTTGTCCCTACATGTACTAAAACAGATCCACCCTTACCCGAGCCTACGATGTTTTTTACCCTCTCAGTTATCGCCTCTATTTTGGCTCCAGGCAAGCAGACCACCACATCATCTCCCTTGTTTAAGACTCTGTCGGTCTTCCTAACTATCGAATCCCCCACAAACACCCTCGCTCTCTTCCTCACCCCCTCTATCACTGCTGCAGAATAACTCTTCCTTTCGATCCCCTCCATCACATTCTGTCCTGACCCCTTCCCTTCCGTCTCCCCCACTCCCTTCTCCTTCCCTCCTGTCTCCCCTACTCCCCTCTCCTTCACTCCGGTTGTTTTCCCTCCCGTCTCCCCCACTCCCTTCTCCTTCCCTCCTGTCTCCGCTACTCCCCTCTCCTTCACCCCGGTTGTCTTCCCTCCCGTCTCCCCCACTCCCTTCTCCTTCCCTCCTGTCTCCCCTACTCCCCTCTCCTTCACCCCGGTTGTCTTCCCTCCCGTTCCTTTCCTTCCCGTCTCCTTACGTCCTGTCTCCCTATGACCTGTCACCTTCCCTCCTCTCAGCTTCCTCCCAGGCTGAGGTGAGCTCTCCCTAGCATCTCTTGTGTCTTTCCCCACTTTATCGTCTACCATTGCCACAACGAGCAGTCTCAGCTCTTTCAACTCCACCTCTATTTCCTTCATCCTTGCGCATCCCCTACACTCAAAATTAAAACTATCTGCCTGGACCTCAGCCCAGGACTTTTCGCACCCAGACTTGACGAAATCTACCCAGTTACTACAACTGCCACAAATTACGTGCCTTGTGGCCTTTAACTGTCGTTTGCACGGGGCCATCATACAATTTAGTTTTAATTAGTTTGCTACGTTAGCCTTGAATAAGGCTGTTTTTGTGATCAAAAGAACACTTTAGGCTAAAAATCCTGCCACCTAGCGAATACGGAGAACACTGTGTAACAAAACAACGAAGTGAGTGTGTACTAATTTACGCTAAAGTCCTGCTGTTAATTCCTTTTTACCGAAAACGTTGACTACCACTATGTCAGATATTACCTTATGTATGTAATTTAAGTAAATAAATCACTTTATCTTATATATATATATTAGCTAATGTAAACGATAGCTCGATGCACGGGTTGAATGACTTGTAAACAAACTCCCTTTTATCACTCGTTGAGTTTGAATCCGGGAAAAAAAAATACTACCTCTGTTAACAACAACGGTTTCTTAATATATGTCTACAAGAAGTTGGTGAACAATATATGTATAATACTAATACTTATTCTAACCAATATTCACTGTTACTGACTATTCACTGTTATCTAATTTTTCGAATTGTAAACACCCCTATTAACGCTCGCTGAATTCCCTGACAGAATCCGAAACTAACTTACTCTAAAATACTCCCTCTGACTAATAATTAACAAAACCTGTTTCCTAATATATGTCTACAATACGTTTGTGTATAATATATATGCAATAGTAATACTTATTCTATTTGATATTCCACGTATTTCTGTAAATGATCTACACCAAATTCAAGTCGCTGCACCAAGTCCAAGTAGCCGGAAGTATACCAAGAGCCAGGAGGGTTTTATTTACATTACATTACATTACACTCACAGGAGGGTTTTATTTACATTTTATTTGTCAAAGTTCTGAGCATCATTTCTATGGTACAAATTATCATAGAATCCGAACATTAATTTCCAACAGAAGTCCACTTGGAAGTTTTTCAGAATTTGCACCCTCAAATCAGATTTCAGGAAACCTCAAATCACATTTCAGTTACTTTCCGTCTCGTTATATTCACATGTGTCAACATTTTGAGTGAAAAGAGACCACATCCACCAGTCGTGATTAAAATTGAGATATATAAAAGCCTGACACATGCTGGTTCTACAGAAATGCTAATACGAGTTCTACTTTTGCCATGAAATAGATCTTAATAACAAAAAGTTATATAATATCTTTATCTTATCTTTTATTACTAAGATCTTGTACAATCTGTCCACGAAGACATTAGATAGTCTTGGACAACAAGTTATGTATACCTCCCTTATATCGTTTGTGTTCTGGTTGCACCTTCCAGAAGACATTGACCTTGTGTTGGAGTCGGTCTCTATTGGAGACGGCTGCTGCACCGAGGAACTGGTCGGTGGCGAGACAACTACGTACCACTTCACCTACCATATTATCAAGGGAGACGCCTCTGGCCCAGCACAGCTCCAGTACGCGGCCTACATCTCAGTTGACAAAGACCTCGGTTCACCAACCACTCGTCTCATTACACAGGGCAACCAGACCTGGCAGACATCTGGTGGGACAACTGCCACATGTAAGTCCTCAACAATTCTGTTGTTACTTTCGGAAAATGTATATTATGTATTCTGGAGAAGCTTTGAGATTGCCTAACTCTGGTTTTGTTGCACGTCTGAGCTCAGGTTCGAGAGGACGTTTTACAGTTAACCATTCTATTATGTTGAATGTACCATTTTTGCTTTGCCCGTTTAAATTGACCTCACTGTTTGCATATGTGTTAATACTGCCATTTTATCATGTTTTAGTTACGAGTCGAATCTCGGTGATGATAAGCGATGGTCCCGGTATGGAGAAGAACCAGATATACTGCGGACTGTCACCCTACATTGGTGTTAAGATCTACTTAGACCAAGATGAAATATCAACAGACAACAACATCATATGGAAGAAAGTTCGCTTCGTCTGCAGCGACGTTTATGGTACATTGTTCTTACATGTTACGGAAATCTGAAGAAAGTACACATTGTTTGTGAAATGACTTCAGTATATGACATATCAACAAATTTATTGAAGTATTGGGTAGAGTTCACCCCCAAACAGATGGGAAGTTGAGACACCTGCCACATTACCCCGCCGTAACATGGAGTGTGGCACCCAAAACAGGTATAAGATTGGAGGTTGAGACTCCTGCTACCACTACCTGACCCCTGCTACACCTTCCTGACCCCTGCTACACCTCCCTGAGCCCTGCTACACCTCCCTGACCCCTGCTACACCTCCCTGACCCGTGCTACACCGCCCTGACCCACGCTACACCTCCCTGAAATGTATTGTCAACAATTGACACACATGGAAAATTCTTTTCTTCTGTGACATTTCTGTTGTTTGTTGACAGGACTAGCACTCTCAGGCTTGGAGATACTGTCCACTAGTCATGGCAAGGTGGTCAAGAGTGGAAGCAACACCCTTAACCTGAAGACAGAGTTGCTGAACAAAGGCGTGGCCATAGGCAAGCCAAAGGAAGGGGATCTGTTCCTGTTCAAACTACACGCTTCCTCATCAGCATCCATTGGTGTGGCACGGGTAAGTCTGTATGTCATTTGTCTGTGTATTGATAGAAATATTGTTCACACTTAAGGCGTCACTTGGATCTAAACACATTTTATTTTCTTATTTCATTATCACTGAACCTACAGAGCTGAAACTTTCACAGATTGCACGTCCAGGTAACAGTAATGCTGTGAATTTTTTTCAGAAAGTTTCATATATATTTTCCCACGGTATGCAGCCATCTTGGATTGAATGTTGCGTGTGACTTATATAAGTAACCATTGGATTTAGAGGACTCAAATTTGGTGTGTAGTTACTCCACATAACCCCGATGAAAACAGTCAGTTGACTTTCCAAGTTTTCAAAAAACTTTTGTTTTCATGATTTTTTTACATCTGAATATTTTTTCATCATGAAATTTTACATTGATGGTTCATTATATAAAATATAAGTAATGTTTTCTAAAAAGTTACTACATAGTTTTCAAGAACATACTATCAAGAAACACTGTAGAAGGTTTCGAGCAAGTCTGTCAAACAATAGCAGAGATAAGTGACACGGGAGGCAGTAGGTGTGAGGGAAAACATGTTTTTGAGAAAATGTTTATGTACATTGGCACATACATTTCAACATCTGAAAAGCAACCTAGATGACTGAAACTTTGCATACATATTACTGAATATATAATCTATCAAAAGGCAAAGTTAAGAGTCATTGGCATTGTAAAATAAATTTCACACAAGTCCCGAGTACCCGACACCCATGTCCATCGTTGCCGACACAGCTGATCTCACCACGACAAACGGGACATTCATCACCTGAGTCCCATGGATACAGTCTGATGACAGAGTTGCATTGATGACCTTGTTGCAACTGGTGCAGAAAGTCTCGAGGCCACACACCATGCCGAGGGTGTGGTGCGGTCGACAGCTCGGATGGAGAGTGTATGCTTCCTACACAGCGTGCATGGCATGTTCGCAACAAGTGATGGCAACACGGCACAGCGTACAAGTACTGTTGAAAGATCTCCATCAGCATCTGTCTCATCCTCAACCAGGAATCGTGGGACACCTATCTCCTCCAGAAGATCTGCATAACCAAACTTCCGTTCAGTGGCAGACAGTCTCCGAGACGGATCAACTGGTGCTGTTGATGGCTGCTTTGATGCCTGGAAAAAATACACAATATAAATGTATTTCATGAAAAAAAAAGTATCCAAGACATGTTCAACAACAAAAGCCCCCCCCACTATATATGCAGGGGTATGGCATTGAATGCAATTTACTTTATTGGCATTGCCATATTATACACACACACACACCCGCGCGCGTGTGTGTATATAGGCTATGTATACGATAATTACCAAGGCAAATTGTAGTAATATAATAAACCATAGTCACAACTCTGCCTCTGATGTGCCTGGATGGCCCCTGGGCCTGAATGTCAACACAACCACGAACATCAACAGCATGAACTAGATCAGCGTCAAATCGTTTATATAGTAATAGTTATACCACAAAGGCTAACGATGTTCTGAATCATATGCACTATCATAGTGAACATATGAAATATCAGAATTAAACTTACACTGCGTGCCATTCTCGCTGGTGATGGTCGAAGAAGACGAAGTTGTCGCCGCAGGTTCATTGGCGTATTAAACCCTCGATGCCTTCGCATCGCGTGCTAATTGCAACGATGCAAACTTTCGCTGCCTCCCAATACCGTAACAGCCCACTCGCTTTCAACCAAACGGCATAAAGTCGTTTTACAAAGCGATATAAATGAACAAAACTCGTGGGATAAAAAAAGTCGATCGAATCGAACGTAGCTGGGATTTCAAGCTGACATCAGAGGATGGAAATTAGTATTACAACCAATTAGAGCGATTGATTTGAGGGAATCCGACATCACGAGCGAAAATGGGGCTTTCCCGTGATATGTGCCATGTTGGAATGGCAGCATTTTCCGGCATGCAATGGCTCGTGGAAAATCACCTAATGTTCCATTAGTCTCGGTTCATTTGACAAAAACAAAGACTTAGCAATGATAGGCATCATACAAAAGACACGTTTTATGACAGAAATGTGTTTATTTCGACAGTGCAACTTACATGAATGGCAAGTTGAATAATATTTATACACGGAAATAGCAACAACTCGAAATTCATTTTATTGTCAAAAATTCGTCAAATCTGACCCGTGTCTCCCGTCTCCCGTTAAAAGAAGTATTGCTTCAACTAGAGGACATGGCATAGTGTTCGTGAAGGAACAGTGTAGATTGGATATCAGAAAGTATTTATTTTCACAAATAACGATAATTGAATGGAACAAATTACCTAGTGATTGTGTAAATGCTAGCAGTGTGAATATGTTTAAAAACAAAATTTACTGATATCTTGTAAGAGTGGGTTACACATAGATGAATAATCGTTCAACTCTCGATAAGCCAATGGCTTCCTTGGCCACTGGCCATCTGGGGATTTTGGTTTGGAAATCGATCTTGTTAAAATCACTGGTTTAGAATATCAACACTACATTGTTAACATTGCTATTTTCTTATCCTCCTTGGTATAGGAGCTAGATGTGACATGGCACCATAACAAACCTTGGAATGTTGGCCTTGTGGCTAATGCTGTGAAGATACTCACTAATGTCAGTGCTACATTCAGTCTACCCCCTGCACAGTGCAAAGGTGAGTGCAATCAAATATATTATGTCAGTTGGTATAAGTATCCCTAGGCGTACTGCCATAGTTACTAGGTCTGACAATTCATCAATTGATTCCTTGCCAAAAGTAGTTCTAATCTGGATACAATAGGTTGAATTGAATATGGGACGAGAGGACTAGAGTTTGAATCTTTGTGTTATTGTATGACATCTGGATAATTTTGTTCATTGAACGTTGCACCAGATCACTTGTAGCAGCTGTATAAATGAACACTTGGATATAGTCAGTAGTGGAATTAAGTAATCGAAGTGTGGCTGAATGCTTCCCTGAGAAGTTGAGTTGGCGGAAAGAACAGGTCTGTCAGTGAGTTAATTATAAAATGGTCATAAACTCAAGTTACCACAATATATATGAGCGTATTAGAAACATCAGTTATTGTGTTTATCATATTACTGTAAATTAAATTAATGATCAGCCAAAAGTAAAAATGTTAGAAATATTGTAGATTGTTATTTTAGTTTGTTATTAAGGTTTTCAATTCATGTTTAAACATTTTCTTTTGACCTGCTATGAATATACATGTAAATTATGTTGTTGCACTTTGAATCTTAACAATATGGACACTAATGTATACTGTAGTTATACATTAAATCAAGTAATTTATTCTAGATATGTTACTAAGATAAATTACTGAAAGGGTAAACGTTATAAGTATTGCACTTCTTTTTACCCTTTTTTGACAAATTGCAATTAGTGTTATGTACTCTATAAATTATGTAAATGTGTTTTTGTTGAATAACTCCATTCATTCATTCATTCATATTATATTTTAAACTTCTGGTAGTTTCAGCAGCTTCTAGTTCTGTACTTCTAGCAATACACTGAGGCGTGTACAGAAGCTCTCACACAGAAACGGGTCCTAAGCCTACCCTGCTGCAACGACGAGTTCTACTCCGTTGACTGAAATTATTATTGTTGAAGATGAAATTATGTGTGACAGTTTCCCCTTTTACTCTGTCAGCCACGACACACCTTTGCCTTGAAGTGGAGGGGGGTGAGGGAATGCCCCCCTACTGGATCGACCCATTCCCTGGGGACAACTACGTCTGCTACAACCTCTATAGCAGTCCCGTCGTACTCGACTGTGGAAGAGGTAATTTACACACTAAATTTATTATCTTATTTTTGAGATTAAGTTATTATTTGTACACGATCCAAACCCACATGTAGGTGTTTAGGACACAGGAAGAAATGCATGGTTACATATTGCTTTGACATGCAAAAAACTGTTTGTTAGCAGCTGCAGGGCTATGTTGCTTTTTGTTTGTATGAGTTATTTTGTTATCATTCGACATGTTATATTTCTTTATGACAGTCCATATCATACATAAATTGTATGGTTTGTCCATATATACAAATATGTTCATGCATGGTTGCCTTTACCTGGTGGTAGTAACTAAGGCCAGACATGGCAGCTGAAATTATGTATTTTTAAAAAAATATTCTCAAAATGTGTTTCCTCCATATTCCGATAGCTTTGTATGTTAATTATCAATAAAGTTAAGTTTTATAACAATTACATATCTCTAAGTCACTTTTATTCATGAATGAAGTGTGCCCCTATAAAGTAATAATCCCATTTTGCTAGATGTTTTACAAGTTTTATTGTATAAAGTTACTTGTATTTGGTGCATACATGTATGACTGCCCAAATGCATGCACATTTATACAAACTATATCATTACAGATATTGCCCTCACCAACTTAGTGGTGGCACCAAGCGGCACAAGAAAGATCTACCAGAACATGGACTTGAAAGTGCAGCTAGACATTACCTACCGTCTCTCTGGTCAGCCCCTAGGTGCTAGTAGCACCCCCACCCTTGGGTTCACTGTACTACTGAGTGACAGAGACACCCCTAGACCATCCGCTAACTTCAACCAAGGGCAGGAGTTTGTTATCTCCATGCCAGAGAGAATCTCTTGGCAGGAGGACTCTTTGAATGGTGGGTGTGATGTAGAGTGTTGCTAATAAGTGGTAAAAGTGGCAGGGCTTGTTGAAGATGAGCCTCTTTTTAAGCAGAAGTGACATATATCAAGGTCAGGGAAAAGTCAGAATTTTGTAAAGGGTATAGATGAGTTTGTAAATGTTGCCAGAACATGTGGGAGTTTTATTAACATGGAAAGATTATGACAACGTTCAATTATGTAGTTCTCTACTAAAGCAGTATATAGACTATGCATGCAGCACTATAAAATGTGTTTGATTTATGACCTTTATGGATGCTGGAAAGTCATTGAAAATGAATTGAAAGACTAGTATATTGAAATATTTTTTTATTTCATGTAGTTAGTCTCCGTGAAAGGTTGGTTAATCTGTGTATACATTCCAGTTATGCAGAGGTGTGGATGAAAGGTTTGTTATTCATTCATGATATATCCAACAGTGAATGCAATGACTTTACATGCTTATGTACAGTACTTCAAGGCTGGCAGAATAAGGACACCCCCGTCACTGTGGTTGGGGTGACTCCAGTGAACATTGCCAGAGAACACTGCAGGACACAGCCTCAGTCTCGCTACCTGTGTGTCAGATACACACTGACAGTACCCAGCACCGACATTGACACATCAAACAACTACCAGTGCGCCGACATCAGTTCCCAGCTTGACTGCAGTGCCAGTGAGTGTCACATCACAAGGCTAATATGTGCATTTATGACCCTGGATGAAGCAAAATAACGATTGAGTTCTGCTGGGCAATATGTAGACAAAAAAGATCGGGTTAAGATGGAATATTGTAAGATATCTTATTTAATAAAAAATTTATGAAAGATTTGAAAAAAATACTATTAACAGGTATCTCATATACATGTCTTTGGAACAGACATTTGTGAATATATTTACCAAAATAATATCAAAAATAATTTGCAGAGAAGTTGAGTCTATGATAAAAAAGATTGTAGTGCATACTGAGAGGATGTAACACATTTAACAACTGTTTTGTAGACACTGTGGACCTCCAGCCAATTTTGTTTGATGTTGGCAATGGCGTCTTTGCGGCATTGACCCCTAAGAAATTCAACCTGGTGGTGAAAGTGCAATCAGCCTCCGATACTAAACTCGGCATGTTCCAGTCTCAACTCTATCTCTCAGATGACGCATCTCTTATGTCTGGAACTGTAGAACAGGTTCGTCCAAGCTGCTGATTTGATGTTCAAAATGAGAATTATAATAGTAATAATTTTGTAGTATTTCGTGTTAATTATATGATGCTTCATGGGTATATTTGTGTACAATTTGGTGGATTTTGTTTTGGATGTACAGCTGCTAGTACATGTTTCTTTTTCATGATCTTAATACAGGCAACATTGATTAAATATACACAAAGGTAAAGTATAGTTTCACATGCCCATGTTATAATTCTTGTAAGATAATATAATAGGGATAATGTTATAATATATTTTTTCTCATTCAAGAAAGATAATAGAACTAGAGGACATGAGGTAACATTAGTAAGGGATCAGTGTAGATTGGACATCAGGAAGTACTCGTTCTCACAGAGGACAATCAATGTATGGAACAAATTATCTACAGATAGTGTAACTGCTAGCAGCGTGAATATGTTTAAAAACAAGGTTGACACATATCTCAGGAGGGCAGATTACACATAAATTTAAAATGTTAGACTCTCGATAAGCCAATGGCTTCCTTGTCCACTTGACATCTCGGGCTTTACCTTGAATGGCAATCTTATGAATGATGTGCAATGGCAATCATGTATAATTTATTTATTTTCTAGGTGTCTGGTATATTTATTTGCTTGTTTATAACTATCTCCGCATTCAGATCCCATATTCTGGATTTATGTATGGATCTGCATTGAGTGAGATGCAGAGACATCTAGTGGCTGGTGTGCACACTATCAACATTGGCGGCACGCCTATTGTTCTTCCAAGCAGTGAAAGACTACAGGGACTCAATCTATGCGGCCGTTGTTATCTGATCGCTGTCATCAACAGTGGTATGATAACATTTATTGTCATGTTGTTATCTGATCGCTGTCATCAACAGTGGTATGATATTGTCATGTTGTTAATAAGTAAAACAGATTATCACATAACCAAGACATGTTTGCATTATTCCAGAAAACTTGGTGTGACAATTTTTGTTGGTAGGGAATATTTTAATAATTGTGACTGTGATTAGACAAAAGTCAGGGAATTTGTATAATGCTTTTGAATATAACAACATAGCTTGCGTTTCTATCAGCATATGATATGTCTTCATATTAGAGTCAAATGTTGGATTTGTGAAAGAATAATTAAACTGGAGAGAATTGTATGTGTGTAGGTTTCTGGAAACTGTTGAAAATATATTATTTTTCTGATGTTAAATTATATTGATCAGACAAAAGTACACCATGGTTGTGGAGGACTCGTGCAAGTTTGTTGGTATGGATCCATATGGATTACTGTGGAGTTGCTTCAAGTAATGTTTAGACAGTGCTATAGTTAATGTCAGGCTGCTCAGTTGCGTGACAAAGAAAATATGCATAGTTTATGTGTGTGACAAAATATACCTTTCATGTTAAATATGATATATTAATTTCATATATATTTTATGCAGACGAGTTGTTTTGTTTTTGTTTTGTTAAAAAGAGGAAATAAAATATGTTCTTATCAATCTGCTAAGACTACTGATTGTGCCAGCATTGAATAACACAAAAAAGTAAAAATGAAACAACATTTCTTTGCAGTGCTGGACGTGGCCGAAGCCGACAGTAGCAACAACATGATAGCAACTCCAATCACTGTTACTTGCAAAAATGGTAAGTTAAAAAATAGCATCATGCCACAGTGTTCTCTCTGCTACGTAACCAGTCAGGTAGGCCATGTTGTAGCCGTCACAACTCTCTCATCATGTTGGCAGAAACTGGCCCTGCAGCTATTCTCTAGGTTTCCTGACAGAACCCATTATCTTCATCAAGAAATATTTTGATGAATTACAGAACTTCTAAGTATACGTGTAGTGATGGATGACAACACCAGGATCGAACACCGGTGAAAAAAAATAGCTTTTTAACAAATTACAATGAGATGTAGCTGTGCTGCAAATGGTACCTTACTGATGACTGATTTTACAATGTTTGGAAGTGTACTTTCTTATTATGCAGTGGGTCACAGCAACACAGTGGGTCACAGCAACACACTGGGTCACAGCAACACAGTGGGTCACAGCAACACACTGGGTCACAGCAACACACTGGGTCACAGCAACACAGTGGGTCACAGCAACACACTGGGTCACAGCAACACAGTGGGTCACAGCAACACACTGGGTCACAGCAACACACTGGGTCACAGCAACACACTGGGTCACAGCAACACAGTGGGTCACAGCAACACAGTGGGTCACAGCAACACACTGGGTCACAGCAACACAGTGGGTCACAGCAACACAGTGGGTCACAGCAACACACTGGGTCACAGCAACACACTGGGTCACAGCAACACACTGGGTCACAGCAACACACTGGGTCACAGCAACACACTGGGTCACAGCAACACAGTGGGTCAGAGCAACACAGTGGGTCACAGCAACACACTGGGTCACAGCAACACAGTGGGTCACAGCAACACACTGAGTCACAGCAACACAGAGTGTCACAGCAACACAGTGGGTCACAGCAACACAGAGGGTCACAGCAACACACTGAGTCACAGCAACACAGAGTGTCACAGCAACACAGTGGGTCACAGTAACACAGTGGGTCACAGCAACACACTGGGTCACAGCAACACACTGGGTCACAGCAACACAGTGGGTCACAGCAACACAGTGGATCACAGCAACACACTGGGTCACAGCAACACAGTGGGTCACAGCAACACAGTGGGTCACACTGGGTCACAGCGACACAGTGGGTCACAGCAACACAGTGCGTCACAGCAACACAGTGGGTCAAAGCAACACACTGGGTCACAGCAACACAGTGGGTCACAGCAGCACAGAGTGTCACAGCAGCACAGTGGGTCACAACAGCACAGTGGGTCACAGCAACACATTGAGTCACAGCAACACATTGAGTCAGAGCAACACAGTGGGTCACAGCAACACATTGAGTCAGAGCAACACAGTGGGTCACAGCAACACGGTGGGTCACAGCAACACAGAGGGTCAGAGCAACACGGTGGGTCAGAGCAACACACTGGGTCACAGCAACACAGTGGGTCACAGCAGCACAGTGGGTCACAGCAACACACTGAGTCACAGCAACACAGAGTGTCACAGCGACACAGTGGGTCAGAGCAACACGGTGGGTCACAGTAACACTGAGTCACAGCAACACGGTTGGTCACAGTAACACTGAGTCACAGCAACACAGTGGGTCACAGCGACACAGTGTGTCACAGCAACACACTGGGTCACAGCAACACACTGGGTCACAGCAACACAGTGGGTCACAGCAACACACTGGGTCACAGCAACACAGTGGTTAGATGGATGGATTCTCAATCGAGAGGATGGGATATCAACCCTGTTGCTGCCGTTTCGAAGCATGCTGAATTTAATTCATGGTTCACCCAGCTGTATAAATGAGTACCTGGCTATAGACAGTGGTGGATATATTGGACCGCTGAGTTCTTCCTTTTACTCTGCATTATCCTACGAAGGGATATTTCGTACAATTGTGCAGTGCCTAGTGGGTTTGGTGCCGATTCCTCTGAATAAATAGTACTTTGTGCAAACATATGTTGCTTGGTGTAGTTATTTTCAGGTGCTAAACCATGCTATGTACATATCCGTGAATCTCTTAAGCAGCTTGCGACCATGGAAGGGTGCTATGTACAAGTCCATGAATCATTTAAGCAGCTTGCAACCATGGAAGGGTGCTATGTACAAGTCCATGAATCACTTAAGCAGCTTGCAACCATGCAGGCTATTCTTCAGTGCCTCGACTGTCTGTGCTGATAAGGATGAGTTAGTAAATATGTTTGCACTGAATGGTGTCTGTCAACAGATGCCTTCATGTTGTCTGACTTATCCCTGGATCTGACTGAGCCGCTCTATGTCGTGGAGGCTCAAGCTGTCACATTCAACGTGACTGTTCAGAACATGCGCTCCCTTCTGCTGCCAATGCCAAGTCCTGGGGCACCGAACTATGTAATCAATGTAAGTGAGAAGACGTCCTTCTTCCTTCCTCTACACCTCACTGCATTTTTGTTAACCTACAGGACTGTGTAGCACATGACAGTGTTAATTTTAGCTGACCAGAGGCTACTTTAACCAGACGTGCTACATTATAGTAACAGCATAGGTGTTGATAGTTGTGGCTTTAACTAAAAAAGATCACCGGCTTATGGAATAATGTAGATCAGTGGAAAGTAACTGCCTTTTCTCTCCGCGTTACGCCAGGTAACTCAACTAGTAAATTATAAAATAAAACAAACTTGTGTGGTCATCATTCAAATTCTCTTCTAAATCCTCCGTATCACCACATCTACACAATTTTATACATAATCCAGCTTTTAAGGCTTTTTATTTCTTACAAATGTATAAAATTCAAGTTACGTTTCTTGCAGATGGTTCTCTTGTCTGAAAACAACAAGATTCTCAGTGTGTCGGCTGTTAGTTACCCCCCACCCTACCATCGCCCTATGCAGCCACTGCAGAGTGTCCGTCTGGAGGGTGTGGAGGTGGATGTCAGATTCAATGCATTGACAGAGGAAGATTGCAAGCAAATTACCCACCTCGCAATCGAAGTGGTCACAGGTATAGCTGTCATACTAGGTTTGATTCATCTCATCTTTCAAATCAGCTAAGAATGGCCTCAATAAAACCAAAGGCGTAATGAATAAAATAAAGTATTGATGGTAGAAAAAAAGTTGCGAATGTTTTCATATTGTCAAAATAAATTGTTAATCATTTCTAAAATAGTAGGCTCTTTTTTATTTCTTGTTTTACTTGTTGTTGGGCAGACTGCCCTGAACCGTCTGCACCAGAATTTGGGCAGGTTTTGGTTTTCAGTTTTCTTTTTAATTTTTTTCACAGCATGCTTGTCACACATTAATAAAAAGACTTGAGCTGCATGCTTGGTTTTACTCACCTCAGATACCGCCATAGACACAGTGATGAACCACAGACTGGTGATACCTGTGACTGTTTCGCAGAAGAAATGCCAGCCAATCAGTGGTAACAGTCACCTTGATGTCTTATAAATATGAAATCTGTTATTTTATGAAAAATCATTAATGCACCAACAATGATTTGAACTGTTGTTTAACTTTAAATAGATTTTAAATAGTTAAAATATGATAGCTTAGAATTAGAGCGAACTGTTTTAAGACATGCAGTCAATTGATGTGTAGTCAGTAGCATGATTTTTCATTTTATTAATGAAACATGCATTAATAATTGTGCAGTGTATGGAAAACAAACTGAGTTATAATGGCCAGACAGATAGACAAACAGACAGTTTGTCCTGAGCATGTTAGACCAAAGGACCAATTGTGTCCAAAGCACGATGTATAATTTTACAGGAAGTCATTTAGTTGTAGGGCGCCGTCATATACTAACAGTTAAACGATAATTCTTGCAGTTAATCGGCAACTATCACTCGACAAGTTCCGGGTGCCAGCCAAGATTTCTGCATCATCAGTAGTGCCAGTTACCATGGCAATGACTGCGCGAGTTGGACGAAATGCACCACCCTTGAAAATGAATAGCTTTGTCTCAGTGTTGTACATCTCCAAGGATGACAGACTCGACTTGGCGGATTTTGTATGGACCAGACTACCACACAACACAGGCAAGTTCTGCATTCTGTGTTGTTTGTCAGGGCAGGATGATTATATTGGCTGATCATTTGGACTATTTTGGGAGGTTTTGAACCAAATCTGTGTGTGACCCAACTGAGTCATGTAAGCAGTGCAATTGTTATACATTTAGGGGGTGTTCTATTTAAGCATGACTTCTAGGTAGTTTAATTGCAACTTTGACTTTCATGTCTTGATCGACCATTCACAGCATTGTGAAAATCCCAATTAGACTGTAGATGGGGAAGGGAGATGTTTTGCCAAGACATCATTTCAATCTTTTTAGTTATATTCAACCATGAAAGATAGCAGTTAGATTTCATTTATGAATGAGAATATTGATAGTTTTTTTTTAACATGACTACCAGCTAATGTATGTGTTTTGATGCCATATGGTATATAATTATATGCTGTAATATGTAAGTAAGTTTATGACATAATTTATGATTTAATTTATTGTGTAGTTTACTGTGCAGTTTGTGGTGTAGTTTCTGATGTTGATTGCAGCATTGTTTACAGTATCATTTACAGTACTTTTTACTATTTTGTTTACATGATGTTGTTTACAGTATCATTTACAGTACTTTTTACTATTTTGTTTACATTATGTTGTTTACACTGTTGTTTACAGTGTTATTTACCATGTTGTTTACAGTGTTATTTACCATGTTGTTTACACTGTTGTCTACACTATTGTTTGTGATTGTTTATGTTATTGTTTACATTGTTATTTACATTGTTGTTTGCATTGTTGTTTTAAGTTTTGGCATTATTTACTGTATTGTGTATGCTATGTTTTTATGAAAACATGTTACTTTGAGTCATCTGTTTGATTGACTTGTCTCTGTATGAGTGAACTTATCAAATGCTGTTGGTCAACAGAGGTGCCATCAGGAGACACCTCAGTATTGGACATGAGTAAGAACCTAAGGCTGGACATTACCAACAACAAGCTCTACTGTGGACCTGTCTACGTCCATGCTGTACTTGACAAGGAAAGTGAAATTGCTGAGCCGAGAGAAGATCGCCACCATCTCGTGTCAAAGACAATGATTTACTGTGATGGAGGTTCGGGTAGATTTAGTACTGTGTCATACCTGATGGAAATCTTAAATGAGTGAGACCACATTTACCTTTCTGAATGTGTTTACAGTACATATCAGGTATATTATGCTTTCATGCAGGGCAGTTGCATTAATGCCAAGAATAAAAATATAAAGAATGGTAATTAAAATGATTTTGTTATTATAAAAATTATCATGTGCAGTACTTTAATTTTATTTCAGAATGCAGTAAGCATTTACCATATAGTTCCTGCTATGACTGATGTCTGTATTTCAGCTGCACGTGCATGTCGCCATGCAATTGATGGGACACTAAACAATTACATTTACAAACAATTGGAAAATTCATGAATCTCAAGTATTGTATTTTAATGGAAAATTGCATAAATTCAGATAACCTATATAATGCAAATATATGTCATTTTCAAGATGAGATAATTACCAGTGCACTTCATGATATCATAAAGAAAATTTGATAAAATTAATTAAATTAAAAAAGAAGAAATTCAGAAGTTTGCATGTTTATTTCTTCCACAGATTTCTTCGCGGTGTCTGACTTCCACTTTGAGACACTAGATGAACAACTTGTAGAGAACAATAACATGCCTTTCTCAATGTCGGTCACAGTAACCTGTACCAAACCTGACTGCGTTGTTGCCACGGCGACAGAGAACACAAAATTGGTTCTTGAGTTCGGTGCCAGCTCTCCTGTTCAGTTGGCCGACGTATCAAGAGCATGGGTGGAAGAGGAGCAAGGAAGATCAGTTACTCCCAGTCTAGGGACGGGATTTGGCTACCAGCGGTCTTCAATCAAGTTTGCCATTAAGGGTGATGCAAAGGTAAGCATTATTGCATCCTGTTTATGTCATTTATTGGAGAATTTGTGTGTCACACATTAATATTTATACGAGAAGTGGAGTAGCACATGCACATTAGAAAATATACCTAGCAAGTCTTAGCATAAACTACTGTATGTGCCCTCATTAGCTTTTTTAATCAGAACGATCCATAATTATTGTAATTTTACTATTATGAAACAACTGAAAAGTGTTGCCATCTGGTGTTAGAAAGTTGACACCACTTTTCAGTTGTTCTGCACTAGTCACCAAATGACACCACTAGTGTTAATCTTCACATAGCCGGATTGTTTTCCAGAAATGTGTATGCATATTTTAAAATGCTTGTGATTTCATTATTTCCCTTTCCCTACATATATATATGTATACATTTTTGGAAAGGTAACATCCTCATGCATCCATTGATGGAGAGAAAAAGTCATTATGAAGTTATGTGACATAATAATTTATTCAAAATGTCCACAAATATTAGGAGTACTAGCGTTCTATTGAACATCACAAGACAACTAGTAGTCACAGATGAATAATGATGACATAGAAAGAACTCTAATATTTACATAAAAAGGAAAAATATGAAGGCAATTAGTACATTATTTGACATTTTGGACAGACACCATTGACAAGTATAAAAATCCAGATGATTTCTATACGTATCATCGTCAGAAACAGTCACTTCACTGTCGCTCATCGAGTGTTCAGACATTGACATTACATCATCGTCACTGGCACTGTTGTCTTCACCAGAACATCTATCACTATCACTCATATTTTCGATAATCCTGAGTAATTCAGTTGGATCCATGATCGTAGCGGCATGGTTGCTTTATTCAGATGGACAGGTTTTTGGCAGTGTCTTTCAAATTACAATTACAGGTCTCAAACTAAACATTTTGCGATACCATTACAACCAGGCAATGCCTATGCTATGCCTCTATTGATACATACCTCCAAGCAGTTACCTTATTGTTTGGAGATAAAAAATTTTGTGTACGCTTATAAGACCAGATTCCATGACATTTTATGTAGCCCAATTTTTTTTAAGCATACTGTACACTTGTTAGGTCAAATACAGTAGATAGCATTATATTTGCAATTTTGCAGGGGTGGCTGAGGAAGCCAGCCTCCCTATTACTACTAACCTGGTTGGAGAGACCAGTGAACCAACCACAGTCAATTCGATGTGGATGTCCCCATTAAAATTATTATGAACCTGAGCTACACATTAATATCAAGCTTACTGATATTCATAAGAAAATGAGTTGCATACACATGCTACATTCATTCATAGTTCTGTTTTAAAGTAAGCCAATTGATCCTCAGGAGAATGTGCTATATAAGAACTAGACATCATTATTTTATCTCTAGATTCCCCTGGGCAGCTGTGACGCATCAGGACAGGGGACAGTTGGAGTGAGAGTGACATTAGGCTCTGACCTGAGCAACGAGAAGGACGATGTGCAAGAGAACAATCTCATTACACTGATCTACACTTGCAGCCAAGGTGGATGGTGTCATCAGTGTCTCTAGTCTGGGTGTTTTAATTAATTGGCAGGTTAATTGTGTATTTGATTCAGCTTCAGACGTTCCATTAATAATTGTGATGCCCTCCTGCATAATATGTTTTTTATAGAAAATGTGTAGATGACATCGAGAGTGATTTTTATAAAATGTGTGCAGTTGTATAGATGTTTTTAATGGACCCATGTAGTCTAGATCGACGAATGCACTTTACTGTGCACAACAGTAATTTTATATCTTATTTATTTGTTATACTTGAATGCAAACTTGTATGTATGTTGTTTAAACGTGGTGTTTGAACTACAGAACATTGGACGGAGCTACATAAGTCTTTGTGTATTTAATTATCTTTTTCTGGGTAAATATAGAGTCAGATATATGTTACTTCATTAATCGTTCATCATTCAAAGTGTGTGTGAGTGTGTGCGTGCGTGCATGCGTGTGTGCAGATATACACGTATTGTAAGATGTAGTTTTAGCCAGATCCTGTGTGGATTACAGAAAAGAGTCGTGACATGAGAGTCTCATCAGTGAAGATGCTCTCTGGTGACATGGTCCACCCAGCACAGTGGAATAAGTTTGAGATGACAATCGCACTTGATGGTGAAGGCATCCCTGCCATAGAGGCAGCCCCGACTGTGGTTCCATTTGACATTGCATTCTACCTATCCGACGATGATGTGCTGTCTGATGATGACACAGACCTGATGTATAGCGTAAGCTGGGGAGCCAGTGAAGTGCTTAAGGGTGGACTGGAGGGGGGGAAAACCCTTGTCATACAAGATCTCAATGGTAGGAAATCAATTTAATTTGTCTTCCATTGGTGTAATATATTTTGTGATTTTTCTTGATTTACTTATCATTTTTGTGTGAAAATTTTTTATGTAAGCCATTATAAACAAGTATATTTTTGTTTGTGATTTTTATTTTGTATATTAATACTTATATGTATTGTCTTATATAAAATCTTTCACTTATTAACTTTTTAATTTTAGTCTGGTACGTGTTTGTCCTTGCAGTAGTGTAGAATAAAATATTTTCTTGGGATGATAGCTACAACAACAACAAGGACTTTTTGTCAATGAGAAACAAAAACCATTGTTTTCGGCCTATGCACAGGCATAAGAGTTACTAAAACCTAACCATTTGTAACTACAGTTAAAATATCATGTCAGTGGTTTACTAGGAAAACCTTGTTGAACAGACAACATCTTAATTTCATGGGCCACGCCATACTGTTAGATAAGCCTACTTCACTAGTATGATATTCTGACAATATTCTTTCACCAAATTAAACTATAATTGTATACACTTATTCCTGTACTTGCCAATGTACTTGCTATTTGCATCCATCCTCAACTTATATAACACAGTTTGGCTTTTCCTTACTAAACTAGTCCTCTTTCTGGCAAAATAACACGTATGTTTGAGACTTTGCATTGGTTCTGTGTATGCCGGCTTCCCTTATTCCATCACTTGTAATCTAGGTTACCCAGGTTTAAAAAAACTGCATGCGCTTATCGGTCATACTGGTCGTTGTTCTAGGTATCTACATCCCGGACAACAAATGTGGGTTACAGTTTATCATTGTGCATATAGACAGTAGTAATAAATACGAGGAAACACTGGAGTACAATAATGTTTTGGCAACTTCAGCATACGTCAACTGTGATACAGGTAAGATTTGATATGAACTTTTATATATTTGCTTTATTTTCTTCAGTTATGCAGTGTTATGTTTTATTACATGGATAGTCATAATAAAATACAGGTGACACTAGCAGATATATGGCAACAATTTATATGAAGATTATTAATATAAATTATTTTTTCCTGCAAGTACAATAAAAACATGATTGTTTCACCCGTCACATACTGTGTTTTATAGCTACTCATAAACCTGCAGTATTTTAGAATATCATGCCAGAGTTTCCTGCACTTTGAATGATAGTATAATGGCTTTATTCAACTTGGTCTTCTAATGATTTCTGCTTGTTTGCGGAAGTTGCTTAGATGTTAAATCAGCATTGGTTTCTAGCAATGATTTATTACTATTGTTTATGAGTCAGGCAACTGATACGTTGATACTTGATATATGTAAGATTTTTGACGTTGGATTAACATTACATTATGGTGTGTCGATCAGATGCCTCTGTAATCGATCAGATGCCTCTGTAACTATAACATAGTTAATAATTGGCTGTACTGTTCAAAATAGCCAGTCAACTGTAGATGGCTTCCATTGTACTGGCTGTTTTACACAGAAAGAGTAAGATGTTTGCATTATACAGACCTACTAAAGATGACGGAGGCGAGTCTGTACCATCCTCTACCTCACATCTGGGCTGACATATCAACTCGTGTCACTGTCAACTTGACACTGGCCAACTCAGCCCTGAGTGACATGGTATCACCTTGTCATGGAGTCACCGTATTTGCTGCTCTGTCCAATAGTGATGTTTGGGACCATGGCTCCAACACCACAGTGAAAGAGTTTAAGTTGAATTCAGGTTTGTGTATATTGTGATTTATTTTAAATGTTATTAAATATATTCACTTTAAGACTTATGACAGAACAGTTGTTTCTATTTTTACAACATATGCAATATTTTTCAAAATTTTTTAAAATTGTGATCATATTTAGGTGTCATCTGAAAACATGTTTAATGCAAGTATTTATCGTACAACGATGTTGGTAATACCAGTGCCATTTAAATAATTTCTGGTTTTTGTGAGTAAAAATATCATTAAGGTTAATGATATTATATGCTTGTCTTGAATTGATTAGTTTCAGTAGACATTTTAAAGATAAATTAACCATTTCTTCACAGATTGTAGTTGAAATACTATATATTATACCATATAAAAAAATTTGAGTTTTTCATTTTTGTAAATGTAAAAAAAGCCACTAAAAACGAAGTTTAATTGTTTTGAGACAATCCCAAAGAAATAAATGACATACATATAAGCATGATAGTGTAACTGATGCGTTTTATATATTGTTGACAAAAGGTTTTATGTATTGTTGACAAAACATGATGGCCATTTGTAATATTGACATGTCCCCTTAATTTGCCGCTACAATAGCCCTTGAATATGTACTTGTAATGTGTTGTCGTCTATGGTATCAGGTTACGCCAACCATCTAGCAGGGTGTGTGTGGCAGGGTGTGTGTATGGTCACCAGGTCACATATGCGTTGGCATTTCCGTTCGTGTCAAAGGCACGATAAACTACGTTAACGCTCACTGAACGCTGATATTTGCTTGTTTAAATACATGATTTAGTTAGGTAGATATAATACTGATGCGTACTGGCATTACAGTAACCAAACGATGTGGTCTGCTTTCACGGCGAACGAATATAGCTGGTTCGAACATCGTAGCGCATGCGGTCGTTACTATGGAAACGTCGCTTTTCCGCGAACTCAAGGGGATTTCCAAAAGGACTGCGTTTTTAAAGGATGGATTGGCAAAATATGACGTTAATGCCGGGTGATTTTTTGTGGTGTCGACGTTTAGTTCAGTATATCCTAGCATGTTAAGAAGAAAAAAATAGAAATCAATGACACACTAGCCTTAATGAAGAATTTTTATTTACTTCTACAGATAAAGTCAGCCAACTTATGACTAAAGATGCTATGATCACGTTGCAAGAATGGAGCTTTGACTTGCTAGTGGCATCCTCTGCTTGCCAGTCAAGCAACTACTTGATTGTTGGCGCTTACCTCACTGGACAGCAGGTGGCGCCAGAAGGCTACCTCGCTAACAACTACAGGGCATTACCCCTGTCTGTGAGATGTACTGGTAAGTAACATCTGCTGCTTATGAATAACTTGTTGTTTTTAATCATCCATTTTTTATGTTCATGTCTTGTCCTCTAAAATATACTTTTATTTGTACATTATATGCATACAATAGCACCTGCGCAAATGTTGGTATTTAATTATTTATTTCTTAATTTGCTTGTTTAATGAAAACTGCTTCAGCTGTACATTTAGCCCATTGCAAACCAAAATCAAAAGAATTGACTCTGAATGTTAGATCGGGCAGTTTGTGAAAGTGTCGATGTTATTGTAAGTAGAGGTGGAGCCACTGTCCCCTTTTTGCTGAATTTCGACTGCGCTCCATCAAAAATAATGTAATAGTTTATTTGATAGTTTCACCAAAACTAAATAACACATTTGCACAAACGAGCTAGCATGTAGTAGTGGATACTAGATAGTTTTGATTTTTGCAAAATGATTTTTAAATGAGACGAGGGAAAAATGTAATTGTAGAACATCTTTCATGATTTACTTTGTTGGTATGTCCACCTAGCGCCCTCTGATGTCGAAGTGACACAGTTAACGGCAACACCGCTGTCAGTCCAACTTGGTGCAGAGGTCACTTACACAGCCAACGTGAGCATTGTGCCAAGGGGAAATACTGTTGGTAAGGAATATATTCAGGTATTAAAAAAATTAAGAATTGACATAGAAATATCTTCTTGCCTGTTTGTGTGTTTCATTAATTAAGTCTTGTCACTTATAAGCCCTGTTCATAAATATTCAATAGTTCCGGCCATGAGAGGACACTGCAGCTATTCTGTTGTTACGCAGTAATATTTAAAATTGTTTTATTACAAAAATAAATGTCTTGATACCCACTTTTTTTTTGATGCCCACCCTCCATACCCAATACCTCCAGCATTGGTACCCATGTGCTCCAAATCTGTTATTCTTAGATAGTTAGTCATTGTCAGTCCACATTGATAGATATGTTTTATTTAGCAGATGAGTTGTATATATGAATGAATAAATGAGTGTTTATTTTCAACAACAACCAATAATAGACAAACAATAGAAGTAGCAATGTCATTACAACATTACAGAGAATTGTTGAAAAATATATCATAAATGTGATCTATAATGTCCCATGCTTTGAAGGTTTATGTGCTCCACATCTATTATTCTTAGTTAGTCATTGTCAATCCACATCAATAGATATGTACTACTCATCAAATGAGTTGTATATATCAGCAACGGGTAATAATTGTTGGACCCAAAAACCAACCAAAACATCCCATTCTAGATTCATACTTTTCAGATCCCTTCTTGTACCAGTTGTGGCTGTCCACTGATGACACCCTGGACCCTCAGACTGACCACAGGCTGGGGTTCAAGATCAACACAACCCCCTTGAGAAGAGCAAGTACGAGTTTCTCTGTGACTGGGTCCGTCGTGATCCCTAGTAACATCAACCCTGTCTACTGCGGGCCAGTGTTCCTCATAGCTAAGGTTGACTCCACCAACGTGGTTACTGAAGCGAATGAAACGAATAATGCACGAGTGAAGAAGATCACAATTGTTTGTGCAGAAGGTAGGATATCTTTGTTTTAGTTATTTTATTGGTGGATGTAGGCATCTTGTTTATTTAATTAAGTTTTTATTTATTTTAAACCATTGCTTTCTTATGTTTCAATGTCGAGTCACAATTTCCTGTTTCAACTGCATTGCCTCATCTTAGAAGACATTGAGGGAAGACAGTAACAATTACTGCAGAATCTCATTATTACCGAATATTCCGTAATCTTCAGATTAACAGGTAAAAAAACTGGCAATGATAGTTAGGTTTTTACATTGAAATACCCTGGTTTTTAATTATATCAGCTATGCAAAATGTTTCGTTTCCACGTTGCTGCTCTCCCTTGTACTTGGTACAGCTGTATATTCACCACACATGACTGGATTTTACAGTCCCTGTGTGTTCAAAATTAAGTGGAATTCATCAAAACTTTTCAGATGTACTTTACATTGACAACCTGGAAGTTACCAGTGATGGGGACACACTTGTGCCAGGCAGGACGACCCGCATGGACGTGAGCCTGGACGTTGTGTGTGCTGCAGGCAACTGTCTCTCAGCAGCCACAAGTTCCATATATGGTTTCCCTGTCCACTTCAATCTCCTCCTCAAGGCAAGTGCTCACACAGTGCAACCAGTAGTGTTGTAATATCCTCACTTTCACATTTGTATTCATATTACTGATTGACATTCAGTGAGTTATAAACAGTTATAAGGAGGTAATTATTGATCCACTACATATATAGGGTAAGGTGGGGCAAGACACCCCCATTCAAGAAAATGCTACCTCCCTCCATCTAGTCATAAGGCATCTAGCCAGATGGAGCCGCATATCATCATGTCCATCTGATTACAATTTGGTTGCAGCAGAAGCAAAACATGCAGTAAACTATTCACATTAAAATTTGAGCTTCATAATTATACCAATCATCCTTACCAAAGTGGCTATGATGCCTTTTGCTAACTATAATATAGCAAATGCCCAGAAGGGCCTACTTGCACCGTGGGTGGGCTTCTTACCCCACCATTGGAACCTCCGCTAAAATGGCTACAAGTTTGTTCAGAGGTTATGTACGTCAACAATTTCAACACGCAGAATGCACCTAAGATAATGAACTAGATCATTCACAGCACATACCATATTTACTGAAAGATTTCTTTCCGACATACGATTTTCCCTTGTGGGGCTTCTTGCCCCACTGTACCCTATTTCCTCTGTAGCTACACCGTAGTTGGGAAATGGTGATGTCTTTATTACCCAGTAGATTAGTGGTTAAAACATCGGACTCTCAATCAAGATTCGAATCCTCTTGCTGCCATTTCAAACTTGGACAATTTTGTTCTGTCCAAGTTGCTTCAATTCATTCACCTGTATAAATGAGTATCTGACTATACACAATGATGGACATATGTTAATGAATAGTCTTCGCACAGTAATTGCTGCATGGTTGAATGCTTCCCAGATAAGTCAAGTTGGTGTTGAAAGATTTAGATTTAACAAGATTGCCATCCAAGACAAAGGCCCAGATGGCAAGTGGACAAGGAAGCCATTGGCTTATCGAGAGTCCAACATTTTTAATCTGTGTGTAATCCGCCCTCCTGAGATATGTTTCAACCTTGTTTTTAAACATATTTAGCACATTTTATACTAGCAGTTACACAATTTGTAGATAATTTGTTCCATTCATTGATTGTCCTCTGTGAGAACAAGTACTTCGTTATATCCAATCAACATCTTTCTTGAGTGAGAAAAAAATATTTCTATCAATATTTTCATACCCACTCATTATCTTAAAAACTTCAATTTGATCTCTAAATTGCCTTGTCTCTTGTTAAACCACATTCTTTCAGTCATTCTTCATAAGTAAGGTCTCTCAGTTCTGGAATCATTTTAGTTGCTGTCCTCTGTATTCTTTCAAGCATATCTACATCCTTCCTACGATATGGTCTCCAAGCTTGTATACATTACTCTAAATGAGGCCTAACTATTGCTTTACACAGAGGTATAATTAGCTTTTCTCCTTGTATGTTACATCTCTCCTAATCAACCCAAGAATTTGATTTCCCCTTGAAGCTGCAATACCACACTGCTCTGAAATTGTCATGTCAGCACTTATTGTAAATCCTAAGTCCTTTTCTTTTGCAGTAGTACCCAGTACAGTATCTCCCAGGAACAGGTCTGTCAAGGGGTGAAGTGTAAATTTGTCAACCACATGTAAGGACTGGATATTTCCATTTTGCCTATCAAATGTTTCATTTGCAAGCTGTTGTACTTAACATACAGGTTTGGGATGAACATTTTGTGGAGGTTACCACTCTCGGCAGGATAGATGCTCTGTTTGTGGCCTCCAGCATTGACAGCCAAGACGTGCAGTTTGAGCCACCACACGGACTTCAGACAGACTTCACTACAGCATCAGGTATGATGATAATAATAATTATTAAAAACTTTCTATAAATCTGCAAGACCTTGAGCTCAGACGCACAACAAACCAGAATCATGAAGCATGTTATCATGAACAGAGACATGCAAATCATTAGAACGTCATCATTAGAACGAAGGACAGGCAAGGATTTAAGGTGGATATTCAATTTAGAAAAAATATGTCGAGTTTTCTGCACAAAGTAGCTATAGTTTTACAAAATTTTAAAGTGAAGAGGAGTTCATTCCAGATTTTTGGTGCAGCTATAGAGAAAGCATACTTGTGCAGGTTAAGCTTAGTTTTAGGAACAAAAAGTAGCGAGTTAGTTGCTTACTATAGGTAGATTAATGTTATGTTAGATTAGTAGTATGTTGTATTGCAATTTTGACAAATCACTTAATCGTAAGACTATAACTGGTTTTGTGACAATGCTTCAACCCTGAATAATATGGGCAATATCGTGCAGTCGTGATGTCCTTGGAATAATTTAATCCCATGACAATATTTCCTGGACAAAATTCCACCGATGTTAATTACGTTTTCTCTAGGATGGAATTAATGGCAGAATGACCTCGTGGTGGTCTACCCTGAAACAAAAACTTGTTACACTGTATTTTCTATATTTTAGTTTAATTTTTAGAGATTTTAGGATTTTAACTAGTAATAATAATAATAATAAAATATGATATTTATATAGCGCCATAATCACATAGTGCTCTGTGGCACTTTAAAATACAGTAATAGTACAGCTAAATGTATATATGGAGTTAAATAATTAAAATAATAAATTAATTAAGAACAATACAACTAAAAATCATGCATGAAATTAAACAGCTAAAATACAAGTGCAATTTAAGCTTAAGGGCATTACAACTAAAATATGTACATGGAATAAAATAATTTAAATGATAAATTACATTAAGAGCAATACAATTATAAGTATCAAATGGGATTAAAATAGTAAAATAATAAATTAAGGTATACAAGGAATTAAATAAGACAAAATAATAAAATACCTATTGAATAAGATTAAAACCGGTAAACATATAATTCTATCTTGCATATTCCTATCGGAAAAGGAAGGTCTTTAATTGCCATTGAAAACTGGCGCAGCTGTTAGAGTTTCTAATGTTAAGCAGGCAAATTGTTCCAAAGAGTAGCTGCTGCTTTGGTGAACATGCAGTCAATAGTGATATGGTTTATACTTTATTCTTCATTGATTGGGGATAGTGTCCTGTCAATGTGAGTTGGTGTAATTCTTACCTTAAATTCTTACCTTAAGCATAGTCAATAGTTACCCATGAATATTGAGACAGGCTCAAAGGTTGGTTTTTCTGTCGGCGTTGTAATTCATTCCCAAAATATGTTGGCTTTTGTCATTGTGTCTGTGACTTTAAACATAAATGTGTGGCCGTTCTGAAGGCTATGGTCTGTGGTGTATGTCTTGTTGAGGTTATTACAAAAAGATCACCCAAGTTTGATTCAACGATTTATTTATGCAAAATAATGACAGAAGTCCAGTGTAGATTGAAATAGGCCAAACACTGTCATTTAATTTAGTAATTAATGAGCCGGAAATTAGGCAAGTATACATAATCAAAACGAAATACATCACGTAATCACAGCAAGCATGCCGGCCCCCAAAGATGTTTACACATAATAATTATTAAATTATGTCTATCAGCTACCCGCTACCAATAATGTCTTTACCACTACTGACTGTTATTTACAATTCACATGGTATTGATGGGGGTCACTCCACCAAAAGCATGCAGACAAAACCTTGTGTACAACAAACCTTGTGTAACAAGGAAAAGCGTCAAAGCATTAAGTGCATCTTAACAACCCACCTATTGATTGTGGTGTCTACCTTATGATAAAGGGAGGAGGGTGGAACGAAAACTCCACGCAACAATGATCTGTCCAGCAACACTGGTCTTGCATAAAACCAACAATTTAGCAATAGATAACGATTAACAAGTAACAATAAAAATTCAGAATATTTGCAGAGCAAAAGTCTCACAACGACACAATCTAGCTTAGAAATCGAGTGAGGCTGGATCTCGGTCACGTGGCTGCTTATATAACCTAGTGTATCCCTACGAGTATGCGAGTAATTAGTCTAATACCCTCGCTACCAGAGCTGGTCTAACCTCGAACCACTTTCATTGCCTTGTTATCCCGCATAAAGTTCTTTATGCGTCGCTGTCACATAAATTCATTTATGTAAAAAAAAATTATGTTGTAAAAATTACTTAACTTATGATGACAGACATTCTTAATTAATTATATCAATATTATATATATTGAATACAAGCTGTACATTCACAAGCTGTTACTGTTTGGCAGGTCACAGCGTCCACTTGATATTTTCTGCCAACTTCACATTTGCTGAGAGTGCCCCCTGTGAGCGGGCGCAGTACACTGGGGTGATGTTGGAGAAGGGCAACAGTGACCAGGTCATAGGCAGCATGTGGAAGATTCTTGAGAATGATGTAAAATTTTTACCATTTCAATTCAAGTGTGACAAAGGTAAGATAATTAACTAGCGGGTTTTTTTCACAAGCATAATGTGGAAACAGTTACATAAATGGCTGACTTAATTTAATGTTTCATTTCCATTGTGTGCTAAATGCAATGCCTTCATTAAGCAGTACCATTTATCCCAGAACAAAAGTTAGTGTCCAAAATTGGTATAATTTTGTTCTTCTTTCAGATACCACTGAGTTTGACTTTGAAGTTGCTGAATTCAAGGTAGATAATAAAACAAGCGACGTCATTGTTGACTTGTCGATTGACCAAGAGATGAACATCAGTTTAAGTGTGCGCACAACCACGTCACGCTGGCCAGTCATGCAGAACAATGAATCTTTATTTGATGTGGCCTTTTATATTGCTGGTAAGTCTGTCTAAAGTCACTATTATGTTATTGGCAGATAAAAGATGTTGCTCAGCTCTATCCCTGAAGTCTGGGGTGATGCTGGCATTGATACCTCATTACCCCTGAAGTCTGGGGTGATGCTGGCATTGATACCTCATTACCCCTGAAGTCTGGGGTGATGCGGGCATTGATACCTCATTACCCCTGAAGTCTGGGGTGATGCTGGCATTGATACCTCATTATCCCTGAAGTCTGGGGTGATGCTGGCATTGATACCTCATTATCCCTGAAGTCTGGGGTGATGCTGGCATTGATACCTCATTACCCCTGAAGTCTGGGTGATGCTGGCATTGATACCTCATTACCCCTGAAGTCTGTAGTGATGCTGGCTTTGATACCTCATTATCCCTGAAGTCTGGGGTGATGCTGGCATTGATACCTCATTATCCCTGAAGTCTGGGGTGATGCTGGCATTGATATCTCATTATCCCTGAAGTCTGGATTGATGCTGGCATTGATACCTCATTATCCCTGAAGTCTGGGGTGATGCTGGCATTGATATCTCATTATCCCTGAAGTCTGGATTGATGCTGGCATTGATACCTCATTATCCCTGAAGTCTGGGCTGATGCTGGCATTGATACCGATTGTTGATTTTTTTCCTGTCACTTATCCCATTTCACTGCCAACTCCACCACCCGTCTCCTCTCCGCCATCCCTCGTTCTCATTTTCCCCTCCCCCCACTCCCACCACATCTCTCTTTACACAGACTTCGCATCTCAATCTCGGTCTTCCTCAATAGCTGTATTAATAGTTATATATTTAACTATATATTTAAACTTTACTTATTATTATTTGTTGTTTACATTACTGGCGTTTTCTTGTAATCTGATATTGGTAGTACTCTTACTCACTGAAATTCTGAGCAGTCTGTAGTAACTTGATTGTTACTTGCATTTTTTGTGTCTGGTCATAATTGCTATTCTTGTAGAATGTACATTTTAGTCATGTTATTTGCAAGTGTTATTATGACAAAATATAATTATTTTTAGGCAAGCAATCACTCACTCCTTATTACTCATGCTAACCAATCATCAACACTGATTTAAAAATTGATAACATATGTCTTTACAAATGAATAATGTAATAAAGTGTTTTTATCCACATTGTAATTACATACATGCTAAATCTCCCGGATTCACCGGGAGACTCCCGGAAATCTATCAAATCTCTTAGTCTCCTGGACAGGAAAATAAATCTGTCTATAAATGTCTGATGAAACCAAAAATATGTTTGTGTGGCCTAACAAAAGATCGTCAACCCCTCCCATTACTCACACCCACAACAACAGCAAGGGTGAGTTCAATCAGGTTTTGTGCAGAGTGGACAAGGGAAACTAAACAGTATCCTTGTGTTTTGCCTGTTTATTGGAGTTATATAAATGCCCACTTATGCAATAACCAACACAAGTCCGATGTAGCACTGAATTGAAACAGGCCAAATAAATGACGTTTTTTATTGCAAAGTGGACTGCTTATCACGCAGCCACTTTGGGAAGAACATTAACAAGAATGTGAGCTCCTCAAAGCAAACCAGACAGGAACTGAACACATGTACAGCCCCGTCTGGCAAGTTTCTCAGAGCCCACATTCCTACAAGCATGACGATAACATATATGCATCAAAAAGTCGTCATGAACATGTAATGCAAAGAATACAGACATTCCACCACCAATACACAAATTTAATTACAAACAGGTGGGGCCATTTCGCTAACCTATATAAACATAAGCCAAGAATACCGATGAAGAAACAGGAAGCCTGTCTGCGCAGAAAACCCCATGAACACCAAATACTAGGGGACAAACCCCCGTGTTCATCTTATATAAGGCCAAAAGTGGGGAAAGCGGTTTCGACATCTTCCAACTTCCTATTTCATCAACGATGTACAATCGCATTTAAACTAAGCATTGAGAATAAGGTAGAAAGGTGGGGAGGAGGGCGGATTTCGAGAGACAAATTTTAGTCACAACTTCGCAATGCAGAGACTGAATCAGGAGTGAAAGATTCAAGCTACTGGCTCTGGTTTGAACTGGTTTCCGCTAAGCCGTGATTGGCTGGCTAGCGCGGAGTAATACAATTTATTTGGCCAAATAGTTCCGGTGTAGTCTCGGACACCCAGGGCAAGTTTAACGACGACCTGTCTTGGTTATTTCATAAAAATTGTTATGCACCTGGTGAGTTGCATAAATTCATTTATGCAATAACCAACACAAGTCCGATGTAGCAGTGAATTGAAACAGGCCAAATAAATGACGTTTTTTATTGCAAAGTGGACTGCTTATCACGCAGCCACTTTGGGAAGAACATTAACAGGAATGTGAGCTCCTCAAAGCAAACCAGACAGGAACTGAACACATGTACAGCCCAGTCTGGCAAGTTTCTCAGAGCCCACATTCCTACAGGCATGACGATAACATATATGCATCAAAAAGTCGTCATGAACATGTAATGCAAAGAATACAGACATTCCACCACCAATACACAAATTTAATTACAAACAGGTGGGGCCATTTCGCCACAAGGTCACCCACAAACCTGTGACCACCCCCACCACGACCTGTGCATATCAAATTGAAATATTGCCCATCTATACATTTCCATTATATACACGTTTTATTTCATTCATATATATTTGATAACTGTTACAATCGGAGCACATTATAAACGAAAAGACAATAAAAAAGGTTTTCATCAAAAAACTACCTCCATCACCATGGATCACAAATGCATCCGTTATCAGGATCACAAACTTTGAAGAAAAAGAAAGTGCTTCAGTCCTAGCCCTGCCAGTAAAAATTATCTTAATTTCCTAAGTGTATGCATGTATCAAATATGTAGGCTACTGCCTGCTAGGTAAGGGATTTTTGTCAGTAGATGAAACACAATTTTTTTATACCTCAGAGTATTGTAACCATGTTATATATTTTACTAGTCCACAAAGAATTTATCTACTGCCAAAATGTTTATTAACATGCAAGTGTACCATTTAACGTTGCATATGCAGTGTAGTTGGAACTAAAGCTGATGAGATTTTTATGAGTGTCGAGGATGTGAAATACTCTGATTTATGCGCAGTTCTCTGACTCCTGAGAACCTCCAATTTACGTACAACTTTCTGATATCCCGAGCCCCTCCAGTTTATGTATAAATTTCCTGCATTTGTATTTCTAAAACTTAACATGTATGTAGTTAGTTCTTTAATTACCATTATACAAATATCTGTACATATATTATTATAATTATATTTTTTAATGTTAATATTTCTTTTAGCACATTATTGTTCTTTTTGTACATGTCTGTTTATTGCCTTCAGCCAGTGGATCACAGTCGGTTAGTAATGGCATAGATCTTGGATTCCGGCCATCACAGGCCTTGACCAAAAGGCTGCAGGAATCTCCTACACCAGGCTCAACCTTTGACATCTCTGTGGGGTGGTACCCTGAAGACATGGCTCAGTTGGCTGCGTTCTGTGGCCAGCCAGCAGTCCTACAAGTTCTTGTCAATGCCTTTGACCATGTCACTGAAACTGATGATTCCAACAACGTTGCCTCTGTCGCTGTGAGAATGGTCAACTGCCCAGGTACTGATAGAACGTTTCCAATAATGGTGTTTCGATCTAGTCAGTTTGCAGAAAGTTATGTGTCTGTGACTACTATGTTTTTGTATTGGTTATTCTGGACTTGCATTGTGAATTCCTGATATTTTGTTATACAGATAGAAACAAAAGCATATCTTTGTATACTGTAATTGCTTAATTTTGTATGTCTGACTTTGTCTTGATTTGATTGGTATTTTTAATTAAGGCGTCGCTTGGGTCTAAACGCGTTTTATTTTCTTATTTCATTATCACTGAACCTACAGAGCTGAAACTTTAATAGATTGCAAGTCCAGGTAAGAGTAATGCTGTGAATTTTTTTCAGAAAGTTTCATACATATTTTCCCACGGTATGCAGCCATCTTGGATTGAATGTTGCGTGTGACTTATATCAGTAACCATTGGATTTAGAGGACTCAAATTTGGTGTGTAGTTACTCCACATAATCCCAATGAAAACAGACAGTTGACTTTCCAAGTTTTCAAAAAACTTTTGTTTTCATGATTTTTTTACATCTGAATGTATTTTTTCATCATGAAATTTTACATTGATGGTTCATTATATAAAATATAAATAATGTTTTCTAAAAAGTTACTACATAGTTTTCAAGAGCATACTATCAAGAAACACTGTAGAAAGTTTCAAGTAATTCTGTCAAACAATAGCAGAGGTAAGTGACACGGGAGGCAGTAGGTGTGAGGGAAAACATGTTTTTGAGAAAATCGTGTTCAAAGTTTATGTACATTGGCACATACATTTCAACATCTGAAAAGCAACCTAGATGATTGAAACTTTGCATACATATTACTGAATGTATAATCTATCAAAAGGCAAAGTTTAGAGTCATTGGCATTGTAAAATAAATTTCACACAAGTCCCGAGTACCCGACACCCATGTCCATCGTTGCCGACACAGCTGATCTCACCACGACAAATGGGACATTCGTCGCCTGAGTCCCATCGATACAGTCTGATGACAGAGTTGCATTGATGACCTTGTCGCAACTGGTGCAGAAAGTCTCGAGGCCACACACCATGCCGATGGTGCGGTGCGGTCGACAGCTGGGGTGGAGAGTGTATGCTTCCTACACAACGTGCATAGCAGGTTCGCAACAAGTGATGGCAACACGGCACAGCATACAAGTACTGTTGAAAGATCTCCATCAGCATCTGTCTCATCCTCAACCAGGAATCGCGGGACACCTATCTCCTCCAGAAGATCTGCATAACCAAACTTCCGTTCAGTGACAGACAGTCTCCGAGACCGATCAGCTGGTACTGTTGATGACCGCCTTGATGCCTGGAAAAAATACACAATATAAATGTATTTCATGAACAAAAAGTATCCAAGACATGTTCAATAACAAAAGCCCCCCCTTACTACGTATGCAGGGGTATGGCATTGAATGCAATTTATTTTATTGGCATTGCCATATTATACACACACACCCGCGCGCGTGTGTGTATATAGGCTATGTATACAATAATTACCAGGGCAAATTGTAGTAATATAATAAACCATAGCATAGTTACAACTCTGCTTCTGATGTGCCTGGATGGCCCCTGGGCCTGAATGTCAACACAACCACGAACATCAACAGCATGAACTAGATCAGCGTCAAATCGTTTATACAGTAATAGTTATGCCACAAAGGCGATGTTTGGATAAAACGCAAGTGAACATATGAAATATCAGAATTAAACTTACACTGCGTGCCATTCTCGCTGGCACCACGGACGGTGATGGTCGAAGAAGACGAAGTTGTCGCCGCAGGTTCATTGGCGAATTCAACCCTCGATGCCTTCGCATCACGCGCTAACTGCAACGATGCAAACTTTCGCTGCCTCCCAGTACCGTAACCGCCCACTCGCTTTCGACCAAACGGCATAATGTCGTTTTACAAAGCGATATAAATGAACGAAACTCATGGGATAAAAAAGTCGATCGAATCGAACGTAGCTGGTATTTCAAGCTGACGTCAGAGGATGGAAATTAGTATTACAACCAATTAAAGCGCTTGATTTGAGGGAATCCGACATCACGTGGTGATGTCCGGCGAATCGTCGTGGCATTCCCCATTCCTTTGTCACCGAGATGGTTCAGAGGCGGTCATTTATAGTCGGAATTACTCGGATACCTCCGGGCACATTTTAAAACTGTTTGTACCATCATACAGAGCGAAAATGGGGCTTTCCCGTGATATGCGCCATGTTGGAATGGCAGCGTTTTCCGGCATGCAATGGCTCGCGGAAAATCACCTAATGTCCCAATAGTCTCGGTTCATTTGACATAAACAAAGACTTAGCAATGATAGGCATCATACAAAAGACACGTTTTATGACAGAAACGTGTTTATTTCGACAGTGCAACTTACATGAATGGCAAGTTGAATAATATTTATACACGGAAATAGCAACAACTCGAAATTCATTTTATTGTCAAAAATCCGTCAAATCCGACCCGAGTCTCCCGTTAATAGTTCAAGCTTTTTTTATAACTATTTTATAATAGTTGAAGGTATTTTTTATTATTAAAAAGTATTTGTAGAATATTCATAAAATATATATTTTAATATAACTAGTTTTTAGACATTCCTTCTATTGTAGGGAACTCTTTGCAATGCAAACATTTAACATGTCAGTAATGTTTTCCCTTTCCAAAAATGTACATCCTGTCAGAACGTAACCTTTTTTATTTACAGTTGGACATGACCTGTCAATAAAAAACTTCACTGTGCCTGACCTGTTGACCTCTGGTGAAACGGTTAACTTTGACCTCATCTTGGAAGGCATTGTGATTGGAGCACACAGTTTGTCTGCACCAACTGCTGATAACTTTACATTGAAGCTCATCAAGTATGAAGGTGACAAAGGAACAGGTAAGAACATGTTTTATATATATTTAATGGCATCAGGAAAGATTGAGGGGGAAAGAAGCACAGGTTGGCAAAGAATTTAATTCTTTTATGGTCTTGATGCTTAATCAATTTGGTTTTTTGCTAGTCTCATTTCAAATTAATTTTGCGAAAAACCAAACCTACCTGGTATCCACTGCAATGTGCTGGCTCACTTGTGCAACTGTTGTATGTATTTTTTTGTGAAATCATCAGACATGCTATTAAATTAGTCAAGCATTAACTGAAGTGAAAATCGAAATGCTGAAAAAGCATGATTTTCTTCCTTGGTGAAATTTTGTAACTTTGTCATGTGATCGGCAAGAGGATGGAGGTCACGCCCATGATCAGCATTGACCCATGACGTATTTACCATTTTGGATATCCACTATTTTGATCCTTACCACATCTAACAGCAAAAGTAAATTCTTTCGATGATTTGAACAAAAATAGGCATTTTTTTATTAAACAGATTGTGCACATTACTTAAACTAATCACACATCTGGACATAAGTGAATCGGATTTGCGATGGGCTAGGAAGCAGCTTTAAGAAATCAAATGTTCAAAATGTTTTATTTGACACTCATTTTTGTTTTAGACAAAAGTACACAGTTAATAAGTTATTGTGAACCATTTGTCACTAAGGTTGAATGAATCAAGGGTTATTAAGACTTCATGTGCCAAATTTTATTGCGAAAAATTTTCCATGAATATTATCGAAGCTTAGTGTATTATTTATCTAACTTTCCAGCCCTTAACCTGGCTTTGGACAGCTACCCAGATGATCCGCTTCAGGGTTCCAAACCCGACACTGCTGTTAGAAAGACATTCTCCCTGCGTGGAAGTGTGAAGATTCCCCCGGAGGAGAGATATCGTGACCAAGCTTGGTATGAACGTTGTTCTTTGTGGAACAATATACTGTGGACTTATATTATATTTTGTTCCAGGCAATCAGAGTAGTGTTGTGATTCAAGTAATTTGGTTTGCAGTGTTCTGTTTCAATTAAGTAAGAGTATAGGCATATTTTAACAACATAATCACAGACGATGCTTGCTTTCCTTGCCTTGTAATTATTGTTGTTGTAATATGATAATTGTAATAACACTCACAATTTTGTTATACCGTATGTGTAGCGTTACCAAGGAAGCAAGGGTGTCAGAGCTGGCTTGCCTAATGAATATGGTTTTAATACAAAAGTTACTATACAGTTTCCAGCATAGGGCAAAGGTTTGGGTGTGAATCTATTAGTTTTTGAAAAATGATGCAACCTAAGAAATACAGTGCTACATTTTAGGCAAGGATAGTAAATAGTAACACATGCTATTGTTTACACGGAAATACTTCAATACTTTAGTGATCTTTTTTCTGAAGCCAATGTTTATGTAAGTGTGTGCCTTCATATTATTTATGCAATCAACAACACAACACAAATATAGTGATGAAAAGGCCAAATGGATGATGTTTGTTTATTGTGGGGATTAAGCATAAACCCTGTATGACACACTTTAAAGAAATGTGGGCTCCATAACCCCATGCCAGGTTGCTTGATTGCGCATGATATGAGCCTCCTGGATGTCAGGTTCCTAGAGCCCACATTTTGCCAAAAAGCAGTAGAGGTATTCCTACAACACATAAAAGAAGCAATGGCATTACTATTGTAATTAGCACAGATATGGTAAGTATTAAGTATCGTACTAATCTAAAACACCCTTACACCAAATAGCCCTACATGCTATCACACAGTCTATGAATACAACACTACGTGCTTAAAAATACACTAGCTCTAACTTGAATAACTACAAAGGTGGGGCATGTAATTTCACTTCTGAAAAATGGGGCACACTTCTCTTGGGTAGTGCACTTCAGTTGGAAACAGTATACAACAGTGTTATAAAAACCACAACTACCAATATACTTTTCAAGTTGTCATGTAGGTTTAATTGTGTTTCTGTATATCTCCTGCTTATTTTGAAGGTTATTGGAGGTGACCTATGACAACACAGATCTGTATGTGGACAATAACAAGAGACAATACCATGTCATTATTGCCAGTCCAGGTAGGATGGGCTTGGATGGCCTTGATAAATTATGATGTTCTTATTATGACAAATATGTGTAAAACTGTGATTTTGAATATTCATGAAAATGTTGATCCAGTAGGAGGAATAACATAATAGTGATTTACTTTTATCCACTACTGTAAAGTTTAGTCACTCCTACAATGTTCTGACAACTGCTGGCTGCCTTCTTCAGGAGCTGAATTCTGGGAGATCTTTGTTCCTGAAGAGGGTAGCTGGTGGTAGCTGAAACACAGTAGTATTGAGTCAACTTTATAGTCAATTGTGATTAAACGAAAGTCTATATTATGTGTTGTCAGACATTTATGTTCATCAATATCACATATGTTGTGGTGCCGTTTTAATTACAAAATATTATTGCAATATTTCTCAAAATTTACAACTGCAATGCCTTTGCACATCTTAAAAGAACTCAAATAGTATATCATTACTAATGATTTATTTGTTACTTGACAGAAGACCAGTTCTCTTTGGTCGGATTTGAGCTTGGGCCGTTGCCAACAAAATGGTGCTCTCTGCTGCCAGTTGACATCAAGGTCAAGGTTAGAGCTAAAAATAGCTTCACAGCATTGCCAAAGTCACATTCAGGCCTGTTCAAGGTGAAGATGTATTTCTCATCGGACGGCCAGTTTAATACTAGTGTGGATGGTCTGGAGGCTCAGCTAAATGGAGAAGTCTTCAAGTTTACTGAAGAGATACCAGCTAGAACAAGCGTGGACACAGAATGGTTGACAGGTACTTTGATGAAGGCATTCAGAGTTTTTACACTTCTCTAAAATATTATCTCCAGAATTACACAGTATCTCCCAAGTTTCATTGATTATGTGTAAGACATAAGACTTAGTGGTTTGTCCATTAAACACATCTATTATCTATGTTTGATTTCACAAAGAGATTTGATGATAAACTCTAGTTTCGTTGTTTCTATGCTCATGGTTTATTTATATTGCATTCGGTATATTTCCACCCCTTGGTTATGTGTGGCAGAATAAGTTGTATTAGATTTGTTAAATACATCACTGAGCGCATGTGATTAAAACATTCATGTCACGTTTATCACTTGAGAAAAACAAATGATTCTGTGTCGGTTATTGGACAAACAGACTCAATGTTTTTGTTGTATTTAGGACAAGCCATGGTCATCAGTATGGTTCAGTGCATGACTGCCTCTCAGGCAAATGCCACTCCAGCATTGTTTGTTGGCATTGAACCAGTCAATACAGATCACTCAAAGTTTGTTGACAATGACAGATTGGCGTATCAACTCAACCCGAAAATGTTTCACTGCGCAGATGGTGGGTATCAACTCTAACAACGAGTTGTAAAATAAAGTAAAATAATATATATTTAGCTGTTTACTGGCATTTGAAGATGGCACGACTAAACATTATGTCATGACAACTTAATCATCGTTAATAAAACATTATTTTGTTAAATTGTTGCCGTTGTTGCTCTCGTCCTTGTCCATGATGTCTAGGGTGAGGCTGGCACCGATACAGTCCTAAATTTTTGCTTATGTTTCTATCAGTGATCCTGTGTCACTGCCCTGTCACTCCCCCTATCCATCCGACCCTATCCCTCACAATTATATTGCTATATTTTATTTTTTTGTTATATAGGAATAAGTCGTTTCCTATTATTGTTATTCTAACTGCCTCTAATTTTATGATGTCACACCATTAGTAATGTATGGCCAGCTCTGGAATAGTTCGATTCTGTCCAAATGTTCTATTCAAATCTTATCATTGCAATATGTTTGATATTAAATTGGTTGTGTTTAGGATTGCGCATATTGAGATAACCCCACTTGTCCATAGTGTTTGTGTGTTGGATATCGATGAACCGAATGAATATTTTAACTTGTATAATTCTCAAGAAACCATAATTAACCAGTTGCACTTCCATTTGGCAGCGTCATGTCAAAACAGAATACTTAAAACAAAAAGTGTTGATATTTTCAGCCCTGGTTGACATCTCAGTAGAGACTTTCAGCCCGGAAAATACAGCTGTGTCCGCAGACACTAATGTGCCTTATGTACTCACTGTCGGAGTTAGGAAGACCTTCAAAGGTAACCCTAGATACATCAAATGATTTTCTGTTATCTATCGTGAAGCAAATTCACATTTAGCTTCAAGTTAAATTTAGGCTTATGGTTAATTTTAAACTTGCAAAAACGTCTATGGCAAATGAACAGCATTTCATCACTTGTTTATTGATCTTTGATAATCTAAAAATAATATGTGGTTAAAGGATTTACCAGTGTTTCATGCTACTGTAAGACAGTTTCATATACTGGTTTCAAATTTGGGTCTCCATTCAGAAGGACCTAATGCACCCTGAGCACATCTGTTAAACTTATTTGTCATGATATAATTATTATTTATGATTTAATTATTAGTCATGATTTAAAACTCCCTCTACCATGAATCAGATTCGCTGATGTTCAGATCTGTACTGCGTGAATAATTTTAATAATATGCACAGTCGGTTTAATACAAGAATGTATACTTTTATTAAAATCATTAAAACTATTTATTTTGATCATTAGACTAGATAACTTTATGAACAACCTTATCTTATAGTATATACAGCTGAACCATTTTGCCTCCTTTTTTGCTGAATTTTGACCAGTGCGGTCAGAAATAATGTAATTTCACCCAAACAAGTTTGTTTAAATGAGTTAGCATGTTGTCGTGGATACTGGATAGGTTAGGATAGACAAAATGATAAAAACAGGATGAGCAAAACATTTTGTTGAGGATGACCTTTAATTATTTTACTCTTGCCAGCTTAGGTTACGGTTATTTATTTTATAGTTTATGATACACTTGTTTGTTTTTGTCACCAGGCAATGTGGCTCCTTCCTCCGGTGAACCAAACATACAAATACAGATCTACATGAGTATTGACAGACATCTTGACGCTGGTGATATGTCACTTGACATTAAACCTGACACACAACAAATGATAACTCTGAGAGAAGGCATATCATCTTCACAAACACTGATCCTGAGTGGGACAAACCTGAACTTGGAGATGGACAAACATCCACAGAGAAGATACTATTGTGGGCAGATATATCTCATAGCCGAGGTAAAAATTAAGACGCCGATTGATCCAAATGTTGAGAACAATGCCAATGCGACATCGGTATATGTGTTGTGTAAAGGCAACACACTCGGGTTTGCGAAGTTCCAGTTGAATCCGGATTTACCTCAGCAAATCATCTACAGCGCTGTCAACACGACCTTCACCTTCACTGTGAACATTATGAACTGGGGTAGTGAACCATTACCAGCATCAATAGATGGCCGTCCAAACATCAACATGAAGACATACATGTCATCCAATCGTGAACTTGAATTGGGTTATGATGCTGAGGTTACCATGGTAACACCGAACGCAAGGATGATTGGCCAGTTGAAAGAACAGATTCCGGGAATGAAAAAGATATTGTTATATGGAAAGGTAATGGGTGTTTTACCGGAAGCCGTATGCATGTCGCCATACCTGTTTCTCGTGATAAACGGTGGTTCGCGTGCAATGGATGTCATCCCTGAGGACAATGTCCGATACATCGATTTGTCAGAGAAGATCCGATGCAACATCAATTACGTTGACTTCTCCGTGAAATCGTTCTCTCTGCCAGGAGGCAGCACTCTCTCCCCACGCACGTCATTCGCGTACCAGCTCGCCGCAAAGATTGAGTTGAATGGGGATAGATCGGTAGGAAACACAAGCAAGCCTCTGTTCCGGTTTCAGTTTTACATATCTCGAAATATGATACCAGATGACAGTGACTTGAGCCTAAGGTATGGTGGGGAGGAACAGGAAGCAACGTTGACCCGGGTCTTCCGGAAGACGGAGGTTGTCTCCCTAAACAGTGGAACTGAGAAGCTACACTTACCCGCTGGCATAGATCCATGGCTGTGCGGGAATGTGTACGTCCTTGCGGTTGTTGATTCCCTTGATTGGTACATGGAGCTGTCTGAATACAACAACATCTTTGCACATGAAGTGACTGTGAAGTGTCTGCATGGTATGTTCCGATCCTGGTAAATCTATACAAAGTCCATGCTGCTCACAGCCGCAAGAATAAAATATTTTAATTTATTTATTAATACTAACTTAATGCTTTAAACGTCTTATATCATCTATTCACATTAAGTAAAATTCATGTATAAATATTTTAATCCTGTAATTTGCTTTTGAGTGGCCAAAGCAGGCACGTTTATTGTGGAGACAAATGGCATATTATTATTATTATTAAGACAATTACTCTGTATAAACGGTTGGATAGAGTTGAGGAATTTCAACAAGTAACAAGGAATTATGACTGATCTGATAAGGTGCTTGCATACATGTACTCGTGTACTTGGCATTTATAATAATCTGTTTTATTTGCCACAAATGACCTTAGAATCTCAGTCATTCTGCATTGTGTATTTTAGTGATAGATACAGTCTTTATTTTAGCCAATGTTTCATCATGGTCATTGAAACTATGCAGGTTTGTGACATCAGTTCTGTGTTGTAGATGTACTGGCTCTGCAGAAGGTTGAGTTACTTGGCAGTCCTACCACGACATACAGCAGGAACCCTGTGCCCCTCTACATCAGCCTCACTGTTGCCAATCTACTGGGAAATGACCTGGTTTCTGATGCGAGCAGTAACCCCATTATTGAAGTTAAGGTGGGTACCGTAGATAGTTCAGTGAAAGGCTTGATAGTAGTCATAAGATGCAGGTTTTTGATCAATAAAAATAAATTTTAAATATGAAGTAATGGAAATACATTAAATATCTCTTACATTACATTAAATATTCCTTAATTGCGAAGGACACATTAAGGGAATTATCTACAAATGGAATTTAATAGATATTCAGACATGAAAGTGTAATTAAGGAAGTAAGTATAGTTACAATATTACATTAAGTTTGTAATATTAAGAATTTGATTTGCATAGAAGTTGAATATTAAAGTACATATTAAAAAATGCATAAAACATTTGGATACAATAAATAATCAGTTAATATTTGGTGCTCATGCAAAATACACAATCCTCCGGTAATAGAGATTATTTGATCCAAATGCAGTTGTTTAGAGAAAAATAAAGAAAAACATGGTAGAAGTAAAACTAACAGATTTTGAGTCAAACATGCAAAACAAATATGCTGAAATGGCCCATAGATCAGTGCTCAAAAGTGATGACAGTCACTGTCAGAGTTTATATATATATTGATGTCTAGTTTGGTAGTGTCTGTTCCTGGTTGATATAGGTATTGATGAACGCCAAGTCAGAGTCACTGATGACTGAAGTCACTCCAAGTAACTGGCAGTTGTCTGGTGGAGAAGATCCATTCATTCGTACGATACCGGCCAATGGAAACATCACCATATCTGGGTAGGATCTCGTCAAACATTACAGTAGTGGCATGCAGTCATGCTTCATATGTGATGCATTTTGAAAGAACATTAATATTAGCCCTTTCAAACACTTTTATTCATTAGGGTAATTCACTTATTCATTAGGGTGGTCAGTTTAATAAAAGCGTACACACTTGTTAAAATCACACAAACGAGCTAGGATGTCATCGTCAATACTAGATAGGTTTGATTTTTATAAAAATTAGAGATGAGATGAGAAATGAGACGAATGAAAATATACTTAACACAGAAATTAAAATTTATGTATATCTCTTCATTGACATGTGTGTGTTGCAACCCATGAATGTCCATTTCTGTGTGACAGTTTGTCTGGTGATATAGACGTGTCACGGCTATGTGATGCCCCCTTAACTGTCGGTCCTTTGAAAACTGGTGAAGCGATACTGGTCATTGAGGTTGTGAAGAGTGGGAGTCTGGATAGCTATGTGGAAGCTGTTATAGAGAACAATAGGTATGAAATACCTGTGATGGTCAGCTGCTCAAAAGGTAAGTGGAATTCACTGATTTATTGCTCTATTGAAATGTTATGGAAGATCTCAAAATAGTATGTATCTAAGTACGGCACTACACAAAACCGATGTAATTTATCCTCAGATTCCCACCCCAACTACACGAATTATGTTGACCTGTGGCAGTTCATGAAGGCATTCTCGTCCTTCATGCTGTAACCATCAAATGCCATTCATATTCAGACTTCGTAATGCTAAATCGCCTACAAATGCTTGAAGTCAATATATATTGGTGTACAATACTAGATTAAACAGCTGCTAACCCCCTCCCCATGAAACACATTTTGTGTAGTGTTGAACATCGATGTTTTGAGATCGTCCCTTAACAAGCTGATGTAAATTTTACAATTTAGATTAATAAATGAAATGATTGTATAAACATGGCCTAGGATTAAAATAAAAATTAAAATACATGTATTGTTAGCAAAACAACAAATTGACAATGATGTCTAGTATAAATATCAAAAATATGAAAACAATATGTGAAATAACCCAGAAGTATGGTTAAATGTATATTGTGTTGAATGAAACTGTTATTTGAAATGGACTTAAAACTCTGTTTGACACCTCTGTATGAATCCTTCAAGAGAAAAACCTGGAATGTCCTGACTAAGGTGAGCTGAAAACAACTGTGGCCCAATAAGGAACTGAATTGAGTTTCAATGGCTGACATTTGATTGTAGATTTGATTGATCTCCGGGTGGGAGAGAAGCCTCCCTTTACACTTGGCGGTGATGTATTATCGCTTGGTCTCAATCCATTCAACTACTCTGTCTTTGTGCACGTCATGGGTAAGCTTATCTATCTGATCATTATTTTTAGTCAGTTGTCAGATGATCCTGGCTGTTCAAACTTACAAATGTCACACTTAAAGTTACGTTGTTGTTTCCAGTTCGGCTTTGTTTTTCATTGGGGCAGCAAGAAAGACCCATTTGGACAATTCATTTTTATATACCCTATGTGTGTTTTAATTTATGGACAGAAACATTTTTTTTAATGATTTAATGCAAACATATAAACCAGTTTGAAAGGAAAATCCCGTGTTAGTAGGAGTTTCCCAACGCCTAAGTAACATTAAACTACTTTTATTAGGCAGTATTGCTCTATGCCGCATTGTTTCGTGCATTTTATACTTTGCAAAATAAAACATATGCCATATGTTTGTGATTTCATTTACTTGGCTCAAAGCTAGCAAAACAATTTTTTAATACAGAAATGCTATTAGAAGTATTTCTGTATTAAAATGATTGTTTTGTTGGCTTTGAGCCAGGTAAAACACTTCCTGAATATGAATCCTACAGTGAGACTGGACAACCCTCAAAGCGTTCTGGTGTGTAAGGTAATAAATCCTGCTTGATGTCCCAATCATTGCAGTGATGTCACACATATCGCATAGATGTCACAAACATATTGCAATGACATCACAAACATATGGCAATTACGCAACAACCACAATGGTAGTTTTATGCTTAGTCGAAAGTTGTATGTGTTGTGAATACTGTCCACTGGTATTGCTTCATCTTCTAGGTTCTGGTGGATGGACAGCAGCCTCCAAACCTAGATTTCTCTACAAGTTCAGTGCGACTGCAGGGCCCCTAACAGTGGACATCCCATACCACAACAACATAAATGCTGCCCTTATCTCAGAGGCAACTACACAGGACAGAATCATTGACTTGTCAGGTAGGCCGTTTATGTGCCTGCCGCAATGAATAACTTCTTTCATAGTGTTGCTATCTATTCATGGTTAGAAACATCTTTTCTCCGGATACATGAAAAAATGCTATCAGTTTAATAGTGCTGAGAATACTCACGTGTGGTATTCTATGAAAAAGAATAATGTGTGTGCAGTAGAAATTTAGTACATGCCACAAGATGACCGTGTCCCAAGTCTGCTGGTTTAACAAGGTTTAACAAGATTGCCATCTCGAACAACAAGTTCCTGATGGCAAGTGGACAAGGAAGCCATTGGCTTATCGAGAGTCCAACAATTTTCTCATCTATGTGTAGCCCGCCCTTATCATATATCTGTCAATTCTATTTTTAAACATATTCACACTACTACCATTAACACAATCATTTGGCAGTTTGTTCCATTAATTTATCACCATCTGTGAGAAAGAGTACTTTCTCATGTCCAACCTACACTGCTCCTTAACTAATGCTGCTTTGTGTCCTGTGGTTCTACTGCCTTCTTTAAGTTTGAAGAACATATTCCTATCAACATCCTCATAACTGTTCACTATTTTAAACACTTCTATTTGGTCTCCTCTTAGTCTCCTGGTCTCTAGTGTTGTCAAACCACATTGTAATAAGCGACTTTCATAACTAAGGTCTATTAATTCTGGAATCATCTTAGTTGCTCTGCGTTGTATTCTTTCTAGCTTATCTATGTCTTTTTTTACGATATGGCCTCCATGCTTGAATACAATATTCCAAATGTGGTCTAACTATTGCTTTGTACAGGGGTACAATTAGATGTTTCTCCTTATACGTGATAGTTCTCCTAATTAGCCCTAGAATTTGATTTCCTTTCGAAGCAGCAATCCCACATTGCTCTGAAACTTTCATGTCAGCATTAAATGTTACTCCTAAATCCTTTTCTTGTGTGGTTCTACCTAGTACAGCATCCCCCATTTTATATTCCTCGTCCATATTTCCATGTCCTATGTGTATACATTTACACTTCCCAAAATTGAATAACATTTGCCATTTTTCTGACCATTTAACTAATTTTTTCCAGATCATCCTGTATACTTTGGTTATCTGTAACTTTAGTAACCTTTCTGAATACTTTTGTGTCATCTGCAAATTTGAGTATTTTGCTAGATATGTCATCCTCCAAATTGTTTATATATATATTAAAAACAGTATAGGGCCTAATACTGATCCCTGTGGTACCCCACTCAAAACAGATTTCCAGTTTGAAATCTCACCATCTACTATTACTCTCTGTCTTCTGTGTGTAAGCCACTTTTCTATCCTGTTGATTACATCATTGCCTATTTGTGAGCAATTTTTCTAATAGCTTCTTTTGACAGGTGTTTTTTCCTGGATCTTTTCCCTTGTTTTCTTAATGGAATAAATTTCTCAATAATGCCCTCAATCTCATATTTTAAACAAGTCCAGCATTCTGTTGCTGTCTTGTTCTTCAGCAAGTTATTCCAATCTATATTTGCTAAATATGTTCTCATCACTTTATATTTGCCTTTGTTGAAGTTCCTCCTCCATTGTTTTTTAAGTGTATTCCCTTTCTTTACTTTTATATTAAAATGGATTTGGTTATGGTCACTTGAACCCAAAGGTTCGTGTACTTTAACATTGTCAACTAATTCATTTTGAGAAGACAAAATTAAATCTAACACATTCCCACCTCTAGTTGGTTCCAAGATATGTTGAGTAAGGAAACAATCCTGTGTTAGAAGTAGAAACTGATGGTCGTCCCCTCCAGCACTCTCTAATGATTCCCATTGTATATGGCCATGGTTAAAATCACCCATTATAACACATTCTCCCTTGCTCACCTCCCTTATTGCCTTTTGTAATTTTACATCTTCCTCTTGTCCTATGTTAGGACTACGATAAACTACTCCTATTGTTAATGTTAAGTTCCTGGTCACTATGTTACACCAAATTGCTTCCACACTAGTTTACTTGCCAACAAGAGTAAAATAAAACTGTTCTACATAACCACCGCCCACCAGTACAAAATTTAAATATAAAGTGTTTTCTTGTCAAAATAAAAACATTTGTATGGCCAACCAATTTTATATTGAGTGTGTGGTATGTCTCTGCCATATTTTTTTACATGAAGTCTTAAATTAGCTCTTTACAAGTTAGCCATTCAGTAGAAAGACCACATAATTTTTTATTGTAAGTGTGATAGCACATTTTTATCAGCCGACTGTGTTCACTGTACATATAACTTAGTATTCATATTTGTGTAAATAAACAGCATCACATATCTTTAAACCATATTTGATACCCTTTCTCACATCATGTGAATGTCTCTGTGCTGCAGACAGAGACAGTGGCCTGGACATGCGTGCTGGTGACTTTCTCTTCCTGTGTGACTACAGTGGTCACATCACGTTGACCGTGACAGCGGACGCCACCAACCTCTTGGCTGAAGCAAATGAGGAGAACAACGTCGCTGAAATCTCTGGTCTCAGAATTGACTCTGCCCAATGTTTAGGTGATTAAAGTCACACTTTAGCTTTAGGATACGTTATTTTGAAACCAAAGTTTGTTGCAGATGTCTGTTACACGTAGCAGTTGTTGATTCAATGATCAATGAATTCGTTGATCACATTGCTTCCCTGGTGATTCTTTTCACCAATTGTTCCACAGAATAAATGTACACCAGTTACTGTAACATGTTTCCTACATGCAGATATGACTGGTCTAAATTGTTCATCAATTAGTTTTATTGCTGGTCTATAACCTTGTCCTATGTGTTTTGTCGTATTATGTTCCAATGTTTCTAGAGCCTCGCAGAATAAGCCTAACTGCTGCTGTGTGAATTTCAGATGCTGTTGACCTCCGTCCGACCTTGTTCCAAGTCACTGGCCTTGACCTTGATGTAATGCGACCTGACACACCAAGCACATACGGATTGCAGGTGGCAGTGTCAGTTATAGGACAGGGGGCACCAGTAACACTGTCGAATGAGGCGACGGTACAGTTTAAATGGAGTTATGTCCTCTCGAGTGATGACATTTACACCATTGGAGAGGACGTCGTTGTCGACGCGGAAGACATGAACGAGGCTCAGAAGATGTTGTTACGGGTTAGTCATATGAATTTCTCAAGCGTTTACCTGCAAAATGTGTGATATGCCAAAATCACTTAAATTTGTTTAACAGTGGTTTTGTGCCAACAAGTTTATAATACTGGAGTGCTGATGGCTTTTCTATCGACTCTTGACAATGTGCAATAGAAAACATGATTTATCTCGAATTACACAAATTGGAAATAATCATAACAAAATCTTAATAGTAAAGTACTGTCATTTATAAAATCAGTATATTTGTAAAAATCATGTAAAAATCATGCTCAACACAAAAAAATAATAAGTAATAAACCAACTGCATCTTCTTTCCCAGCGCAATTTCAGTCGAGGGCACACAGAGATCCTTGTGTTGGACGGCTCTGGTTTGACCCTACCACTGACCAATGCCACATACAAGTACTGCTGGACTAAGGTGTATGTGGGTGTGTTGGTGGACAGTGGTCATCAGTGGTCAGAAACCAGCGAGACCAACAACGTACACTTCTATGATGTCATATTCGACTGTGGAGGTTAGTTTATGTTATTACAGTCGCGCCTCGTTATAACGCGGTAGTCGGGGTCCACGATATCAGACCGCGCTGTAAGCGAGGCGTGTTAGGTGTTCCCATATCTGCCACCAGGGAGCTACTAAACAACAGCGATCGCCGCCCGCTGCACCAAGTCCGTGAACGCTGTCGAAGCCCTATGTGCTTGCAGCGCTGTCCTATACGCCAACATGCAGTTTATGGAACTTATTAAACTTTTTATGCTAGCATCAACGTGTATTATTTTTAAATGTCACACCCTGATGAATCTTGAATATATCTACGACGACGATGGACCAAGGCAATAGGCCTACGAATCAAAAATAATAACCTGGATCTGAGCAGCCGAAAGCATATATGATGTGACAAACGTAGTATGTAAGCTGATAAAACACAGAAAACGACAATAGGTAGAATTAATAATTGTTTCACTTCGTCTTTAAACCGATCTCGACCAAAGCGCAAATTTATTACGCACCACTTAACATCGATTCATCGTTTCACATGCGGATGACGAATTCGTATTTTTTACGCACCGGTAGAGCCTTGGGTTAGGAATTTGGCATGTTGGTTTCGCGTCGCGAAAACGATTAAATTTAGGATGTAATGGAAGCATGTCATTTCACCTAAGTGTTATGTTGGTATTGCAAACTAAATGCATTTAAAACTGTTTATCTGATTCGTACACGAGGCGTATTCGTGAATCTCGATTGCAATTTACAAACCGTCGAAGCGAAGCGCGAAGCCAGCGACAGCGATTGATAGCGCAAGACAAACAACACATTGATACTCGTTCATTGACATTGTTCGCCTAATGTTTCTTGAGAATTGTCAAAGCAATTCTAAGTAGGTTTAAGCAGGCCCATTTGGCATTTTCCCCTGGCGGCAGAAAATCGGGGTCCACGACCGACCGCGTTATATCCGAATCCGCGTAATAACGGGGCGCGTTATAACGAGGCGCGACTGTATGGTGATCATTTGTAATGTAAACAATAGTGTTGGTAAATACTCAAGAAACGTAGATGAATTTTTTGATACATGCATAAAACTACCAGTAACGTGTTAAAGATGCTTCTGCAATTAAATCTTAAAGATGCTTCTGCAAAAAATTAAACCTATTTAGTTTCCACTATGACATGCTAATTAATTAATGAATTTTGTGCAAACGTGTTAATTAGTTTAAATGAAATCATTGAAGAAACGATATTTTTTCCAACCGGACCCAGTTGAAATTCTGCAAAATTGCAAAAGTGGGTCTATACTCGACTTTTGACTATTTAGGCACATCATCAATGAACCTGAGTGGGCTGAATGAATTGTGGAAGTGAGTATAAACTGGCATATCATATCTTCTCTGTGATTTCTATGTTACGTGGTGTCAACTGTGTGTTTTGTTGACAGACAACGTGGATGAATGTTCGCATGACCTACATGATTGTGATGAGCATGCGACATGTCATGACAAAGTGTACAGAGGTGACATGTCATCGTCGGGTCTGCCATACAATTGTACCTGTAATCCTGGCTATGATGGCGATGGGAGAAATTGTAATGGTACGTCTGATTTTTAGTGGTGTTGAGTTTTCTATATATACTACTTGTAATGCCTGTCATTGATAATGAAGAAAAGGTTGGATATAAATACAGTGGAACCTCACTATTCAACACAGTGGAACCTCACTATTAAAGCCACCCTCTTGACTGTGCCAAAGTGACCTGAATAGCGAGATGATCATATTAGTGATATTTAATTTAATGTCCTGTGCTTTTTTATTATGGAACCGAGGTGACCGTAAAGCGAGGTTGGACTGTATATGGTGTTCCATCTATTCTTGCTGCATGCGATTTATTGTTACTTTTGTTCAACAATGTATAATATCACTGGATAAAGTTTGTGCAATTTAAACTAGTAAACATCATGATTGGTCCTGTCTACTTTTTGTTCTCTGTGTTAAGACTTTGGTACTTGGGTTTGTTTTTTTGCTGCACCAACTCTGGAATTCTCTCCTCTTTACTGTTAAATCAGCTGGATCCATAACCAGCACCTTATGAAGCAATACCCTTCTGACCTTGCTTGTTGACAACAAGGATTGTACACATTTGAGTTGTTGGCTCATCTTTTTCATGTGGTATGCCTTGACTCAGATGCTCTAGGTATTGTATGAAGTATGATCTATTGTACTAAAATGTATTAATGTTGTGTGTTCTATCTTGCTTGCTTGAACTGATATATCATCACCAGGCATGTGAACAGAGTGATCTTGAATCCTACAAAGATCATGCCCACTATCTTGCTAGATTTTATAGCAATACCTGTTAATCCTCATAGCGATAACCACAGTAATCCTTATGGTGTATATGCCTTCAGTCCTAAGCCTCTGTCAATGTCTCTTTCTGCAGGCTCCATGATAGAGAAGGCTTGCACAAAAGACCCGAATCTGTGTACAGAGATCCCTAACTCTTCCTGTCAGGACACAGAGATGTCCTACGAGTGTGTTTGTACAGCAGGATACAAACAGATGATGTTAAACGGAGGAGGATTCTCCTGCGAAAGTAAGGCATCAATGTATCTTTTATTTTGAGACTAAAAGCCCGTAAAATATATGCTTTGACATGCTGGTACAAATGGCATAATTATTACCTATGAATCTTTCCTGTACGCAGACCATATATTTGCCTGGATAACTTGCATACAACCAAACTAGAATTATATGTATTACAAATTGTTTTTAATTGTTCTGGATGTGTATTTTAGGTTTACAATTTAGGTGGTTGGTAAATTTTGTAGCTCACCCCAGGTATTCAAATGATTTCTCCTCGTTGCTTCTAGTTTTATTAACTGTATAATAGATGTTATGATGTGAATTAATCAGAGGTTTTAATTAGTAATTTTTCTGTAACTTAGCAACACCTGTTTTTGAGATCGGTGGATAAAAATGTTATGGTCACATGTGAACAAAGATTGTATAAAGTGGCTTGCATTATGACATTATATACATGAATTAAAACAAACATATACAAATACATTTACATTGTTGAGTAATGTTTTATTGGAGTTAAGTTTGTATTGTACATATGCGAAATTCAGTCAGTGATAAACTATGTAGATTTCAAATAGTGTGTGTTGTTCATAATGTGCTGATGCACTGATTTGTTTGTTACCTGCAGATGTGGACGAATGTGCCAGTGAGCTCTACAACTGTCACACACAGGCAAACTGTGTTGACACAGAAGGCAGCTACACATGCGTCTGTAAGGACGGCTACACAGGGGACGGACTAAACAACTGTACAAGTATGTACGACTGATTACTGCAGGGGTTAGACCACAGTTAGTTTTCTTGTAGTACAACTGAATACTATTGGGGTCAGACCAGAGTTTGGTTTACTGTAATACAATAATTACTGCAGGGGTAAGACCACAGTTACTTTTCCTGTAGTGCCACTGATTACTGCAGGGGGTCAGACCACAGAATTTTTCCTGTAGTACGACTGATTACTGCAGGGTTCAGACCACAGTTTGTTTTCCTGTTATTTGTAGACGAAGGTATCCGTCAGAAATGACAAAACTTCATGATGTTTTCTGTCTTCATGTTGCCATCATGTTGAACAACAATGTGGGGGAATCACATAGATGTAGCTCATGATCTGGTGGCGGATATACTTACCAACACCTTCCTTCAGGGATGTTCTCAAAACATCAATGTTAGACTCTACACAGTTGTTGTTATCATGGAGGTTAGCTACTGCATCATTTATTGTCGTACATTGAAATATTTTTTCAAAAAACATTGTTAATTTTCTGATCACAGTATTCATAATCTGGCATCTGCTATAAAGCCTCTTATTAATATTTCCATAAAATTGGCTGTAAAAGCCAAACATCCAGATTTTACACTAATGAATGTCAGAATCTGGCTTTTTTCACATCTCCATTGGATTTGCATATTGATTGCAAACCTATAGAGTACATCCTTCGACAACCACAAATAGTAATTTAATATTAAATTGTAATTTACTGGTGCATTGTTTTTGTGGTGCTGTGGTTAGAACACAGGCCTCATTCGAGAGGGCAAGGGTTTGAATCCTCTCACTGCCGTTTTGAAGCTTTAACAATTTAATTCGCTCCACATTGCCTCAGTTCATTCAGCTGTATAAATGAGTACATGACTATAGATAGTGTGGGTGTAAATGAATGCGTAGTTGTATGTATAGTAATTGTGGTGTGGCTGAAAAAGTCAAATTGGTGTTGGAATGAACGGGTCTGCCAGGGAGTTAAATATAAAGCCAGGGAGTTAAGTGTAAAGCCAGGGAGTTAAGTGTAAAACCAGGGAGTTAAGTGTAAAGCCAGGGAGTTAAGTGTAAAGCCATGGAGTTAATTGTAAAGTCAGGGAGTTAAGTGTAAAACCAGGGAGTTAAGTGTAAAGCCTGGGAGTTAAGTGTAAAGCCAGGGAGTTAAGTGTAAAGCCAGGGAGTTAAGTGTAAAGCCAGGGAGTTGAGTGTGAAGCCAGGGAGTTAAGTGTGAAGACAGGGAGTTAAGTGTGAAGACAGGGAGTTAAGTGTAAAGCCAGGGAGTTAAGTGTAAAGTCTGGGAGTTAAGTGTAAAGCCAGGGAGTTAAATGTAAAGCCAGGGAGTTAAGTGTAAAGCCAGGGAGTTAAGTGTAAAGCCAGGGAGTTAAGTGTAAAGCCAGGGAGTTAAGTGTAAAGCCAGGGAGTTAAGTGTAAAGTTTGGGAGTTAAGTGTAAAGCCAGGGAGTTAAGTGTAAAGGCAGGGAGTTAAGTGTAAAGCCAGGGAGTTAAGTGTGAAGACAGGGAGTTAAGTGTGAAGACAGGGAGTTAAGTGTAAAGCCAGGGAGTTAAGTGTAAAGCCAGGGAGTTAAGTGTAAAACCAGGGAGTTAAGTGTAAAACCAGGGAGTTAAGTGTAAAGGCAGGGAGTTAAGTGTAAAGGCAGGGAGTTAAGTGTAAAGCCAGGGAGTTAAGTGTAAAGCCAGGAATTTAAGTGTAAAGCCAGGGAGTTAAGTGTAAACCCAGGGAGTTAAGTGTAAAGCCAGGGAGTTAAGTGTAAATCCAGGGAGTTAAGTGTAAAGCCAGGGAGTTAAGTGTAAAGCTAGGGAGTTAAGTGTAAAGCCATGGAGTAAAGTTTAAAGTCGGGGAGTTAAGTGTAAAGCCGGAGAGTTAAGTGTAAAGCTGGGGAGTTAAGTGTAAAGCCAGGGAGTTAAGTGTAAAGCCAGGGAGTTAAGTGTAAAGCCAGGGAGTTAAGTGCGAATAGTTCCAAGGACTGAATACGGTGAAATATAAGAACGCACCTTCACCTTTTACTGTGTTGTTTCAGATATCGACTCATGTGAGTCAGACCCATGCAATGGACGGGGCCGGTGCATTGATGGGATTAACACGGTTACTTGTGTGTGTGATGTGCCCTATGGAGGTGCCACGTGTAACCAAAGTAGGTCTTCTGAAGAGAAATCTTTGTTTCTGATGGCTGAATGAATAACCGTTGTGTCTGTCATAACTTATATTTTTAACAAATCTGAATCATCTCATAAAAGCACACTCCATTCATATGAAACATCTTACAAAACAAAGCTGCTCATTTGTGAAATATCTTAAGTGCATAGGCGGCTTCATACAACTTTTTTGATTTTAAACAGATAATACTGTTGCAAAAAAACAATAATAATTTTATTGCCTGACTAAATAAGACTTGTCTCTGTGGTCATCTTTCCCTTGGCTGTCTCTTGCAGCCAACGGAGGATGGGGATCATGGTCCTCATGGTCAGAATGCAAAGCTGATTGTGGCCCAGGGTTTCGCAACCGTACCCGAGACTGCAACTCACCAACTCCCTTTGCTGGAGGAATGTCATGCAAACGGTTAAGTGGAGAGCCGGACATTGAACATCTCGACTGCCAAATACGGCAGTGCTCCGCAGGTAAGGGCCAACCATCCTTGCTAGCCAGGGGTGGTAATTTTACTGCTGTACCCCTGGCAGCCCCGTTGAAACCTTATCCCAAGCCACATATGGATGTACGCTGAATCATTTGTACATTGTCCCACTTGCTGTCTTAGCCGATGTGTGTCTTGGAACTAAACGCGCCCATGCCCAATGTGGCTAAATACTTCAGATTGTTCCTACGACCAATCCACAGCTAATTAAAGTTAAGTTCCCATATGCGAGCCCCCAAGATCATCGAAATTAATGGCCGCTATTTGTTAAGTCTGCAACAATTTATGTATTGCATCACAAATTTACAACATTGCATGTATTGTATCACAAACTGACAATTGTGTATTGCATCACAAACTGACAATTGTGTATTGCATCACAAACTGACAGCCCTTTTTGTATTGTATCACAAACTGACAGCCCTTTTTGTATTGCATCACAAACTGACAGCCCTTTGTGTACTGCATCACAAACTGACAGTCCTTTGTGTACTGCATCACAAACTGACAGCCCTTTGTGTACTGCATCACAAACTGACAGCCCTTTGTGTATTGCATCACAAACTGACAGTCCTTTGTGTACTGCATCACAGACAGACAACCCTTTGTGTATTGCATCACAAACTGACAACCCTTTGTGTATTGCATCACAAACTGACAGTCCTTTGTGTATTGTATCACAAACTGACAGTCCTTTGTGTACTGCATCACAAACTGACAGCCCTTTGTGTACTGCATCACAAACTGACAACCCTTTGTGTATTGCATCACAAACTGACAACCCTTTGTGTATTGTATCACAAACTGACCGTCCTTTGTGTATTGTATCACAAACTGACAGTCCTTTGTGTACTGCATCACAAACTGACAGTCCTTTGTGTACTGCATCACAAACTGACAGCCCTTTGTGTACTGCATCACAAACTGACAACCCTTTGTATATTGCATCACAAACTGACAGCTCTTTTTGTATTGCATCACAGACAGACAACGCTTTGTGTACTGCATCACAGACTGACAGCCCTTTGGGTATTACATCACAAACTGACAGTCCTTTGTGTACTGCATCACAAACTGACAGTCCTTTGTGTACTGCATCACAGACTGACAGCCCTTTGTGTATTGCATCACAAACTGACAGTCCTTTGGGTATTGCATCACAAACTGACAACCCTTTGTGTATTGCATCACAAACTGACAGCCCTTTGTGTACTGCATCACAGACTGGCAGCCCTTTGTGTATTGCATAACAGACAGACAACCCTTTGTGTACTGCATCACAGACTGACAGCCATTTGGGTATTGCATCACAAACTGACAGTCCTTTGTGTATTGCATCACAAACTGACAGTCCTTTGTGTACTGCATCACAAACTGACAGTCCTTTGTGTACTGCATCACAAACTGACAGTCCTTTGTGTACTGCATCACAGACTGACAGCCCTTTGTGTATTGCATCGCAAACTGACAGTCCTTTGTGTACTGCATCACAGACTGACAGCCCTTTGTGTATTGCATCACAAACTGACAGTCCTTTGGGTATTACATCACAAACTGACAACCCTTTGTGTATTGCATCACAAACTGACAGCCCTTTGTGTACTGCATCACAGACTGACAGCCCTTTGTGTATTGCATCACAAACTGACAGTCCTTTGGGTATTGCATCACAAACTGACAACCCTTTGTGTATTGCATCACAGACAGACAACCCTTTGTGTACTGCATCACAGACTGACAGCCCTTTGGGTATTGCATCACAAACTGACAGTCCTTTGTGTATTGCCTCACAAACTGACAGTCCTTTGTGTACTGCATCACAAACTGACAGTCCTTTGTGTACTGCATCACAGACAGACAACCCTTTGTGTACTGCATCACAGACTGACAGCCCTTTGAGTATTGCATCACAAACTGACAGTCCTTTGTGTATTGCATCACAAACTGACAGTCCTTTAGGTATTGCATCACAAACTGACAGCCTTGTGTGTATTGTATCACAAACTTACTGTATATCCTTTCATGTATTGCATCATAAACTGACAGTCCTTTGTGTATTGCATCAAAAAGTGACAACCATTTATGTATTGCATCACAAACTGACAGCCTTTTGTGCACTGCATCACAAACTTACAGCCCTTTGTATATTGCATCACAAACTGATGACACTTTGCATATTGCGTCACTAATTGACAACTCTTTGTGTCCTGCATCACAAACTGATGGACCTTTTTGTATTGCACCACAAACAGACAGCCCTTGTATATTGCATCACAGACTGACATTCATTTGTGTATTGTGCCACAAACTGAGATTGTTTCACATATTTCACAAGCTGTATTTAACCCAGTATGTAAATCCTGTAAATAATAAATATTATCTTTATTTGATTATGGGGCATAGCCCACCAGACTGTCAATCAAGAGGACCAACGTGAGTCCACCCACAGCCATTTCAAAACTTTAGCAATTTCGTTCATGCTACTTTGCACCCGTTCACTCAGCTGTATAAACGAGTACCTGGCAGTAGACAGTGATGAGATTATAAGAATGGACAGCTTTCATGCAGCAGTTGCAGCACGGCTGAATGCTTCATTAGAAGTTGAAATGGTGTTTGTGTGAACAGGTTTGCCAGGGGCAAAGTGTAATGTCGTCTGAGCAGTGAATGTTGGTGGGACAAAGTATAAATGGATCTGTTTGCTTTGATTGCAGGACATATTCCATGGTGTGACTATGATCCGTGCTTCAGAAGGCAAGGTGGGATCTGCTTGTACAAGAATAGAGGGAAAGATTACATTTGTATGTGTGAGGTGGGCTACACCCAGATCAACGATGGTCAGTTCATAAGGTGTCAGGGTGAGTCAGATCCACCTTCTATATTACTATGACAGTTCCTGTCTGACAAGCTTTTCTCTGGGTATCTGTAGCCGAATATTATGAAACGTTTTCATGGTCTAATGTATGGAACTTATGGCATCTTCGTGATACCATCATGTGCATTAATGTGAATTCACATTAATGTAGAAGGTACCAAGAAATTACTGAAAGCTCTGTACATCAGGCATAAGAAAGAAATATCACATTCTATGGTTTCACAATAATAATCTCATGATGACATATAGCTTGTAGTTCTTGAGTGGTTTGTTTTCTGAAGTGGAAAAAACGTGTGCGCTTTTCTTCTTCACAAGATGTTTGATTTTCACCATGCCGAAGACTGAAAAATATCTGGAAAAGTGCTCTTTGCCCCTGAATGTTCTTGAATTTTTTTCATACTTTTAGTGTGAACCCTGAACATGGATTATGTTTCAGATGTTGACGAGTGCTCTGAAACAGAACCACTGCACAACTGTCATACGAACGCAAGCTGCATTAACACGCCAACTAGCTTTGCGTGTCAATGCCAGAAAGGGTTCACTGGAAATGGAACTTACTGTGAAGGTGAATTTGGCAGAACTAACCACTTAAGAGCAAGATGAGAAGTTGGTTTCCTTTATGTCTTCCACTGTATGTTTCAAATAATGTGTTTACTATTTTAAATATGTTGTGTTACTGCAGCTTCATATTTATGTCTTCCACTGTATGTTTCAAATAATTTGTTTACTATTTTAAATATGTTGTGTTACTGCAGCTTCATATTTATGTCTTCCACTGTATGTTTCAAATAATGTGTTTACTATTTTAAATATGTTGTGTTACTGCAGCTTCATATTTATGTCTTCCACTGTATGTTTCAAATAATTTGTTTACTATTTTAAATATGTTGTGTTACTGCAGCTTCATATTTATGTCTTCCACTGTATGTTTCAAATAATGTGTTTACTATTTTAAATATGTTGTGTTACTGCAGCTTCATATTTATGTCTTCCACTGTATGTTTCAAATAATTTGTTTACTATTTTAAATACGTTGTGTTACTGCAGCTTCATATATATGGATTTAACTGTGATGTTCTTTTTATGAATGAGTTATTGCTGTTGTAAATATGAAACTGCAAGGTTACTTTATTAGGATAATAGAACATTCCTTATATTAATTGTTGACAATATCTCAATTTACACAGGGATATAATAGATTATTCTGTATCTATGATATAAACTTTGTTGACATAGTTGGGACAATAAGTTCCATTATGAAAGGTAATTGGCCATGTGGAGATCAGAAAACATTGAGCATATTTGTTTAGTAAAACAACAATCTGCACAAAGTTTGTAGCTTACTTATAGAAATTATGGTTTTCTGCAGATATTGACGAGTGTGCCACCAACACTACTGACCTATGCCAACAACATGCAGATTGCCACAACTCGCCTGGCAGCTACATATGTGTTTGTCACCCTGGGTACAAGGAAGACAGATTAAATTCGATGAGGGTTTGCCTAGGTTAGTTAACCATTTCTGAAACACCTTATGCCATGTCAATAATCCAATGTATCGTTGGTTGATGTAATATGCTCACATGAATTCACAGAATGTCTGCTCAGATGTTTTTTCTTCAATGTTGGAAAACAAATCAGTTCAAATATGCAATGCCCCTTTAGTCCTTAAGGTGGTCAAACCTGCCCGCAGACTGATGCTTAATTGCAGCCACACCCAGCTCAAAATAACAGCGTATTTCAATATGTTCAAGTGGCGCACTCTTGCAGACAGTTAAGAGAACACATCAGCTATCATACCTGGACGTACTGGCCTCATGTTTTCCTGTAACTGGTCAAATAACTGGGGAACCGAGGTCATTAAATAAAATGGCTGAGGTCTAAAGGATAATCATAGTTTATTATTTACTTAGAAATACTAAATGCTGCTTATTTTGCATCAGTTGTTTTGAGGTTATCCAATCATTTTAAAATTAAGACAGCTGACTCATAGCTATTAATTTTGGCAAATCTGTAAGCTTTTAAAAAAATCTCAAAATATATATGATTATACAGTGATTACATTTGTACATCTTCAGAGGAACGGCTGTTTGCATATGGCAGGACTGCTGGTGACATCGAGGTGACACACATCAGTGCTGCCACCACGGAGAGGGCATCCAAGTATCTCGCTCTACCCTATGGACTGCCTCTGTATGAGGGGCAAGCCTACAACTCTATCTATGTAGGTGGATATCTGACTGCAGATTGTTATTTGTTTGTTTGTGAACTACTTCCTTTCTCTCCACTTCACTAGCCACTACTGCAGTGCACACCATAAGTCCAGTGTTATGGTAGTGTATCTATGTTGCCTGTCTGGTGCTAGTAGCCGACTGTTAGCACTGTTAGTATTTTTCCAAAGGTGACTAAGATTAATTCTAGACGCGGATATTCACTTAAGACCCACTGTAATAATGAGATCCTTAAGGTAGCTAGGGCGGCTATTATATGCCTGTCTTGAATTGAGTTGTTTCAGTAGAAGTTTTTAAGATAAATTAACCATTCCTTCATAGAGTGTAGTTAAATTACTATATAATATTCCAGATTAATCAAATTTAGAGTTTTTCATTTATTTGGTTATGTTACAAGATTAAAAACATTTGTAAATGTGAAAAAGTAGCCACAAAATATAAAATTATATCGTTTTGAAAAAATCCCCAAAGAAATAAATGAGTTATATATAAGTATGACAATGTCACTGACAACTTTACGGAAAGTTTTGGTTAACATAAACGAATAACGTGTACTACTCCACCATGAATAAGTTCGCAAAAAGTTGAATGACAGCCTAAAGTAGCAGTGTATTTTTGACACGAATCCTTCATCAATCGTAATTCAAATTCGTTAATGTTACTGTAAGACGCATTTATATGCCAAATTTCAGCGTCACAAGTATTGTAGTTTTGATAAAATATTGAAATAGGTTAACATTTGCTGGTTGTTGGTGATAACAGAAATGTCAAAAGATGCATGTATCATGCTTGAAATGTGACGTTTTTCACTGGCGTTTTACATATTGTTGACAAAACATAAGACCCATTTCTAATGTTGACATGTCCCCTTAATTTTGCCACCACAAAGCCCTTGAACCTGTGTTTGTAATGTGTTGTTGTTTATCAAGATTGGAATACGCCAGCCTAGTGTCAGGGCACATGGTCAGTTGTTTACATGTGCACAAGATCATTTGATTGGTCCGTTATCCGGCGGGTTCGGTTATGGCATCAAAGGCCCATTAACCTAAATTAGCCCCTGATATTTGCTGATTAATGTAGGTAGACATCATACTGCAATGTACTGGAATCACAGTAATCAGATGATATGTTTCATGTCTTAGTGCGTGCCGACTCGAAGCACATGTGGTTGTTACTATGGCAACATTGTCAACATTTCCAAGAAGTCGGGGATTTCCCAAAGGACTGTTTTTTAAGGATGGATTGGCGAAATATGACGTTAGTGTCGGGTGATTATTTGTGATGTCGACGTTCAGTTCAACTGCCACGTTAGCCACCCCAACTATCTTAATTGTGTTGTAGATCAGTGAGAATGGCCTACTTGTGGTGACCAATGACTATGTAGAGACTAATCGGAAAGAAACATACACCTACCCCAATCCTCTGGACAGCAGGGCCTTTGAAGGGGTGGAACCCCAGGTCGGAGCCCTCATTGCGCCATTCTGGGCTGACACTGAGAGTTTGGCAACTTTCTACAAGGTTGGTTATGGTGTATGGTGTAATCTTAATGTGTATGGGTGATTTATGTAGTCTATCACTGGCCGTTATATTATGTGTAGTTGATCTGCATTATATTGGCTAAGTTGTGTTATATTCAATATTTATATTTTACTGCAAAAATATGTTTGATTTATTTTATGTAAATATTATTATTAGTTATAGCAATAGGTATTTGTTTGTTTAGCAATTCTGAAACAATATCACTATTGAATTTGCAGTGGATGATATTTGTTCTTCAATATTGTAGGTGTGGTACCATGTATACACCAATTCATATGACAAGATATTTGGCGAGGTGAAAGAACTCATGCAGAAGGGAATGAATGTAACCGTTGATCCAACCTACATTCTAAAGGTCACATGGGATGGAATGGCACCAACATATCACTCAAAGTTGTCAGAAGTAAGATTCCTTTGATTTCTTGAATCAATATATCTACAGTGAAGCTTGATGACTGTTTAGTTATGTAAGCTTGTAGCAATGCTTGTGTTGATTGTGTAAGTTTGTAACAATGCTTGTGTTTGGTTGTGTAAGCTTGTAACAATGCTTGTGTTGGTTGTGTAAGTTTGTAACAATGCTTGTGTTTGGTTGTGTAAGCTTGTGACAATGCTTATGTTTGGTTGTGTAATTTTGTAACAACGCTTGCATTTGGTTGTGTAACTTTGTGACAATGCTTGTGTTTTGTTGTGTAAGCTTGTAACAATACTTGTATTTGGTTGTGTAAGCTTGTAACAATGCTTATGTTGGTTGTGTAAGTTTGTGATAATGCTTGTGTTTAATTGTGTAAGATTGTAAAAATGCTTGTGTTTCGTTATGTAAGCTTATAACAATGCTTGTGTTTTATTGTGTAGTCTTGTAACAGTGTTTATGTTTCATTGTGTAAGCTTGTTCATAATATCATGCTTAACGACTCTGGTTTGTTGTGCCTCTGAGCTCGGGTTCCTGCGGATGTAGGCCCTATGGAAGTGTTACTATTATTTTGCCAAAAAATGTTTTAGATTAAATCAGGTAAGGGTAAGGATCGACATAAACATTATGGATATTTGATTTTCCATAGAAACACCTCCATAATTTGTCCTTTGCAGAAAAACACATTCCAAGCCCTGCTCCTGACTGACGACAGACACACATATGTGACGTACATCTACAAGAAGGCAGGCATGAGCTGGGAACCCACAGCGTACAAGTAAGTCCGCCAGTAACTTAAACCATTGCTTCGGAGACTTGAAAGTACGGAAATTTACCAGTCAGTCCTTGAAAGTCATGGAACATTAATTCTAGAGTTAATTTACATTTTTTATTTGTAGGCTGCAGGTCTTTATTAGCATCTCGTTTGACCCCAAATTACCTTACATACATGCCAAGATGTTGCTGAAGAATTTTAAATGACATTTACATGTGTTAGAAACAAGTTTCAGTTTGCTGATGGTTAGAAGTCAAATCCTTCTATTTTGATTAACCGACTGTCTCTAATACCATTTGTAGAAATGCTTGACTCATCCTGAAATTATTCCATTAAAATACAACTCTCATTTATAATTCTATAATCCATGGATAATCCCTTAGAAAGTGGATAATATCCTGACTAAATAATCCATGGATAATCCCTTGGAAAGTGGATGATCTCCAGACTAGATAATCCATGGATAATCTCTTGGAAAGTGGATAATATCCTGACTAGATAATCCATAGATAATCCCTTGGAAAGTGGATAATCTCCTGAACATCAATTTCTAACTAGTGTGTAATCTCGATTGCTCAATGTTTTACACAGCACTAGCCTTCTCCACTCCCTATACAAGGGATATCCAGCACGCATCGGCTTCGCAGTGAGAGGGACCAACTCGAGGGTCCACGCCTCCGAGGACCCGAACTCGGGAAAGTGGTCCGTCAATGCCAGCCGACCGAATGCGTATCGTGTGTCAGAGAGGATGCTACAGTCACATGGACTCGAAGGCCGTTTGTTTTATCAGCTGGATGACAATGGCGATGACTTTATGATGCCCAGGATGAAGTGTAATCACTGGTTTGAGGTAAGGGCAAAGTCTTTGAATCACCTAGATTAGTGGGCTTTCAATTGCTAGACATTTTTTGAAAGACATTTCAAACAGATTTATTTCTTTAGATACATGTATATGTCATAATATTACTGTTATTATATTTTATTCAGCGAGAATCCTCTTTAGTCAGTTTTGTCAGTTTTTCATATGATGGGGGTGTGTACATTTTGAGGGTTTTGATTCAACAAGGACATGACATAAACAGTCACATTCCACATTACATTTTGAAGCTGCATATTGCAGGAGAATATATATATTCTATGGGTCACTGTTGTGATTTGTGTGCAGAGAAACATTTCACTTTTACTGCCCTTTAAAAACTGAAAACTTTGAAACACCCTGCATTTATACAGTCGAGCCTCGTTATAACGCGGTGGTCCAGGTCAACGATTTCAAACTGCGCTATATGCGAGGCGCGTTAGGTGTTATTATAACTGCCACCAGGGAGCTACTAAACAACAGCGATCGCCGCCCCCTGCACCAAGCCCAAGAACGCCGTCAAAGCCACTATGTGCTTGCAGCACTGTCTTATACGCCAATATGCAGTTTATGGAACGAGTATACTAGCATCAACGTGTATTATTTTTAAACGGCACACCTTCTTGACTCTTGAACTTAACAAAACACATGTATGTATACCTTTATGGAATAGATCTACTATGATGATGATGTACTTGACCAATAGGCCTACGAATCGAAAATAATAACCTGGATCTGAGCAGCCAAAAACGTATATGATTTGACAAATGTAGTATGTAAGCTGATAAAACACAGAAAACGACAATAGGTAGAATTAATAATTGTTTCACTTTGTCTTTCAACCGATCTCGACCGAAGCATACATTTATTATGCACCAATTAACATCGATTCATCGTTTCATATGCCGATGACGAATTCATATTTTTGCGCACCGGTAGAGATTTGGGTTAAGAATTTGGCGTGTTGTTTTCGCGTTGCGAAAATTATTAAAATTACGATGTAATGGAAGCATGTCATTTCACCAAAGTGTTATGTTGGTATTGCGTACTAAATGCATTTAAAACTTTTTATCTGATTCTTAAGCCAGGCATATTTGTGAATCTTGATTGCAATTTTCAAACCATCGAAGCGAAGCCAGCAACAGCGATTGATGTCGGCGGCAGCGCAAAACAAACAACACGTTGATACTCGTTCATTGGCATTGTTCGCCTAATGTTTCTTGAGAATTGTCAAAGCAATTCTAAGTAGGTTTAAGCAGGCCCATTTGGCATTTTCTCCTGGCGGCAGAAATTCGGGGTCCATGACCGACTGCATTATATCCGAATCCGCGTAATAACGAGGGAGGCGTTACTGTATAAGGAAAATTCTGTTAATATTTATGCTTTTGTTAGTTTCTTATAATTGCGAAATTCTATTCAGAGCATTGCTGATGTGCCATCTTATGTGCATTCATGAAGATGTAATTAAGTTTAATGTTGTCTGTTTGTATTCTGGTATGATATATAGATTAAGGATGTGAATGTGTACACACTTTCTTTAGCCAGTTTATGTTCACAGTACCATCGTGGCAGAAAGCATATTTATTATCACAAGCCTCAGCCATTTTTTACATGCTGTAAGTTTGACGAGCATTTATTTGGAATAATTTCTGTAAACATGCATAATGAAGTGCTTCATATAAAGATCTCCAATCTGTTTTTGTTTTGTTCAGAATGAACCTTCACCTTTGACCTGGGGTGCTGACCTTGTCGACACCTGCCCTCCCAATCTACTCCAGGCTGAGAAAGATGGATGCTTCCGTCGTGACATGGCCATGACCCCATTGGGGCGATGGTGTTTCAACCGAAATGTGGCAAACACCCAGGGTCAGTCTCACAAAGTTATCATTTGTTATTTCTTAGACCTGTTTTGTTTTATTAGTTAGGCATAGAAAAAATTAGGTAATGTCGTTTAATTTTAATTTTCATGACTTGGAATTCAGAGAGATGACTGAAGACTTGACTTGGACTTGGATGTCACTGACTTGGCACTTGACTTGCAAGCCCATGGCTTGAGAGTTGACTTGCCAGTTTGTGACTTTCCAACAAGTCAGTAGGAATCATCTCTGACTATGTTGCAGGTGCCTCTGTCCGATGCTGCTACTTGGAAGGTGGCAGTTTCATTGATACCAACTTGACCGCTTCTGACCATCAGGAGCTCGGCCTCATGAGTCGCTACGATCATGTGAGTCATATCTTCCAGTTGCTATCAGATCTAGCAGTTCTGTCTTAAGGTTGCGTGCGTTAAAAGGTGAGGGACGGTGTTTCCGTTGTAATTAAAAATTTTAAGACCTGCTTCTACAAAAAACCTTATCAGCCGGCAGGGAAGAATTACCGTAATCTACCTAATAAGCTTACAGTATGCTGGAAAAAATTGGGCCATGGAAAAATGTCAACAAATCTTTTCTTATAACCGCAGACCAAAATGTGTTTCTCTAAACAATAAGGTAACTGTTTAACAATAGTGGTGTCATTTGGTGACTAGTGTAGACCAACTGAAAAGTGGTGCCAATTGTTTAACACCAGATGGTGAAACTCTTCAGCTGTTCCACACTAGTCACTAGGTGTATGCTAATTAGGGCATGTACGCTTAATAGGTCGAATATGGTACATATTTTTGTTGATTTTTTAATTAATGTTTTCTGTTCATACTCTTCACTCTGCTAAATTGTGTTTTGTAATATGGCCAGCAATTAATGTAAATTTCACACAAACTGTAATTACAGGACACAGATCCAGTGAGTGATTTCTACCAGAGAGATCTGCTGCCCTTCGTCTGGTGTTGTCAAAAGTCTGTCTTCCCCGAGCACTGCAGCAAATACTTTAAGAAGAGACCATTGGTCAGTTCTTCAAGTTACAAGCACGTCAAGATGAGTATGTATATGTCTGTTGTTGTTTGAGTTCACCTTTAAAATTCAAACAAGTCTGTATTGTTTCACTGGGCCTGGTTGAAGAAAGTTAGTAGAGCCTGACATCCCCAACTAATTACCAACTGTTTTTAAGGTACAAAGTCTGAACGTTTTGATATCCGCAATGTGTATTATATAGTATTATCTATATCTATTCTAATGTCTTGATCCCTCAATGTGTGTTATATAGTATAATCTATATCTATTTTAACGTCTTGATCCCCCAATGTGTATTATATAGTATAATCTATATCTATTCTAACGTCTTGATCCCCCAATGAGTATTATATGGTGTAATCTGTATCTATTCTAACGTCTTGATCCCCACAATGTGTGTTATATAGTATAATCTATATCTATTCTAACGTCTTGATCCCCCAATGTGTGCTATATAGTATAATCTATATCTATTCTAACATCTTGATCCCCCAGTGAGTGTTATATGGTATATTATGTATCTATTCTAACATCTTGATCCCCCAGTATTATATAGTATAACCTATATCTGTTCTAACATCTTGATCCCTCAAATGAGTGTTATATAGTATAATCTATGTTTATTCTAGTGTCTTGATCCCCAAATGAGTGTTAATGAACTACATTTTTTTACATAATTTTACCATTGTATGTTTAATTTGAATATTTCTGGGTGAATAGCAAGTTTACATTGCGTGCGGAACAAACATTTTTTTTTACAGTTTTACAGGTGTTAATGATAGGCCCATGCAAGTACATGATTCTTTGAACACCTCCCCCCGATAAACTGTGTGCACTGGTATAGGAAATTGTTGAGAGCTGTTCACGAATGTACAGATCAGCAAGATTGATATTTGTAAAAGATAACACTGAAGAAGAGTCAGGATGTTAGAACAGTCATAGTTTACCACAAAAGGTGTGCTATAATGTGCTGTGATGTTACTTGTGCCATGTCATTCATCATACATGTGTTTTTCCAGGCTCAGTTCAGGGCAGTGTGCATTTTACGACCCTGGACAACATGAAGTTCACATTTGCGGGATTTGGGGAGTATGTTCTGCTGCGGTTACGTGCGGGAGTGACCGGCGGTCCACCGGTGGTCATACAGATGAGGACAACACTGAGACCCCAGCAGGGTGGGGCCAGTGGCAAGGTCACTGTTGTCACGTATGTATTCTCTGTACTGTTTGTTGAATTTATATACTACATACATTTGTTAGGCTTTATTATACATGGCATATATTATACATGGCATATATTACACATGGCATATATTATACATGGCATATATTACACATGGCATATATTATACATGGCATATATTACACATGGCATATATTACACATGGCATATATTATACATGGCATATATTACACATGGCATATATTATACATGGAATATATTACACATGGCATATATTATACATGGCATATATTACACATGGCATATATTATACATGGCATATATTACACATGGCATATATTATACATGGCATATATTATACATGGCATATATTACACATGGCATATATTATACATGGCATATATTACACATGGCATATATTATACATGGCATATATTACACATGGCATATATTATACATGGCATATATTACACATGGCATATATTACACATGGCATATATTACACATGGCATATATTACACATGGCATATATTACACATGGCATATATTACACATGGCATATATTATACATGGCATATATTACACATGGCCTATATTATACATGGCATATATTATACATGGCATATATTACACATGGCATATATTATACATGGCATATATTACACATGGCATATATTATACATGGCATATATTACACATGGCATATATTATACATGGCACATATTACACATGGCACATATTATACATGGCATATATTACACATGGCATATATTATACATGGCATATATTACACATGGCATATATTGCACATGGCATATATTACACGGCATATATTACACATGGCATATATTACACATGGCATATATTACACATGGCATATATTATACATGGCATATATTTGGTTTTATCATTGTTTTACTTTTTGTTATTATTTAGTTATTTTGAGCATAAGTAAGTATTCTCTTATATATTACTAAAACACTGTTTATTTATATATTTTTGAATATCAATGCTATGTTTTTATTATACCTAAATAATTTTTTTCATTGTTTAATTCTTAAAAAGTTTTATTTATTGCAACCAGAATGAGCAACTCTCAAAGTCAAATCTACTGTTAACGGCATCTTCTCATGAAACCAATGTTATGCAGTGTCGAACATCATCCCTAAGATAGACAACAGCAAAAACCCATCCTCTTTAAGGGTGGGCTATACATAGATGATAAAATTGTTGGACTCTCGATATGCCAATGGCTTCCTTGTCTACTTGCCATCAGGAACTTGTTGTTTGGGATGGCAATCTTGTTAAATCTAAATCTTTTCAATAAAGTTTTTTCAGCTGACAGATCTGGCTTGTAGCGGTTTGCTTTCTCGTTGTCATGTAGTGTGTGGTTTTGCAGCGGGGTGGCGCTGCAGTCAGGGAGTAGTGACAAGTCAAAGCTACAGGCGTACCTCCTCAGTAACGGCACCATTGACGTCTATGTGAACAATGACAAATACAACCCTAACAAGAGAATACAGGAAGCAGCTGTTATGATACAAGGTGAGATAATGTGTTTGCTGTCTATCAAGCTGCAATGTTCCAGATATATATACATATATGTATAAATTATGCAAGTGTATGTCACTGATTATATCAATAAACCAAGCAGCAAATGTTTTAGCAGATATAGACCAAATCAGTGCTTGAGATGTTGCATTATTATTGTGCGCCAAATTTTGTGTGTGTGGTTGTGGGCATGTAAACATTCTTGAGAGCTGTGTTGTAATATTGCATATTGAGTATACATACCAAGCAACATTAAAACATTACAACATGTTTCTCAACATACATTTTTCTAGCACACATGTTAATGCTATTCACAGATTTGGACTAATGCATGACATCTGTTTGACATATTCATGCTTTGTAGATGACATCACTTTCCTGTGGATGTGTGTTACCACACATGTGAATGCATATTCCAAGTGACATTGCCATGAGATGACGATGATATTCATTCACCCAGGGTATAATGTCATCAAAGTGAACATGTGACACTAAGTCCCCATGCATGTCTTCTCCTTCAGGTGACAAGGTGACATTTTCCAGTCAGTGTGGGGTGTCAGTCAGTGCAGTTGCCATTGACAACCAGCGACTGTCATTGTCCATCCAGGTTCCGGTCAGTCTGGAGAGAGGTTACTTCGACGGGTTGCTGGGCAATGGTGTCCCAGCCACCCTAACCATGAGAGAATACTGGACGTATGGGGAGAAATGTATGTAACTGTCATAGTGAATAGCATGTAAAGAACTTTTAATATTGGCCTGTAACAGAGCTAATACGTCAAATACAAATGTGCAGTATGAAGAATTAACTCCCATCAATTTAATACTTGAGCAAGGCAACCTTACATTGAAAGTAAGTCAGCTTCATACTTCACTTGTGTCAAGAAGAAAAATTTAATAATCAAATAATGTTGCTGTTTGTGTAAATTCGTCATGAAATCTAATAGCTAAAATGTTGTGATCTTTTAATGGAAACAGTTGAAGTAGGAAGTGGGTAATAACTCAGCAAGGTATCATTTTGGTGTTGGAACTCATACATCTTACATCCAGCCAATATAGCCACTGATAGTGGAAAAATCTTTTTAAATACATTCTTTTTTAAGGATGATATTTGTATATGCATATATGTAGGACTATAGACTGGCCAGGTTTTTCAGGACACACGTTTCGTGCTCCTTTCTCCAGTACTGTTAAGGTTTTTTCAAGATATCCCAGTTTTGAATTTGGAACATCAAAATCATGGACAGAGCAGTCACTATATGAGTCCTTGACTGTTAGGCCAGAACATGTTTCTAAACCATTCTAGTACTTTCCTGTGGGGAAAGAACTTGAAACCATTTCTTCTAGGCCTTGCACGATATTGCACAGCCTGTACTTGGTTGCTCTTATTTCAGGGTCTCTGCGCAGTGTGTACGGCGCTGCGAATGCCGATGTGCACACCCTGTTTACCCAATACACAAACCCAGACAGTGCCAGTCGCTACTTCAGGGCGGGCTTCAAACCCCAGTTCTTGAGCTCCTACACAGAAGAGCAAAATGTCGCCTGTACACCCCAGGGTGCCTCCGCACCCCTCCAGGGGTGTCTCTATGACTATGCCGTGTCTGGCAATCGAGCTTTTGCTGTCCAAAATATTGACATTACTAAAAGCTTTGAAGAGGAACAAAGTGTGCTTGGTGAGTAGATTATACTGTTTATTCAGAATGTGTCAGATGCTAAAGGTTACAACATTGTCATAATTGGTATAATTTGACAGGAGTAATTGTTGTAGGTAGTTTTGAATTTAATGTATAAAGTATCCTGTAAAACAAACCAGCATTTGGGAGGCAAATATTTAGCAGGTTATAGTAATGAATCATGATTGTTCGAAAAAAAACTACATGTAGAATTTGGCAGAAATGAAAAGATCCACTTGCCATGAGTTGTTCTTGGTCTAGGGTTCTCCACTACTCAGAATTAATTGTCACAGATAGTGATCTGCATTTCTTGTTTTTGAAGTCCGACCAATCTAAGCACATTTCATAGTTAATTCCCAATTAATCCTATTCCATACAGTATTTTGTTTAATCTTAAGACGAGTGTGGGGTAGCTTGACGGTTAGAGTGCCAGGCCGTCTGTCAAGGTGAGTCGGGTAGCTTGATGGTTAGAGTGCCAGACTGTCTGTCAAGATGAGTGTGGGGTAGCTTGAGAGTTAGAGTGCCAGACCATCAGTCAAGACGAGTGTGCGGTAGCTTGAGGGTTAGAGTGCCAGACCATCAGTCAAGGCGAGTGTGGGGTAGCTTGAGGGTTAGAGTGCCAGACCATCAGTCAAGGCGAGTGTGGGGTAGCTTGAGGGTTAGAGTGCCAGACCGTCAGTGAATACGAGTTCACCTACTACCTTTTTGAAACTTGGGCAGTTTCATTCACACTGTGTGTTGCTCCAATTCACTCAGCAATATAAATGAGTACTTGTCTATAGACGGTGGTGAATATAATACATACAAAAGAATAATCTTGATGCAGTAATTGCAGCCTGACTGAAGTTGAGTTGGTAATGCAATCAACAGGTCTGCCAGGAGTGGAGCATAAGGCGCTTTGAGCAGTCCCTTTGGAGTCATTGTTTACTTGCAGGCAATGACCCGCCAGAGTTCCTCCGCTCCACCGCAACAACCCAAATCAAAACAGTCCTTAATGCAAACAAATTAATAAACCTCCAAGCTACGGACTCAACACCAGGCGACATCAAGTTCAGCGTGATCATTAAGAACGCAGCTGGGACCCCACGCATGGTGCCACTGACTGCCAAGAAGGAGGCAGATGGTTTATATAAGGCGACATTCCATTGGATGCCCGAGTCAGGTGACACACTGCTGGAGTATCATGCAGAAGACGGCGCTGGAGCTCAGAGCATTCTTACTCCATATGTGCTCATGTGTAACTGTTTGAATGATGGAACGTGTGACAGCACAACGATAAGCGTAAGTCTACCAGTAGAGTCTGAAACCTAAGCATTTTCACAGTGCCAATTAAATGCTATGTGTCTGTCAAGTAATCTGTTCTTATAAGCATACACCAAAATTGTTTTCTCTAGACAATAATTTAACTGTTTAACACTAGTGGTGTCATTTGGTGACTACTGTAGAACAACTGAAAAGTGGTGCCAACTGTTTAACACCAGATGGTGACACTCCACGATAGTCAAATTATAATAATTATGGATCCTGCAGATTAAAAAGGGAGTGTACACTAATTATTGCATAATAGGTCAAATACACTATTTTGTAATGGAAAATTCCTTGAGAGATACTAATCTATAAAAAAAAACATGAAAAGGTGGTTAAGGGAAGAGAGTTGAATGTTTATCTGATGTGTGGACTATTTCAGGGATGGCGTGGGAACATTGCCTATGGTTTATGTGAGTGTCTTCCCGGCTGGACTGGAATGTTGTGTGACACAGAGATTGAAGCCTGTGAAGTAAAACACTGCTTCGGAGGTACGACGACCTACACTCGCTGTTTACATAGTTTACTCTCAAGATATGGTTTGACATTTTTCTTTGAAGTTATGCAAACAAAATACTTGTTGTAGTCAGTTCAGCACAATAGTGGGATGCTACAATAAGACTCACTGTTTATTTAATTGAGATTTCACCAACCCATGTCATGACAATCTCATCATACTTAGTATTCTCTTTGGAAATTGTCTACAGCTGTTGTGTTTGGAACAGCAAGGTCAATATTCAAATAACAGGTAACAGTCAAATTATATTAAAGAAATTGTGGTTTATTAAAGCGTCATTTGATTGGTCAAGAAGTTAGAATAGATATAGTTTATGTTATGTTTAGTACATATAGTTTATATTATATATCATGATTTTACTATTAAATCTTCTTTTGAAGCCACACTGGAATTCTTCCAGCCGGCATATTAAAACTTATCCTGTGAATAACTGAGATGTGTGTTGACAGCCTGCACTGACCTGAATGCGACATACATGAAAGCTGTGAAGGACGTGAAGGGCTACAGGTGCGAGTCATGTCCAGAAGGACTGGAAGGCGACGGGACAACCTGTTTCGGTAACTATGCTCAAGTTTCATTCACTCCAATAATGGGCAGTAGTAGAATATGATATGTCATAGAAATAAATAATAAGCCACTATAATGCTCACTTCATAGTCGGAACAGATTTGTAAATTGGTATCAGTGTTTTGTTTGCAAGTAGGTTAGGACATATTGTCATAACTGACTTGTTGGTTAGTCAACGTTTGTCTCATTAGAAGATAAATTTATGTAAATAACGGAACTAGCATGGTCTATATTCTCTTGTTGTCCCACATACAATCACTGCACTCTTGAAAAATTTGTATTGCATTTAAGAATGTTATAACAATTGATGCCTGGCAACTTTGATTTATTCATTCAAATTCTGAGGCTGAAAAATACCTTAAACTCAAACCTTTACTTTAAGAATAGACCCTAAAACAACCTTATGACATTGATGACGGGATGGCAATTGTGTCCCTAGAGCCCTTTATCTCAAGAAGTCTGGCTATGGAGGAAACAAGAAATGTTTTTCTTTGCCATAAAACAGTTCTTTTTAGGAGATCTAACAGTATTTGAAAATAAGACCTTCCATTTAGTTCAGAAAATTATTCTGTGTAGCTATGCATGTCTAAACTATTGTTGAATTTATTAATATGAAAACAGTGGTTACATTATTTTGAAATCAGTGGCTACATTATTGTGTTAATTTGAAAGCAGTAGCTATGTTATTTGTTAATTTTAAAAATAAAAATTTTAGTCTTCAATGGTGACGTGTTTGTGTAATTTTGAAGATGTTAGCTATATTATTGCGTTCGTTATTTCATCAGATGTGAATGAGTGTTTGCTGGGACTGAGGGACAAGAGGAGACATAAATGTGTACAGAGATGTGACAATATAGCGGGCAGCTACAAGTGTTCTTGTCGCCCAGGCTGGCTTCTCAGTTCAGATGGACACACCTGCTTAGGTGAGTGACAAACCAGAAGTCTTCTTCGTGAAAATGTTCATAAAGTTGGTATATATATATATATATATATATATATATATATATATATATATACCAACTTTATGAACATTTAATTCATATATATATATATATATATATATATATATATATATATATATATGAATTACGATTTTCTTCAACCACAACTATTTAGATTACTTACTCAACATTTCGACTGTCATCGGCAGCCTTCATCAGGAATTCTGGGACAGCTACTTCTTCCTTTGCCAATGGCAGTCGAAACGTTGAGTAAGTAATCAAAATCATAATTGAGAAGTCCTCTTGTGAGGATAGCTGGTGGGAGAAGTAACCACCACAGCTGTTGCATTATTGACCACTAGATAGGAAAGCTTTAGTGTGTGGCTCCAAGCAGTGTCCATTAATTAGCAAGATTAGCATGTTGCAGGCAGTTGGGCATAAATCTTGGTTTAATTGAAGAAATGGTTTGTCTGTGTTTTGTTTCTTATTAAAAATACAGGATATGATTATACATTTCTTATTAGAATCTTGTTATCCACATGGCCGCTAAATTTCCCACAGATACTCTCACAATTGTCGCAGTATTGAGCCTGGTGCATTGATTAAGCTGCAGAGTCCTAGTGGCCAAGCTTATGTGGTGTGTTGTTGACTATGATCAGCCATAAAGAACATGTCAATGACAATGACTTTCAAAGATTAAACTTACGTGGTGTGTTGTTGAATATGATCAGCCATAAAGAACATGTCAATGACAATGACTTTCAAAGACTAAACTTATGTGGTGTGTTGTTCAATATGATCAGCCATAAAGAACATGTCAATGACAATGACTTTCAAAGACTAAACTTATGTGGTGTGTTGTTCAATATGATCAGCCATAAAGAACATGTCAATGACAATGACTTTCAAAGATTAAACTTATGTGGTGTGTTGTTCAATATGATCAGCCATAAAGAACATGTCAGTGACAATGACTTTCAAAGATTAAACTTATGTGGTGTGTTGTTGAATATGATCAGCCATACAGAACATGTCAGTGACAATGACTTTCAAAGATTAAACTTACGTGGTGTGTTGTTCAGTATGATCAGCCATACAGAACATGTCACTGACAATGACTTTCAAAGATTAAACTTATGTGGTGTGTTGTTCAATATGATCAGCCATACAGAACATGTCAGTGACAATGACTTTCAAAGATTAAACTTATGCGGTGTGTTGTTGAATATGATCAGCCATACAGAACTTGTCAGTGACAATGACTTTCAAAGATTAAACTTATGCGGTGTGTTGTTCAATATGATCAGCCATACAGAACATGTCAATGACAATGACTTTCTAAGATTAAACTTATGTGGTGTGTTGTTGAATATGATCAGCCATAAAGAACATGTCAATGACAATGTCTTTCAAAGACTAAACTTATGTGGTGTGTTGTGTAATATGATCAGCCATAAAGAACACGTCAGTGACAATGACTTTCAAAGATTAAACTTACGTGGTGTGTTGTTCAATATGATCAGCCATAAAGAACATGTCAATGACAATGACTTTCAAAGATTAAACTTATGTGGTGTGTTGTTGAATATGATCAGCCATAAAGAACATGTCAGTGACAATGACTTTCAAAGATTAAACTTATGTGGTGTGTTGTTCAATATGATCAGCCATACAGAACATGTCAGTGACAATGACTTTCAAAGATTAAACTTATGTGGTGTGTTGTTCAATATAATCAGCCATAAAGAACATGTCAGTGACAATGACTTTCAAAGATTAAACTTATATGGTGTGTTGTTTAATATGATCAGCCACAAAGAACATGTCAATGACAATGACTTTCAAAGATTAAACTTATGTAGTGTGTTGTTCAATATGATCAGCCATAAAGAACGTGTCAATGACAATGACTTTCAAAGATTAAGAATATGATTTCAAGATATATGTGACCTGCTCCATTGATATCAGAAATAAGTCAGAAATGCTGAGCCTGGCTATTCCACTTCAAAGTATGCGAAGGGGTAAATTTGGCTGCGATGGCAGATTTTCAGGCTTTGATGTTTTTAATTAGCCTAACTATCCTAAATTGCTGTCATGATGTTTCATAGAGTATGAATATCTTAATGAACAAAGACGAAGGAAACTTTGTTGAATTCAAATGATTTGTATCCACTGCACATCGCGTCCACCCCACCATATCCCGAAAACCTGTAAAATTGTCTTTCACGTGATACCTTTATCTCAAAATGTAATTTTCCGACCTATTCCTGCTTCGATGGAGCAGGTCATATGAATAAAGGCATAGGGGTGGTCACAGGTTTGTGGGTGACCTTGTGGCGAAATGGCCCCACCTGTTTGTAATTAAATTTGTGTATTGGTGGTGGAATGTCTGTATTCTTTGCATTACATGTTCATGACGACTTTTTGATGTATATATGTTATCGTCATGCTTGTAGGAATGTGGGCTCTGAGAAACTTGCCGGACGGGGCTGTACATGTGTTCAGTTCCTGTCTGGTTTGCTTGAGGAGCTCACATTCCTGTTAATGTTCTTCCCAAAGTGGCTGCGTGATAAGCAGTCCACTTTGCAATAAAAAACGTCATTTATTTGGCCTGTTTCAATTCACTGCTACATCGGACTTGTGTTGGTTATTGCATAAATGAATTTGTGCAACTCACCAGGTGCATAACAATTTTTATGAAATAACCAAGACAGGTCGTCGTTAAACTTGCCCTGGGTGTCCGAGACTACACCGGAACTATTTGGCCAAATAAATTGTATTACTCCGCGCTAGCCATCCAATCACGGCTTAGCGGAAACCAGTTCAAACCAGAGCCAGTAGCTTGAATCTTTCACTCCTGATTCAGTCTCTGCATTGCGAAGTTGTGACTAAAAATTGTCTCTCGAAATCCGCCCTCCTCCCCACCTTTCTTCCTTATTCTCAAGGCTTAGTTTAAATGCGATTGTACATCGTTGATGAAATAGGAAGTTGGAAGATGTCGAAACCGCTTTCCCCACTTTTGGCCTTATATAAGATGAACACGGGGGTTTGTCCCCTAGTATTTGGTGTTCATGGGGTTTTCTGCGCAGACAGGCTTCCTGTTTCTTCATCGGTATTATTGGCTTATGTTTATATAGGTTAGCGAAATGGCCCCACCTGTTTGTAATTAAATTTGTGTATTGGTGGTGGAATGTCTGTATTCTTTGCATTACATGTTCATGACGACTTTTTGATGTATATATGTTATCGTCATGCTTGTAGGAATGTGGGCTCTGAGAAACTTGCCGGACGGGGCTGTACATGTGTTCAGTTCCTGTCTGGTTTGCTTGAGGAGCTCACATTCCTGTTAATGTTCTTCCCAAAGTGGCTGCGTGATAAGCAGTCCACTTTGCAATAAAAAACGTCATTTATTTGGCCTGTTTCAATTCACTGCTACATCGGACTTGTGTTGGTTATTGCATAAATAAGAATTATTCTTCAATTTACCACTTTTCTAGTATTTATGCATAAATTAACCGTAATTATAAGTTTATTTTATATGATTATGTTTTTAGAAATAAATTATTAAAATAAGTAAAAACTCAATACTGTTCATACTATCCATCATCTGATTACTAACAGACATCCAAGAATGCAGCAATCCTCTGTTGAACGGCTGCGACCATGCGACAACGACATGTGTGGAGGATCCACCAGGTGACTTCACGTGTAGGTGCAAGCCGGGGTTCAAGGCCGTCTCAAAAAAACTCTGCGTCGGTGAGTACGGGCACTCCTGTATAACTTTTATTTTGTCAAACAAAATAGCCATGTATTGCAGGAACATGCAAAGTGTTAGTGCATATACTGCGACATAATGCTAGTCCCACTTTACCTGATGTAATGATCAAAGTCAGTTATTTCAATGATTCTAAAAAAAGTGTGCAGTCTTTTTAAACCAGCTGAGCAGATTACCTTAGCTATTTACTTAAACTATTCAAACACTACAATTAGGAATATCAGGAAATTGATTCGCAATGGGCAATATATTTTATTATGAATTGATAGCTTAACCTAAAATAAAACTTTTTTATATTATATACCTGTTATATGTTATAATGTTGCCTGAATTTGACTGTAGATATAGATGAGTGTGCAGTGAACAATGGAGGCTGTCAGCGCAGTTGTATCAACACCATTGGTGGATACAGGTGTGACTGCGGCTATGGATACATACAAGATCCTAGCACTAACACAAAGTGTGACCGTAAGTATTGTTTGTCTTCATGGTTCTGCTGTATATCACAGGAGTTGGTGCCATTGTTGATATGTTTGTTTATGAGAGAAGGAAATGGAGCTTGCAGTAATTATATGAGTTTGGAGAAAGGAGTATCTCTGCCATATCATTATAAATATGTAAAATTGTATGTCAAATATGTGTCCTTTCTTCAGTTATAAATCTGCTTCGTGAATCTACTGTATGAGCTCTCATGAGCTATTAGTCCTGTCTTCAGTTATAAATCTGTGTCATGAATCTACTGTATGAGCTCTCATGAGCTATTGGTCCTGTCCCCAGTTATAAATCTGCTTCATGAATCTACTGTATGAGCTCTCATGAGCTATTAGTCCTGTCTTCAGTTATAAATCTGCTTCATGAATCTACTATATGAGCTCTCATGAACTATTGGTCCTGTCTCCAGTTATAACTCTGTGTCATGAATCTACTGCATGAGCACTCATGAGCTGTTGGTCCTGTCTCCAGTTATAAATCAGTGTCATGAATCTACTGTATGAGCTCTCATGAGCTGTTGGTCCTATCCCCAGTTATAAATCTGCTTCATGAATCTACTATATGAGCTCTCATGAGCTATCAGTCCTGTCTCCAGTTATAAATCTGTGCCATGAATCCACTGTATGAGCTCTCATGAGCTATCAGTCCTGTCTCCAGTTATAAATCTGTGTCATAAATCTACTATATGAGCTCTCATGAGCTATCAGTCCTGTCTCCAGTTATAAATCTGTGCCATGAATCTACTATATGAGCTCTCATGAGCTATCAGTCCTTTCTCTAGTTATAAATCTGTGTCATGAATCTACTGCATGAGCTCTCATGAGCTATCAGTCCTTTCTCTAGTTATAAATCTGTGTCATGAATCTACTGTATGAGCTCTTATGAGCTATCAGTCCTTTCTCTAGTTATAAATCTGTGTCATGAATCTACTGTATGAGCTCTCATGAGCTATCAGTCCTTTCTCTAGTTATAAATCTGCTTCATGAGTCTACTGTATGAGCTCTCATGAGCTATCAGTCCTGTCTCCATTTATAAATCTGCTTCATGAGTCTATTATTATATCATGTCTCTTATGTGATATTTGTCATGTATACCATGGGTGGATCTGCACTATGAATCTACTATATGACTGACATCTCATGTGTGATATTTCTCCTGTCTCCATTATAAATCTGTGTCATGAATCTACCATATGAAATCTGATGATATTTCCTGTGGCAGCGGTCAACCTGTGCACCATGAACCCAGTGTGTGCAGGTACGTGTGTGAAGAGTACAGAAAATGGGTTCTACACCTGCGTCTGCGACGCTGCACTAAAACTGGACAGGAACAGCGTGGACTGTCTACGTAAGCAAACTGTATTTGTGTACTCTTTCACATAATAGAAATCTTATTTTGTAACCATAATCATTATTTGTTGTTGGCATTGAGATGGTGCATTATTAGTTTTGTGATATTGAATGTTAGCTGTGATTTTAAAGCTAGAGTGGTTGCATAAATGTCTTGGTAGGATTCGTTCATAGTTTATCTTTTACAGCACATTAAAAAATATTACCATTAAAGCCATTATCCAAAAAAATAGGATTACAGTTTGTTATGATTATATAAAAAAAATTACAAGTACACTGCGTTCTATATCTGGTAAAACTGACACTGGAATGTCAATGTTTTAATTGAACTGGATTAAAATCTTGGTGCATGTAGTAGAACAACAAAACAGCATTCATTGTAACTTACCTTTGTCTTTGCTATGTTATCCACCCTACATAGTAAACAAACTGATACCTGCGCATGTTGTTGCTGCTGCAGCAAAGGACACAATGTGTAAGACAAAACACTGTGACCAGACACATGGTTCATGTGCCATCCTGGGTACTGAGGAGACATGTCACTGTCCCCGGGGATACAAGCTGAGTGCTGCCGACTCAGCCACGTGTATAGGTGGGTGTCACACTTCATTTGATCAGTTTATTGTTCAATGAAACCAAAGCGATTAAGATAATTCCACACTGCACATACAATTACCATTCAGATTCTGTGAAAACTGTACACTTTGCGGTATCGTATTTTATCATATGCTGAGTAACATTTGTGTAGTAATTGAAGTGTGACTGAATGCTTCCCAGAAAACTTGAATTGGTTTTCAAATGAACAGATCTGCTAGAAAACAAATTGTGAAGTGTTTGTAGTGGTCATAGAATTGGATGTCGCTGTGTATTAGACCATATGTTATGTCGTTACCCCATTCTGTGTGCACCTGCATGAACTTAACCTTTCACTTGACCTTTGACTCTTGACTTGTAGAAATAGATGAGTGTGCAACAGGCGTAGCAGTGTGTGGACCACACACGATGTGTGCCAACACAGATGGGTCGTACACGTGTCACTGTGAGGCGGGGTATGAGCGCAGCCCCCACAGCTCGTTTACCTGTGAAAGTGAGTAGATTTGTCCACATAAAATTAAGCAATATTGATATACGATGTCAATGTTGCAGGACAGGTTTAGGTGCTGAGTATTGTATACAGTGGTTTATCTGTATTACACCTTAGCAATTAATTATGGAATCAGCTAATTTATGGGCAGACACCCTGGGTGAAATGCCATTGGCTCATTGAGAGTCCAACAATTTTTTCATATAATATTATAGCCTGCCCTTAGATATCTGTCAATTTTATTTATTATTAACATGTACAAGCATTAATGACATTTGACAGTTCCATTCCTTTATCACCCTTTGTGACAATGAGTACTTTATCATATCCAACCTTCTTGCCAAAGTCCTGCAAGGACATTGTGCTAAGATGACCACGTGACTGGTTACTGTGCCCTATGTACATGTGCTTTATATGCTTTTTATCCTCGGCGTATTGTCTTGTATTGTGGTCCTCACAGTCCTCTCTGCTGCATGGAGTCGGTGGCAGAACGCCTCCACCGACTCAGCGAGGACAACATTGTCTGGTAGGATGTTCCATGCCACAATTGTTCTTGGCAGGAAGGTGAGCTTGTAAGCGTCCACCTTTGGGTCCAGTGTGGTGAATTGCCTGGAGTTTCCTGCGGTTGGCGTGGTGCTCAGAGCATGGCACAGGGTGACATGAAGTGGGGACTCCTACAAGCCCTTCAACTATTTTGTATAGCAAGTCTGGCGTGAGCAAAATAAATCAAACAAATCTTACTGCTTTTTTGTACCATTTCTACCTGGTTGATGTATTTCTGCTGGTATGGGTCCCAGGTAGAAGCGCTGTATTCCATCTCGGGTCGTACTAATGTCTTGTAAGTCCATTCCTTTAGCACTTGGGGGCACTGGCGCATTGTGCGCCATGGGCCTTATGAATAGAAAAACTTCAGTGTGATTTATTACTAGATTTACTTTGAAGTGCTGTGAAAGAGATAAACACATTGCTAAATGAAGGTGGGTTAAAGTTTGTTTGAATATTTGCAGGCATAAACGAATGTGCCGCAAAGAACAGCACCAGCAGATGTCAGCACCAGTGTGTTGATACGGACAGCTCGTTCATCTGCACCTGCTTCGAGGGCTACTATCTCGACACAGATGGCACCTCTTGTATTGGTAATACAATAAACCTCATTAGTGCATAATGTGCAGTTTATTAATTTTATTTTTATTTTGTTATGACCATTAAGCTATTAGAATATTACCTTGTATGAAACTATTATTATTCATAGTACATTTACATTTTAGTTGTGGTTGTAAGTTGTTGAGTATTACATAAGTTGTTGAGTAGTACATAAGTTGTTGAGTATTACATAAGTTGTTGAGTATTACATAAGTTGTTGAGTAGTACATAAGTTATTGAGTATTACATAAGTTGTTGAGTATTACATAAGTTGTTGAGTATTACATAAGTTATTGAATATTACATAAGTTGTTGAGTATTACATAAGTTGTTGAATATTACATAAGTTGTTGAGTATTACATAAGTTGTTGAGTATTACATAAGTTGTTGAGTATTACATAAGTTGTTGAGTATTACATAAGTTGTTGAGTATTACATAAGTTGTTGAGTATTACATAAGTTGTTGAGTATTACATAAGTTGTTGAGTATTACATAAGTTGTTGAGTATTACATAAGTTGTTGAGTATTACATAAGTTATTGAATATTACATAAGTTGTTGAGTATTACATAAGTTGTTGAGTATTACATAAGCAGTTACTGTTATTGTTAACAGCCATTAGAATCAAACATCCATGATAGAAAGATAAACTAATATTGTTCTTGAAGAAAAAAATGTGTTATGATAATTCCATTGTGCCATTGCATTGTGTAGATATGTTATTGCATTGTGTAGGTGTGTTAATGAATATTTATTCTGTCGAGTAGATGTGTTATTCAAATGTGTAGGTGTGTTGTTTGTATTGTCTGATTTTATTACCTTTTTTGGCTTCTTTTCATGCAGTGATGCTTTGTTTTTATATTTCTTCCTACCGTAACAAAGTAATTTGTTTTTATAAGAAGAATTTTAAACAGCATAACACATTAAGTGTGCGAATTAATAATTGTCAGGAACCAAAAACAGAACAGGTGTGAACACTGTGCTGACATATCACAGATGTTTTCAAATGGTTTTGTGTAATTTGTAGAAAATAATGCAGTAACACTGTCACATGATCGTTGTAGACAAGGATGAATGTGCACCAGGGGTAATTAATCGATGCTCCCCTGACGCCGATTGTGTCAACAAGGAGGGAGGTTATGAGTGCAAGTGTCACACTGGCTTTATCAATAATGGTGAAGGATTCACATGCCAAGGTATGAGGATGTTTCACAGAAATACACCTAGCTATAATGTGTCTAATGTATGGTGTACCATACTTTATGCTGTCTAATGTATGGTGTACCATGCTTTATGCAGAACAACAATGCAACTCAATTGTATAGTGAAATCGGCCAAATTAATGACAATTTATTAATCAACGTACCAACAGCCAATTTCAGGTTTACATTCACCGGTGCCCAATCATAGTCCGTGCCAACATGCCAGCCCCAAAATGACATTGACATACAGTGCAAACAATTCACTAACGTAGCATGACAACCAAACGACATTAATCATGTTAATTTTCCGATCCTCTACTGCGTTCGATTACTAACAGTTCTATTACACTGGCTAGCAGTGACAATTCACAGTGTATTGGTATTACCAGTCCATCATTGAACACTGGAAATACCTGAATTCATGTTTGTAGAACATTGATGTAGAACATTAACCAACTGCTAATCCCCTCATTGCCTCTCCCTCCTCCCCAATAAAATAAATTTTGTGTACTGTCAAACATTGATGTTATAAGATGGTGATGTACATACAACCAATGCCTTCATTTTGTTTAGATATCAACGAATGTTTCCATGACAACGGAGACTGCGAAGGGGAGTGTGTGAATACGTATGGAAGTTACCAATGTCGCTGCTTCAACGGGTACATGATTGATCCCCACGACTTGACGGGATGCATAGGTGAGTTATATTAATCATAATCATAGGTTACTATTAAGAAGGATATGAAATTAGGCATGGAACATTTCAGTAGAGATTGAATGGATGGTGGGTGGGTGGGTGTAATTTTCTTTTATTCTGCAACCATTAAGATATTAAAATATTGCCCTCTACAAATCTATGTTATTATGCATGCATTGTGCATTCTGCTAAAAGCACTTTTTGCAAAATATTTGTGGTTATAAATAGATTTGCATTACATAAACAGTTATTCTTATTAACAATCATAAAGAAAAGAATAAAATTTACACATGCACACACGCAGGCACATGCACACATGCACGCACGCACACATGCATACAAATAATAATAGTGAACTTCTATCGTGCCCATATCCTCAGGAATCTGAGCTCAGAGGCACAACAAACTAGAATCATTAAGCATGATCATGAACAGGGACACGCAAATTGTTATTCCAATATGCCTGATAATTTGATTCATAACTATATAGCTTACACAGTTTCACATCCGCTGTCCTCTGCCTCAGACATCAACGAGTGTGAGAGTCCAAGTGTTGAGTGCATGCATCGTTGCGAGAACACCGATGGATCTTACCACTGCTTATGTCACGATGGCTTTGAATTGGCACCAGATGGTAGCACATGTCAAGGTACGTTTTATCACTACTGTTGTAACAAGGCATTTGTGTAAAAATGTGTTAATCGTATGTATGCATACCATTGGTGTGGAGTTGTTGTGTCGGAGTTCCTGGCAGTAGACAGTGGTGGATATATACAAACGAATAGTCGTTGTGCAGTGATTGCAGCATGGCTGAATGTTTCCAAGAGAAGTCGAGTTGATGTTGGAAAGAACAGTCCTGCATGCTGGGGGTGAAGTGCATGTAAAGCATTTTGAGTGGTCGGCTGTATTCTTTGTAGTGACACAGACCTGTGCCAAACTGTGTGGCAGTGGAGACTGTGCAGTTGTGAACGGGAGTGAGCAGTGCGTCTGTCACAGAGGTTACGAGCTGGACAGGGCCGGTATATGTGTAGGTAAGTCAGCCTGGTAATTGTATTCCCATTGTAAGAATAGATGCCACAAATTAGGGATTCCGTAGTTAATTAATGTGACATAAATTTGAATTCCTCATTAAGCATTTGAAATAATATCTTAAATAGAGCTATATAATGTTAAGTATACATGCATGCATTCGTGAGTGCACATGTGTTTGAGTGGAAAAAATATGCCTACGTCATTAAATTGATAAGCTGGTGTGATATGAAATATATAAGAGCTTTTGTGACATTCTCGTAGTATTTTGTGAAATTCAATCATGATTACTGAAAATGCACTAAATTAGGCCAATGAACACAACAGTAGTTGTAGTTGTAAGCATAGTTACCTTGAGTTGTCTTGTCTTGGACTTGTAGATGTGGATGAATGCCAGACCATTCACAAGTGTCAGACCCCAGAAGTTCAGTGCCGCAATCTGGAGGGCTCCTATGAGTGTGTCTGTGGGTCAGGCTACCAACTCGGTGTGGGCGGCCTGTCCTGTACAGGTAATCTTGAACATTTGCATATTTTAAGCATCGATAAATATTGTAAGGTTGAAGGGCTTAAAATGTTTTTCTAAGGGAAATATTACAATGCAAACTATAATGTTTTACTTTTTTTATTTATATAAAAATGTTGTATATTTTTTGTATGTACAACACTGGGGAACACTGAATATGGGACTATCAGTATATAAATGTTGTATGTGATGATTGTTAATTGTCATGATTATAACTACTAAAATTGGTGAAATACACACTGTTGTTGACAAACAGTTAATAATAATAATGATCTCATAGTGTATATTAATATCTCCAAATGCGTTGAAACATTTTATGTAGTTCAGTGTTTGGTTATGTTTTTAAATTCCTTTATGTTAAAAAGTACACCCTGAAAAATATTGAGAATAGTCAAGGGTGAGAATATTTCTCAAGAAACCATGTTCTATTAATGTCAACCCAGTCTTGAGAGGTATTTTTAGTTGGTTTAACTCATATGTGTTGGTGTCTGTCACAGATATCGATGAATGCAAGTCGACGAACTTGACGCAGCGACACAAATGTGATGCTGACAGTACAATGTGTGTCAATACGTTAGGCTCATACTCGTGTCAGTGTCGCGGCGGCTTCACACCCAGAGGTGACCTCACATGTGATGGTATGGCATGTCATCACTATATTTATTATTGTTTAATGAAAACTGACATCCACTGAAAAAATTATCAGTAAGCTTCAAAGACTAAGAATTGTTATCGTGAAATCATGTTATATAATATAAGCTGTATCTATTTTAACATCTTGACCACTCAAATGTGGTTTAATTAAAAAACATTAATATACTTGAATGTTATCTCTTTATGAATATTAACCCTGCCATTCAGCAAGCCATGTAGACAAGATATTCTGGGTGAAACATTCAAATTAAATAGATGGTCACATATTAACTAATTGTGGTTAATTAAAGCACATTTGGTTAAGATGTAGTATATACTAGATTATTTTACTGAATGCTTTGTAAATATACAGTCGCTAATGTAATATGTCTGCAATTGGACAGTGGAAGAAGTTATTTTATTTATTTATTTAAGATTCTTTGCCAGCACACAACATGCAAAAAATTACATGTATAAAACAAAGAAAAATATATAAATACATACAGTACATTCATGTTTGGTGATCAAATTTGATAATGTAAAAAAAAAACACTAGAAGAAAATGTGTGGTATAAATACTAATTGGCGTTGTGCTTGTTACTTGTAGACATTGACGAGTGCGACGAACTGGAGATGAAGCGACGCGTGTGTCATGAGCACGGGGTATGCAGAAACACCCCCGGCTCCTACAGATGTACTTGTCAGAAAGGTTACAAAGGTGATGGACTTCGCAACTGTCAAGGTATTGCCCCTAACAAAGACATCACACCTTGCTTCATCGTCTTCCATTTTGTGCCTCAATCATCAGATTTCCCTGTATTCCTTCTGTCTCGCTATCTCTTCGATGTTTTAATATAATAATCAATGTTTATTTCAGACAAAAGTCCATATAGATATAAATAAGATACAAATAAAAATACACACATGTTGTGCATTAAGGGTAAATGCAAAAAGAATTAAAATAAAATATTTAAATGTACACACATGTTGAGCATTAAGTACATGTCAAAAGAGGTTAAAATAAAAGAGATCATCCCTTGCATCAATCTTTTCCATGTCTAGTCCCTCGTTCCAGTTGCTGTCAGCTAATATGTTGTCATCTGCTTATTGTATTCTAACTTGATATGCTGCTGTGACTGTTGTTTGTACATTGGAAAAATTAAATTACTCATTAAAGCACATCATTTCTAAGGCTAACTGCATATGCATGTCTATCCTATTGGTAAAATGTGCTCTTCCTTGTTCCTTGCTGTACACGGGTGAGGGTCAGGGACAGTCACAGTATTATCGTTTTCTATCGGCCACCCCCTCTCTCCATCTTTCATCCTCCCCCGATCTTCTCATATCCCTCATCACGCAGTCCTCCCATCTCAGCTGTATTATTATTATATTACGTATTATATATATTATATTAAATTGATAAAATGAACATTTTCACGTTGAATGTTTGTGTGATCTGTTGTTGCTGTAGATGTTGATGAATGCGCATCAACCTCATGCAGGTTGAACGAGACATGTGTCAACACAAATGGATCATTTGACTGTCCATGCAAGCCTAACTTCAAGTTTGACCCTGAAGTCAACAAGTGCCTGGGTACGGTGGACACTTCCTTACCACTTAAGGCTGGTTTACAGCGACAGTGTGTTGTGGTTATGCATTAATTACCCCATGGCTTTGGTATTATAAGCAGTATGAATGTTTAATTAATTAATTCCAGATTTATTAGGTGCTAAAGGTGTGTGTACCTGACTATCTGTGTGTGGTATTGGTAATTAGTTCTTCAAACAATATATAGCGCCATGGAGTAGAACAAGAAAGACAAAAGGCAAGATATAATGTGGATTTCCTGAAGGACCCAAGCACAGCAAAAGAATATAAAGTTGCATTAGCTAATAGATTCAAAGTCCTGCAAGAACTGTATGATGAAGATGAGGGAGTAGACATCAACAGCCAATGGAGTCACATCAAAGATGCAGTAAACAACACATGCGAAGAGGTAATTGGAAGAAGGAAACCCCAACAGAAAGACTGGATTTCAGTAGAAACTATGAGGAAAATACAGACCAGAAGAGACAAGAAGGAAGCAGTCAACAGCAGCCGCACAAGGGCGGCAAAGGTAACAGCTCAGAAAGAGCACACTGCAGCAAATAGAGAGGTGAAGAAAAGTGTCAAAACAGACAAAAGGAACTTCGTGGAGGGACTTGCACAAGAAGCAGAAAAGGCAGCAGCTAGCAGGAACATGAAGCAACTTTACGATACAACAAGGAAGTTAGCTGGAAAGTTTAAGAAATCAGAGCGGCCAATCAGAGACAAAAATGGGATCGCCCTGATGGGGGCAGACAAACAGCTTAACAGATGGGCAGAGCATTTTGAAGAGCTGCTCAACAGACCAGTACCGCAGAATCAACCAGACATCCAACCAGCTGAGACAGATCTCCCAATAGACTGTAATAAACCCACTAGAGAAGAGATAAAAAAGGCAATCGCACATATGAAAAATGGGAAAATAGCAGGCCCTGATGGTATCCCCGCAGAAGCACTAAAGGCAGATATAAATACTTCAGTAGAAATGCTGTACAGTCTTTTGAGGAGATCTGGGAAAAGAAGAAATTCCAGCAGAATGGAAGGAAGGTTACCTTAGGTAAAGAACCTGCTGCTTTTAGTGGTATTATACTGTTTGCATTGGCACTAGCACCTCAAACCCATCCAGCACTTGTAGTGCCTGTAGTAATTTAACCCTTCCATCTCTTCTTATGTCGTCCACTTAACATGGTTCGTCGATGCACTTGGTAAGTTTGTCCCAATGAGTCTCGAGTCTTTCTCGCATAGTTGTTGGTCTTCTCTGAGGGCCATCGGGCTTCCAGAGCAGGGCTTTGTTGGCTGCTTCGTCATGGTGCATCACATGACCTGCTAGACGAAGACGCCATGATAGTGGTGATCCATGGGAAGGAGACATACAGTTCTTGGTTAGTCGTGTGGTTGTGTCATGACAGGTTTAGGATTTTCCACAGCATTCTTGTGTAGATGCCATCCAGTGCATTCTCTAGAGTTTGTGTTAGAGTCTATGAATCACATCCAAACTTTGTCAAGAAAAAGTTATGTTCTCAAGTCTCAAGTAGTTATACTCCAAACAGCCCAATCTTGAGCTAACGCAGGAGTTTGGACCAACAGCAACGTGGGGTGAACGAAATTGCCCAAGCTTCGAAACGGCGGAGGTGGAATCGAACCACCGTCCTCTCGATCGACAGGCGGGTGCTCTAACCATTAGACCACTGCTCCCCCCACGTTCTTATATAGCGTGATATCCTAGGGTATGAACTGCTGCCCATCCAACCATTGTAATGGCACTATACCCTCACAACCATTCTGCTGTGTGCACTGGCTCTAGCTACCCCACACCCGCATTCTACATGCACCAACACATCAACTTCAACTGTTCAGGCTAATTGTCTATAAGTATGACCAAGGTTAAACTGTTGTCATGTTAGTTATAGCAAGCATGGAAGCAGTTTACTTATGGAAGTAGCTTACTAATGCACTTATGGAAGCGGTTTACTAATGCACTTATGGAAGCGGTCTACTAATGCACTTATGGAAGCGGTTTACTAATGCACTTATGGAAGCGGTTTACTAATGCACTTATGGAAGCGGTCTACTAATGCACTTATGGAAGCGGTTTACTAATGCACTTATGGAAGCGGTTTACTAATGCACTTATGGAAGCGGTTTACTAATGCACTTATGGAAGCGGTCTACTAATGCACTTATGGAAGCGGTTTACTAATGCACTTATGGAAGCAGTTTACTAATGCACTTATGGAAGCGGTTTACTAATGCACTTATGGAAGCGGTTTACTAATGCACTTATGGAAGCGGTTTAATAATGCACTTATGGAAGCGGTTTACTAATGCACTTATGGAAGCGGTCTACTAATGCACTTATGGAAGTGGTCTACTAATGCACTTATGGAAGCGGTTTACTAATGCACTTATGGAAGCAGTTTACTAATGCACTTATGGAAACGGTCTACTAATGCAGCACTTATGGAAGCGGTCTACTAATGCACTTATGGAAGCGGTTTACTAATGCACTTATGGAAGCAGTTTACTAATGCACTTATGGAAGCGGTTTACTAATGCACTTATGGAAGCGGTTTACTAATGCACTTATGGAAGCGGTCTACTAATGCACTTATGGAAGCGGTCTACTAATGCACTTATGGAAGCGGTTTACTAATGCACTTATGGAAACGGTCTACTAATGCACTTATGTATGAGCGGTCTACTAATGCACTTATGGAAGCGGTCTACTGATGCACTTATAGAAGCGGTCTACTAATGCACTTACGGAAGCTTAGTTTACTAATGGACTTATGGAAGCGGTTTACTAATGCACTTATGGAAGCAGTTTACTAATGGACTTATGGAAGCGGTCTACTGATGCACTTATGGAAGCGGTTTACTAATGCACTTATGGAAGGCGGTTTAATAATGCACTTATGGAAGCGGTTTAATAATGCACTTATGGAAGCGGTCTACTGATGCACTTATGGAAGCGGTTTACTAATGCACTTATGGAAGCAGTTTACTAATGCACTTATGGAAGCGGTCTACTAATGCACTTATGGAAGCGGTTTACTAATGCACTTATGGAAGCGGTTTACTAATGCACTTATGGAAGCAGTCTACTGATGCACTTATGGAAGCGGTTTACTAATGCACTTATGGAAGCGGTTTACTAATGCACTTATGGAAGCGGTTTAATAATGCACTTATGGAAGCGGTTTACTAATGCACTTATGGAAGCGGTCTGCTAATGCACTTATGGAAGCGGTCTACTAATGCACTTATGGAAGCGGTTTGCTAATGCACTTATGGAAGCGGTTTACTAATGCACTTATGGAAGCGGTCTACTAATGCACTTATGGAAGCGGTCTACTAATGCACTTATGGAAGCGGTCTACTAATGCACTTATGGAAGCGGTCTACTAATGCACTTATGGAAGCGGTTTACTAATGCACTTATGGAAGCGGTTTACTAATGCACTTATGGAAGCGGTCTACTAATGCACTTATGGAAGCGGTCTACTAATGCACTTATGGAAGCGGTTTACTAATGCACTTATGGAAGCGGTCTACTAATGCACTTATGGAAGCGGTCTACTAATGCACTTATGGAAGCGGTTTACTAATGCACTTATGGAAACGGTCTACTAATGCACTTATGGAAGCGGTCTACTAATGCACTTATGGAAGCGGTCTACTAATGCACTTATGGAAGCGGTCTACTAATGCACTTATGGAAGCGGTTTACTAATGCACTTATGGAAGCGGTTTACTAATGCACTTATGGAAACGGTCTACTAATGCACTTATGGAAGCGGTCTACTAATGCACTTATGGAAGCGGTCTACTAATGCACTTATGGAAGCGGTCTACTAATGCACTTACGGAAGCAGTTTACTAATGGACTTATGGAAGCGGTCTACTAATGCACTTATGGAAGCAGTCTACTGATGCACTTATGGAAGCGGTTTACTAATGCACTTATGGAAACGGTCTACTAATGCACTTATGGAAGCAGTTTACTAATGCACTTATGGAAGCGGTTTACTAATACACTTATGGAAGCGGTTTACTAATGCACTTATGGAAACGGTCTACTAATGCACTTATGGAAGCGGTCTACTAATGCACTTATGGAAGCGGTCTACTAATGCACTTATGGAAGCGGTCTACTAATGCACTTACGGAAGCAGTTTACTAATGGACTTATGGAAGCGGTTTACTAATGCACTTATGGAAGCGGTTTACTAATGGACTTATGGAAGCGGTCTACTAATGCACTTATGGAAGCGGTCTACTAATGCACTTATGGAAGCGGTTTACTAATGCACTTATGGAAGCGGTCTACTAATGCACTTATGGAAGCGGTCTACTAATGCACTTATGGAAGCGGTCTACTAATGCACTTATGGAAGCGGTTTACTAATGCACTTATGGAAGCGGTTTACTAATGCACTTATGAAAAATGTGTGTGTGTTAACTTAAAACAGACAATACATAATATAGTTATCATTAGTACTACACATTTATTAGATTGATAAATAGTTTGTTGTTACTGCCAGTGGTTAAGTGCATGAAAGAGTTCTTAAAGTGGACCGTTCTGCAACAAGACGCATTGTACTTGTCAACAATATGATAGATAGGGTCGTATTTTTAAAATAATAATTAATATGATGGTGTTAATTGTTGAACGATGCCATGTAGTTATCTCTGCGTGTAAGCCGGAAGTGGCAGCAACTTGTCAACAAGGCTGTGTGAAACTTACAACCCTTCAGAAAGACTTCTGCGACTGTGCCAAGGGATACATTCCGAAGGATACAAAGTGTTTAGGTAAGTTATTGCTGTGTAGTTCTGGTTGTTGGAGTAGTATAACTTTGCTGTTGCACGTACATATGAATTGAGATTTTGAAAGCCAGTTTAATGCTGGAAATAGAGCAGTCTGGAACATCCAAAAGGCATCTACTATACTTACAGTACTTAAACCTGGGGCTAGTTTCAAAGCATTTGTATCATGTGAACCTTCATACAAAGATTTTCAATTCATGAAATCTTCATTGTTATAGACAAATGTGTGTAATGCTCTTCATGTGTTTTAGTGATTGTTCAGCATTATGTAATCTTCATCAAACATCCACATTAGTTCCTTCATTACAAATGTTTTGGTAAAAGCGGCCCCTGGAGTTGTGTGGGAATTTTGTGTAATTACCCGCCTGTTGAATTTTTCAGATATTGATGAATGCACAAGTAGTGGACATCCACACAACTGTGGAGCGCACAGCCAGTGCGTGAATACAGACGGCAGCTACAGGTGTATGTGTGATAGACACTACCTGCTGGACTATGGTGGGATGAGTTGTACAGGTAGGTCAGGGGGTAGTGTGCGTGTGTGCATGCGTGCTTGCGTGCGTCTGTGCATGCGTGGATATATATCATACACAGGTAGACAATTTAGTACGGCATGTGCTGCTTTGTAATTTTGATATCAAGTATGTGTTTTTTTAAACGTGTATTCAGATATCGTGAAAAGGACATGGATAAGCTAGAAAGAATACAACAAAGAGCAACTAAAATGATTCCAGAATAGAGAGACCTTAGTTACGAAAGTCGCTTATTAAAATGTGGTTTGACAACACTAGAGACCAGGAGACTAAGAGGAGACCAAATAGAAGTGTTTAAAATAGTGAACGGATATGAGGATGTTGATAGGAATTTGTTCTTCAAACTTAAAGAAGGCAGTAGAACCAGAGGACACAAAGCAGCATTAGTTAAGGAACAGTGTGGGTTGGACATGAGAAAGTACTCTTTCTCACAGAGGGTAATAAACGAATGGAACAAACTGCCAAATGATTGTGTTAATGCTAGTAGTGTGAATATGTTTAAAAATAGAATTGACAGATATCTGATAAGGGAGGGCTACACATAGATGAGAAAATTGTTGGACTCTTGTCCACTTGCCATCTGGAACTTGTTGTTTGGGATGGCAATCTTGTTAAATCTTGTTAAATATCAACACAAACCTTATGCTGCATGTAAATGTCTATTCAATCAATGATGCAAAAGATCACATTTTTATTTCTAATAAGGTTTCTTAGAGTCCACAAGACGTAAGCCATTTCTTCATGGTATTGGAATCAAAACCAGTAAACATAAAAATATATACATCAATAATCAAGCGACAAATAACCACAGCAAGCATGCCGGCCCCAGACTGCTAATTTCACATAATAGACATAATTCAACAACGTATTAAGTGTGTCAACCATTGGTAACGATATTATGACTACTAAATAAATCACTACAAGCTAATCTGTTCATTTCACCCTGTGGGTAGGGGTCACTCCGCCACCAGGTCACCCAAAATTACATGTGACCCACCGCCACCAAAAATTCAAACATGTGGGACCATCACACCACGAAAACCTCACAGAATGCCCCGCCTATAACCACAAATACCTCACAGAATGCCCCGCCTATAACCACAAATACCTCAGTTTGATTTAACATCTCATGTTCACATCTTCAGAAACCAACGGAAACTGGGGCACATGGAGCCTCTGGAGCAGGTGTTCCCGATCTTGTAGGGGCCGTCTCACTCGCACACGTGTCTGCAACCAACCCCCTCCCTCTAGGGGGCACCACTGTGTGGGCGAAGCCAAGGAATTTGTCGAGTGCAACATCGATGTGGTGGATGGCTGTAGAGGTGGGTGATATTTACTTGCTTGGTTTACCTGCGTTCCAAGTAGGTCTGAAGCACAATTAGCGATTGTACAATTCTAGCAGTTCTGTTGTCCATAAAGCTAATGTTCAACATTTGTGTTAAAGTTTTCAGAAGTGTACAACATTAACACCTATATAATAAACTGCATATATTTGTAAGCATTATATTTTTATTGTTTTAAGCAAGACTAATCATATGTATGGAGATTGCCCTTGTGATTTTACCTGTATGCATTGATAAATGTTCTCTGTTATAACTGGCATCTACAAACATGTGCCATTTAAAAGGTACAAGTTCCTTTGCATCTGCATAACATGTTAAAGTTGTACTATTAGATTTGTTAATTTTAGAGACATAGTTTTAGAGTATATATATATATATATATATATATATATATATATATATATGCTCTAAAACTATGTCTCTAAAATTAACAAATCTAAGAGTACATATATATATATATCTATATATATACAGTCGCGCCTCGTTATAACGCGCCCCGTTATTATGCGGATTCGGATATAACGCGGTAGGTCGTGGACCCCGATTTTCTGCCGCCATGGGAAAATGTCAAATGTGCCCGCTTAAACCTACTTAGAATTGCTTTGACAATTCTCAAGAAACATTAGGCGAACAATGTCAATGAACGAGTATCAACGTGTTGTTTGTTTTGCGCTGCCGCCGGCATCAATCGCTGTCGCTGGCTTCACTTCGACGGTTTGTAAATTGCAATCGAGATTCACAAATATGCCTCGCGTAAGAATCAGATCAACCGTTTTAAATGCATTTTACATACAGTACCAATATAACACTTGGGTGAAATTACGTGCTTCCGTTACATCGTAAATTTGATCGTTTTCGCGACGCGAAACCAACATGCCAAATTCCTAACCCAAATCGCTACCGGTGGCGAAAATACAAATTCGTCATCTGCATATGAAATGATGAATCGATGTTAAGTGGTGCGTAATAAATTTATGCTTTGGTCGAGATTGGTTGAAAGATGAAGTGAAACAATTATTAATTCTACCTATTGTCTTTGTATGTGTTTTGTCAGCTTGCATACTACGTTTGTCAAATCATATACGTTTTCGGCTGCTCAGGTCCAGGTTATTATTTTCGATTCGTAGGCCTGTTGGTCCAGTACATCATTATCGTAGTAGATCTATTCCATACGTACATGTGTTTTATTCAGTTCAAGAGTCAAGAGGGTGTGACATTTAAAAATAATACATGTTGATGCTAGTATACACGTTTAATAAGTTCCGTAAACTGCATATTGCCATATAAGACAATGCTGCAAGCACACGGGGCTTCGGCAGGGTTCATGGACTTGGTGCAGCGGGCGGCGGTCGCTGTTGTTTAGTAGCTCCCTGGTGGCAGATATGAGAACACCTAACGCGCCTCACTTACAACGCGGTCTGAAGTCGTGGACCCTGACTACCGCGTTATAACGAGGCGCGACTGTATATATATATATACTCAAAAACTATGTCTCTAAAATTAACAAATCTAATAGTACAACTTTAACATGTTATACATATGCAAAGGAACTCATACCTTTTAAATATATATATATATATATATGTATATATATGTGTATATATGTGTATATATATGTATATATATATGTATATATATATATAATATATATATGTATATATATGTATATATATGTGTATATATATATATATATGTATATATATATGGTATCTAAGTCTTGCTAGGTGGGAAATGTTTGACTGGGTGTTTTCTTCCAGCTCAAGAGCGTGAGGCTGCGAAGGGGGTCTTCATGACTTTCCCAGATCTACTTGTCTCACGTGTAAGTATTACATTTGTTGTTTGTCCTCTAACTGAGCCAGCAGCATTTTAAAATGAAATCGGAAAGGACAAATTATTGAATTATTAAATGATCAACACTTGGAAATTGAGAAATGATAAATGAGTAAATTAAATTTTTGGAGATTGGGAAATTAGAAAGGAGAAATTCTTAAATTTGTAAATGATCAACTATTGAAGATTGGGAAATGATAAAGGAAGAGTGCTTAAACTTTTGACAATGTAGGAAATTAAGAAATAATATTTGAGGAACAATTGACTTTTTAAATGATCGACTTTAGAAATTGGAAAATGATAATGGAAAAGTGCCTGACTTTCTAAATGATCAATGGTTGGCGAATGAGAAATTATAGAGGAATTCATGAATTTTTAGATGATCAATGATTGGGGACTGGGAAGTGATACAGGAGAAATGATTGTATTCTTAAAGAATCAATAATTGAAGATTTGGAAATGATAAAAGAAGAGTTCTTTAAATGATCAAGGATTCAGATTGTGAAAGTATGAAAAAATATGAGAGAATAAAGATGTGGATGTGTTTGTCAGTGGGAATCGCTTGAGACTGCTGTTCTGAAGGCAACTTGTATCAGTCTGAACGAATACTGTGGAGGCAGCTGGGCCGGCTTCAAGAAGTGTTGTGACAAGGAACCTCCAAACAGGCAAGTCTCATTCTCCAGTCACTAAAAATAAAAAATTCATAACATCGCTAATAATTATCGCACAAATGTGATTGAGGTATAATTTTTTTGCTAAAAAGACACTTTATTATAATAAAATTATAAACAGCACATAATCTTATGATGGGGATATTACTTTTTGAATTTTGTCAAAAAGAGAAAGCAACATTTTTTTTCACCCTGCTACTATAATATTACTGAGTGGATGTATATCCCTATGTCCAATTAGAAACATGTAGCCATACATGTTAGCAACAAAATAAAACAAAAATGAATCAAATATGTTGGGAACTTTTATTTTTATTATTTTTTTCCAATACTGGACTATGCCGATTCAGACAGGCCTATTGGTCCCGTGTTGTTTGCCGTGGTAGTGCAACTTGCTGATATTTACCTCAAAAAAACTGGCAACATCGTTGTACCTGTCTGAACTAATATAATAGCATGATTCACTAATGCTGTCATTCAGTTTGTCGAAATATTGATGCGGAAATTTGAAATAATCCGACCTAAAGTGAAGTGACACAGATCGAAATGAGAAAACAAAATTGCGGATTAGTAAGTAAAAACCTCAGACAGCCCAGACAACATGCATTTGTAACAATGATTCATGCTCATTTGTTGCATATAGCCCGCTCACTCATTCACATGTATTCGAATAGGCCAGTCATAGAGTTTTCCAAAGGTGTAACATGTTACATATTTAGATACTATGAATGGAAACGTAAATTTATTCTGCAGAGCATAGTAAAAGCAGCCAAATATGGGCACCAACTATGTGACGCGTTTTGTAAGCTAGATCGTCATTAGCTATCATCGACTATGCTCATGAATAAATATGAATCAGAACGAAGAGTGATTCAGCTTTCCAGTGATACCATTTGTTCCCGTGTGAGGTACCGGTGACGGAAACGAAAATTGTTCCTTCAGAGTGATACCAAAATCGGCCAGAACATTTTTTGCACTCATTGAATTCGGCCCAGTGGTCACTCCCAGGGTTAAACGACCATCACACTTTGGCCTACCCTTATGAAATGTCATGTTTGAAAGCTCATATCATTGACAAGAGCCGTGTTCTTAATAACCATGAGAATTGACATCATTGTTTGCAGCAAGATCCCCCACGGGAAGTTCTGCCGAGACACATCCAATGTGAAAGTAGGCAGTGGTTACCCAAGGCCTGCTGAACCATCTGGCACAAGGTATAACAAAAACACTTTGATTTTTTGTTTTGGAGAATATGTGGTTGAACATTTTGAGGTTTTTTTCTCCTCTTAATAAAATGACTATTAATGACTTGTTGCATGTATAATGTTAATACAAAGCCCTTTTACTTGGGCCTTTGCGCATTGATTTTGGCATTTAATGTGTTTTGCGGATGAATGCTTCATACGAAGCCTGCCTGCTTGTGCCAGGGTGTTGCTGCACATGGATGTTCTCATGGTCAATCTCCTGTGTGGCGACATGAGCAGCAGACGCAAACGTGACACGGCTTCAACACCGTCCACACACGATGTGCCACAAGAGCTCCTACTGGAAGTGATGAATGCAACTACTGCTAAAAGGAATGTGAAGCTGGTATGTAGAATTATGTTATCACCAATTTGTTCCCTCTTTAAGTTCAACTTTCTCGGATTCTCCTACTACATACTCAGTGCCTTCTGTCTCCCTCTCCATTTCTTGGTATACTATCTTCCTTGCCATCTTCACTTTCTATGGTGAATTAACACCAGCTGATGCTTATTGTGTGGTTCAGCCAATGTGATTCAACCAATGTGGTTCAACCAATACGTTACAAAAAAATATTTTTTTTTATACATATGTACATATACAAACCAGACTGACAGAGATAGATTATATATATACATACATATATATCTATATATATATATATATATACACATATATACATATATATATATATATATGTGTACATATATATATATATATGTACACATATATACACATACACACACACACACACACACACACACACACACACACACACACACACACACACACACACATATACACACACATATATACAAATATATATGCATTCACTGCTCACTCCTGTCTTGCAGGAGTGAGCAATGAATGCATATATATGTGTATATAGCTTCGATCATCTAATTCTAATCTTCTTTTTGTTCCCAGTGTTAAGACAAATGTCGGGACTAGAGCTTTTTCAGTTGTTGCACCGATTCCGTGGAATTCACTTCCTGTTAAATGTGAAAGAAATATAACAACGTTTCACCATAAACTAAAAACCCACCTGTTTAAACTTGCTTATTCTCCATAGCTCCCCAGTGCAAGTATACAAGTGTTTACAGTTGGAACTGCTTATCGATTATGAACTGCTTAACCCCTTTTGTTTTGGTGCGCTGCCGAGCTTTGGTCTCCCGAGGATTTTAATGCAATATCATTTTGTGTGGTATGATATTTCGTTGTATTAATTCAATGTCATATCATATTCATTGGATATGCATATGATTCAAACAAACATATCTATGATATATTTGATTACAAAACCAAATAAATGATTATTATATTATTACCATCCCCACAGGCGATTGAGCAAAGTGGCTCTCCCTCTGAACCAACGGTGGTGTCCTACAGTGTTGCACCCGCCTACTATGAAGACAGACCAGAGGACAATATTCACAACATTGAACCTGTTGACCACAAGCCAGTCATCAGGGCCACCCTGGCTGTTTTCTTCACCCTTCTGGGGGGTGTTATACTGGTCATCAGCATCTTCTGTCTCATCAGGAGGTGCGCGTCTCACAATATATAACATAGACATATCTGTAATGTTTTTTTTTAAATTCTCTCAAGATCAGGGAAAGTCAGGGAATGTGAATTATTTCAGTGGAATTGCGCCTTGCTGGATAGTCTGGAATACGTTTTGTCAAGTGTGAAATGCATCCAAATGGCTATGGCAATATTCTGAAAAGTATTCTTGTGCCAAAGCTCCATAGAACTTGTACAAAACACCATTTTATATTTTTAGACCTTAATATTTCAGATAAAAAGGGTTGATTGGATGACCGAATGGGAACTTGAAGGCTTTCTTTAAAAAAAAACAGGCTTATTTGATATTGTATTTGGGCAACGAAAATTACATTTGGGTGAGAGAAAAGTCAGGTTAAGTTAGTTCCCTGCATGAACTCTGCATGTGTTGCTATGTCTGTTGTAGTACTTACCGGGTGTCAGACAGTCGAGAGAACCTTATGATGGTCGCTTCTGACTCAATGTTTGAAAGCATGGGAGGAACAGACGAGTCCTCTGAAGGTGCAACGTAAGTGACTAACAACCCTAACAAGATTTCCATCCACAGGTAGATGGCATGAAAATGTAATTGTATTAAAACATACATTTAACAAGATTGCCATCCAAGGCAAAGGCCTATATGGTAAGTGGACAAGGAAGCCATCCTTGGCTTATCGAGTCCAAACATTTTTCATCTGTGTGTAACCCGCCCCTCCTGAGATATGTGTCAACCTTGCATTTAAACATATTCACACTGCTAGCGGTTACACAATCTGTAGATAATTTGTTCCATTCATTGATTGTCCTCTGTGGTGAGAATGAGTACTTCCTGATATCCAATCTACACAGAACCTTCACTAATGTTACCTCATGTCCTCTAGTTCTACTATCCTTGAGTGAGAAAAAATATTTCTATCAATGTTTTCATACCTATTCAACAACTTCAAAACTTCAATTTGATCTTCTCTTAACCGTCTTGTCGCTAGAGTTGTTAAATCACATTCTTTTAGGCTTTCTTCATAACTAAGGTTTCTCGGCTCTGGAATCATTTTAGTTGCTCTCCTCTGTATTCGTTCAAGCAATCATAAAGCCAATATCAAAACTGCACAACAACTCTTTAAAGTATTTTTGTTCAGGTCTAAATATCAATTAACTGCAGGAAAATTATGTTTCCCTGTAGCAAAATATGGGTAACAAAATTGTCAACAAATACGTGTGTTGTTTGTAAATAGTGTTATACCAGACCAGGGTCAATTCTGGAATTGGAATTGAAGGCCAAATCCAGATTCGGTTGATGTTAAAGCCATGGAATCAAAATTGTCATAGGGTGGGTGGAATCGGAATTAGAGAGATCTTGCAAGCTCACCGATTTTGGCTCCCTTCCTGATCCCGATCTCGCGTGCGATTGGTGCGGTGAGTAGGAGATCGGCAACCGAGTTTTTGCAACGCACAGAAACGTAACTCGTAACTCGATGGCACCATCTACATCTACCTTAAGTTTTTTGTTGTCCCACAAATTACATGTTTACTTAGAGCGGGTGCTATTTCTGTTTTGATTTCCAAATAAGATCATCACACTTGTAATTTTTTAAGTGAAAGTAAGTCTGAAGAATAAATAAATTATAATATATTTCTTTGTTTATATGTGTAAACTTATATCAAAACATTTACGTTTTATACGAACTGGACAATTAATTAAATTCAGCTGAATTTGCAGACTTTCCAATTCCAATTAAATTCAAAATCAATCATTTTGATTTTTATCAAATCAAGTCTTATAAGTCACACAATGTTTGGATCAATTCAATTCCAATTAAGATTTGACCAACTCCTGGATTTTAAATTACACAACAAAATTTACACACATCCATTATAATTACACATCCTCATAGGTCTAGATAACAGACATGACAAGAAAAATTTGGCAATGTGGCATTCTGTCTCAAATCAATAAAAATAAGAAATTCTTGTGGCATTGGCACTTTTGGATTCTACCAACAGTTTACCAATTAATGTATAATTGTGTGTAATTCAAACCATAAGGATGAAGCTAGATTAATTTCTGAGTTATGACCATTTTCATTTTCTGCCAAATTTATTTTGCATAAGTAAAAATTGTAGAATTTTGCATAGGAAATGTGTACCAATATATCTACATTTTCAGCAAATTTCAGATACATACCTTGAAAACTTCTAGAAGTATGTATTCAGAAGGTTTTTCTTGCATTTTACAGCAATATTTACTTAATTTTCTTACTACAGATCGAATAAGCATAAAATCATCTAGTTGATATTGTGTTGTAATGTGAAGCGTCCATAAAAAATGTTGTTTTCAACATTAAACCATTTGAATAGGAAATCCAAATATGGTGTATTACACTGGCACTGCACTTGTTTTTCATATAAAAATAAATTGGAATTTTATCTCTATAACAATAGCATCTTTGGCTGACATACATAGGACACTTTTAACTATTTACAAACTATTTAGAAACTTCAAAGTTTTCATATATGTAGGTGTGTTACTGATCCAAATAAGATTTATTTGTGTTCTAACATGTTTTATTATTAAACTCATTCGTTGGCTCAGTCTCACACATAAAACACACACCTCCAATGCCAATGGCAGATTGTGGGAGAATTTATATACAGTAGTATATCTGTTACAATCTAGCATCTACAAATGATGGAGAATAGCCATGCTAAAATCTCAGTTCTTGCATAAATGGTTTTTGGGTTATTTGTGTTTTAAGCAGAACAAGAAATATTCACGATATCCGAAAGTATGTAACTTTTTGTTTGTATGGTTGCATGTCCCAGATTCATGCATCACACAATTGTGTGGCAATGCGGTTTTTAATCGTTCTGCAACTAGCGGTTCGTCATTGGGGGTCAGTGTTTATGCTGAACTGACAGTTGCAGTTGTGGGCATATCACAACAAGATATGAATTTATTTATGAAAATAATAGTTGGATAGTTGCACTAACCTTGCATATACAAACAAAACAAAAGGTGCACAAGTCGAAGATGAAGTTAGGAAATTCGAGTATATATTTTATTTAAAAAAAAACAATATAGAATGTTAACCATAACTGTTTGTTTCTGCATTGTACATCATTTCAGTCCACTTCAACTGGAATTTTTCGTATAGTTTATACCATAGGACTGATAATGCAGTGTCTAAATCTAAGTCTAATGTGTAACTGCTAGCAGCATGAATATGTTTAAAAACAAGGTTGACACATATCTCAGGAGGGCGGGTTATAAGTAGGTGAACATTGTTGGACTCTCGATAAGCCAATGGCTTCCTTGTCCACTTGCCATCTGGCCCTTTGGCTTGGATGGCAAATCTTGTTAAGTCTACGGTGCTCTCGATGGTTTCGTGTAGTTTTGTTTACCATAGACAGTGCACACTTAAAACTCTTTTCTGATGTACTGAGCCCATTGGCAACTAAAATTGGGCAGCTAATCAGTCAACAACAGACTTACGTACACTTGCTGTAGATTTATTATTTTTATTCAACCATAATTTCAACGTACTATAGATAGGGAGACCACTAACTGAATGAACCTGCGAGATCTGTGTTTTCCTTGCTTGCTTAGAGGAATCACCATATTTTTTCAATTGAGTAGCCATGTATTAACAATGGCATCCTGTTTGCATGTCCTGTCCTGGGATCAAGACAAATATAAGCTGCATCAACCCTGCATGGCTCTGAAGAGCCATGAACTCATTGGTTTGAACAGGAATATCAGATAAGAATAGGAATTGAAAACCGATTCTGATTCTAGAATCACTTGATGTGAATGCAGTGGAATCGGAATCGTCATAGGGTGGGTGGAATTGGCTTCAAAAAAGTGTGGAATTGTTCATAATTATTTCATCAGCCCCATGGCTGCAATGCATGTACTCTAATCAGCTTGCTGGATATGTGTCTGAAAAGCTAAATATTGTTATTCTGTTTTCTGCTGACAGACTCAGCCAGTTCCTGACTAAAGATGCGCAGAGGAAGTGGGCCGAAACACACAATGACAACAGTGAGAGCCCAAGACCTCAACAGGACGAAGTTGTGTCTCTCAACTCAGCCAAGACACCTAGTGGTAAACCCACTCAAACAGATGATGAGTCAGTGGTGACACCTAGTGGGGAAACCTCTCAAATGAACCAGGTGGCAACACGTAGAGGTGAACCTCCTCAAATGGATGATGAGTCAACAAAGCAGGTGGGGACACCTGTGTAACAGCAGAATAAGACATCCCGGAAACTAAAGATGACGAGAAACAAGAAGAAAGATGAAAAGAACGTCCACACAGGCCAAGAAAAAGTCTGTTTTGGTTTGAAATCTGGAAAAAGTCGAGGAATTTTGTGAGCATATGGACAGTTGTGAAAATAAATTGCAAGGACAGTCCTCTGTTTCATTGCAGTGTAAACGTAAAAATATGATTAACATAAAAAGCAAGGACTGCATGGTACTAGGCGCCCATTGAAGATATGTACTCATCCTCCTTGTTCCCTGCTGTACAGGGGGAGGGTCAGGTACAGTTGAGGATAATTCATTATTTAAATTAAGACAATTAGAAGGAAAATTCAGTAAATTTGTCCAGTGACTCTGGAATGTTAGCACCTGTAATGAAGCAATATTGTATCTTTCTAGTTAAAATTTCTATTTTCCTGCACCAATGTGTGATGAATATCTGGATTTTTTTATTAACTACCAACATGATGTGATTGTAAATTATGATGAATCGTTACTCTTTGTGAAGAATAATAACAACACGGCATGTAAAGTATTGTACAGGGCCTGTAATTTGAGTTTTTTTTTTAAAACAATTTGCTTTATAAAGTTGTTGCTTTTGTTGTACAGCATTTGTTATCAGATTGCATATTTGTTATTGTTATATTCGTTCATTATTTTTTATAATTAAGTACTTACATTTCTGTAATGTTTTTAAAAAATATAATGTACTCAAGCTTGTCTTTTATCTTTTTGTTTTAATCTTAAAATTATCATAATATGTACAATTTTAGACATATAAATAACACAGTATTTGTCACTGAAAGGTTGCACGTAGCATTACATGTTGTCAACATAATGCACTGATGAATGTATTTTTAATTAGAGATTTTGCTTGATTCATGTTATAATGTTCAACTCTAAATGTTTGCATAACAAGTTACTTATGAATTATTCCCCTACTGAAATATACAGTCAATTCCATGTGTGTATTTGCATGCATGTATGTATGTATATAATATATATATATCTAGTCAAGTAATAAAACTTTATCCTAATCATGAACCAGTTGTGACCAATAGTAATGATAATATACTATACAGTAATAATACATTGAGTGACTTGTGGTCAAGCTTCGCTGACTGATAAAGTGCTTGATTGTGTATTTGTTATTTTGGAGAATTGGGGCTAAGCTGTGATTATAACTATGTCTGTGTTATAATAATATATACTATATTTCCTTATTACAAATTTACATAGATGAAGGATATTTTCTGGTTATTCAGGGTGTGATTATAGAGTCTAGTGTCATAAGTAAATATCATGTAAGGTATGTCTTCTTGGTACATCTTTGAAACGATTCATGTGTGTGCACGTGTGCTGTTGCTGTTTAATAAAAGTGACATATCACCTGCATACGTGTCCTTTCTGATGGTAATGTTATTCCCAGTGTCCACATATACATGCACAAACACATGCATCATAATATTATGTGCACGCTGCATGATTTGAGGTAAAAAGCTCACTAGCTATGTTACTTCTGCTGAAGTATTCTTCCACACCGAAGTTTTTTAAGCAACAATTGTACCTCACTTAAATATAGAATATCATGTTCTTATGTTGCACATTGAATGCACATGATTTTTAACAAGATTGCCATCCCAAACAACAAGTTCCAACAATTTTCTCATCTATGTTTAGCCCGCCCTTATCAGATGTCTGTCAATTCTATTTTTAAACATATTCACACTACTTGCATTAACACAATCATTTTATCACCCTCTGTGCGAAAGAGTACTTTCTCATGTCCAACCTACACTGCTCCTTAACTTATGCTGCTTTGTGTCCTCTGGTTCTACTGCCTTCTTTAAGTTTGAAGAACAAATTCCTATCAACATCCTCATATCCGTTCACTATTTTAAACACTTCTATTTGGTCTCCTCTTAGTTTCCTGGTCTCTAGTGTTGTCAAACCACATTGTAATAAACGGCATTCATAACTAAGGTCTCTCAATTCTGGAATAATTTTAGTTGCTCTTCTTTGTATTCTTGTATAAATTGATTATAAACGGATTATAAACAAATACAAATTTAATTTCTAACATGGCGCCGTGCAAACGCCAAGTAAAGGCAAAACGTAATTTGATATGTTCTAGCTGCGACAGCTGGATAGACTTTGCAAAGTCCGGGTGTGTAAATTCGTGGGCGGAGGTGCAGGCGGATGATTTCCATTTCGTGTGTAGGGGGTGTACTACAGTGAAACATCTGCAGGAGCAGGTGATTGAGCTAAAGCGTATGATTTTGATGATGACAGGGCAGGGTGAGACAGAAGTGAACAGAGGTGGTGAGATTGACGAGAGCAGAGGTGGTGAGACAGAGGAGACCAGAGGTGGTGAGACCGAGGAGAGCAGAGGTGGTGAGACCGAGGAGAGCAGAGATGGTGAGACCGAGGAGAACAAGGAGAGCAGTGGCAATGTGAGGGAGAAAGCTGGTAAGAAGAAGAAAGATGACAGAAGGCAAAGAATGCAACAAAAGAGAGGTAAGCGGGTGAGTGGAGAGGGATTGCCAGGTGGTAAGACGGTAAAGGTTGATGATAGGAGAGAAAGGGGGCATACTAGTAGTGTGCAACAGGAAAGGAGCTTTGCCGATGTAGTATCACAGGGGAAAGCGAGGAAAGCCCGGGTATTTATGGGGGATTCCATCATTAGGAAAGTGGATAAAATTGTAAATAGAGGAGATGACATAACAGTATGCCTACCAGGGGCAAAAGTAGAGGATATAGCAGAGAAGGCAGGACAGGTCATGGGTGGTGGCACGGGAGGTGCTGTTCTCGTGCATGTGGGAACGAACAATGCAGATAAGGAGGGAACGTCAGCCATCATTGGTAAGTACAGGAGGTTGATCAAGACACTTAGAGAGGCACGAGTTGGGCAGATTGTATTGTCGGGGATATTACCAATAATGGGAGGCAGGGGTGAGGAATATAGGAACTGTAGAAGGATGGCGATCAACACACAGGTACAGAAGGTATGTATGGAGGAGGGAGTAGGCTTCGTAGACATGTGGTTAAACTTTGTGGGAAGAGGTGACTTTTTCATGAGAGATGGACTTCATCTGACAGGGAAGGGCGCTGCAGTTCTTGCGTGTGAGTTTGTCAGAGTTGTCGACGAGGGCACAGGTACCATAGATTATTTAAACTAGATGCGAAGGGGGAACTGACAGAGAAAACTCAAAGGAGTACTACTACAAATACATATCCAAAGAAATGTTCACCAATAATTTCAGACAATGAACTTAAATGTGTATGCTTAAATGCCAGGAGCATAGTAAATAAAAAGTGAGTTAGACATTATGGTAGCAGGTATTGATCCTCATGTAATAGGCATCACAGAATCATGGGCAAATAAAGATTTATTAGATGCTGAGTTAGCACTGACAGGCTATGTAATGTTTAGGAAGGATAGACGAGAAAGAAGGGGAGGTGGAGTAATTTTGTATATTAAAGAATCTATCCAAGCATATGAAATTACACTGAAAAGTGAAGCAGATAGTGTGGAAGCAATTTGGTGTAACATAGTTACCAGGAACTCAACATTAACAATAGGAGTAGTTTATCGTAGTCCTAACATAGGACAAGAGGAAGATGTAAAATTACAAAAGGCGATAAGGGAGGTGAGCAAGGGAGAATGTGTTATAATGGGTGATTTTAACCATGGCCATATACAATGGGAATCATTAGAGAGTGCTGGAGGTGACGACCATCAGTTTCTACTTCTAACACAGGATTGTTTCCTTATTCAACATGTCTTGGAACCAACCAGAGGTGGGAATGTGTTAGATTTAATTTTGTCTTCTCAAAATGAATTAGTTGACAATGTTAAAGTACACGAACCTTTGGGTTCAAGTGACCATAACCAAATCCATTTTAATATAAAAGTAAAAACAGGGAATACATATAAAAAACAATGGAGGAGGAATTTCAACAAAGGCAGATATAAAGTGATGAGAACATATCTAGCAAATATAGATTGGAATAATTTGCTGAAGAACAAGACAGCAACAGAATGCTGGACTTGTTTAAAATATGAGATTGAGGGCATTATTGAGAAATTTATTCCATTAAGAAAACAAGGGAAAAGATCCAGGAAAAAACACCTGTCAAAAGAAGCTATTAGAAAAATTGCTCACAAACAGATGCTGTGGAAGGTCTATAAACACACTGGAAATGTAGAAGACTACACCAACTACAAACAGGCACTTAACCTAGCTACTACTGAAATTAGAAAATCTAAAAGAACCTTTGAACAAAAATTGGCAGGTAATATAAAAAATGACAGCAAGAGTTTCTATGCTTATGTAAGGAGTAAACAGAAAGTTCGAGATAAGGTCGGACCACTGGAAAGCAACAGTGAAAGCATAATTTCAGATGGGTTCCAAATGGCAGAGGTCCTGAATGAGTATTTCAGCTCAGTTTTTACCACAGAAGATATCAGCTCACTTCCAGTTCCAATGACTAAATTTGAGGGCAATACATCACAATATTTAGGGCAGTTATTTGTAACTCCTGAAATGATAGCAAAGAAAATTAAGAAGATGAAAGATAATAAATCACCTGGAGTTGATGGGATACCACCAAAACTGCTAAAGGAAATTGTTGATCAAATTAATACACCACTTGCAAACTTATTTAACTTGTCACTAGAAGAAGGAATAGTTCCTTCAGAATGGAAAGAAGCAAACATTACGCCGCTGTTTAAGAAGGGATCGAGGAAGAAGCCAGAAAATTACAGACCAGTGAGTTTAACATCAGTTGTATGTAAATTACTTGAAACATTAATTAGAGACCACATGGTGGAATTTTTCATAAAACATAAATTAATAAATACATCTCAACATGGATTCCTAAAAGCAAGGTCATGTCTAACCAATCTCTTGTTTTTTAGAAGAAATTACAAAGTGGGTAGATCACGGGTCACCAGTGGATGTTGTCTACTTAGATTTTCAGAAAGCTTTCGATAAAGTGCCACATCAAAGATTGTTACTTAAACTAAAAGCCCATGGTATAGGCAATGATGTAATCAACTGGATAGAAAAGTGGCTTACACACAGAAGACAGAGAGTAATAGTAGATGGTAAGATTTCAAACTGGAAATCTGTTTTGAGTGGGGTACCACAGGGATCAGTGTTAGGCCCTATACTGTTTTTAATATATATAAATGATTTGGAGGATGACATATCTAGCAAAGTACTCAAATTTGCAGATGACACAAAAGTATTCAGAAAGGTTACTAATGATACAGATAAACAAAGTTTACAGGATGATCTAAGCAACTAAGATGATTCCAGAATTAAGAGACCTTAGTTACGAAAGTCGCTTATTACAATGTGGTTTGACAACACTAGAGACCAGGAGACTAAGAGGAGACCAAATAGAAGTGTTTAAAATAGTGAACGGTTATGAGGATGTTGATAGGAATATGTTCTTCAAACTTAAAGAAGGCAGTAGAACCAGAGGACACAAAGCAGCATTAGTTAAGGAGCAGTGTAGGTTGGACATGAGAAAGTACTCTTTCTCACAGAGGGTGATAAATGAATGGAACAAACTGCCAAATGATTGTGTTAATGCTAGTAGTGTGAATATGTTTAAAAATAGAATTGACAGATATCTGATAAGGGCGGGCTACACATAGATGAGAAAATTGTTGGACTCTCGATAAGCCAATGGCTTCCTTGTCCACTTGCCATCTGGAACTTGTTGTTCGAGATGGCAATCTTGTTAAATCTTGTTAAATCTTTCTAGCTTGTCTATGTCCTTCTTACAATAAGGCCTCCATGCTTGTATACAATATTCCAAATGTGGTCTAACTATTGCTTTGTACAGGGGTACAATTAGCTGTTTCTCCTTATACGTGATAGTTCTCCTAATTAGCCCTAGAATTTGATTTCCTTTCGAAGCAGCAATACCACATTGCTCTGAAACTCATGTCAGCACTAAATGTTACACCTAAGTCCTTTTCTTGTGTGGTTCTACCTAGCACAGTATCCCCCATTTTATATTCTTCGTCCATGTTTCCATGTCCTATGTGTATGCATTTACACTTCCCAAAATTGAATAACGTGCCATTTTTCTGACCATTTAACTAATTTATGTAGATCATCCTGTAAACTTTGTTTATCTGTATCATTAGTAACCTTTCTGAATACTTTTGTGTCATATGCAAATTTCACTACTTTGATAGATATGTCATCTTCCAAATCATTTATATATATCAAAAACAGTATAGGGCCTAATACTGATCCCTGTGGTACCCCATTCAAAACAGATTTCCAGTTTTAAATCTCACCATCTACTATTACTCTCTGTCTTCTGTGTGTAAGCCACTTTTCTATCCAGCTGATTACATTGCTTTTAGGAATCCATGTTGAGATTTTAACAAGATTTAACAAGATTTGCCATCCAAGCCAAAGGCCCAGATGGCAAGTTGACAAGGAAGCCATTGGCTTATTGAGAGTCCAACAATGTTCATCTACTTATAACCCGCCCTCCTGAGATATGTGTCAACCTTGTTTTTAAACATATTCACGCTGCTAGCAGTTACACAATCTCTAGACAATTTGTTCCATTCATTTATTGTCCTCTGTGAGAACGAGTGCTTCCTGATGTCCAATCTACATTGATCCTTTACTAATTTTACCTCATGTCCTCTAGTTCTGCTATCCTTCTTGAGTGAGAAAAACATATTTCTAGCAATATTTTCATACCCATTCAATATCTTAAAAACTTCAATCTGATCTCGTCTTAACCTCCTTGCCTCTAGAGTTGTTAAACCACATTCTTTCAGGCGTTCTTCATAACTAAGGTCTCTAAGTTCTGGAATCATTTTAGTTGCTCTCCTTTGTATGCGTTCAAGCGTATCTATGGTCTCCATGCTTGTATACAGTATTCTAAATGAGGTCTAACTATTGCTTTATAAAGAGGTATAATTAACTTTTTTCCCTTGTATGTTATGTTTCTTCTAATCAATCCAAGAATTACCCTTTGAAGCTGCAACACCACACTGCTCTGAAACTTTCATATCAGCGCTTATTGTCACTCCTAAGTCCTTTTCTTTTACAGTAGTACCCAGAAGAGTATCTCCCATTTTATAGTTTACATTCAAGTTCCCATGTCCTGTATGTAGGCATTTACATTTCCCAAAATTGAACAGCATCTGCCATTTCTCAGACCATTTCACTAATCTGTCTAGATTGTTTTGTAAATGTTGTTTATCACCATTAGTATTAACCTTTCTAAACAGTTTTGTGTCATCCACAAATTTCAGTACGTTACTTGTTATACTGTCGTCCAAGTCATTGATATAAATTAAGAATAATATAGGTCCTAATACTGATCCTTGAGGTACCCCACTCAAAACCGATTTCCAATTTGAAACTTCTCCATCTACTACAACTCGTTGTCTTCTGTCAGTCAGCCATTGTTCTATCCAGTCAGTTATGCTATTCCCGATACCATGGGCTTTTAATTTAAGTAGTAATCTTTGATGTGGCACTTTGTCAAAAGCTTTCTGAAAATCTAAGTAGATAATATCTACTGGCGATCCCACATCTATCCACTTAGTGATTTCTTCCAAAAAACATAACATATTTGTTAAGCATGACCTCGCTTTAAGGAATCCATGTTGAGATGAATTTAATAATTTATGCTTAACGAGGAAGTCCACCATATGGTCTTTAATTAACCTTTCTAATAATTTACAAATCACTGATGTTAAACTCACTGGTCTGTAATTCTCTGACTTATTTCTCGAACCCTTTTTAAATAATGGTATGATGTTTCCTTCTTTCCATTCAAACGGAACAACTCCCTCTTTTAATGACAAGTTGAATACTCTTGCAAGTGGTATACTGATTTGTTCTACTGTTTCCATTAGTAATTTTGGAGGAATCCCATCCACTCCCGGTGATTTGTTATCCTTCATTGCCTTTATTTTCTTAGCTACCAATTCTGGAGTTACAACTAACGGACCTAAATAGTCAGATTTAGCCCCCTGAAATTTAGCATCAGCAACTGGTAATGAATTAATATCTTCTTTGGTAAACACTGAACTGAAGTAACCATTTAGGTCTTCCGCCATTAAAAACCCCTGTGATATTATATTTCCAGCACTGTCTTCTAGAGATCCAACCTTGTCTTGTACGTTTTGTTTACTCCTGACATATGCATAAAAACTCTTGCTGTCATTTTTTATGTTACATGCCAGTTTTTGCTCATAGCTTCTTTTAGATTGTCTGATTTCAGTTGTAGCTGCATTAAGTGCCTCTTTGTATTTTGCATAGTCTTCTTCCTTTCTGGTACGCTTATAAACCCTCCACATAGTTTGTTTTAGCATTATTTTTATAATTGCCTCTTTTGACAAGTGTTTCTTTCTACACCGTTTTCCTTGTTTTTGGAAGGGAACAAATTTATCGATGATACTCTCAATTTCATATTTTAGAATATTCCAACATTCAATTGCGGTCTTATTCATCAGCATGCTATTCCAATCTAGCTTTGCTAAGTATTTTCTCATATCTTTGTAGTTACCTTTGTGGAAGTTTCTCTTGTACGTTTTCTTATTTTTACTTTCTGATTTTACATTGATGTCAAAATGTATTTGATTATGGTCACTATTACCCAATGGTTCAAATATTTTTACATTGTCCACTAATTCTTTTTGTGATGACAAAACTATATCTAATACATTTTCTCCCCTGGTTGGTTCTAGTACGTGCTGAGTAAGAACCAAGAACCAGAGATGTATTAATTAATTTATGTTTTACAAGGAATTCCACCATGTGGTCTCTATTCTAATTAACGTTTCGAGTAATTTACAAACAACTGGTGTTAAACTCACTGGTCTGTAATTTTCTGGTTTGTTCCTCGATCCTTTCTTAAATAGCGGTGTAATGTTTGCTTCTTTCCATTCTGTAGGAGCTATTCCTTCTTCTAGCGACAAGTTAAACACTTTTACAAGTGGTGTTCTAATTTACTCAACAATTTCCTTAAACAGTTTTGCTTTTGGTGGTATCCAATCAACTCCAGTTGATTTATTATCTTTCATCTTCTTAATTGTCTTTGCAATAATTTCCGGAGTTACAAATAACTGCCCTATATGTTCTGATTTATTACCCTCAAATTTAATCAATGGAACTGGGAGTGAGTTGATATCTTCTGTGGTAAAAACTGAGCTGAAATATTCATTCAGGACCTCTGCCATTTGAAACCCGTCTGAAATTATGTTTACACTGTTGTTTTCCAGTGGTCCGACCTTATCTCGAAATTCCTGTTTACTCCTTACATAAGCATAGAAACTCTTAATTAAATAATGAAGACAAGGAACTGTCTTTTATCTACACTTCCGGCTGGTTATTGAATGTTTTGCATGGGAAAAAATCAGACATTCGATTGGAATTACTACATTCCTTCATATGCAGTTCTTGTCCTAAATTGTCCTAAATTAAACGAAAATAATTATATATAGTGCCGTCGTCCCTATTATTGCGAGCACTACGTTCTTGTGCATACTAGCAATCCATCCCACACCTAGCGGTAAGCGTATATTTTAAACCACAGTATTCGCCAGAGGGCGCTGATAAATTGACCTTGTTCGTTGATTCCAACATGGCGAGCAAGTCGCCGGCTCAACTTGATAAAGAAGCGATTGAAAAATTCAACCGCAATCTCAAAGAGAATGTTGAGAGGGAGGCACGACTGACAAGGCAATATTATTGGAGGGGGAACAAGTTGCCGCCGTTTGCAATCGAGCCTTTTCCCTATGAACGACAGAGGCTCGCCAATGGAGGAATGACCCCCGAGGAACGGGCTTTGCGCAAGCAGTGGGTAATGGATCAACAGCTAGCACCAAACGAGCCGATTCATGTAAAAGAGCTCTATCCGAAGAACGCCATCAGGAGACTTCTTGCAGCACCATGGGATATCCTCTTCGCCACGCTGAGGCCGTTGGTGGTGTGTGTTTGGTTTTAACAAGGCATTAATTTATGCAAGGACACGTCTAATAATTTCTGTTATCACGTCTGTCACATCAAAAATCGCTGTAGTCAACGCAACATAATGCTCGTTAGACGGGGAGGCATTATGCTCACAATTATGCTTTGTACTTTGTTGGGCTAAAGAAAAACTCGTCAGAAATTACCCTGTGCCTAGGCGATAATATGTGCAATTTACTTGGAAATGTGGCGTCGACGTTTCGCCTTTCGGCCCTGGATGTTTCGGCCCGTATTTAAGTGGATCGTTAACTTCAAACATTCACAATACAGTAGTGCCCTTCTGACAGAATGCAAATAATTGTAATTTATGACAGACAGACTGTTATATCATTGTGATATATCACGATTTGATTTTGACACCTGTCATAACATCCTCTGCTCTGGCAAAATATTCCTTTAATATGAATTTATGACAGGTGTACAAATTAAATCGTGATATCTCTGGACGACATAACTGTGGTGCGTGGTGGTCGAGCAATGGACTTTCGGTCGATGGGACTGGGGTTCAAAACGACCTACTGCCATTTCAAAACTTAGGCAATTTTGTTCGTCCCACTTTGTCTGTGTCTTTTGGAAGAGACACTAAAAGCCGTTGGTCCATTCTATCTGGTATCTATGCCAGGGGCGGTAAAATATCCCACACGGGGTAAACGTGTAACCTACTGTGGACTCCATCTCTCATGAGCCAATGCTGAAGCGTCCGTGACACAGCTCAAACAATTCTGCTAACTACCTTGCAAGAGAACACGATTACATGAATGAAAAATTACAATTATATATATATTGGAATTTTTATTATTTTCTTTACAACAAGGATGCAAAAAGCCAACTAGCTTACACAAGTGACCCAATATCAAGGTATTAAAGCTATGGATGTCATGTTTAGTTTAGCCTTAGCTTTATTAGCCTTTGAGCAAGTAAACATTACTGTAATAAGATGATAGCAAGGAATGAGCTGAAATTAATGTTATATCTTACAGGTTCTTACAAGTCCTGGCTTTTTAGGCATTTGTGTCACCTCTTACATTTATCGTTAGGTCTGTTTGTGGCTGGTGCATACACATCTGCCAAGTCCAGGATGGGGGGGCAGTGTTGTCTAGTTTGATTGAATGGTTTTGTCACACCTTGTTATTTGAGAGCTTACAGACATGTTTATCTAAAAAATAACTGATTAAATGTATGTAAACAGACAAGTGATGTTACATTTAGTTTTATAATTCTTAGTGTCAATGTTATTGCTTCAATACTGTTTTTATATTATTAGCATGTTCTCTGCATCAGCTGAGATGGTTACATGAAAAGAACATGTTTCAGGGTAAAAAACTGGCAACAGTTGGCCGTTTCTACATCCCCCGGTTGACCATGAGCCTTGCTGCCGTCTGGCTTATGTGGTACCAGATGAAATACAACCCAAATGTAAGTTGATGACAACTTGAATTTTCTTGATGTTACAGTGGTACTAGTGTCTAGCATTTTGATTTTCACTTCAGTTAATGATTGAACAAGCATATCTACAGTTGCACAAATGTGCTAGCATGTTGCAGACTTGCAGTAGATATTAAGTAGGTCTGGTTTTTCACAAAATTAATTTAGAATGAGACTAGCAAAAAATCGAATTGATTAAGCACCTTTAACAAAGAACATCACATGAGTACATTTAATTTTTTAGTACATTTTTTTATTGGTTAAAAATATGATTTATGTAGCAATGCTGCTTTCTGTTAAATGTAGCTGATCATTGTGTGATCCTTCGTCATCCTTGGCTATGAATTTATGTTGTATTATTGACGGTTTGCCTCTGTGATTGCCTGAATGGCACACTGTATATGATCATGTAACTGATGATGTTGTGGAGCCTGAATTTATGCCAATAAAAAAAATTTGCAGCAATGGACGGGCCATCAGGGTTTCCACATGTACCGAACAAAACCTATTGTCCTTCCGGTGAGTACCACTTCTTTCATTACCTTGGTTCACCATCGTGTGGTATAACTCGTTCGGGTCATTCTCGTTGAATGGTGCATAGGTTTCTCTCAGTTGCCTCAATTTGTATATTGGAAATGTTACTGTGTCAGATGTGTGTGTAACTCACATTTATGCATGGCATTTTTATGTACGTTGGACACAGCTAAAAAGAAAACCACTGTTTGGAGAACAGCGCATAAACGGCACTGAAATGGGGCATGTTATATAATATTCATACTTAAAACATCTCCCAGAATTCAGGTTTAGAAGAAAATGTGCCAAAATATTGTTGGCTTAATTTAAGATGCATTTTGTTGTTCAATAATGATTCAGTATGTGAGATTTGAAGACATTTATTTTTAAGACAAATGTATAGTATGTATATATATAAAATATTAAATACAAAATGGTGGAGCTAGCTTTTTCTGTTTACTATTGTGTACCACCATGTTTCAGGGTGACCCTGCCTGGCCAAACCCGATGGAGAAAGAGCACGATGAGTTTCACGAGAGGGGCTTCAAAAGCCGAAAGGCGTTTCGTGACGTTAGCAAAACTTCAATGGTCGACTAGACACAACAAACTGCTTCTTTGTGGATGACTCCAGACATTCGGTTGCATTGTCAGCTGTCGCTGACCTGTTCTTTACTGTTGTGGAAGAAGATGAGTAGTGAGACAGTTGGTGTGGTGCTTCTTGGAGTTTCTTAAAATCCTCTTTGTTTTCACTGTCAGCTTGCACCAAGCTTGTGAAAATAAATCTAATATAAGAATATGTAGTTGCTTCCTCTGTTGATAATGTCATTGCAAGCCAAATGTTCTTTAGGTTATAGCAAAAAGTTAAACATAGAGTATGGTTTGTACAAATGTGTTATTGCCTAAACAGCTCTTATCTTAGTCTACATTTTCATTAGTTTGTTAAATACGTACACATTGAAGGTCAATGTAAATATTAATCACCTTTGAATTATCAACAATTTATTTGGCCGTGATGCTGTTGCGCAAAGTGCAACCTACTTATGTAGTGTCTGTGTGAGTTTGTGCTTGGTGATAACTTGAATTTTGTGCATGGCTTGAAGAAGGTCAATGAGCTCAAAACCATAGCTGTGGTAAAGTATAATTTCAGCTGCAGAAGTCAACCTCACTTTCATTTGAAAACACATTTATTGTCACATTTCATTACGACACAACACTTATGTATGCCAAATTAATAAATTGGAAAATAAGACAAGAATTCTAGCCACACCATATAATGCACACAAAAAATAAATAAACAGAACTGGTCACATGCAATTCTTTGAAAACGTAACCTTGGAAATAAATTACTGCAATAAAATAGCATATACACACATTCATTATACACAAGTTAATATTATCATAACAGAAAAATATTAATTTCACAATTGGCCAGCATCTTCTACAGGTGGAATCTCAGTTAATTATGTTTTTATAGCAATCACAGAAATTACCATGCATTATATTATATTCCAATAAGCACAAACTTATTCATCAAATATGTCAGTTGGACCAGAACTACTACGAAAGACACCTGTTTTGTTTTATAAACCTTTCATACATCAGAATATTCTGAGCGTCACAGAAGAACAAACTTTATGCAGTTATTTTGAGACAAGATAGCGTAACAGCATAATTCAGAATGGTGGTGGTTCTTTGCTGCCAAGGTCGTGCTTTGTTCCCTAGGACATCTACAGACACGAAGTGAAATACAGTTACAGAACAACCAAATACTCTGACAATGCAAGAACTGTTTGGGGAAATTGAGCAAAAAATAATCCATCAAGTTTCGTAAGCTGATTCTTGTCTGTTACTTCCAGGCAATGTACGATTTTTATTGGTTCACTGAACGACTGTTTTTTATGGACATTGCGACATTGAATTTATTAATATTCATAACTTATCAATTGTTTATAACAATATATTATAACATGTTCTAGTTTTACAAATATACAAAGGTCGCTGTACGGCAATAGAAGACGGATGATTTGTCTGTTAAATTCTTATTTCATGCAATTTCTGAGGGTAAATATACTACAGCAATAAATATTAACCCATAAATGAAAACACTGTTAATTTAGATGAACTTTGAAATTGAAAAATTAAGAGGATTGGGGCATTTTTTTTAATTATGTGAAACCTCAAGTAGCTCCGTATAAGTTGACCAATGGAAATCATTGTACATACCCTTTAAATTAAATCAATTATGTTGATTAATTAAAATGTTAACCCCTTGTCTTACATAAGATCATGTGTGGTATGGCACTTCAACTCTCATTTCACAAAGAACACATCCTCCAGGACGCGACTCTCTTCGAGTGAATCTGACATGTCCAACTCACTCCATGATGCATTGGGCTGTTTGATGGGGAGCGAGACGTCGGCTGTTGACCTGCTGTGCTGCTTGGTGGCACTAGTGTTGCTGTTAGTGTAGTCATGCAGACTTTCGACTTCATCAACGATGTCCAGTAGTGATGTAACACTGTCATCACTGTTAAATGGACAGAATTAGAGCACTGTACCCTGTGAGAAGAAACTGCACCGAATCATGTAATTGACTATTCACAGAAACAATAACAACACTAAAAAGACACGTTAAAATAGAATATAAAACTTTTTTTTACATTTTCTTAAGTTGTGCAAGTGCAAGGAATCACAACTAATATTCTAAAATGTTGATACAATTTATTTACAATTCATCTTAGGCACCATCTCAAAACATTGATGTTGGACACTACACATCACCAATGTCATTTAATCCCGTGTCCTTACATGAAACTACACATCACCAATGTCATTTAACTCCAGATCCCCCTACCCTTACACGAAATTACACGTTACCAACATCATTTAACCCCAGACCCCCTATACCCTTACACGAAACTACACGTCACCAACATCATTTAACCCCAAATCCCCCATACCCTTACATGAAACTGAATTACAATGACAACTTTGTATTCGTCATAATTTCATTTAGTATTAACACCGATTTGACACACTTGCAATGCTTCAGAAGACTATATTTGTAATGACTAATAATACCAATTATGACCTACAATGAAGTAACGTACATACCAAGTAGGGAGGCTGACAGAGAGCTGTTTGGGGGTGATGCGTGTAGGAACCCCGCGCCTTGTGCCTGCTCTCTGCCCTGTCTTCAGTGAGGACCGCAAGGTTTCGTGGCTGCAGACGTCACAGTGTCATATTAAACTCTATGCACACTACCTAGTCGCACACTTGTGGACCATTGGCGACATTTTGTAATCAAGGCCGACATTATGTAAATGTATTGAAGCAAATCATTCCACAGTGCACCTTTAATGCACATGGACATTTTTTCCCGCAGTTGCTGCATCAACCAGTTAGACCTTGAGCTACATTTCAGGTGTCAGATTACATTTGGGACAATGATTTCTTTCTTTGGTTGTAGACCAATTACAGCTCATCAAACAGTTCAGCTGATGTCACACCTTACTTTTGACATTAATCACTCAAAACCAGCAAACACAGACTGACCAAATGGACAGACTATCAACAAACAGAGATTAACCACTGACACAGACTGACCAAATGGATAGACTATCCACAAACAGAGCCTAACCACTTATTGCGTGTTACAGCCTGCATTTGTCAAATAGCATATGTATAACAGATCGTCACTTCAAAACATATCTGGAGAGCAACTCTTGCAAATGTTTTAGATGTCAGCTGCAGAAGTCTACAAATAATATAATAATTAATAATAATAATAATTGACTTCTATGGCGCCTATATCCTCAGGAACCTGAGCTCAGAGGCGCAACAAAACAGAATCAGTAAGCGTAATCGTAAACAGGGACGCGCAAAAAACTATATCCCAGTTTTCATGATGTGCTTCATTTGTGGGTCTTACAGATTTCTGTTTCCAGTCTTACAGGTGTGTACCATTCAAGGTTGGCAGGTGTGCAAACACAGACTAACCAGGCAGAGTTGTCTACATCACGTGCTGAGTGCCGTGTGTGTCTCTTCCCTTGTCTTTCTCGCCCCAACTCAGACGACCTCATGGGCGATGTCGCCACAGACACAGTCCGCCGCATGTGGGGCGAGGTCTCAGATGATCTTTTCATCGATGAGTATGTCTCAGCTGAAGCTGGGGTAATACAGAACGTAAATTAATTTTTTTTATTACATCAGTCTTTCAAAGAAAAAGTCCAATGTACAAATCCTCAAAGGTCCCGTTGTAAGGGGTGAGGTCTACTAATTCCTATATTACGGCACTGCTATCCATCAGCAGCGTTTTCCCTGCACTTTTCATCACCCCCACCTTTTTACATCCCTCTTAATGCAGTTTTCCAATCTTAAACGTGGCCTACTCCTTTTTCCGTGTCCTCGCTCATTCTGCTTCTATCCACACTCTTTGTTCCTGTCTAAACCTGGCAAGTTACATATAATTGTTTATACAGTAAACAGACTGGTTCATTTGATTATACTCACACATTCGCATATGAATCTGATAATAAAATACACCTGTATTATGCGGATTTGATGACCCTGTCTAGGCATATGAATTACTAGGCATGAATCAGTAGGCTTTACACGGGTAGACAATGCATGTCAGGTAATTTCGCACAGGTTACCATATCGTTATCACCCACCTGACTTTCGGTTTCTAAATGATGTGGCTGATGGCGCCACCCGATCCTGTAACCGCAACTCATCCAGTCGCTGTCTCACAAGGTCATTCACTTCTTCCTCATGATCCTTCGCGCCTTCCTCACAATCCCTCGCTTCTGATCTGGTCAAGACTCCTTTGTCACCACTGTTGGTGCTCCTATCTGGTGGCATGCTAGGGAAGTGGCCGTTCTGCTCAAAGTACTCGAGACGCTGTCTTTGGACGCTCTGTTGTTTGTGGAGTTGCTCCTGCTTTGTGCTCAGCAGTCGCTCCTGCTCCGAGAGCACCTGCGAGCAGTTCATACAATGTGGGTAACAGTGAATAGGAGTTTGTAACTAAGGGGTCATGTCAACTTGTCTTCAGCCAATTAAGATAACTCAAGTACTACAAATAATAACTTGTTATTTTTTATTCATAAATCACTGACACACATCACGGTTCAAAATGGACAGTTTTAATCCATGGCAATATGGCAAATTATTTTTGTTGTTATTCCTCATTTGAAACATAATCCCAGCTTTGAAATTAACAGTACGCATGCAGTGAATGTGAATCTCAATTTTATCACAGGCAGTACAGTGTCATCACCGTGCAAGTATGTAACTGCATGTGATATACCTTGCGTAGATACTGCTGTTCTTTGAGGAGCGCTGCCTTCTGAGTCTGCAACTGTCGCTTCCTCTCCGCTGGAGTCAGCTGCTGGTAGTAGCGAATGAACTCGTCCTCCGTGAGGTTCTCTGGCACACTGGTGGTGCCACCTGGCAAGACATTATTGTTATCGCAGCTGTGTCCCTGCGTCCCGTCCTGTGTGGAGGAGTGGGCACTCTCTGGCTGGAGTGGCTCAAAGTTCACACCATCGGTGGCATCATCATGTCCTGGCACAACGCTGCCATAATCACTACGTTGTGTACTGGACATAGTTGGCAGAGAGAGAGGGCCAATGCCAAAGAGTCGCTCCTCTGAGACCGCAGGTGGTCTGGCACTCTGCCTCTCTTTGGCAATCTCCTGATCGATGACCTTCGTGAATGGTCGTTGTCCTGGCAATGTGCCATCGCTGCGGTGCTGCATGTCACCACTAGGGGGTGTGGTGCAGTTTTGGTAACTAGTGCAGCCTTGCATCGTATGACTTGGCACCTGCTCCAGGTTGTGATAGGGGCAGTAGCAGTTGTGTTGGTGGCGCAACAAAAACCGCCCATCCATGGGTTCGGGCACAAGAGGAGGTGCCGAAATGAAAGGAGGCGGCGCCACCTGTTGGCAGCTATAAAGCAAGCGATTACCGTCGAGCAGCCTTGAGTCTGCACCTGGTGGCAAGGCATAACAGGCAAGTTGATGTTGGGATGGCGGCGGAGCCACGCACTTCTCTGGCACCTGCAAGCAATAGGTTATAATCCAATTGAAACTTCTGAATACTGTAAAGTGCTTGATGTAAAAGCAGGTTCTAACAAAATCACACCACAGCAGGGCTTCACATTTTAAAACAATCGCTTGTCTAAATATGCCAAATTAATTTAGGCAAGCGATTTGCGTCACCATTTCCCATTCGGATTCTGTTGTAGTCGCCATGAAATTTTAATTGGTGCTTGTTGGCGCTGACTTTTGTACAAAGAAATAAATGTTTTCTTTAGTAAACCCCATACATTACAATTGGTGAAACGGTTTTGAATTGCAACATGTCACAGATTACCATAGGCATAGCCTAGGCAGTGTACTGTGCCAGGGCCATGGCCACGACACTGGTTTCTTGTGTGACTTCCCTTAGGCGGTTTGAAAATTGCAATCTAGATTCACTAATATGCCACGTATAAGAATTAGATGTATAGTCATAACTCATAAACGCAACTTAGTAGGCAACACCAATATAAACTGGGGTGAAATGGCATGCTTCCATTGCATCATAATGCCAAACGCACAACTCAAACTCGGTGTGCAAAAATATGAATTTGTCATCGGCACATGAAACAGTGAATCAATGTTAAGTGGTACAGATGTGTGTCGTGGATTTATGTGTTCAGAGCGGTTGAAAGACGAAGTGGAACAATTACTAAAATTATCGTTTTCAACGTCTAATCAACTTTTACACTCCATGTCAACTCATATACATTTTCGGTAGTTCAGATCCAGGTTATTATTTTCGATTCCCATTACAGCGTAGTCGGTCAATCAGATCATAGCGAAATATTGTTGATTCATAACTGTACATGTATACATGTATTTTATTCAGTTCGACATAAAACATTATGTGACATTTAAACATAATACACATCAACGTTAGTCCACTCATTTGATAACTTTTTATAAACCCTGCGGCCAGCATAACTTTGATGGCGTTCTTGCAATCTTGGTGCAGTGGGCTGTGATCGCCATCACCGGTGACTGATAATACATGAACTCCGAATACTGGAGCCCGAACACTTCGTTATAAAGAGGTTAGACTTTCCGAGTGAATCTAATACTCAAGAAACTACTTGTCAAGATGAACACTTGCAGGTAGCGAGCAATTTTAACAATTGACGCAAGTGATAAATCGCTCCCTAGATTATTAATTTGTGCGAGCATTAGGGAGCGAGAGCTATGGCTCGCTTCAAATGTGATGCCCTGCCACAGTAAAGCAACTGATAGTTTTCCAACATTTGCACAATCTGAAAGCAGCAAACAAAATCTTCATAAACGAATAGTTACTTTAATGCCAACTCTAAACTGAAATGGTATGATTATTACAACAAGAATGTGCTACTTTATCTTTCCTTCAGAAACATAATAACCGTGTACTGCAGGTCTTGCCCTTGTTCTCTCTTAATGTATTTCATTCATTCCACTTTGCCTCAGTTCACTCAGCTGTAGCAATGAGTACCTGGCTACAGACAGTGGTTATCTATTATTAAGGTAGTTTCTGACTCTGTATGTCTGTTCCCTCGTATTTCCGACAGTTTCGTGTGTATGGGGCTAATATGTAGGCATGCCCGGGGCCGTACGGTGATGGTTTGTAAATTTAAGACATAAATAAAATTCCTTCGATTCCCCGGGGGTGGGGATATCACGAAGGAATCTATGTGGACATTTGACGTACAGATTAAATAACTCATAGCAAAAACCAGCAGTCGTACGCGATTTTTGGAGCATGAAGTTGCCATTGACATTGCATTACCGATATCTGACCAGGTAGTGCAAGTTGTCTCTTACTGGGTAACTCGGCTAGTATATATATATATAATACCTCTTTGTGCAGTAATTGCAGTGTTGCTGAATACTTCCCAGAGAAATGGAGATGTTGTTAGCCTGAAATGGTCTGCTAGATGTGAAGCATATAGCACTTTGAGCAGTTCTAAGGACTGGATACCGTGCTACATAAAGACACCATAAAAGTTCATTATGTGCTAAAACTGGTAGAAAGTGAACCGAAGACAGAAAACAAACATTACCAAAAGAAGTTAATAAGAAATTTTGCTTCACAGAATCTACCTCTTCATAAGACTTCACCGAAGCTGGCTTTGATGGCTTCCTTGGCGAGTAAAGTTCGGCTTTTCTTTCTGATGTAGCACAATCAGATCTGGGAGATGACAACGTGAAGCTGCTGTTGATTGCCTTGTCTTCTGTTCTCTGCGTACATTCAACAGTGTCTTTATTCCAAAGGCAGACCTGCCACAGAGTATGCATTTCCCATACATGCAATACAGATTTAAGCGATTTTGTGAGGTATACAGCCATATCCCATTTTATACAGATTTGTTTCAAATGGGAAAATCGTGGTCACGTAAATATTTCTGTGTTCATCACACAAGTATCAAGGGTTCAAACTTAACGCTCGCTCCCTCGTCCGAGGCGAATAGAAATTCCTGGGGATGAGTAACCTTTGGCCTGCACAAGTCCCCCTGGCGAGTAGCTATTTTCCACTCGTTTTGTAACAATATAAATGCAAGCAATTTGAATTAATCGTACATACATAAACGTAACACATTGTGTCGAAAAATAAAATTTTAAATCAACTTTTACCCGTCGATCTTCTGCGTTTCCTTTCGAAATCGTGTGGAATTTCATTAAAGGGTCCAACCCCCAAAAGAGAACTGAGCGCCGATGATAAATTGCACATAAGCGTTGGTACGATGTGTGTGAGAGGAAATGAGAATTTCAGCCGCACTGGCTTAAGCAATTCTCATGGCTCAAATACAAAAGTTCGCCTGACTGAACTAAACATGAGAATGTTTTGTAAGTACTGCTGCAAGTATGAGAAAGTAGGCAGTTTTGTCGTCATCTGTATTTAAATTGGAGAGTATCAAAGCTCACAATAGTTCTGCAAGCTATATGAAATGGGCTTTAGGAGAAAAAGCAACATTTTACAAAATGGATAAGCTTCGAACGCACATGCCATTGCCAGACACTCAAGACCATAATATTATACAGACTTTGTGTGGATGTGTACATTGGATGACATGAAAGGGGTACAGATTGGCAACACCTACAGAAACGACAAGCAGTTGACAACGTCCAGAACCTCGGGATTTGATTTAGTACTAATTGAATAAAATAATTACGTTGTATCATCAATTATGAAATTGATATTTATTTGCTCATTTTATGTTTAAGGAGCATTATCGGTCAACATACGGGTTTGCATAAAGAGGTCACATTTTGACGATGTCCACCAAAAATGGGGACTAGTGAATTTTCATGGGGTTGAGTCACATATCATGGCTACTAGTCCCCCTGGCGAGTAGGTTAAATTTCTTAATTTCGACCCCTGCAAGTATCAAATCGAATGACAAACTTATAGTGGTCGAAGCACAAATACTTTTGATGCTAGGCAGATTTCCTGTGAAAACTAGTATATTTTGTTTGATGTAGGCATATTTTGTAACCTGATAGATAAGAAGGCCATCGGCCAATGAACCAATGAAAAATGTAATACAGATTTATACAACTTTACATGCAGGGTTCAATCTATGATGCCCCTTTGCACCAGATGCAATATTTTAAAGATTGGCGCAACTGAATTGCCTAATTCTGGCATTGCGCGCACAAAAATATGGTTGACATGCCTTAGCATAAACAATTCTACATAAATTGACAAGAAACATCTCTTCACTCGTTCAAAACATGAGGGACTATTATGCAATTTTGTTAGCCAAGACTTGACAGCAAATTAAATGCTGTTGGACCAACTGCATACGTGCACAATTGGCTGATGTAGAGAAGCCATTAACTGCTGATTCCATGCTAGTTCGCTAGGTGCACACTTATCCAAGCCTCAGCTAGTACCCAACACAATGCTGGCAAACAGAATAGTGATGCCGAAAAAGTGAACTTTTGTGCCAGCTTAAACTATCGACATATGCTGCTGTAATGTATTAAATGTCAACATTCATGTGGAAATGTAATAATAATTAGTGATAATAGATGTGCCTAGAAAAATTGCTGCTATTTCAGATTATGTGGAAAATCATTCAATTTGCATTTTATCACTATCTGTTACTGAAATAATTAAAGCCACATAGTTTAATCCATTATTTACCCAAGCGGACTTAGAAGCTGGCACCCCTCAAGTGATTTGCTACGTCACTGCGGCCCGGTAACGTAAGGGGGATGCTGTCTTCAACGACAAACTGGCACTGGCAAACTGTTATCCCACAAACTAATGTTATATAATATATATATATATATATCAAATTAAAATAATAATAATAATAAATAATGCTTTATAAATGTTGATGGTGGAATGCGAGCTGCTTCTTATAACACATCACTTCTTCCTATTGGAATCAGGGTGACATGTGTACACTTGTATGCTGCACAATCATTGCAACATTGTTCAAAATGGCCCACTTTTACAACCTGGATGGGCCATTGGCCCACTTGGCCCAAATCCTAGATTGAACCCTGCACATGTATACAGAATTTAAAGTCAAAAATAAGGATTTCAACAAATCAAGAAGCAAGTCTGCAAGGGTTAAAATGCAAAGAAATTTAATTATGCAGCTCACTACTATAGTGAATGTTTTTTTACAAGTTTGAGTAGACAAAGGACTTGCCACAAGGCTTTGATATTAGTAACAATATGACTGTATTATAACCGAGGCTCTACCATTGCAAGAGACGATGCAGAGTGTCTGTCAAACTCAGCTAACCTTGGTTGTTGCTTCTGATGACACGACAGATACTTTCTCCTGCTGCTCACTCACCAACTGCTGGTAACGCAGGAGTAGGGCCTGACACGCCAACAGCTGTGTCTGTACTCCTGATAACATAAAGTATACTACAATAGGGGGTGCTGTAGCCAGTTATCAGAAGAATAAATCAGTAATTTAAATAAACTTAATAAAAGTGGCAAACCAGCTGTTTGCAAGGAAGACCGTGGTTTAGAGCAGCCTCTGGACCTGCTGTGTTCATCACAAGGAATGTTGCCGTACATAGCCTCACCTTCTCGCTCCTTCAGCAGAGCCTCCTGCTGACCCAGGACATCAGTGATGTGCTTCTCAAACTGATGGCGTTCCTCTTGCAGCTGCTTCATGGCTCCCTCCTTCTCGTCCCCGACTCTACAATCAGGACACTCTATGAACATGTATTTTAGTTATTTGTTTATTATAATTATTTATTTATCTACTATAATTATTTATTTGTTTACTATAATTATTTATTTGATATATATTTTTTATTAATCTTAATCAAGTACTAATTTTTTTTTATTATATATGTTAACTATAATATTGTACATTTATTATTTTATGATAGTGCGTATGTTTTGTATGCATCTATGAATGGGCTGGTCCCACATAAAAATAATAAAATGGTGCGCCAACTGCTTCAAGGCACCTTCCTAAATGCATTAATTTTGCTTTAGCTTATGTGATGCCTCTCAAGCACTGGGCAAAAGAATGTAGATTCTGATTGGTCAACTGCTTGCGGTATTTGTTCAAAATAAAATATAATATATAGCGCAGGGTTGGAATCAAGTAGAATAAGTAAAATATTTCAGTACTTGTACTTAGGGATTTTTTACATCAAGTATATATTTCAAATACAATCAAGTACTATGTAGACACAATAGACATTTAGAATATAAAAGAATAACTTTGGCATATGTGATACAAGGCATCTGCACTATTTTTAATTTATATTTTATCAAACAATATTTTTTGGACAAATAAAGTCCCTGCATTGTGGACTAGTAAACTTTGTGCTTACTAGTCCTGTTGTCTAGCAATGTAAAGTCCCTGCATTGTGGACTAATAAACTTTGTGCTTACTAGTCCTGTTGTCTAGCAATGTAAAGTCCCTGCATTGTGGACTAGTAAACTTTGTGCTTACTAGTCCTGTTGTCTAGCAATGTAAAGTCCCTGCATTGTGGACTAGTAAACTTTGTGCTTACTAGTCCTGTTGTCTAGCAATGTAAAGTCCCTGCATGGTGGACTAGTAAACTTTGTGCTTACTAGTCCTGTTGTCTAGCAATGTAAAGTCCCTGCATTGTGGACTAGTAAACGTTGTGCTTACTAGTCCTGTTGTCTAGCAATGTAAAGTCCCTGCATTGTGGACTAGTAAACTTTGTGCTTACTAGTCCTGTTGTCTAGCAATGTAAAGTCCCTGCATGGTGGACTAGTAAACTTTGTGCTTACTAGTTCTGTTGTCTAGCAATGAAAATACTAAAGTTCTAGCCAGGCGTGTTATTAGACATTGTCTAACAGTATTAAGTAATAATGTATACATTAAATTACACATACAACATACTAGCTTTGAATGGGATTTGCTAAATTTTCAATATTCACCAAGAACTTGGCAAACATGACCACACGAAATCACACATAATCACGAAAAACTTTTAGAATAAAATAAATAATACAAGATATACTTCCAGACAACATTTTTGTTGTGCTAAATGCTGACACACCAGACAACACACCTGGCAAGTTCACGTATGAGGTCAGCGACTCGCTTCTTGTCTTCATTACAGAGATCTTTGAGTGATGCCTTCCTACACCTGTCTGCCCAGTCAACCTCCTTGTCATGGTTGTTGTCGCTGCCCTTGTTGTTGTTGTTTGTATTGCGTGTCTGTCGTAAATTAAATAGCCACAAGATTACTTCAGCAACCAGTAATCATGTATTTTATTTATTATATTTTTTATTAATGTTAATCGATTACTATATATTTTTATTATTATATAATATTTTAACTACAATATTATATATTTATTATTTTTATGATTGATTGTATGTTTGTTTTGTATGTGCCTATGAATGGGCTGGTTCCTAACACATGGCACTTTATAAATTTTAGTAATAATAATTCTTTTAGAAATACAACAGTGGTATGATTAAACAGTCGTGATGACAATGAGGTCAAATGTACATGTACATAGTCATATCGTTCGTAGTTACACAGAGGCTTAACACCAATATTTTTCCAGAATTCAGAAATTTGTGGAAACATTTCTGCAATAAAATTTTGATGGATTGGGGTTAAGATTTCTTGTCGCTTTGGCAATTTATGGGAAAACCTGTATGTTAAGTAAAGAGCTACTGTAAGCAGACCAAGACTGTACCTTTACTTTATCCCTCATGGGTGGTTCATCCCCACATATGGGAAGCTCTTCCACCTTTGGCTGTTTCCGTGGTATCGCTGCCTTAACTTCCCTGGTTTTCCTGGCTGTTATCTTCGTTGGGCGGCGATTCCCTGGTGCCAAAATGCCTGCCATAAACACCATTTCTACATAAATGTTTTTAGTCGCAACAATAATTAATCTCCACACCTTGACTTTACATTATATAACAGGAGGAAACATCATTTACAGTGAGGCCACAGATTAAGGGACTATATCACAGAAATGGGGACAAGTGGTGTTCATAAAAAATTTGGACTCATGATTCACCAATAACTTCCTTGACCACTTGCCATCTGAAGCTTATTGCATTGTGTGGTAAACAGCATGTGACAAATTTGTGCTGACATCACCATTACAAAATCATTTACATGTAACATGTTTATTACATGTTTATTATAAACTAATAGCAGAGTAGGTTTTATTTGTTGAAGCTATACATACCTGGTACATATGCCATATTATTGTCCTCTGTGTCTGTAGCTAGAACAAAATATTATTTAGAATTATACATAAATCAATTCTGATGTATAAGATGCCACAATACCATATTAGTGTACACACCGATTTTTAAAGGCCACACATGGCAGGTAGATAGGATAATGTTTTTATTTGTGCAAATCGTGCAATTTTTATGCCAAAAGTATAGAATGGGTCTTACTGAGTAAAAAAAACATGAACTTTTTTACAGCCAGACCCCCGTTTCCATGGTAACAAACAAAATGTCTGCCATTTTGAGCAAATATTGGCACATTTAGAAATATTTACATTCTATACTGAACACATGATTATAATTCTTGCAAATCCATGTTCAGTACACATTCTACTGTACAATGACCAGAGCATTTGTTAAAAAGTTGTGTTTTATATTTTATATAATTTTTTTGCTAAAAAAAACCTTTGTTTTTTGCAACATATACGGGTTTCTCTTTCAAACTGCTGATGCTTTTCAAAATGTCTCTGGTCATTGTGAAGAGTAGAGAATGTAGAATGTAACATTCAAAACCTTATTTGGATAATTACTCACTGATATGTCCGTTTTCTAAATGCAGAAAACACGTTTTTTTTAAGAAAACGATTGAAAAAAGGGATTTATTACTTGCAAGAGGCATGCTTTATTGATGAATAAAAGTGATTTAGAGGTATGTAATTCCTATAAAATTTAATTTGAGATATAATAAATATACAAAGTTATCAGAATACAGTGAAACACATCTTGAATATTTTTTATAAAAAAATTACATTTCACCCAAAGGATGACAACATGACGGATTAGCCAAATAAAATTTTGCAGTCTTTCTATGTCAAGTTGCAGCAGTTAAAAGTTGAATTGAAAGTAATGTTACATTTTCTGAGCTTTATGAAATTTTTCACTGCCACAGTTCTGTATATGTATTTATAATATATACATATATATTATATATATATATTATATATATATATGACTTGGGTACAATGACAAATATTTTTGGAAGTATATTATATATGACCTGGGGTCAAATATATATATTTATATATATATATATATATATTTGATATATATTTGACCCCAGGTCATATATATATTATAAATACATATACAGAAATAAATATATATATATATAAAGGCATTTAAGCATATTGTGCCAACTCATTTATTGCTATTGTCAGGATTCTGTGCATGCGTCTGACAATTTCCAGGATAGGAGTGGGGCAGCATATACTAGTCTGATGGGATGGCTTCACCATAGATGGAGCCTCCACAACAGACTGGCTATTCCATATGTCTGCACCTGTGTACAAATTAATATTTTTTTATGTTTAATCCGCATATTTTTTTTTATTTTTAGGTTATGTCCTAGTGTCAGAGTCATTGTCTCTCAATGTAACTATTTCCCTGTTAATATCTTATATACTTCTATCATGTCGCCTCTGAGTCAACGATAAGCCAGAAATGGTAATATTAGCCTCTGTAAACGCTCTTTATAGTCAAGGTCTCGAATAACCAGGAATTAATTTGGTAGCTCTACACTGTCACTGGACATTTTCAAGGGCTGTGATATGCTTCATTAGGGTTGGAGATATTTTACTATAATGCAGCTAGTGTATGTACGTATGTATGTATATATGTATGTATGCATGCATGTATGTGTATATGTATACATGCATGTATGTCATATGCTACTCCCCATAGACGCTTTCAGGGGTTCATGAACGATCCCACGAAGGAGTCGGTACATTTTTATTTTTCTAAATTCACCACATTACCCTTTTTACAATGGCGAGGTGTTGCTAGACATTACTATGACTTCCAATATTACGTTGCAATTGGGATTCCAAGAAGCCATCAAGCTACTGACTGGTAGCACCAAAACATAGATGGATATTTCTGTGATAATATTGTGTATCCTGATATTTTGTAAATATTGTTATCACGACAGTCACTTATGTCAGTTATGTACTTATGTACTTATGACGTTATGTCTTATCCTGTCCGGAGCCGGATGATGGGGATCATGTTTTGGGCACCCCATTAATAGGCATTCATGGCCAATGTCCATGACGTTTTAATTTCATACTTGATGAAATATATACACGTTTACTACATTTTAATAATATTCCAAATAGCCTAGACAAGCCAGGCTAGAGTCAAGACATGTTCAGACAGATCGCTACGTTACTGATTTTTGAACACAATTATTTGCTAAATTAATGTAAAATAAATGATATCGACAACGCAGCAACTTGTAATTTCGTCTGCCTTGACTGTTCCAACTCATCTTGGTATTCATAATGCAGATCATATTTAAGTGTGTCATTTACCATCTTTAGACCAGAACACTTCGATCGAACGAAAACAATCTTCGCTGTCTGCAGCCATTTTGGATTGCGCGCGTGTTGCTCCCTGTCACAAGTAGTAATAGTTTACCCATTCATTATCTCTTTTGGTGCAACAACATTTCGTGTGCCTAAGCAGTTCCATTACTCATAAATCACCGGTGTATGTGTATTTGGTTAATAACGGGGCGTGCAGCCCTTTCTAAGTTTGTGTGCAAAAAATACCTAACTACTATGTAGGTTGAAAATGGGCAATTCGTCCAATTTATTGTGGAGGGTGAATTTCGACGTAATTGTCACTGTGCACCCTGCATTAAATGTAAGATGCCTGCGTTCGGTGCAACAACATTTTCCACGCACAGAGATAATCAATGACAATGTGCACTAACATGATAATATGATACCAAGCGACGAACACAATTACTATAATATTTATGTATTTTTATAATAAATATTAGCATCATGTCACGCTGGTGGTCTCGATCTCTAAACTCACTATACTACCAGCTCTGCTACTACCTCAGTTTAGCTGTAATAGCTGTATAGGGAGTATCTCACCAAGCAAGCTGCATTATCCAGTGTAAACAGACGGGACTGTCTCAAGTTTTTTAGTCATAGAAAAGGGTGTTTGGTGAACATTTAAATTTTATCTAAAAGCAATTCTGTGCTATCATAATTTCATAAAAACAACCTTGTTAGATTGTCATTGGTACCCAAAATATGCATATAAATTATGCTTGTTTATTGGTAGAAGTACCTACATCTTCTATCGACATCATTCACATTTTCTGCAAGTTTCCATAAATATTTCTTCAAGAATTATAAAGGTCCGATAATCTACTTTTTGTGAATTATTTTTACACTTTTATTTACTGTAAAAATCCAATGATTAAATAATTTATTGGTCAAGTATGCTTTTAATACATGCCATTTGTGTATATTTATATATATTTTTACTTTTAACTTGTTTTATATGAACTTTTACTGCACGATATGTATATATATATATATATATATATATATATATATATATATATATATATATATATATATATATATATATATATATATATATATATATATATATTTAATTCTTTCTACCTGTACTTTTAATGCACAATGTGTGTGTGTGTGTGTGTGTGTGTGCGTGTGCGTGTGCGTGTGCGTGTGCGTGTGCGTGTGCGTGTGCGTGTGCGTGTGCGTGTGCGTGTGCGTGTGCGTGTGCGTGTGCGTGTGCGTGTGCGTGTGCGTGTGCGTTTGCGTGTGCGTGTGCGTGTGCGTGTGACATTAGGAGTTACATCATCAGTCAAAATGGTCTAGAGAAACCGAGTCGACGCAGCGTCGTTAATAGAGGATGTATGCGTCCACCCCACGTGTCTGGTAACAATTCAGCGAGGAAGCACATCCTGTGGAAAAATAACGAGGGGATGCAAGCTACGTTCTGATAAAAATTAACGAGGGAGTAACCGACAGGACGCGGCCACCTACAGATTAACTGACGTTGAATCGACGTCGTTGTGAAGCCCTGTTATTGGTGGATATAGGACAACGCGTAATCAACCATTCCATTCACATTCGCAGCAGTAGGCCTGGACATGTAGTCACCCATTCCATTCACATTCGCAGCAGTAGGCCTGGACATGTAGTCAACCATTCCATTCACACTCACAGTAGTAGGTCGGGACATGTAGTCAACCATTCCGTTCACACTCGCAGTAGTAGGTCGGGACATGTAGTCAACCATTCCATTCACACTCACAGTAGTAGGTCGGGACATGTAGTCAACCATTCCGTTCACACTCGCAGTAGTAAGTCTGGACATGTAATCAACCATTCCATTCACACTCACAGTAGTAAGCCTGGACATAAAATCAACCATTCCATTCACACTCGCAGCAGTAGGTCTGGACATGTAGTCAACCATTCCATTCACACTCACAGTAGTATGTCTGGACATGTAATGAACCATTCCATTCACACTCACAGTAGTAAGCCTGGACACAGAGTCAACCATTCCATTCACACTCGCAGCAGTAGGTCTGGACATGTAGTCAACCAGTCCATTCACACTCACAGAAGTAGATCTGGACATGTAATCAACCATTCCATTCACACTCACAGTAGTAAGCCTGGACATAAAGTCAATCATTCCATTCACACCGTCAGCAGTAGGTCTGGACATGCAGTCAACCAGTCCATTCACACTCACAATAGTAGGTCTGGACATGTAATCAACCATTCCATTCACACTCACAGTAGTAAGCCTGGACACAAAGTCAACCATTCCATTCACACTCGCGGCAGTAGGCCTGGAGTTGTCACAGACGTGGGACAATTTCACCACTGTCTATACGGCCGCAAGTTTATAGTGAGAAGTGATCACGCCTCCCTGCTATGGCTATTGCGGTTTAAGAACCCAGAGGGACAGACGGCCCGGTGGTTGCAGAAACTGCAGGAGTATGACTTTAAGCTAGGTGATCCATCGCGCGGGAAAGAGTCATACCAACGCTGACGCCTTGTGCATGGTGCCGCGACGGTGTCTGGTGTCAGAATATCTTCGCAACGAGCAGCGAGAGGAGGACACTACTTCAAACGTACGTATGGCGAGGGACACTAAAATTGCGTCGAAGTCACTGAGGGATCAGCAGCTCGCAGACGACACTATCGTACCTGTCCTGAAATGGGAAGAACTGGGACTGTTGGGCGGATGTGTCAACGATTAGCGAAGATGTGAAGCTCTACTGAGCCCGGTGGAACAGTCTCCATATGTGAGAGCGAGATCTCTACCGGCGCTGGGAATCACCTAGAGGCGATATGGTTTTGTGGCAATTTATTTTGCCCAAAACTGAACGAGCAGCGATACTGCGTCAGCTTCACGACAAACCGACGGGAGGCCATTTAGGTGGAAACAAGACACGAGGGAAGGTACCAACGTTTCTACTCGGCTAAATGTTGTATCGATGTAGATGCATGGTGTAGGCGATATTACATTTGCGTTGCGAAGAAGGGCACTGGCAAGAAGGCACGATTACCACTGCATGAATATGACGTGGGTAGTCCTACGCGCTTGACTTCATGGGTCCTTTCCCGGAGTCCAAGGCTGGGAACCGACACCTGTTGGTAGTGAAGGACTATTTTACGAAGTGGGCGGAAGCCCATGCGTTGCCTGACCAAGAGGCTAGTTTCGATACGGTGTCCCGACGGAGATCCATTCTGATCAAGGGCGAAATTTCGAATCTGTTGTGTAACCGAGATGTGCCAGTTATTGGGCATCCACAAGACGAGGACGACTGCTCTACATCCGCAGTCTGGCGGCATGGTGGGGCGGTAGAACCGGACTCTAGGTCGGCAGCTTGCGATGTTCATTGGAGAACACCAATATTCTTGGGACCAGAAGCTGCCACAGTTTCTGATATCGTATCGGTCGGCTGAGCATAACACCATCGGGTACATGCCGAGTATGCTGACATATGGACGCGAGGTTACAATGCCCGTCTACCTGGTATGCGGGCGCCCTGATGAAGAGCCGGTGGAGTACTGCAGGTATGTGGCTGACCTACGTGATCGGCTAGACTATGTCCATGAGTTTGCTCGCTCGCAGGCCCAGCTGACACATGGCACTACGACCTTCGTGCTGACAGGAATCGGTTCGACGTTGGCAATCCTGTGTGGATGAACAATCCCCAGCGGAAGAAAGACACGTGTCCCAAGCTGGTGAAACTGTGGGAAGGACCGTACTACGTCGCCGAATGGGTCAACGATGTCCTGTATCGGATGCAACGTGGACCCAGTAAAACCCCGAAATTGGTGCACAAGGACCCACTGCGACAGTATAGAGGCGCCACTGTGGATACACGATGGGCTGCAATCACCAGAGACAACAGACGATGTCCTGGTTCCAGGCAAGACAACGTTGCCACCACAGGACGGCAATCGTCAAGCGAATCTGCTAGGGAACAATCGCCATCGACGAGCAGTGGGTCAGGAGTCCTTCCACGAAAGAAAAATGGATAGAAGTGTAAGTAGTATGTGGGGATTTCTGACCGACCAAATGAGGTTGCATTTTGGGAGGTAAGCGCACAGCCTTCTTGGTAGTCTGAGCGTCCCATATCGACTGTATCAGCGCCCACTGGCGACTGGAGCTTACTTCCGTTTCCGGTTGGTTGCACATGCGCACATCATCAACGCTCCCTAGCGACTAAATGACTGGTCAAGGAGTGTTGTAATAAGGTCAGAGGTCATTGGACGTAAGGGAGCAGCAGCCCTAATCCGACCCCCAATCTGTTGTTGGCCGTGTGAGCTGTGGTCTGACCCTAAACGCGTGTGTTAGACTCGGTTTGCAGTGTGTGCTTCTGTCCGGCTGTAAGCCGTGCAGCGAGATCAAAGGACGTTATCGGTAATAATGTTGCAACGAGCGGTATCGGACCTTCCATACGCCAACTTCCCGTTATTCATATATATGTAGACCTTTTCAAGTGAATAGAGTTCTTGATATAATATGATGATGCGACATGTGTTGTGTAGCCTACATGTATGACTACGTTTACGCTGCGTGCATGGACATTCAACCGTCATCATCTGCTAACAGGGTGACACGTGGTCGTCTTTCTTTTGTTAGCGTGGTTAGAAATCGACACGACACCCTCCTATTGAATAAGAGTACGAGCAAATTTTATTAAATATTTAAAAACAATGACATAGGATATCATAGTAAAGCATTGTAATATAATTAAATATTGGTACATTATTAAAAAATATTGACATATAACGAAAATATAAAATAGTAGAATTAGTCAAGGAAAAAAAATGTCTTTGTTCGTTCGACGGTGCGTTGAAGTCCGGCAGCAGGCATCGCTTTAGACTCAGTCTGCAGCGTGCTTTCTTATTTCGACCGTATTTGGTATTGTTCTGTGTAGTGCGGCTTACGTCAGCTGCATGTGCCTGACACGTTTATAGCATTCGAACGAAGTCACGCAATTCCACATTTGGTATTGTGGACGGGAGCGGGGGCATTCGTGAACAGGGATCAACGGGTCTGTTAGCAGCAGAAGCAGCAACGGTCATTAACAGGGATCAAATGACCTACTGAGGATAGGAGAAATGAACACAACACGGTATCGTACTATACAATGCTTTACTTTGATATCATGTTATTATTTTAAAATATTTAATACAATTTGCTCGTACCCTTATTCAATAGGGTGTCGCGTCGATTTCTAACAACGCTAACAAAAGAAAGACGACCACATTTCAGCCTACTAGCAGATCGTAACCTAGCGGTCGAGTGTCCATACACACAGCGAGAAAAACGTAGTCATATATGTAGGCTATACAACACATTTCACAGTATATCGAGAACTTTGTATGTCGTCTTATATCGACACCTCTATTCTATCTATATTGCCACAGTCCTGCATAAATACCGCACTTGCAACATTTTCACCGATTGACGCAGTTGCAACATTGTTACCCATAACGTCCTTTATGCAAAATAACAACACAAGTCCAGCGTAGATTGAAATAGGCCAAAGAATGACATTTAGATTTATTAATTAAGGAGCATGAAATTAGGCAAGCATACACCATCAAAATAAGATACATCCAATAATCTCAGCAAGCATGCCGGCCCCCAAAAGGTGTTTACACATAATTAGTAAATCATGCCTATCAGCTACCCACTACCAGTACTATCTGTACCACTACTGACTTATATACAATTCACATGGTATCGGTGGGGGTCACTCTGCCGTGAATTAACCATATATATATATATATATATATATATATATATATATATATATATATATATATATATATATATATATATATATATATATATATATATATATGTACAAACAGAAAGGCTGGGGTACTTGATCCCCCAGCCAAACATGGTAAATGAAAAAAGTGGGCTAACCACCCAACATTCTTGAACAATTCATAATGAACATTATGGAAACACAACACACAATGTATAAAGGTGTTACATATATAGACATTAGTCAACCAGTAACTACTAACACATCAGACCGAGAGGTAGGGCCAAATAGCCACCCAAATGTACTCGTAAAAAGTACCCGCACTAAAAACCCTGTGTACACTAATGAAAACTCAGTGGAGGGAAAAGCGTTAATGCAGAACCTCGTGTACCAAACTATAACAGGGAAAAGCGTCAAAAAATTCAAAAACTTTGTGAACTACCTCTCTGTCTTCAGTGTTTCACAGTGTATCCCTACATAATGCACCACTTGATTTATTAGATAACACTGGGTAACAACTGTTAACACAATATTAGGGAGGGAGGGTGGGATTTTTCAAACGGATCGGAATAAACCGAACAACAAAACTGATCTTGCAATAAAATCAACAAATTCAGCGATAACGAATAATCAGTAACAATAGAAATTCGGAAATATTTGCAGCGCAAAGGTCTCACAACGACACAAGCTAACTTGGAAATCGAGAGAGGCTGGCTCTAGGTCACGTAGTTGGTGTATCCATACGCGTGAGCGAGTAATTAGGCCAATACTCTCTCTACCATAAAAGGTCTAACCTCAAATCGCCTTCATTGCCCTGTCATCTCGCATAAAATCCTTTACACATAATTAGTAAATCATGCCTATCAGCTACCCATTACCAGTACTATCTGTACCACTACTGACTTATATACAATTCACATGGTATCGGTGGGGGTCACTCCGCCACTAGGTCACCCTCTGTGACCGACCCCCACCATAATTATAACGTCCTTTTATCTCGCAATACGGCTTACCGCCGGATAGAAGCACACATTGAGAAATCAAAGAACAAATATACCTGTCTTGAAGATTTTCACGTGTCAATCAGCAACGACACTCATCGATATTGTTTGGTAATTTACATATCAAAATGATTTAGAATTAATTATTACCATACACAATATTAATTGCACCCTCTTAGAGCGGTAGACATCGTAAAATCAGCTCTATTCACTTGACAAGGTCTATATATATATATATATGAATAACGGGAAGCTGGCGTATGGAAGGTCCGATACTGGTAATCCGTCGGCCAATCCGCATAGTATAACAGAAATGTATATAAAATGTACATGCCGAAAAACCACCAATTCTCGTGTGAAAAATCTACGCATATCGTGTGACATTCCCAGCAATACACAACCCCGTCGACACATGTATAAAAACGTATTTTCAACAATTTCTGCCCATTTACCACACTTAGAATGGTAGCTGTTCATGCAATATTTGCAAACGTTCTTGGTTACAGAACGTGCAAAAAGAACGTTTAATATGTATAAATGTTCAAAGTTTGTAACATGAATTGCAGTTTAACAAACATTTGTCGTGAAAATAACTAGTTAAAACTAATTACATTACAATAAATATCAACATACTATCAATAACAATTAAAAATACGGTTTCCTTTAATAATACATGCAACCAAAATACATTATATAAGTACATTACTAAAGCATAATAATATAAAAATAAGTGTGAAGACTGTAACATGTAACTTACAATTTTCTCTTTGAACTGTAGTCTGAATGCTGTGATTACAGTGATCATCTAAGGAATGATTTCTAGATAAAATGCCCGATTATGTGAGTGTGCTACTTTTCGCAACACATTTTATCTTGCATGTTCACTGCAAGATCACAAAATCAGTCTTGACATTTATAAATTATTAAATACTGTTGATAACTAAGAGTTGCCAAATAATGTTCACAGTGTTACACATTGTTTGTATGACAATAGTAGTTCGTGCAGATCCGTGCAACACATGAATGTGTGTATGTCTCTCAACCACACTAGTTGCCAATACCACTACAACTGCCAAGCAAGTTGATGATACCTCTACAATGAACATAGTTACTTTGCCAACTGTTTCACCTACAGACAAGCACCTCCTTTAACCTGCCTCCATCTCTCAAGAGGAGACGGTACATTTAGTGTTTCAATACATATAGATTGAACGAAACCATGTATGCTAGTGAAACACGCCGGGACTGAGAGACCTGGTTTGACAACACTAGAGACACGAGATAAAGAAGAGATTAAATACATGTTCTTAAATAGTGCATGATTAAGAAAATATTGAAAGAAATATGTTCTTCAAATGTAAGGAATGTAGCAGAACCAGAGGACACAAAATAGCCTTATTAAAGCAACAGTGTAGACTGGATATATAGAAAAGCAATTGTTCTCACCGAGCCTGAGGACAATAAATGGATGGCATAAATCATCTAGTGATTAGTGACTGTGCTACTGTTAAAAGTGTGAATGTTTAAAAAACCTGATAAAGTTATAATAAAGGCAGGCTACATGTTACACGTATAGCTGAAAAAGTCGACTTTTGAAAAGCGCGTGGCTTCATTGTCCAAGGATGTCCATCTGTAACCAAGAAGTTTATGTCCAAGAAGTCTGTTTGTGAGGATAGGTAGGTTTAATTATTTCTTTGGCTATTGGTGATACAGCCCATGGACCTTCATTATGTACAACTTTTAGTACACATTTCACAATTATGGATTTTATTAAACTACATTTAGTTTAATAAAATCAACTCTTACTCCATAATAAAAGTAAAACAGGCAAGTTATCCGGCCCTCGGGACATCTCAAAGTGATCTACACTTCACAACCTGGCAGATACGTTCATACCAACACCAACTTTACTTCTCTGGGAAGCATTCAGCCATTCTGCAATTACTCAGCAATGTTCTTATAGTTATATTTGACTGATGTATTGTTAGCAAAAGTATCGTGGAAACGTCCTTCAGAAATTGCACACAATTCAAAACAATGACCCCTTTGAATTGAGAACATGTCCCCCAAACTACCAAACTGGGAACATGTCCCCCCCCAAACTACCATTATCACAGCATGTGCACTGTATGACAAACATCCCAATAAATTGGATGAAGGTGACCAATTTTAAATAAATGGCAGACAACACTGATTGTCACTCACATTTTCCAATAACTAAGTCTTGTAGTATGTTGTACACCTATAATAATAATTACAACTTAGTGTTACTCATTAGATGATGAATTACAATGCATATCCAGCAACTGTGAATACTGGTGAACACAGTTGACTGAAAGACAAGGCAGTCTTACAAAATGAGGGATGGATCCACAGTTTGGCACTGGACTGTGTGTTCATCTGTGGTGCAAAGAACTCAACTACACAGTCAATTCAGGGGTGGGCAGCAGCTCACATTGTGCAAATCAAACACTGAGATACTGCAATGTAGCACATTTTAGGATAATTTCAGATTTGTTTGTTTTACGGGCCGTTCACAAGTGTTGATATTTACCTATTCGTGCAAATCATACTAAATGAGGGAGGGGGTCAAGGTGCTCATACTAAATGGGGGAGGGGTCAAGGTGCTCATACTAAATGAGGGAGGGGGTCAAGGAGCTCATACTAAATGGGGGAGGGGGTCAAGGTGCTCATACTAAATGAGGGAGGGGGTCAAGGTGCTCATACTAAATGAGGGAGGGGGTCAAGGTGCTCATACTAAATGAGGGAGGGGGTCAAGGTGCTCATACTAAATGGGGAAGGGGTCAAGGCCTCATACTAAATGAGGGAGGGGTCAAGATGCTCACTCATTTTTTAAATGTCGGTTGTATGCAAAATCTGACCAGTGACCTGTTACGGAACTAGTGTTGTTTTAACTTGTGTAGCCACTCAAGGTGCTGCAACACAATATGACAACATGTAAATTCACAACTTCGTGGATCATGCCATAATGCGTTATTGTTGGAAAATACAAAGCTACAAAATAATTATGAGATGTTTGTAAACATATTATGATGGTTATTAATTGTATGTATCATATACATGGACTGTATCATAACATTGCTACATCAACGTTTTTCAATCTCGAATATTATCGACATTTTAAAGTACTAATTCGCGGATGAGTTCTGAGAGTTAGTACGCTTTGTACGAATAGATAAATGTTGTCAATTATGAACGGCCCCTTAGTTGTTTAGGTTCCATGCGAATACAGTGTACACCCATCGTCTTCCCCTTAGTTGTTTAGGTTCCATGTGAATACAGTGTACACCCATCGTCTTCCCCTTAGTTGTTTAGGTTCCATGTGAATACAGTGTACACCCATCGTCTTCCCCTTAGTTGTTTAGGTTCCATGTGAATACAGTGTACACCCATCGTCTTCCCCTTAGTTGTTTAGGTTCCATGTGAATACAGTGTACACCCATCGTCTTCCCCTTAGTTGTTTAGGTTCCATGTGAATACAGTGTACACCCATCGTCTTCCCCTTAGTTGTTTAGGTTCCATGTGAATACAGTGTACACCCATCGTCTTCCCCTTAGTTGTTTAGGTTCCATGTGAATACAGTGTACACCCATCGTCTGCCCCTTAGTTGTTTAGGTTCCATGTGAATACAGTGTACACCCATCGTCTTCCCCTTAGTTGTTTAGGTTCCATGTGAATACAGTGTACACCCATCGTCTTCCCCTTAGTTGTTTAGGTTCCATGTGAATACAGTGTACACCCATCGTCTTCCCCTTAGTTGTTTAGGTTCCATGTGAATACATTGTACACACATCGTCTGTCCATTACCAAAGTACACATTTACAAAATCAACCGATTGTCCCTAGCATCATCAATGACTTGAAGGTCTACAGGGGGATGGTTTATTATTTTATGCTGCACCGAGCTACCATATTCATACGAGCGGCCATTCTGTGATGGCGTCTGTGGACGTCTAAGACGTGTGAAGAATTTGGCATACTCCACAGTCGATGGACGATAGGTCTTGTGGATGTGCTTAGCCAGATACACAGTGTCTCCTGGAAGAAACAAAAACAAGCACAACTTAAATGATAACGAATGGTTTGTTGTGTTATTACAGGTATTTAATATGGTTCAATTACTAACTATTTGTATTATACTTGGCAACTGAAATTTACATGTACATACACATTAATACACATATATACAAGATATTCATACACATGGACACAGAGCTGTAAGGAACATTATTTGCAACACTGTTAAAAAACGAAAATGCTACAATTCTTTACAACAACTTGGAATTTGCTACAATATTTGATACTGACCAGTTGGTTCAGTGGGCCACAGTGTGCGGTCAAACGTGAACGGTTGTTCCACTTTATTGAACAAGTCCTTGTTAAATTGAGCTTCATCAAAAGGTGCTTTCTGCAAAAATGAATACTTTCATTTCAACATAACAACTTTACATTACAGATTAATACCTTAAAAAAATTACATGAAAAATGTTGGATACAAGGAACCATTTCAAATATTTAGTCAATTGTTGATACATTTCTTTAAATCAACTTCACTGTTCTGCAACAGATCTCTGGAAGGACTTTTTTGGTCAGTATGTCCATTGAAGTGGGGAACAACTGTGACAACTGAATGAGTCATCTTTGATCCAAACAAGTTGTCAGCAATACGGCGTCTGCTCAGTTTCTGACTGGGCTGTTTCGAAGATTCTAGATGTGGTTACAGTGAGCAATTGTAGCTGTTAGAACAATGCAAGCATTGTCAGGTCACTGGAGTCAGGTGCCAGACACTGGAGTCAGGTCCCACAAGCTGGAGTCAGGTGCCAGACACTGGACTCAGGTTCCACACACTGGAGTCAGGTACCATACACTGGAGTCAAGTACCACACACTGGAGTCAGGTACCACATACTGGAGTCAAGTACCACACACTGGAGTCAGGTACCACACACTGGAGTCAGGTGCCAGACACTGGAGTCAGGTACCACACACTGGAGTCAGGTACCACACGCTGGAGTCAGGTACCACACACTGGAGTCAGGTACCATACAACATAATTTTTTATTTTATAAAGTAAGGCTGCATGGTAACGAGGACAGTCTGGCATCAGCTGTACCACAGTAGGTTTCTGTGCATGACAAGTGTCAACACAGTTTGTATGGATGTGAAATACTGTCTAAATTGTCAGTGCTAACTGAATCAGTTTGAACATATTTATATAACATTAAACAGTCTATGGCTGTACTTAAAAAAAAACATTAATTGAATTCCTCTCATAGAGCTAATCCACACCTTTAGCATATACATGAAAATAACAACCAGGGTTTACAAAAACAAGACTTACATATATTATTGACCAGACCAGCTGCTCCACAAACAGAGCCCATCTGGGTTGGTAGTAACTGCAACAAATACAAGTTTAGACAGCATTATCTACCCGAATGAATCTCTGGCTTAACAGAAAATATTGAAGGTTGTGCTTTAACTTCAACTTTGCATAAAGGTAGACCTTTTGCCTGGATGCTTACCCAACCATTCCATTCACACTCCCAGCAGTAGGCCTGGACATGTAATCAACTATTCCATTCACATTTGCAGCAGTAGGCCTGGACATGTAGTCAACCATTCCATTCACACTCGCAGCAGTAGACCTAGACACATAGTCAACCATTCCATTCATACTCACAGTTGTAGGCCTGGACATGTAGTCAACCATTCCATTCACACTCACAGTAGTAAGCCTGGACACAAAGTCAACCATTCCATTCACACTCCCAGCAGTAGGCCTGGACATGTAATCAACCATTCCTTTCACACTCGCAGCATTTGGACTGGACATGTAGTCAACCATTCCATTCACACTCACAGTAGTAAGCCTGGACATATAGGCAACCATTCAACACAAAACATTTCTAATCGTATGCAGTAAACACTTCGTTCTGTTTCTATACATACCTTTTGACGAGGCCAGACCACTGCTTGTTGGCATAGTCCAGAATCTGAAACACACAGCATCTTTAAATTAATTAAATTTCCATTAATTAATAAATTGCAAAACTAAAAAGTGTACAATATAAACATCTTATCAATTACATTTAGCAACTGCATAGATTTGTAGGAAACAGCATGGAAATGTGGATGAAAACTATCATTACATTATACAGCTAAGTGCTGTTATAAAAAATTATACACCATGCATGTAACTTATACAAGATTTTTTAATTTGCATAAGACTGCAAGCAAGATTTATTTTATAAGGTACCTATCTAACCATAGATGTTCCAATATATAACACAGGGATTGTTTTGAAAGTTTTGCTGTAAGGATATGAATTCATAATGGAAGTCAATAAAGTCCAGCAAAAAAATTATGTGAAACATATCCAACGTGCATAGGTGTTATTTTTCTTTAGTCTTGATGGTATTATTTATTGATATAAGGGAGGGATTATATAGAGAAACTCCCTCTAAAACACATCCAGTTATATAAAAACCAAAGGATTCGAGATCTATGAAGGACAATACCGCACTCAACACTCAAATTGTGTTGACAATGTTGACAGAGATGTTAATCTTATTAATGTAGCAGATATAATGCTTTAGTTATATACTATATTTAAAATGTTTCTTTTATAATGTAAATAATTCCTATTATTTTTTTCATGTCATCTATTTAATTTAGCCTTAAATTGTTCTTATCCAATGTGCATGCATAAATCTTTACAAATAAATTCATTGTACTTTCATAAATGTTTTGTAAGTCGCTTCCCACCATAACAGCAGAGGAATTACATTGTGCACTTGTAGATTTGTTATTTAAATAAATTACATTTTAAATCCAAATAAATTACTGGTTTTCAAAATGGCCGTCTTCAAGATGGCTCCCAAGTATGGTAAATGCAGTTCATTGAGGACCATGATTATAGGAACACACATACATTTCCATCTGTTGGTCCCCACAGAGTGAGTTGGTTGCGAGCGTTGTATTCGTACAGTTGTTTCTCTGCGTCGTTCGTTGCTAGTGTCTTGGCATCCTCCAGCCATCGACCAAGTAGGAAGTGTTCGTCTGAAGCCAGCAGAGTCTCAACGTCAGACATCAGGCCCAGTAACTTGAGACCACTCGATCTGTCAGGAGGAATAACATACCACGTGTAGCAGAGTGACTTGAGTCTTCTTAGTCATTACACTACATAATAGACATTAATATTCTAAGTATTAACAAACATCATCATGAATTAGATCAGTATCTCCATGTACTAAATCATAATTTTTCGGTTATTGGTATAAGCGAAACATGGTGTCAAAACTACAATGTCAACAGTTGTGATTTACCAGGATACAAAGCAGAACATATTTATAGGCACACTAAAGTTGGTGGTGGTGTTGCCCTCTACATTAAAGACAATATTGCATACCACACTAGATTAGACATTACTAAATTAAATGATTACATAGAATGTCAGTTTATAGAGATTCATAAAGATAGTAATTCATATGGTAAAGATATTAAAGTTGGTGTCATATACAGACCGCCAAACAATGATATAAACAAATGTATTGATGAAATGTCTAATATACTTGATATTCTTAACAATGAAAACAAATTATGTTACATTATGGGTGACTTTAACATTAATCTGTTTAACCATGAAGTACATGCACCAACATGTAATTTTTTAAACTTGATGTTTTTAAACTCTTATATTCCATTAATAAATAAACCAACAAGGGTAACTATTCAATCGGCAACATTAATTGATAATTTTTTTTATACAAATAATCATAAAAACATGCTCCAGGGCATTATGTATACAGATATATCTGACCACTTCCCATTATTTCTCATTGATAATAATTGCAAATTAACCAACAATCTTAAATACACAACAAACAGAAACTTTTTCCAGGCAAACATAGATACATTTTATAATAACATGCAAAATCTTGACTGGGATATTATGACATACACAAATAATTGTCAAACAGCCTACTCGGTATTTTATAAGTCATTACTGCGAGAATACAATGACTGCTTTCCCATAAAAACAATCAAGCTTAACTACAAGAATAGGAAACCATGGCTAACATATGGGCTAAAAAACTCAATAAAAGAGAAGAATAGACTATATGTTAAATATGTGAGACAGAACACAAGATATAACGAAACTAAATATAAAGTATACAAAAGTAAGTTGAATGGCTTACTAAGGAAATCTGAACGTGAACATTACGCAACTCTCTTTGAAGAAAATAAGCATAACCTTAAAAAGTCTTGGTCCCTTTTAAAAGAAATAATAAACAAGAAACATGAACGTATAACGCAGACAAAATTCATCGTCAACAAAGTAGTAACATCAGACAAAAAACAAATAAGCGAATGTTTTAATAAGTTCTATATAAATGTTTGCTCTAACCTAGCAAAAAACATTCCACAGAACCAAACAGACCCTATGTCATACATGAAAAACAGCAATACTAAAACTATATATCTTGAACCGGTAACTGAAAATTAGGTATCAGCAATAGTAAACTCTCCCAAAATATCTAGTCCAGGATGGGATGATATTTCCAGTAAAGTAATTAAAAAAACATATAAAAGCTTTATTAAACCATTAACATATTTATATAATCTCTCTATAAATACTGGAATATTCCCAGATGACTTAAAAATAGCTAAGGTAATACCTATCTACAAATCTAAGGAAAAAAATATATTTTCTAACTACCGACCAATTTCAATATTACCAACTTTCTCTAAAATATTTGAAAGACTAATGTATAACAGGCTGGTAAATTTTATTAATATGTATAACATTCTGTACATATATCAGTTTGGTTTTCGAAAAAATCACTCCACTAGCATGGCACTAATGACCATTGTAGACAAAATATCAGAAGCACTACAAAACAAACAATTTGTGCTAGGGGTGTTCTTAGATTTATCTAAAGCTTTTGATACTGTTGACCATGAGATACTGTGTCAAAAACTCCAATGTTATGGTATACGTGGCTTAGCCAATGACTGGATTAAGAGTTATTTATCTAATAGAAGTCAATATGTGTATTACAATAACACTAGATCAACTAAACTCTCTATTACTTGTGGAGTGCCTCAAGGTTCCATACTGGGGCCATTGCTGTTTCTATTATATATCAATGATATTGCTAATGTCTCAGATATTCTTTTCTCCTTATTATTTGCCGATGACACTAGTGTATTTATACAGGGTGATCAATTGGATGATATAGCTAACAAAATGAATATTGAACTAAAAAAACTTGTAGCTTGGTTAAATGCTAACAAATTATCTCTAAACATTGATAAGACCCAATACATGATATTTAGAACTTCTAACAGAAAACTTATCAAACCGACAAAACTTGAAATTAATGATAATGTTATTAAACAAGTATCATCTACAACATTTCTTGGCATTGCTATTGATAACAAACTTAATTGGGCTGAACATATTAACAAAGTTAAATGTAAAATCTCTAAAGGGGTAGGCATTATCAACAAAGCCAAAAGATTTTTAACTAGACCATGCCTGGTCACCTTATATTACTCGTTTCTATTCCCTCATTTGACATATTGTATTGAAGTGTGGGGTGGTGCATTTGACTCATATTGTTCAAGTATTATAAAGGTTCAAAAGAAAGCGGTGAGAATGCTAGTATCAGCTAATATATCAAATCACACAAAACCTATCTTTAAACTACTAAACATCTTAACGTTTAGACAACTATATGTCTACTCAATACAAATGTTTATGTATAAATACAACAGTGGTCTTCTACCAACAATTTTTGGTAATATGTTTAAACTTAATCAAGATGTTCATAGTTACAATACAAGACAATCTACACAAATACACATATCCATGGCAACTTTAGAAATAAGACTTCGTTCTGTAAGAATTAAGGGTGCTATAATTTGGAATTATTTTAACACAAGACTCAACTTTACTTATTATTCAATAATAAACTACAAATGTATACTTAAGCAATTTATATTACACAATGATGTCAATATATAACATGTATCACAATCACAATTTGTTCGTTTTCTACACCTGCATGCTATTTTTGTGTTTAATACTATGATATATGTATTGAAATAAAATTATATACTAAGGAGTATAACATTGTATAATGTTCTTCCCCTATTGTTCTCTTTACATTATCATACAGGGTTTACCTTGATTTGATTTGTATATATTGTAAAGAGTTACAATAAATTTGATTTGATTTGATAGATAAACTATACAACATAATAAATAAACTGTGCAAGGCAGAGTACATTGGACTCTGTTGAACAAAATCATGCGTAACATAATCAGCCGTTTAGTAAAATCAAATATATTGGTTGGACGGGATCACTCCCTAGTCCCGCTGTATTAAAATGCACTAAATGAGTGAATCAGTTACTTAATATAATCAAAGTGCTCTGGCCATAAGTAATTCTAGTAATCAAAGTCCACAGTGATTTCAACAACTGTATATAAAGTCGGGACTTGATGATATAAGGACATTGAGAAATGCTGTCATTGCAATGTCATTAAGGATTAACATTTCTTTCACAAACTTTACATGCATAGTGTTTGAGATTTTAAATACCATAAATGTTTCTTAGTCTAAAACATTTTATGTACGTCAGTCAGTGCAACACAGTCAAAATGTGGAAGCATTAGCAAAGAGAAATCTCCCATTATGAATTGGATATAATTATAACTGATGTGCCTGGTTTAATTTACGTCAACAAAGCAAATACAGTAGTAGGTTGTTAACTTGGCAATCCATAAATAAATTTATTGGATTGCTGATTGTTCAACTTCAAACATGTGAATATTTTAATTTTACTCACATCGTGTTGTTAAGATCCTTTGCTTTGTAATGTGTGATAAGATCTTTGTAGTACTTGATGGAAATCACCTGCAGAGCCTGCCTTGTTATGTCAACCAGGTCATATCTACAAAACAACATCAAGACAAGGCATGTAAATCACCTGCAGAGCCTGCCTTGTTATGTCAACCAGGTCATATCTACAAAACAACATCAAGACAAGGCATGGAAATCACCTGCAGAGCCTGCCTTTTTATGACAACCAGGTCATATCTACAGAACATCAAAACAAGGCATGGAAATCACCAGCAGAGCCTGCCTTGTTATGTCAACCAGGTCATATCTACATAACATCAAGACAAGGCATGGAAATCACCTGCAGAGCCTGCCTTGTTATGTCAACCAGGCCATATCTACAAAACATCAAAACAAGGCATGGAAATCACCAGCAGAGCCTGCCTTGTTATGTCAACCAGGTCATATCTACATAACATCAAAACAAGGCATGGAAATCACCTGCAAAGCCCGCCTTGTTATGTCAACCAGGTCATATCTACATAACATCAAAACAAGGCATGGAAATCACCTGCAGAGCCTGCCTTGTTATGTCAACCAGGTCATATCTACAAAACAACATCAAGACAAGGCATGGAAATCACCTGCAGAGCCTGCCTTGTTATGTCAACCAGGTCATATCTAAAGAACATCAAAACAAGGCATGGAAATCACCTGCCTTGTTATGTCAACCAGGTCATATCTACATAACATCAAAACAAGGCTTGGAAATCACCTGCAGAGCCTGCCTTGTTATGTTGACCAGGTCATATCTACAAAACAACATCGAGACAAGGCATTTTTGCTTCACTTCAGTTACTTTCAATGTACTGGATTTACTAGTACCCAGATCAATTAATTCATAGACGCATAATAGATATTTACACAGCATTACGTGCTCATTTAGTGATATAATGCATGCCAGATGAATGCATTTCTGTAAGAAATCAGATAGAAATATTTGCACGTCAGATTTTACCAAATGTGTTACCCATTATATTAGGAAACATTAATTATGGGAAATATATGGAGGGCCAAAATATTATTTAGCATATAACAGTTATAAAATAACAAATATATAATACCATTATTGTAATTTTTCATGTCGGTATTTTAACCAGCTTTATCCATATTAATCTCTTAAAGATCTATTTGTGTCACTCTTTACCTGTAGAGCGTGCTGACTGAAAGGGACGGCTGTGCTGCCATAACAAACAAGTCCCATGCCCTGAACAAATCTTCCACCTCGTACCAAATCTGAAATGTAATCACAACAAAAACTAACATGCAAGCTGTGAAATATCAGAAATCTCTAAAAACATATATTGGATAAATACAACTGTGCATGTGTATGATGGCTATTCTCTGTGATCTAGTTTAAGTATTTAGTGCAAGCCTCTTGCTTTACTAGCTTCATATTTGCAATTTATACACTAGATGGAGCCACTTCAGTGTGAATGGCTGCCTCAATGTTTGCAGCAGTCACAAACCACTGTGTTTAGTGTTCACTTAATCTTGTTGCTGTGATTGTGTAGATGTTCGGCATCACCGAGAGCTTCTACGTATGCAATTCATACATTTATACACATGAAAAATGTACAGAAAACTCACATTTGCGGTGATTGGATGGATATATTTTGGCCGTTGAACAAGGATGGTGTGTTTGCCATGATCTTGAAAGCCCCCGGAACAGTTGTAGATACTGCGCTAGAAAACACAGAATTCACACACTTTACAGAACTGTTCCTCAAAGTTAAAAGATGGAGTTTTTCCTAATTGGATTACATGTGATATTCATCAACTCTCGGTGTGTGAAAATACGAATTTGTCATCCGCATATGAAACGATGAATCAGTGTTTAGTGGTGTGTCATACATTTATGCTTCGGTTGAGATCGTTTGAAAAACTAAGTGAAACAATTATTAATTCTACCTATTGTCGTTTTCTATGTTTAACCAGCTTACAAACTACATGTGTCAAATCGTAGCAGATCTATTCAATAACAGTATACATACATGTACTTCATTCAGTTTAAGATTCAACAGAGTGTGACATTTTAAAATATAATACACGTTGATGCTAGCCGACTCATTTAATAAGCTCTATAAACTACGTATTGGCGTATAAGACAGTGCTGCACAGTGGCTTCGACAGCGTTCTTCGACTTGGTGCAGTGGGTGGCGATCGCAGCTGCTTAGTAGCTCCCTGGTGGCAAATATGGGAACATCTAACATGCCTCGAGTACAGCGCGGTCCGAAATCATGGACCTCAACCACCGCGTTATAACGAGGCTTGACTGTATATTGAAACAGTTAATATAAAGTATAATGATTAAATATGTTATTATTTACATAAATAACTTGGGCTACTGATTAAACAGATGGGCATAACCATCCCGAAATATAGGAATTAACTTTCTGTATCAGACACTAAAGTCTGGACCCGGTCAGTGAGCACAGAACTAGAGTGCTGGAGTTGCTTACCGCCAACAAAGGCCACGCTTCCACCACGCTTGCTTCGTAGACACCGTATCTCCTGAAAGCATAGCTGGAAAACCTACAAACAGAGAAAACTCAGTATTACACAAATGTTGTAAATATTCATGCTACAGGGGCCAATTTTTGCAGTGGTTTCATAATCATAAATTATTTGACACTACCAAGTTTCAAATTCTGTCACATGACATGTTTAGACAAAAAACCGTGTGTCTAATCTGTCAATCATGTTAATAAAACTCGGTAAATTTCATCACAATTAATATGATTATTAAATCTTCTTGATTTAGATCCCTGAACAATAATCTCAATCGCTGACAAATAATAATAACAACAAAACATCCTCACCATTTGTTGACATCTCTTGGTTGTTTTCTCCACAAATTTTCATTCATGAACTCATAGATGACATTGTTCTGGAAGATACCTTCCATCGTTAACCCGATCCCCACCATGGTACTGTTGGGAAACGCACGGCCAACAAACGGACCCTGAAAGACAATTGTAGACTGTGTATTTCATTTGATTACTGTTGAGCAGCCACGCTGAACTGTCTGGCTGTCTTAAATGTGATTAGGCATTAAAACAAACTACAACTTTACTATTACTGACAACATGAAAACTTAAATATCCCACTGTACTTTCAGACAGGAAGTCTGCCTATCAGTCATGCTTTAATAATAGTGATATAACAGTATAAAACAACAAATAGTGATATAACAGTATAAAACAACAAATAGTGATATAACAGTATAAAACAACAAATAGTGATATAACAGTATAAAACAACAAATAGTGATATAACAGTATAAAACAACAAATAGTGATATAACAGTATAAAACAACAAATTACACAACAATCGTTGCACTGAAGTAGCCCACAAAATGCCTGAATATGCTGTAATGTACCATTTTAATGTAATGTACAAATGTTATGTAAATGTAATGTACAAATGCAATGTACAAATGCATGACTATAAAGTAACGTATGAATGTAATATACAAGTGTAATGTAATGTATATGAATGAAAGTGATGCAATGTACGTAGCATACTAAAATAATGTAATGCATAAATGTAATGTATAAAATAAATAATAATGTACAAATACACACGTGTACTTATTTTGTTCCGTTTTAACAAGGGAACAAAATAAGCAAGTGCGCGGAACACAAATCAAAATAATCACACCAGTGATCTTGATAGAAACAGGTTTTACATTTTGTTTTAATCAAATTCAACAGAAGTAGAAACTGTTACATAACTGACCTTGTTAACAGGTTCGACGGCCCCGTACCAATCGACCACACCCCCGTAGTTATGCAGCATGCACCAAATGAACGGCTGGCCAAAGTATGACTCAAACAGGTTGTAGATTGGGTGCACCTCAGAGAACAAATCCAGCACAATCATGCGTCCCTGTAACAAAACAGTTTGTCAAATCGTAGTGAAAAAAAACGCCAACCATGGTATGTTGGTGAATTTGTCACAGCCAGTGTTGAAATTCAGCAAATACATTCAAGAAGGTGAACATTTGTTATGTTATTAGTTCACAGACAATATCATCAATCACACTGTACATATCATGCCTTGTACAAATGTGTTATTAAGAACTAGTATTACAGAGAAATACTGCAGATTCCCCTATTAGTCTCCTGTTGTAAACTTGCATAAATTAATCTTGATGTAGAATTTACAGCAGTAGACCTTTCTATCGTGAATACTAATGTTGTAATTAATGTGACAGACTGCATATAGAAGGTACTAAGTACTCCTTCTTACAGATAACAATAATGTGACAGACTGCATATAGAAGGTACTAAGAACTCCTTCTTACAGATAACAATAATGTGACAGACTGCATATAGAAGGTACTAAGTACTCCTTCTTACAGATAACAATAATGTGACAGACTGCATATAGAAGGTACTAAGAACTCCTTCTTACAGATAACAATAATGTGTCAGACTGCATATAGAAGGTACTAAGTACTCCTTCTTACAGATAACAATAATGTGACAGACTGCATATAGAAGGTACTAAGTACTCCTTCTTACAGATAACAATACATGAATGGAACCAACCAGCTAATTACTGTAAATGTTAGTTGTGTGAATATGTACAAAAACAAAGTTGACAGATATCTGACACAGATGAAACAATGTTGTCCCCTCAAAATGGTGGTCACCATGACAACCACTAACCAGTGGTACTGATGTAAGCAAAGCCTTTGCCTGAGTTGGCTTCCAGAAATATTGTTCCTGGAACAACCAGCCCTGCATCACCCTAGAACACAAACAAACAAATTATTTATTTAATGGATGTGTTGACATGTTAATCATGCCAACAACATTAATGGACATGACACACAAATAGTACTGATTGACAAAACCACCTGACATGCTTTTGTGCTAAGGCCAAACTTGTACAACATTGTTCTAGTGGCAAACCCCCAAAATTTTTTTTTACAAACGACATTACACACACCCACCACACTGCACCACACCCATCACACAAATGCACGCACGCACACACACACTAGGCAAAAGCCATTCAGCACGATTGCAATACACCTTTGCTCAAAGTTTAACACTATAATTGTTATATAGCAGCACATCAGTTGTTAAATGACAGCATTGGATGTGTTTTTGACAAGTAAACAGGTCAGTCACTAGATGACACCACTGTACGTGCTACCGTTTTATGTGACAGTTATAATCTGATTTCATGAAAAAATTCATATGAAATTTTAGGGTGGTTAAATAAACTTTACATGAATTGTTTAAAGTGGAACAAAAGTCATGGTTTTGGGTCTATGCACCTTCTGCTAGATCTTCAATTTCAGTCAAAAAGCACTCACTGTGTCGCGGCAGAAGTCAATTTCTAAGAACTACCAGGTGCTTTTAGGTCGCCCTGGTCAACATATCAGCCACCAGGAAAACTGAGATTTGACCAGAATCTCCCACTTTTAGAACAAATTCTGAGAAAATAGTCTTGACTGTAGGTGCAAATTAGAGTTTTTGTGCCAAAAAATCATGACTTTTGTTTCGCTTTAAGGCAGATCTACTAAGTGAGTAGTAATGATTTACGCTGTTCTCACCAGATGGCTTGTGGATCTGCAGCAAGCATTGGCTTGAATGTGCCTGCGCCAAAAGCAGCTATATACTTCGGATCACTGTAAACATACCAAAATAAACGTCCCATATTAGAGCAATAGGTTGGCGACAATCACTTGCATGGCTAGTCATGAAAAGAGAACATTTCACATTTCCGAATGGACAAAACACCAATTCTGGAAAACATGCGTATTTTATCCAATCTTATGACTGCAAAGTAAGTATTTTTATTGTACAGAAAACATACATAGAATGAGCTAAAACAGTTATTACCTATTTATTATGTCATTAAAATTCAGGTCTATGTTATCGCACCATTACAAACATGTTGCCCAGTCGAATCGAGCTTACCTAGATTTTGGTGTCATTTCATTGAAACTGTCAGCATTATACAGATGGTCTGTGCCAAACTCATTTTTGTACTGAAACCACAAACATTAATTATTCTGCAAGAGATATATAAATCAACACTCATGCACATATACACATACATACAATTAATACACACATACAAGAATCCTGATAGATATCATCTAGATGCAGGTGTTCCAAGATATCCACAATGTGAAAAATATTCCATCCACATATGACGATTTCCGACACTTTATCTAACATCAACCTTGAAAATATTTAAACCAAATTGTTTGTTTTGTACTATCTAACCCTGTCACGTGGTTTCCATTGTTTAGGCAATATTTTGTGTTTAAGTAGTATCGCATCAAGCATATAAATTCTATAATATATTAAAAGTGTGATAAACAAACAAACTGACAACCTGTTATGAACATAATAACGTTGGCTTCATATAATTGGCTAGATATTGGCAATTCCAAATAAAATTATGTATATTTTTTTTATAATTTGGCATTTTCTTCATTATGGAAATAAAAATATATACCAAATAGGATGTGGCTGCAATGGAAATTACTCAAATTAAAGATTTCACACTGTAAGTAATTTATCTGTTATACAGATGATCAAACATCCTCAACTAAACAAAGAACAATTTGTGGACATACCTCAAGAATAAATGCTTTCCCTATGACAGCAAACATTGGGTCACGGGCATCCAGCAGTAGAGTGCTGGAAAGAACAGGGGATTCAAGACATCAGCTATGGTGGCCATCTTGAAATATTGGCAAGCCATTTTATATGCAAAGCAGTATCATATGACAATTAGTTTGGTCCCCCAACTTAAATAAAATATACTATCTTGCATGTGCTGTAATAATTATGCAGTGAGTGGGTCCTGACCATCTAACGGCAGAGTGCTGGAAAAAATAGTAGAGACAATATGTCAACTGTGTTGGCAATCTTGAAATATTCATAGTTATAAAAACGCAGGTTATGAATCAGAAAAATCAGAGCCAAACCTACCAGCAATAGGAGCTGTTAAAGCGTCCCCAATCGGCCATATGACTGACATTGTGGTTTGGAAACAGCTGGGAAAAAGCAACTGGGACGTGACCTGCAAATGCAGGCAAAACTGGGAGCATGCCCAGCAAACGCATCCGGGTAAGAATCTTGTGCTGAAGCGCCACTTGTTGTTGATGCCAGCTCTGTGGCAGCGGACCTCCCCAGCCTTCCATGTTGCCCATTCGTTGCCTGCATGTGTGGAAAATAACATTTTACATGAAAGGTTTTACTAAGTTATCAACTTTAATATAACGAGCATAACATACAGTATCCATCTCATGAGTTATTCCAAAGAATTAATGATTGCTGTGTAGAAAGTGGCATTCCAATTTAATATCTTGTCTGTTTAATATAGTCAATGATAATTCAGATTGCACAACCATAATTAATTTAGTTATGTTTGGTTACATCACTTGAAGGACTGCCTACTAAACTTCAAAACTGTTGCAAAGGTTAACAAATAATTCAAAAAGATAGTATGATAACATTTTTGAAAATGCCATATTGTTATTTCAAAAATAAACATACTAATCTAAAAGGTAGTTTAAGACAATTATTTTAATTAAATGTACTTACCAAGCTAGAAAAGCAGGACCAGCAAAATGCTTGTCGAGATCTGCCTGCATGAACCCCATTTTCAAATACACCTAAAAGTACAAATTCATATGGTCATTACACTTTTAAAACAAACGCATGGTAGACATAAGGTATAACGAAGTGTCCCAGTATTAATAAAACGTCTAACACTTATAACAAAATATATAGACATACTGTAATGGCTCCAGTAATATAGCATGCTTGTTTAATCCATGTCATTCTCACTACACTTCTGGGTGTAGCTTATCTTTATGTTATACTAAATTATCCTCTCTGCACCTTAGTTGATGCATAAGGCCACTATTTTGTCATCATAGGTATGGATATTTGTCAGAATAAAATGGGATAACTACTGGCAAAAGATAACCAGAAATTTTTTTTATTTTTTTAATATTAATATTTTTTAATATTAATATTTTGTAATATTAATATTTTGTAATATTAATATTATTCACTGTTGGTGTGTTTTCATACAATTTCTTTGTGTAGATCACGTCTGAAAGACACATGGCTAATAATCAGCTGATAAAGCTGTACAAAGCTAGCAGTGTGAATACGTTTAAAAACAAAACTGATAAATATATCAGAAGTGCGGGTTACACATAAACGAATAATTGTTGGACTCTTGATAAGCCAATGGCTTCCTTGTCCACTTGCCATGTGGACTGTTTGCATGGCATGGCAATCTCTGTCTTGGATGGCAGTGTTGTTTTAAATCTAGCTAATTTTTTTAAATTGACTGGTTGTAACATCTTTATATTACACAACTGACCCGCTGCCAGATGGCTTCTTGGGCATTGAATGCGAGAGGCATGTTGAAGCCACTCATGGCAAGCCAGTCGATGAACGTTTCCCACTGCGACCAGTGCCACCACACGAATGAGTAGCTCATTGTGCACACGTTCGAAAAGTAACGCAGTCTGAAACAGTCATACAGGATATGTTTCAGTTCATCTAATGAGCTGCAGCAAAATAACACATTAAGCCACAGGTGCCAAATCTTATAGATGTAAAGCAAATAAATAAACAATTGGAATGGCGTTTAGTTCTGATTCCAGAATAGAAATCATGCCAGTTCAGACATAAAGTAGAATATAATATACTATAATACACTTAATGTTAATCATTTGTATGTGTTTCCAGTTTCAATTCCCACATCACAGACAACATGATTTGAAACACGCATATTACATTCAAACATGGCATAAATTCTGGTCTAAAAATCATACACAGCCAGAAAGAACAAACCTAGCTGTCCGTGTCCACTCACTTGTCATTAGAAGTGACCACTACCCCAGGGGCTGCAATGACCGGCAGTTCGCTGGGAAAGTTCACCTGGTTCCCTCCCCATGAGATGTGACAGCCGCAGTACTGGGATAGATAATAGTAGAACCCCATCGCCACGGCAACCCCGGTTGTCCCAGTGATGTTCAGTCGGCCTGAATCTGTGACAAGCTGGAAACATAAAATCAATACTGATATTAGTTTCACTCTATATCATATTGTTCCTTCATGGTTACAAAGTCAGAATAGCATTATAAAAATGTATAAAATATCTACTGCATTAAAACCAAGTAAATAACTGTGAAAAATTGACAGAAACAATTAAACAATTATGATGTTCCCTAGGTTAAAGCTATTGGAAAAATAACACTGGAACTTTGAATCATATATTCCCAAACTCAGAAAGCACTTATGAAAGCTTTCACTGCATCTAAATATGCCAACAAAGTAAGTGTGACTTGATAGAATAATATTGTAATTCACTAGGTTTTACAAAGAAACTTATGTGAGATTTGTTTCCATATATTTCAATATTCACCCACCCTGAATGTATCTCTATTCTTCGGTCCAATTGAGGGATCCACGTTCACCACAAATCTTGAGGCTCGGCCTTTGACAACCCGAAGGATCAACTGTTGCGCTGCCTCAGTTTGAACATCGTCTGTAGCTGACGGCTGCAGATGATTTAAACTTTGGAAATCTGCAAAAGCATTTGTCATCTTACTCTTTCATATTCACCATATTTGTTTGACAAATATTTTTTTAAACATTGTTTACTCTAAACATTTAAAATTTATAGAAATAATTTAACATACAATGAAATAAGTGGATTACAAAGCAACACAAGAATGGTTATATTATTCTTTTATTTATGTTTCCTTTTCTCTGATCTTTCTCTCAAAATTACTAACATAACAAGGTGCTATGAAAACAACACACACTATCAGCAAATATATTTTTTATTTGTACAGTGGCCAGGCATGGGGTAATACTAAATAGTAATATGTAATAGTAATTGTCATAGATGATTTTTCTATAATAGTAATAGATGAGATTTTTTCAAAAGTAATAGTAATAGATCCTAAAGCACCAGATAATAGTCTATTACTTTTCTATTACATCTACTGCTGCAAACTTACAAAAAGATCAGGTTTGTTTGCATGTTATTCCAACTGCTATTAATTGTAAAAAATGTATACACAATGGCTGAGCTGTTATTCAAACAGGCTGATAATTTATGGATTTATAAATACCTGCTCAATGAAACAATGTAGGAGTAGCAAGCAAATTACTAACTGTAAAGTTGTTGTGTAAAAAGGTTTAGTGTTTCCTATTTTCATGTTTATTTGATGAAATGTTGAGAAACGCATAGCTATTTTGGGACATGCTCATGGAGGTCATTTGTATATGGCTAACAAGCGTGGTTGCATTCACAGATTTATGCAATACAGATAATTTTTACAGAGACAAATGTATTTACTTCATAATTTCATGACCCTTTATTTAGAAATGTGTAGCAATTTTTTTGGGCAATTTTTTATTTGTCTTTGTCACGTGCATGAAGTGTGTCTGTCAAAATAATATTTGTCAGATCTCTATCAATATTCATAGTAAAATATAGCACGACGTCAACATTATGCTCTCTACCACTGTACACATACAATATTAGTTGTATGAGACTGTTTTCTAATGTTTTCCGGTCTCTGACAAGTATAAATACCAACAGTAAACCAATGCTGCAGACTGTCTGTCAATTAAGACGCACGTGACACTGCAAGGTTTTTCCCCAAAAAATAGCCACAAAAGTGATGACGCGGCAAGAGTACACATATTCGTGTATTACGTTTGCTTTGCTGACGCCATATTTGAGTGCTTGCAACGAAAATAAATTTATTATATCTAAAACATGTGTCTGTCAAAGTTTATGCATTTGTTACAATCTAACGCACGTTCGTCTTTGATGATATAAAAGTGATACTATATGGAAGACTTTGTAACAAAGAGTTACAATGATTTATAAGTGACGAATATGCCTTCAGTAAAGAAATGTGTGCGGCTATATTCGTGAGAATTTGACAGATTTTATGCATGTGTGTTATAAATTGACAGACACTGTTAATATTCGTCGATGGGTTGACGGACATATTGTCCTTTGTTTCATTTAAACTACGCTATGTTTCCATACAAGCATTTGCTAAAATAAATAAAGTCTGCCTGCATCAGTATTGCACATTTTGTTTGTTTATTTTCTTTATATAGATACATTGTCTGTCAAATATAACGTACATGCGTTTAGCTTAATAAGCAAACAGGACAGCTCAAAACATCCATATTACAGATAATTATGTCCACTAGCCAGTTAAAGTGCTAGGTAGCACCCTAATTTATTTAAAGCAGGAAAATAATATTGTGAGGTTACATTTTCAGTTATTACTACAATTGTTCTTGCTGTAGCACTTGATATGGGTAACGGCGAGTGTTTTTTGTCATATAAATAGTGTAATGTTGTCAAGTACTTTACCTTACTCTGTAAATTGAATAATTTTTGTCAATAACAATTGATCAAGTGTGTTGAAAACATACTTTTCTTCCATTTTTGTCCGTCAAAAATAACGCACGTTAACACATATTTAAAATGAAAAAAAAGGCAACGGTCACGTGATTGTATCAGGCTTAATGAATCCTAAACAGGTGTTATCCTAGCTTACAGAAAACATCAGTTTCAAAAGGAAATTAAAAAAATATTTTGGTGCATGTGTCCACGATTTGTAACACCTTACCATGCTTTTGCTCATATACAACAATTATACATACCCTTTGCACCAACAAGAAGTGAGCAAGTCAGCATAATAACGATCTGAAAAAAAAATAATCACATCATCCAACTGAGTTATTTAACGAGATAACACACTTTCATTTAGATGTTAAACATGAGTACGGCCCTATATATATATATATCATATGGCCTGATTCCAGTTGCAAAACAACGGTGAATAATTATTTTATCCATGGATTAGTTTTAATTTATGTACAGAAATATTACACTAACAATAAGAAATGTCTTCCATTATACCAGGCTAGATATTCTTATGCGTGCATTATAACAGGGGTCGGCAACCAGCGGTGGCCCGCGGAGCTATTTCATGCAGCCCATGGACTGATAGCGAGATTATGCATAGTGCGGCCCATGCCCGCAATATTTATATATAAAATCAAAAATAGTATGTGTTGCGTAGACTACATTCTAAACGAGACATCTAGGTGAGACATATCACATAATGCAACTCGGTAATACCATTTCCATGCGATGAACATATCAAACATTTCTCATTTTCTTTAAACTTTAATTAATTCGCTTTTCACTACATGCAGACATGAAAGTTCTATCTTTTTGTGTTTAACAAGATTTGCCATCCAAGCCAAAGGCCCAGATGGCAAGTGGACAAGGAAGCCATTGGCTTATCAAGAGTCCAACAATGTTCACCTACTTATAACCCGCCCTCCTGATATATGCTTGAGTGATAATGTTTTGTTTTGTTTTGAAAAACACTCGTCATCACTCATTAAATCACTGGCAGCTCCAGCACCTTCCATCCGAGATGAATGTGCAATATTAACAATTCCTGCACTAAACCAAAGTGCCCTGGCTAGGTTGGTTTGCCATGCTATGCCACGTGTATGAGCTGAGACATGAGATTAGCGTATTCATGGAGAAGAAGGGTGCAGAAGTACCGGCATTCGCTGACCTCTTATGGATGTGCGATTTTGCATTTCAGTCTAGATCACGGAGCACCTCACTCTGCTGAATGCCCAACTCCAGGGACGAGAACAACTAATCAAAGAATTCTGCCAGTTTGTCTCCGCTTCTGAGACCAAGTTGCGATTGTGGGAGACACAACTGCAGGATGCAAATTACGTGCACTTCCTGACACTCATGGAAGACAAACCTGCCACTCCGGACATGTAGGCATTCGTAGGATTCATTGAGCTGCTGAGACGAGAGTTTGCTGACTGATTCACAAGTCTCAGGGCTTGCAACACGGAGTGAAAAATTAAGATGAACTTCGTGTAATGCAAACCATGATCGCATCTAACAGACGGGCACTTGGATGACGTGCTGAGGCTTGCAGTGTCAAGTCTGCAGCCAGATGTGGGACACTTGGTGGCACAGCAACATCACCAGCGTCACATGGGTCAATATGGCATTAGTGGCATGCCAAGAACATGTAACATGAATAATGTGTGTTTTTGAATAGCACAGTGACCATCGAACTGTTATATATATGTTTATGTATATATATATATATATATATATATATGTGTGTGTGTGTGTGTGTGTATACATGTGTTTATGTATGCATGTATGTATCACTTCACTTTCCCATAACCCGTAAGGATCGTTGGGGCACCATTGATGACTTTCTAACCAGCTCTCTCCACGTTTCCCTGTTCTTGACAGCCCTCTGGGAGTCAGCGAACTCCATTCCTGTCCACTCTTTGATGTTGTCTTCCCACCTCTTCTTCTGTCTACCTCTTCGTCTCCCCCCTCTTACGGTACCTTGCAAGATAGTCTTTGCAAGGCCAGATGATCGTGATACATGATCGTACCACTTCAATTTACGCTTCTTAACTGTTGTAAGAAGGTCATCATATGGTCCGATGGCTTGTTTGATCTTGTTGCGGACAGCTTCGTTAGTAACATGGTCTTTGTATGATATGCGCAAGATCTTCCGAAAGCATCTCATTTCCATGGCTTGTATCCTCTTCTGTAGATCTGCTGAGAGGGTCCATGGTTCACAAGCGTACAGAAAGATGGACATGACAAGGGAGCGCATCAGCCTTATCTTCGAACTGACCGTAATGTTTCTGTCGTTCCATAATGGTTTCAACCTTGTTAGTGCTGCTGTTGTCTGTGCAATCCTGGCAAGTATCTCCGGTTTGGAACCCTCATCTGTGATAATTGATCCCAAGTACCTGAAGCTTGTTACTGTCTGAAGTCTCTGTCCATTAACTTTGACCTCTGTGCTGATGCCTTGTGTGTTGTTCGTCATCAGTTTGGTCTTTTCGGCACTGATCTCCATGCCGTATGATGTAGATGTTTTTTCAAGGCGCTCCACTAAATTGACTAGTTCTTGTTCATCTCCTGCTAAGCCGTCGATGTCGTCAGCAAAACGAAGGTTGGTGATTGTCCTGCCTCCAATGCTGACAGTGCCTTGATGGTTTTCTAAAGCATCAGTCATGATCCTTTCCAGAAAAATGTTGAAGAGCGTTGGTGATAGTAGGCATCCTTGTCGAACTCCGACTGTTGTTCGAAACCAGTCTCCTATGCTGCTGTTGAAGGTTACTGCACTGGTGGCATTGTCATATAGGTGTTCAATGGTTCGGACAAGCTTGGAGCCAATGTTGTACTTCCTCATGGTTGCCCATAGGGCCGCATGCCATACCTTATCAAAGGCCTTCTTGAAATCTATAAAGACATGATACAGGCTTTGCTGATGTTGAAGGTGTTTCTCGCAAAGGATTCTAAGGTTGAAGATCTGTTCACTGGTGCTCCGTCCTGCTCGAAAACCCGCTTGTTCTTCAGCGATAATCTCATGATCATGGTGTGTCTAGGGCAGATTTGCAACCTAGCGGAGCCCATCCCTCTCCAGGCTGGTTGACCACAGCCGATATCCACCAAAAAAATGTGGCTCGCCTTGGTCCTGAACACGTGGTCGTTGAACTCATCTTGGAGCCCTTCCGTCCTGGCCGTTGACTTCATCGAGGAAGACATCCGCCCTGTGATGTCATGTTAACATCACCGTATTTTACCCATATGTGGTAGACTCGTGGAGGCGGGAGCGTCTTATTCCACCCCGTACAGGTCCATTGGACCTGCCCACTGCCTGCATGTATGTATATATATATATATAAATATATATTGTACCAGTAGCAAGGATAATATCCTTGTGTGTGTGTGCATGCGTGCATGCAAGCATGTGTGGCTTCCTATTCCAAGTAACTAATTTGGCCCTCCATTCAAAAAGGTTGCTGAACCCTGCATTATGATCGATATTTTGATGACAGGATTGGGTCCAGTTACAACTCTCAATCCGATTACATGTACACCATCATATTACAGCTATAGCACCTCAAAAGTCAATTATGATCATGACACTTCAAGGAAAATAAATTGCGATGCTTCAAAAAGAGAAATTTTTTAGACTGGGGGTCTTAGGTGTGCGTAATTCCAATTTGATCTTGATGCCGTATGATTGGGCTATAATTAGAGTGGTCAATTACAATGGTCATTTACAATTATAGTCTCAACTACAATTACAATGGCAATGCTATGAAAAATCAAATGCACTGTAATTATTAACATTAAAATTATGCAATTATAATAACATGAACACTTTATTAATTTTGAGCATGGTCTACATAAGTATATTTATAACCCATTTACATTACTTGATCCTCCACCTTGTCCATGGTACTGTGTGTAGACATTATAAGACACGGACACCACGAGCCAGTGTCTTGGCAGTGCGCGTTGTTGATAGTCATTGACGTCACTAATACACTGTCAATGATTGTTGTTGATAATGTCAGTGACAATGTTGTTGTTAATGTTATGATTTACTGTACAAATTGCATGATCAGGTCCATGGGCATTGGGCAACCTGGCTAAAGCGGATCACGGGGGAACGGAATGTGTATAGTATACAGCACTTGGATGAGCTGTGTATCTACAATCAATACAAATGCCAAACAGTTAATTAACAAAACACCATCAACGACAACGCTGCAACGAGTGATAAAAGGGAGTTTGTTTACAAGTCATTCAACCCGTGCATCGAGCTATCGTTTACATTAGCTAATATATATATATATATATATAAGATAAAGTGATTTATTTACTTAAATTACATACATAAGGTAATATCTGACATAGTGGTAGTCAACGTTTTCGGTAAAAAGGAATTAACAGCAGGACTTTAGCGTAAATTAGTACACACTCACTTCGTTGTTTTGTTACACAGTGTTCTCCGTATTCGCTAGGTGGCAGGATTTTTAGCCTAAAGTGTTCTTTTGATCACAAAAACAGCCTTATTCAAGGCTAACGTAGCACACTAATTAAAACTAAATTGTATGATGGCCCCGTGCAAACGACAGTTAAAGGCCACAAGGCACGTAATTTGTGGCAGTTGTAGTAACTGGGTAGATTTCGTCAAGTCTGGGTGCGAAAAGTCCTGGGCTGAGGTCCAGGCAGATAGTTTTAATTTTGAGTGTAGGGGATGCGCAAGGATGAAGGAAATAGAGGTGGAGTTGAAAGAGCTGAGACTGCTCGTTGTGGCAATGGTGGGAAGGGATCAGGGGAGTTGTGCCAGTAGTTCCGGTGAGGGAACAGTAGACGATAAAGTGGGGAAAGACACAAGAGATGCTAGGGAGAGCTCACCTCAGCCTGGGAGGAAGCTGAGAGGAGGGAAGGTGACAGGTCATAGGGAGACAGGACGTAAGGAGACGGGAAGGAAAGGAACGGGAGGGAAGACAACCGGGGTGAAGGAGAGGGGAGTAGGGGAGACAGGAGGGAAGGAGAAGGGAGTGGGGAGACGGGAGGGAAGACAACCGGGGTGAAGGAGAGAGGGAGTAGCGGAGACAGGAGGGAAGGAGAAGGGAGTGGGGGAGACGGGAGGGAAAACAACCGGAGTGAAGGAGAGGGGAGTAGGGGAGACAGGAGGGAAGGAGAAGGGAGTGGGGGAGACGGAAGGGAAGGGGTCAGGACAGAATGTGATGGAGGGGATCGAAAGGAAGAGTTATTCTGCAGCAGTGATAGAGGGGTGAGGAAGAGAGCGAGGGTGTTTGTGGGGATTCGATAGTTAGGAAGACCGACAGAGTCTTAAACAAGGGAGATGATGTGGTGGTCTGCTTGCCTGGAGCCAAAATAGAGGCGATAACTGAGAGGGTAAAAACATCGTAGGCTCGGGTAAGGGTGAATCTGTTTTAGTACATGTAGGGACAAATAACGTAGAGAGGGAGGGTACAACTGCCATAGTTAGGAAATATAGGCAGTTGGTCAGAACACTAAAACAGACGCGGGTTGAGCAGGTAATACTGTCAGGGATTTTACCTGTGATGGGCAGGAGGGGTCATAAATATCGAAATTGTCGGGGATGGCAATTAACATGTTAGTCCAGAGGCTGTGTAGGGAAGAGGAAGTTGGATTTGTGGATTTATGGGAAAGTTTTGTTGGGAGGGGTGATATGTACATGAAGGATGGGCTTCATTTAAGTGGAAAGGGGCGGCAGTATTCGCGGACAAACTTTCAGCAGCAGTAGATAGCGACTTGGGTACAATGACAAATATTTTTGGAAGTAAACATTCTTTAAACTAGAAGTGCAGGGGGTTACCTAGAGGTGTCTCAAGCAGAACAAGAGACCACTAGCACAGATAAACCAATATCAAATCATCCGAAAAACATCTCTGAAAAAGGTTATAGATGCGTATGTTTAAATGCAAGGAGCATAGTAAATAAGAAAACGAATTAAACATTATGGTAGAAGATATTGACCCTCACATAATTGGTATAACTGAATCATGGGCCAACATAGATATAACAGATGCTGAATTAGGACTGACAGGATACGTAATGTTTAGGAAAGATCGAATAGGAAGAAGGGGCGGGGAGTTATTTTATATGTTAAAGAATCTATTCAGGCTTATGAAATGAAACTAGAAAGGGAAGCAGATTGCGATGAAGCTGTTTGGTGCAAAATTGTTTCAGGAAATTCAAAATTAACTGTTGGATTAGTTTATCGAAGTCCAAACATAAACGAAGAGGACAACACAAAAATAAAAACGCTATAAAGGAAGTTAGTAAAGGGGAATGTATCATAATGGGAGATTTTAACCATGGACACATACAATGGAATTCTCTAGAGAGCACAGGGATTGATGATCAACAATTTCTATGTTTAATCCAGGATAGCTTTCTTACTCAGCACGTACTAGAACCAACCAGGGGAGAAAATGTATTAGATATAGTTTTGTCATCACAAAAGAATTAGTGGACAATGTAAAAATATTTGAACCATTGGGTAATAGTGACCATAATCAAATACATTTTGACATCAATGTAAAATCAGAAAGTAAAAATAAGAAAACGTACAAGAGAAACTTCCACAAAGGTAACTACAAAGATATGAGAAAATACTTAGCACAGCTAGATTGGAATAACATGCTGATGAATAAGACTGCAATTGAATGTTGGAATATTCTAAAATATGAAATTGAGAGTATCATTGATAAATTTGTTCCCTTCCGAAAACAAGGAAAACGGTGTAGAAAGAAACACGTGTCAAAAGAGGCAATTAGAAAAATAATGCTAAAACAAACTATGTGGAGGGTTTATAGGCGTACCAGAAAGGAAGAAGACTATGCAAAATACAAAGAGGCACTTAATGCAGCTACAACTGAAATCAGACAATCTAAAAGAAGCTATGAGCAAAAACTGGCATGTAACATAAAAACTGACAGCAAGAGTTTTTATGCATATGTCAGGAGTAAACAAAACGTACAAGACAAGGTTGGACCTCTAGAAGACAGTGCTGGAAATATAATATTACAGGGGTTTTTAATGGCGGAAGACCTAAATGGTTACTTCAGTTCAATGTTTACAAAAGAAGATATTAGTTCATTACCAGTTGCTGATGCTAAATTTCAGGGGACTAAATCTGACTATTTAGGACCGTTAGTTGTAACTCCAGAATTGGTAGCTAGGAAAATAAAGGCAATGAAGGATAACAAATCACCGGGAGTGGATGGGATTCCTCCAAAATTACTAATGGAAACAGTAGATCAAATCAGTATACCACTTGCAAGAGTATTCAACTTGTCATTAAAAGAGGGAGTTGTTCCGTTTGAATGGAAAGAAGCAAACATCATACCATTATTTAAAAAGGGTTCGAGAAATAAGTCAGAGAATTACAGACCAGTGAGTTTAACATCAGTGATTTGTAAATTATTAGAAAGGTTAATTAAAGACCATATGGTGGACTTCCTCGTTAAGCATAAATTATTAAATTCATCTCAACATGGATTCCTTAAAGCGAGGTCATGCTTAACAAATGTGTTATGTTTTTTGGAAGAAATCACTAAGTGGATAGACGAGGATCGCCAGTAGATATTATCTACTTAGATTTTCAGAAAGCTTTTGACAAAGTGCCACATCAAAGATTGCTACTTAAATTAAAAGCCCATGGTATCGGGATAGCATAACTGACTGGATAGAACAATGGCTGACTGACAGAAGACAACGAGTTGTAGTAGATGGCGAAGTTTCAAATTGGAAATCGGTTTTGAGTGGGGTACCTCAAGGATCAGTATTAGGACCTATATTATTCTTAATTTATATCAATGACTTGGACGACAGTATAACAAGTAACGTACTGAAATTTATGGACGACACAAAACTGTTTAGAAAGGTTAATACTGATGGTGATAAACAACATTTACAAAACGATCTAGACAGATTAGTGAAATGGTCTGAGAAATGGCAGATGCTGTTCAATTTTGGGAAATGTAAATGCCTACATACAGGACATGGGAACTTGAATGTAAACTATAAAATGGGAGCTACTGTTCTTGGTACTACTGTAAAAGAAAAGGACTTAGGAGTTACAATAAGCGCTGATATGAAAGTTTCAGAGCAGTGTGGTATTGCAGCTTCAAAGGGTAATCAAATTCTTGGATTGATTAGAAGAAACATAACATACAAGGGAAAAAAGTTAATTATACCTCTTTATAAAGCAATAGTTAGACCTCATTTAGAATACTGTATACAAGCATGGAGACCATATCGTAAGAAGGATATAGATACGCTTGAACGCATACAAAGGAGAGCAACTAAAATGATTCCAGAACTTAGAGACCTTAGTTATGAAGAACGCCTGAAAGAATGTGGTTTAACAACTCTAGAGACAAGGAGGTTAAGAGGAGATCAGATTGAAGTTTTTAAGATATTGAATGGGTATGAAAATATTGATAGAAATATGTTTTTCTCACTCAAGAAGGATAGCAGAACTAGAGGACATGAGGTAAAATTAGTAAAGGATCAATGTAGATTGGACATCAGGAAGCACTCGTTCTCACAGAGGACAGTAAATGAATGGAACAAACTGTCTACAGATTGTGTAACTGCTAGCAGCGTGAATATGTTTAAAAACAAGGTTGACACATATATCAGAAGGGCGGGTTATAAGTAGGTGAACATTGTTGGACTCTCGATAAGCCAATGGCTTCCTTGTCCACTTGCCATCTGGGCCTTTGGCTTGGATGGCAAATCTTGTTAAATCTTGTTAAATTGTGCAAAGCCAAAGGGCGGAAGCGGAACGTTCAGCCCGTTCCGCCTGACTTGTTTATGGGGAAAAAAGACGCCGCAAAAAGAGCAGTATTAATTTGATTATTGCAATGACTTCAGCATCTTATAGTAAGCATAAGCCTTCCTTATCTAAACCTGCGAAAGGCTAACATGTATAAAAATTTACTCACACGCAAAGCCATAGTCAAATAATTTCGAAAACTCAGACTGGCATGTGATCCACTCGTGATCAACTGCAATGTACAAAACAACACTAATGCCGCCACCTTTCGGATAATTCTGTATTAATTGGGCCACTTAAATTGCAGCGAAAGGCGGGCAAGAATTACAAGACATGACACAGTCCCTTTTCATACGTGTTGTTGTTATTAATGTTTCTTTTCGTGCTTTTCATGTTTTTCGCGCATTTCGTGGTTTCCCTGCGTGATTTTCGTGCATGCGTGCGTGCTTTTTTAACAAATATAAAACAAAGGCCAAATAACAACTTTAGGCCCATATAATTTTGTAGAATGCTATACCGATCTATCGTGCAGCGTAAAGTTCAATCGCGCATCTTCATAATGGTAGCGGTGTTATATCTCGTTATTATTTCTTGTCGTGCATGGACCATGGTGTAACACCATGATAAGAATTAATAACGATGTGTGTGCTTACATAGATATCATTTTATAAAGTAAATAATACCATATGTAATCATACTTCTTAATAACTGTTTCAATATACAGTCAAGCCTCGTTATAACGCGGTGGTTGGGGGTCCACGATTTCGGACCGTGCTGTACGCGAGGCATGTTCATGTTCTCACATCTGCCACCAGGGAAATCGTTTGAGTGCTGGTAACACCTGGACCCTAACTGGATATCATGTAATATCGCTCGCTCACCGTCATGTCTTCCTCTGCTAATGCAGAACATTCCTATATAATGCTCGTTTAAATCATGTATATTTAAAAGATGAATAGTTACAATCACAGTGTGTTTTTAAAGTGAAAATATTTGTACAGTTTCCAGCCATTCCAAAGCTTAACGTCGTAAACTATTATAGTTTGTATACAGTTCTAGGGTCCATTTTACCAAGATACACATGAGCTCATATAACAACTTTCCATAATACACTGCATTTCCCCCAGAAATAAAACAAACTGAAAATGCATGTTTTCTAATTTTTGTCTGTGTGGTTTGTAAAGTATTTAGTGAGTGGAGTTAACACAAATATGATGATAGATCTTTTCTTTAGTAATGCCTGTGATAAAATGAATGTATGAGCTCATATTAGTAATGGGCCCATGGTGGTTGGGGGCCTGTAGTGGTAGGCATGCTAATATTCTGTGCAACTAAGTTTCCTCATAGAACATACAATGACATAACATACAACATAACAGTGATTTAATAAGAAATTACCAGAAGGCATAGCATGATAATATGCTTTGTCTTTTTTCAAATTAATTCGCTATCTAAATATGTACATGAACATTAAGTAAACATTTTCACTGCCTGTATCTTCTGTTGCAGACTCGGGTCTACTTGTAACCATGTTGCAGCTGTTCTGTTTAAGTTAGACTATGCTTGGCAGAATGGCTACACTTCCAGCCGAATGGACTGCATCATCAAAAGGCAGAAGTGGTGTTGAGCCAAAGAATCTGAGTGAAAAGGAAAGGCGCAAGCCACATTACAGCAAAAGTGATCCCATCAACCCTTCAGCAAGGAAGCTGTTCAACCCAGCAAAATGACCATAGCCCCCCCCACACTTGAGGTGTTGATGGGTTCACTGTATGTCAGCTGTAGCAGTGCATGTGCCTTCAAGTATACTTCTGCTTCAGTTGCTCAATTTCATGCCGACACTCTTTTAACTGTTTGGACAGAACGTTGCACTGTTCACACTGACTGTCAGGCAGTGAGTAGCCATGGTCAGCAGCAATATACCTGTGGTGATTTGTTGGGGCATCAGCAGGTACTGGATGGTCTGTTGACATCACAGATGAGGACTGTTCATCTACATGTGTTTCTGATGTGGGCGTTCTTGCTGTTGGTGGCTTGCGGGTTGATTTGGGGGGCGTAAACAAAGAATATCCCAGGTTGAATGTTGGGTTTGGGTTTGCAGCTGTCGGACCTCCATCGAGAAAATGGACCGAACACACTCTGGAATATGGTTTCGGTTCCCAGTTCTTTCCAGTGTCCTTCTCTTGTCTGTTCAAAACTTTCGTCCATTTCCGACGGCCTTCAGGATCTTTTCGTTCTGTGGGAAATGGGTACAGAACAAAAGGGGGAGGACAAATGCACCGCCCTACACCTTTCTTAAACCCTGGGTGGATTGTACAATTCTCCGACATCCACCGGTTCAGTTTATACTCTCCATTCCCACAATTCAACACAGCACAAACTGGCATATCTGAAATAAATTAAATAATAATAAAAAGTATTCATATGTAAATGTTAGATTATTGTAGTAAATTCTTGACGTTGATAAAATATTAGCAGATATATCACATGTACAAAACTTATACACATTTGTCATGTTAAGAAGAATTGCTAAACATTGATTTCGCAAGAAATACGTACAGCAACAACTGTCACAAGATGGATACAGGTGAATTCGGCCCACAGTGAATTCGGCCCACTTTATAATGGCGTGGTGAATTTGGCCCATGTTATTTTGGCTTGGTGATTTCGGCCTGCAGGTGAATTCGGCCAGCATTTTCCCAAGTGTTCTTATTATGCTTATATCGTTGTGTGGTGTATGAATGTCATAAATATAACGTAATAAAAAACCTATCATTACGCAACCATCAATTGTTGAACAATATTCGTTTCAAATTATTTCGCTATGTTATTTGTAGCTTGGTGGAATCTGTGCGTGCGTGAACTGTCCGGATCTAGCCAGGAAGCATTTACGTATTAGCATGGTGTTCACGATGGCAGTTTCAAACATTACAACATTTCCAATGAAAGACCAAGTCAACAATTGTATGGCCATTCAGTGTAACTTTATTAATATTGATTGTGCTATACAACGCCATCAGTGACATGATAATGCAATAAAATAAATAAAAGCTAAATCCTAATCTTATGCAATATATATCAACGCATAATTGATTATATTGAAATGCGCATGGGCAACTATAGGCTTTAAAAAATAGACCAACACATACATACTCTTGATATATGCAGGCTATTACGATAATAGTACTTTTATGGTTTTAAGTTATTCAACTGTACATGTTTTTTTTAGTAATATATTACACATATTATGTGATCTTAATTTTAACAATACAGTGAATTGTATAAGTCATAATGATCTCTCTCACTGACTATGTGTTAAACAATAGTGCCGTACATGGAAACTCGAAATGCGAAACGAAGTCTGTAAAAGTTGTTACAGTTTTGGATTAATGTGGAACTAGATCAACAAATGAAACAAATAGTTAATTAACAAATGAGAGAATATGCTATATTCACAGTAAAACAAACATTAAGTCACATGTGCTCGGCACACACTAGTTCGGGCCGAAATCGCTATATAAGCCCGTTTTGTTCTGGGCCGAAGTCACCAGAGTTGCAGGCAGAATTCACCAAAGAGTGCGGGCCGAATTCACCGTGGGCCGAATTCACCTGTATCCCACAAGATACCAGTGACTGGGGTTTGTAACTGGGAGGGTATATTTGGACTGGGTACTTAATTTAATAGCAACCCTTGGATTCCAGCAATGCCCTAAGTGCCTGACTAAGACTAAGTCTAAGCCCAATGACCCATTAGCCAGAAGTTCATGCTGTTGTTTATAGTAATTAAGGCACTGCGGGAATCCAAGGGTTGCCACCAAAACACCTAGTTGGGGGTATCTCTTAAAACTTAACAACACGTAGGCACATGCATGACTACACACGTGTACTATTCAAACTTATATGCAAAACGAAGAAAGACTGATCAAAAATTTACTACCGTCTAGACTATACTGTAGCCCTAAACCTATCTGGCTCATAATAATCGTACGCATATTTTCATGAAACGTGAAACCTTACAAAAACCCCATAAACACGTATTTCATATCTGTATTCATTCTTATATGTATATCACTAAAGTTACCTGACAATAACCATGTAAAAGTGTGAAATGATTACCTTTTCGTCAGAACGCATGTGCTTGTCAAAATTTTTATATAACCGGATGTTATTGTGAGCGAGATTACCAAATGGCCGGGATTCTCGTAGATCAATATAATGTTACATAATTAATCATCCCCCTATAAACTACTAACTTACTAACGGGCGTTATATTTATGTCTGTGCTGCTGACCCACTCTGGCCTCTTTCTACACGAAATCGCGTTTGACCATGTGACCCAAAGGCAACATCACGTGCACAGTATGGCGGCTAATTGTGAAATGTTTTCTATGTCACCGATAAAAGTACTCATAAGTAATTATTTTGAGCACATTTCTTCTGTTTCATGACGCCCAAGTGTCGGTTGTATGTCACAGAATACACATGTGAAATGGTTAGTGCGTATATGTTTTAAAACTTAAGTTATTAGTTCCATTTGGTATTTCCCGTCGGCATCAGAAAATCCACGGGCAACTGAATCAGCTTGAGCCCCTGTAACTAATATATATATAAAAGGGTATGCAACTAGGAATGACCCTACTCACCTTTCAACATCCGTATCTCGGCGTTGCGATGCGTAATCCGAATACTATGACCTTACACAAATGTGCAAATGAATAAACTTTCACTATACCTACTTGTCATTAAAACCATATATGGATTTCTTATAAAAAGACAGAAAACCCATCAAACCGCATACGGTAACGCGACAATGTTACCGGAAGTGAGGTGCAAAATTCCTTGTTAGCCAAATAAGCTACCCAACAAAAGGAGCCAATGATCAGTCTGCAGGTGACACCTGCTGTAGAATGCAATTAATAAGTCAATATCGGCTAATTAGTGCTTGAAGTCAACTGACTGACACATGTCCATAACTTACATAACTATGAAGATATTTGTATAATTTGTTCAGGGGCTTGCAAACTCTTTAACCAGGGTTATAAATATGGACACTCCATCTAACACTACTTCCATAACTCAATTGATGCAATTATTAATTCAATATTGGCTAATTAATGCATAAACTCAACAGGCTGACACCTTTTGATAAAAGGCCATAACTTCCATGATTATGAAGATATTTTTATAATTTGTTCAGGGTTTACAAATTCATTAAACAGGGTAATAAAATGTACACCACACAGTCATTTCATAACCCCATTGATGTAATTAATAAGTAAATATTGGCTAATTAATATGTAAACGCAACAGGTCAACGCCTTTTTTATGTCAAACTGCCATTGAAAAATTATATAATAATTTCATTATTCTACTTCAACTTTATTCTCAAAAACCTTATTAGGTTACATGAGAATCACAATGTTGCATACTGTTACAATGTGAGATGGCTATAAGTGTATGTAATCCAGGCTTCAATAATACTTATAAATTACATTGGTAAATGGTTTTACCAAAATACAAAACACAAAAGTATCACAGGAAGATCTACTTACAACTTAAAGCTATTTAAAATCTCCTGTATGAATTTACATAATTTAATTAGCTTTGCATGGCTTGTCAAATTAAACAACTGGTCCATTTTTAAAGTGTTTGGTCTCACAAAATAATATCTAGAAATAAATTTAATTCTAGCTTCTTGAAAAAAAGTACATTTAAACAAATAATGAAACTCATCTCCAATATCATTACAATCACACAGAGTACAAAATCTCTCTTGCCTATCGATTCCACTATACCTGCCTTGCTGAATAGGCAACCGATTATTACAAGTACGAAATTTACACAGAGGTCTAGATAGATTTGGTGGTAACACCAGCAAATATTTCTCCATTTTAAAATCATGTTTAATTATTCTGTAGGTTATACACCCATCGCTATTGCAAATATTACTACCCCACTGCTGATGATACTGGTCAGTAAGTTTCAATTTGACAACTGCTTTAAACCATTTAAGATTCACTATTTCTTGATTCAGCCACAAGTTAGATAGGCCAGTGTTATTTAAAATGTATTTAACATGAGTAATCCAAGGGGATTCAAAGATATTTTTAACATATAATTGATATAATAATTTATACATAATGCAAGACAGTTTAGATTCCTTTCCCATCAATAGTTTTCCCCTACTAACTTAACACAGTCAGGCCCAACAATTTTAATCAATATCAATCGATCTTTTATTTTAGACAAAAGAATATAATGCATTATGTAAATATAGTACTTGATATTATAGTAATATAGATATACAAACTTAAGAAGTGCAAAAAAAGAATATATAAAAATGTACCATTACTAATAATCAATAATAAAATTTGTTTTTCAAAACAAAACAGATTGTATTGGCTTTATAATAAACTTAATTTATAGAAATGTAAATAAGTCATGATTTTGGTTAAATCGATCTCTCGCTGTCCAAAATTCACAAACTAGCGGAGCTCCAACACACACAGCGAGAAAATATTTTGAACACAAACTAACTAAGACCTTTTAAAGAGGTGCTGAACATTTTGGATGGCATGCAGTTGATCTGTTATCTGCCAAACTTAAATGGAAATACACCAATGTCTTCTAATAAATGTATTTCACCTTAATTTTGGTGCAATTTTAATCAAAAACAGACGAACATGTAAAGGTACTTACTGCTAACCAATCTGCCGCGGTAAGTCACAGAAAAGAATGGAAACAACTGACAATACAGGATGTAAAACAAAAGGAGACCCCGGGTTCCAGGAATCGGCGCGGCTAAACTGACACAATTTTTTGGACATGCTGTGCGAGCCGCTCAGCGGATTTTGTTGAAGTGCCTACTGTACACCTTTGCACTTGAAAATCTTTTATTTTATATACACAGATTATTTTTTGTTAAAATATATGACCTGTATGTATGCATATAAATTTAACATATGCATCTATTGTAACTGGTTGTTCTTTTGTTCAATCTTATTATTACCAATAAATTATAAATTATTATTATTATCTGAAAAAAATCATACATTGTAAACTTGCAGTACTAGATATCAGTTTAACATTTCTAAACAATTCCTGAAGTGTGTTTTGACATGCAACTTGTGTCGACGTTATCATTCACAAGAGTTGATGAATATCACATGTAATCCAATTAGGAAACAATCCATCTTTTAACTTTGAGGAAAAGTGTGTGAACTCTGTGTTTTGTAGCGCAGTATCTACAACTGTTCTCGGGGCTTCCGAGATCATGGCAAAAACACCATCCGTGTTCAACAGCGAAAATATCTCCATCCAATCACCGCAAATGTGAGTTTTCTCTACATTTTTCATGTGTATAAATGTATGAATTGCATACTTAGAAGCTCTCGTGGATGCTGAACATCTACACAATCACAGCAACAAGATTGAGTTAACACTAAACACAGTGGTTTGTGACTGCTGCAAACATTGTTTGATGCAGCCATTCACACTGAAGTGGCTCCATCTAGTGTGTAAATTGCAAACATGAAGTTATTAAAGCAAGAGGCTTGCATTGAATACTTAAACTAGATCACATAGAATAGCCATCATGCACATGCACAGTTGTATTTATCCAATATATTTTTTTAGAGATTTCTGATATTTCACAGCTTGCATGTTAGTTTTTGTTGTGATTACATTTCAGATTTGGTACGAGGTGGAAGATTTGTTCAGGGCATGGGACTTGTTTGTTATGGCAGCACAGCCGTCCCTTTCAGCCAGCACCCTCTACATGTAAAGAGTGATACAAATATTTCTTTGAAAGATTAACATGGATAAAGCTGGTTAAAGTACCCACATGAAAAAATTACAATAATGGTATAATATATTTGTTATTTTATAACTTATATGCTAAATTATTAATTTGACCTTCCATATATTTCCCATAATTAATATTTCCTAATATAATGGGTCAATACATAAGCTGACATGGAGATCCCCAGACGGCAGAACTGACAGTCAAATAGATCACATCCTTGTAAATGGAAAATGGAGACGCTGTCTACAAGACATCAAAACAAGGAGACTAGCTGATGTTGGCAGCGACCACAACCTGTTGATAGGGAAACTTGCACTGAAACTGAGAAAGGCAAAGACAGGAGAGAAGAAGAAAGAGCATTTTGATACCACCAAGCAACAAAACCCAGAAACCAAGCAACAGTTCACAATTGCTCTGAAGAACAGTTTTGGTATTCTGCAGGAGGAAACAGAGATGACTATACACAGTTTTAACATGGCCATGGAGCTAGCAGGGAAAGCAGTGCTAGGCTACAGAAGAGCAAAGAAAGAGCAGTGTATTTCCACATCATTTTGGGACAAAATAGACCAAAGGAAAGGAATACAGAAAAAGCTGCTCACCACTTTCAAGAGAATACTCACAAAAAGACAAAGAAGTAAAAAGGAGTTCCAGAGCAGACAAACGCACTTACATTGAAAGCCTCGCAGAAGCAGCAGCAAGAAGAAAGGATATGAAGTCACTCTAACAAATAACCAAGAAGCTGAAAGGAGATACAGGTCCAAACCAGAATCTCCCACTGAAAGACGCAGATGGAAAGATAATCACAGTCAAGATAGAGAGATGGAAGGAGCATTTCCAACAGGTTCTCAATCATGCAGATCCACCCAGACTTGCAGACATCCCGGAGGCAGCAGAGGACCTTGAAATCAACCTTGACCAAATCACAGAAGGAGAAGTCAGAGAAGCCATTAAAGCCCAGAAGAATGAAAAAGCACCAGGAAGCGAAAGCGTCTGTGCAGAAATGCTGAAAGCAGAGGAACAAGAGACACCCAGAATCCTATGCCAGATCTTCCAGAGAATATGGGATGAAGAAGACACACCAGATGATTGGAAGACATGCACAATTATCAAGCTACCAAAGAAGGGTGACTTGGGGAACTGTAACAACTGGCGGGGCATAACCTGGTTATCAATGACATGCAAGATTTTCAGCCGCATAATCCTGAAGAGAATATCAGCAGCTACTGGTACAATCCTCCGCCAGGAACAAGCCGAGTTCAGAAGAGGCAAGTCATGCATCGACCACATTTTCACGCTAAGGCAGATTTTGGAACAAAACACGGAATGGAACAGTATGATCTACATTGCCTTCATTGACTTTGAAAAGGCCTTTGACAGCCTTCACAGAGAATCCTTGTGGAGAATATTACGTCACTACGGGATCCCACAGAAGATGGTAAATGTGATCGAGATACTTTACACAGACGTCCAGTGTCAAGTCGCATGTAACAGTCACATGTCAGACAGCTTTAGCGTAAAATCCAGAGTAAAACAGGGATGCATTCTCTCACCATTTCTTTTCACCCTTACCATTGACTGGCTGATGACAGAAATCACCAAAAATTGAAACAGAGGCATCAGATGGACACTTACCTGGACTATGCAGATGACAGTGGACTGCTGTCTAACAGGCACAAGGACATGCAAGAAAAGATGGACAAACTCACAACAACAGCACCATAGATTGGGTTAAAGCTCAACACAGCAAAAACCAAACTGATGAGGATCAACTACAAGACAGATAACCCCATCACCATAAACAACATAAACAACAGTGATGCTTTGGAAGACGTTCAGGACTTTGCATACCTGGGAAGCAAAATTACAACAGATGGAGACTCTGCAAAAGATGCCATGGCTAGGATCAGAAAGGCAAGTCAGACCTTCGCTATGCTGAAGCCCATCTGGAAATCCAAGCAACTGAGATTGGAAACAAAACTGAGACAGTACAATAGTAAAGTTCTCAGTGTACTTCTCTACGGCTCCGAGTGCTAGAAACTGACAACCAAGCTAGCACACAAGCTTGAGACCTTCCAAAACAGGTGTCTACGGAAGATCCTAGTAGTATTTTGGCCCCAGACCATCACTAATGAAGAGCTGCACTGCAAAACAGACGCAACATCCTTGGCCACACAGAGAAAGAAGAGAAGATGGAGATGGCTTGGACACGTGTGCCGAATGTCACCTGTCACCCAAGACAGCCTTATGCTGGACAGCAGATGGTAAAAGGAGATGTGGTCGCCTAAAAGAAATATGGAGACGAACAATGGAGAAGGAGATGAAAGAATGCGGCCTGACATGGAACACCATCACCAAATGGGCTGCAGACCGACAGCAGTGGTGCTCTCTTGTTGATGCCTTATGTGCCACCGGGCACGAAGAGGACTAAGTAAGTAACTAATATAATGGGTAACACATTTGGTAAAATCTGACGTGCAAATATTTCTATCTGATTTCTTACACAAATGCATCCATCTGGCATGCATGTGATTTCCACGCCTTGTCTTGATGTTGTTTTGTAGCTATGACCTGGTTGACATAACGAGGCAGGTGATTTCCATGTCTTGTCTTGATGTTGTTTTATAGATATGATCTGGTTGACATAACGAGGCAGGTGATTTCCATGTCTTGTCTTGATTTTGTTTTATAGATATGACCTGGCCGACATAATGAGGCAGGCTCTGCAGGTGATTTCCATGCCATGTCTTGATGTTGTTTTGTAGATATGACCTGGCCGACATAACAAGGCAGGCTCTGCAGGTGATTTTCACGCATTGTCTTGATGTTGTTTTGTAGATATGACCTGGTTGGCATAACATGGCAGGCTCTGCAGGTGATTTCCATCAAGTACTACAAAGATCTTATCACACATTACAAAGCAAAGGATCTTAACAACACGATGTAAGTAAAATTAAAATATTCATATGTTCGAAGTTGAACAATCAGCAATCCAATAAATTTATTTATGGATTGCCATGTTAATAACCTACTACTGTCTTTGCTTTGTTGACGTAAATTAAACCAGGCACATCAGTTATAATTATATCCAATTCAAAATGGGAGATTTCTTTAGACAGCAGCAACGGAACCTAAACATTTGCTAATGCTTCTACATTATGACTGTGTTGCAATGACTGAAGTACATAAAATGTTTTAGACTAAGAAACATTTATGGTATTTAAAATCTAAAACACTATGCATGTAAAGTTTGTGAAAGAAATTTTATTCCTTAATGACATTGCAATGACAGCATTTCTCAATGTCCTCATATCATCAAGTCCCAACTTTATATACTGTTATTGAAATCACTGTGGACTTTGATTACTAGAATTACTTATGGCCAGAGCCATTTGATTATATTAAGTAGCTGATTCACTCATTTAGTGCATTTTAATACAGCGGGACTAGGGAGTGATCCCGTCCAACCAATATATTTGATTTTACTAAACGGCTGATTATGTTACGCATGATTTTGTTCAACAGAGTCCAAAATGTACTCTGCATTGAACAGTTTATTTATTACGTTGCATAGTTGATCTGTTATGTTGCATAGTTGATCTGTTATGTTGCATAGTTGATCTGTTATGTTGCACAGTTTATTTATTATGTAGTGTAATGACAAAGAAGATTCATGTCACTCTGCTACACGTGGTATGTTATTCCTCCTGACAGATCGAGTGGTCTCAAGTTACTGGGCTTGATGTCTGACGTTGAGACTCTGCTGGCTTCAGACAAAAACTTGATGGCTGGAGGATGCCAAGACACTGGCAACGAACGATGCAGAGAAACAACTCAATGAATACAACGTTCGCAACCAACTCACTCTGTGGGGACCAACAGATGGAAATGTATGTGTGTTCCTATAATCATGGTCCTCAATGTATTGCATTTATCACTTACACAAAGTTAATGAAAGTACAATGAATTTATTTGTAAAGATTTATGCGTACACATTGGATAAGAACAATTTAAAGCTAAATTAAATAGATGACTAGAAAAAAAATAATATTAGGAATTATTTTCATTACAAAAGAAACATTTTAAGTATAAAACATTATATCTGCTACATTAATAAGATTAACATCTCTTTCCTACTGTTTCCTACAAATCTATCCAGTTGCTAAAGGTAATTGATAAGGTGTTTATATTGTTCACTTTTTAGTTTTACAATTTATTAATTAATGGAAATTTAATTAATTTAAGGACACTGTGTGTCAAAAGGTATGTATAGAAACAGAACGATGTGTTTACTGCGTACGATTAGAAACGTTTTATGTTGAACGGTTGACTATGTGTCCAAGCTTACTACTGTGAGTGTGAATGGAATGGTTGACTACATGTCCAGGCCTACTGCTGTGAGTGTGAATGGAATGGTTGACTACATGTCTAGGCCTACTACTGTGAGTGTGAATGGAATGGTTGACTACATGTCTAGGCCTACTGCTGTGAGTGTGAATGGAATGGTTGACTACATGTCCAGGCCTACTGCTGGGAGTGTGAATGGAATGGTTGACTACATGTCTAGGCCTACTGCTGCAAGTGTGAATGGACTGGTTGACTACATGTCTAGGCCTACTGCTGCAAGTGTGAATGGACTGGTTGACTACATGTCCAGGCCTACTGCTGCGAGTGGGAATGGAATGGTTGACTACATGTCTAGGCCTACTGCTGCAAGTGTGAATGGAATGGTTGACTACATGTCCAGGCCTACAGCTGCGAGTGGGAATGAAATGGTTGGGTAAGCATCCAGGCAAAAAGGTCTACCTTTACACAGAGTTGAAGTTAAATAGATAATTCTGTCTAAACTTGTATTTGTTGCAGTTACTACCAACCCAGATGGGCTCTGTTTGTGGAGCAGCTGGTCTGGTCAATAATATATGTAAGTCTTGTTGTGAACCCTGGTTGTTTTTTTTCATGTATCTGCTAAAGGTGTGTATTAGCTCTATGAGAGGAATTCAATTAATTTTTGTTAAGTACAGCCATACACTGTTTAATGTTATATAAATACGTTCAAACTGATTCAATTAGCACTGACAATTTAGACAGTACTTCATATCCATACAAACCGTGTTGACACTTGTCATGCACAGAAACCTACTGTGGTACAGCTGATGCCAGACTGTCCTCGTTACCACGCAGCCTTGCTTTATAAAATAAAAAATGACATGTTGGATCCAGTGACTGGTACCTCTCTCCGGTGTGTGGTACCTGACTCTAGTGTGTGGTACCTGACTCCAGTGTCTGGCACCTGACTCCAGTGTCTGGCACCTGACTCCACTGACCTGACAATGCTTGCATTGTTCTAACAGCTGCAATTGCTAAGTGCCATTTGGACATCTTAATAGCTACAATACCTCCTTTTTTTCCTGTACCATCAAGGATTGAAACAATTCACCAGAAGCAGCTGTTCAAGCTCTTGCACTGGCAGCTTTAATGCTCACAGTAACCACATCTAGAATCTTCAAAACAGCCCAGTCAGAAACTGACCAGACGCAGTATTGCTGACAACTAGTTTGGATCAAAGATGACTCATTCGGTTGTCACAGTGGTTCCCCACTTCAAAACTCCATGTGATGAACCAACTCTTCATGTAGGGACATTATTTCTTGGGTACAGTATCGGCCATTGAAGACAGTGACCGCAGTATGTGCTAAATACATTAACGTCTGTAGAAGCTACACGAATGCAGTGTGTATGATAACAAAGTCCCTGCAGAGGTATGTTGCAGAACAGTGAAGTTGATTTAAAGAAATGTATCAACAATTGACTAAACATTTGAAATGGTCCCTTGTATACTATTTCAAATGTCATTTATTTAAGGTATTAATCTGTAATGAATTAATGTGTATTGTGCTCATGAACACTTGTATGTTGAAATGAAAGTATTCATTTTTGCAGAAAGCACCTTTTGATGAAGGTCAATTTAACAAGGACTTGTTCAACAAAGTGGAACAACCGTTCACGTTTGACTGCACACTGGCCCACTGAACAAACTGGTCAGTATCAAATACTGTAGCAAGTTCCAAGTTGTTGTAAAGAATTGTAGCATTTTCGTTTTTTAACAGTGTTACAGCTCTGTGTGCGTGCATGAGCATGTATATTTTGTATATATGTTTATCAGTGTGTGTGTACGTTTAAATTTCAGTTGCCAAGTAATACACACCGTTAGTAATTGAACCATATTAAATAATGACACAACAAACCATTCATTATCATTTAAGTTGTACCTGTTTTTGTTTCTTCCAGGAGACACAGCACATCCACAAAACCTATCGCCCAGCGACTGTGGAGAACTCAAAATTCTTCGCACGTCTTAGGCGTCCAAAGACGCAATCACAGAATGGCCGCTTGTACGAATATGGCAGCTCTGTGCAACATGAAATAACGAATCACCCCCATGTAGACCTTCGAGTTATTGACGATGCTAGGGACAGTCCATTGATTTTGTAAATGTGTACTTTGGTAAGGGACAGACGATGGGTGTACACTGTATTCACATGGAACCTAAACAACTAAGGGGAAGACGATGGGTGTACACTGTATTCACATGGAACCTAAACAACTAAGGGGAAGACGATGGGTGTACACTGTATTCACATGGAACCTAAACAACTAAGGGGAAGACGATGAGTGTACACTGTATTCACATGGAACCTAAACAACTAAGGGGAAGACGATGGGTGTACACTGTATTCACATGGAACCTAAACAACTAAGGGGAAGACGATGGGTGTACACTGTATTCACATGGAACCTAAACAACTAAGGGGAAGACGATGAGTGTACACTGTATTCACATGGAACCTAAACAACTAAGGGGAAGACGATGGGTGTACACTGTATTCACATGGAACCTAAACAACTAAGGGGAAGACGATGAGTGTACACTGTATTCACATGGAACCTAAACAACTAAGGGGAAGACGATGGGTGTACACTGTATTCACATGGAACCTAAACAACTAAGGGGAAGACGATGTGTGTACACTGTATTCACATGGAACCTAAACAACTAAGGGGAAGACGATGAGTGTACACTGTATTCACATGGAACCTAAACAACTAAGGGGAAGACGATGGGTGTACACTGTATTCACATGGAACCTAAACAACTAAGGGGAAGACGATGAGTGTACACTGTATTCACATGGAACCTAAACAACTAAGGGGAAGACGATGAGTGTACACTGTATTCACATGGAACCTAAACAACTAAGGGACAGACAATGGGTGTACACTGTATTCACATGGAACCTAAACAACTAAGGGGAAGACGATGGGTGTACACTGTATTCACATGGAACCTAAACAACTAAGGGACAGACAATGGGTGTACACTGTATTCACATGGAACCTAAACAACTAAGGGGAAGACGATGGGTGTACACTGTATTCACATGGAACCTAAACAACTAAGGGGAAGACGATGAGTGTACACTGTATTCACATGGAACCTAAACAACTAAGGGGAAGACGATGGGTGTACACTGTATTCACATGGAACCTAAACAACTAAGGGGAAGACGATGGGTGTACACTGTATTCACATGGAACCTAAACAACTAAGGGGAAGACGATGAGTGTACACTGTATTCACATGGAACCTAAACAACTAAGGGGAAGACGATGTGTGTACACTGTATTCACATGGAACCTAAACAACTAAGGGAAGACGATGAGTGTACACTGTATTCACATGGAACCTAAACAACTAAGGGGAAGACGATGAGTGTACACTGTATTCACATGGAACCTAAACAACTAAGGGACAGACAATGGGTGTACACTGTATTCACATGGAACCTAAACAACTAAGGGGAAGACGATGGGTGTACACTGTATTCACATGGAACCTAAACAACTAAGGGACAGACAATGGGTGTACACTGTATTCACATGGAACCTAAACAACTAAGGGGAAGACGATGGGTGTACACTGTATTCACATGGAACCTAAACAACTAAGGGGAAGACGATGAGTGTACACTGTATTCACATGGAACCTAAACAACTAAGGGGAAGACGATGGGTGTACACTGTATTCACATGGAACCTAAACAACTAAGGGGAAGACGATGAGTGTACACTGTATTCACATGGAACCTAAACAACTAAGGGGAAGACGATGAGTGTACACTGTATTCACATGGAACCTAAACAACTAAGGGGAAGACGATGGGTGTACACTGTATTCACATGGAACCTAAACAACTAAGGGGCAGACGATGGGTGTACACTGTATTCACATGGAACCTAAACAACTAAGGGGAAGACGATGAGTGTACACTGTATTCACATGGAACCTAAACAACTAAGGGGAAGACGATGAATGTACACTGTATTCACATGGAACCTAAACAACTAAGGGACAGACAATGGGTGTACACTGTATTCACATGGAACCTAAACAACTAAGGGGAAGACGATGGGTGTACACTGTATTCACATGGAACCTAAACAACTAAGGGACAGACAATGGGTGTACACTGTATTCACATGGAACCTAAACAACTAAGGGGAAGACGATGGGTGTACACTGTATTCACATGGAACCTAAACAACTAAGGGACAGACAATGGGTGTACACCGTATTCACATGGAACCTAAACAACTAAGGGGAAGACGATGGGTGTACACCGTATTCACATGGAACCTAAACAACTAAGGGACAGACAATGGGTGTACACCGTATTCACATGGAACCTAAACAACTAAGGGGAAGACGATGGGTGTACACCGTATTCACATGGAACCTAAACAACTAAAGGGGAAGACGATGGGTGTACACTGTATTCACATGGAACCTAAACAACTAAGGGAAGACGATGGGTGTACACTGTATTCACATGGAACCTAAACAACTAAGGGACAGACAATGGGTGTACACTGTATTCACATGGAACCTAAACAACTAAGGGGAAGACGATGGGTGTACACTGTATTCACATGGAACCTAAACAACTAAGGACAGACAATGGGTGTACACTGTATTCACATGGAACCTAAACAACTAAGGGGAAGACGATGGGTGTACACTGTATTCACATGGAACCTAAACAACTAAGGGGAAGACGATGAGTGTACACTGTATTCACATGGAACCTAAACAACTAAGGGGAAGACGATGGGTGTACACTGTATTCACATGGAACCTAAACAACTAAGGGGAAGACGATGAGTGTACACTGTATTCACATGGAACCTAAACAACTAAGGGGAAGACGATGAGTGTACACTGTATTCACATGGAACCTAAACAACTAAGGGGAAGACGATGGGTGTACACTGTATTCACATGGAACCTAAACAACTAAGGGGCAGACGATGGGTGTACACTGTATTCACATGGAACCTAAACAACTAAGGGGAAGACGATGAGTGTACACTGTATTCACATGGAACCTAAACAACTAAGGGGAAGACGATGAATGTACACTGTATTCACATGGAACCTAAACAACTAAGGGGAAGACGATGGGTGTACACTGTATTCACATGGAACCTAAACAACTAAGGGACAGACAATGGGTGTACACTGTATTCACATGGAACCTAAACAACTAAGGGGAAGACGATGAGTGTACACTGTATTCACATGGAACCTAAACAACTAAGGGGAAGACGATGGGTGTACACTGTATTCACATGGAACCTAAACAACTAAGGGGAAGACGATGGGTGTACACTGTATTCACATGGAACCTAAACAACTAAGGGGAAGACGATGGGTGTACACTGTATTCACATGGAACCTAAACAACTAAGGGACAGACAATGGGTGTACACTGTATTCACATGGAACCTAAACAACTAAGGGGAAGACGATGGGTGTACACTGTATTCACATGGAACCTAAACAACTAAGGGACAGACAATGGGTGTACACTGTATTCACATGGAACCTAAACAACTAAGGGGAAGACGATGGGTGTACACTGTATTCACATGGAACCTAAACAACTAAGGGACAGACAATGGGTGTACACCGTATTCACATGGAACCTAAACAACTAAGGGGAAGACGATGGGTGTACACCGTATTCACATGGAACCTAAACAACTAAGGGACAGACAATGGGTGTACACCGTATTCACATGGAACCTAAACAACTAAGGGGAAGACGATGGGTGTACACCGTATTCACATGGAACCTAAACAACTAAAGGGAAGACGATGGGTGTACACTGTATTCACATGGAACCTAAACAACTAAGGGGAAGACGATGGGTGTACACTGTATTCACATGGAACCTAAACAACTAAGGGACAGACAATGGGTGTACACTGTATTCACATGGAACCTAAACAACTAAGGGGAAGACAATGGGTGTACACTGTATTCACATGGAACCTAAACAACTAAAGGGAAGACGATGGGTGTACACTGTATTCACATGGAACCTAAACAACTAAGGGGAAGACGATGGGTGTACATTGTATTCACATGGAACCTAAACAACTAAGGGGAAGACGATGGGTGTAAACTGTATTCACATGGAACCTAAACAACTAAGGGGAAGACGATGGGTGTACACTGTATTCACATGGAACCTAAACAACATTTATCTTTGTGTGTCAGTGCCTGGCTGGCATGTACGTTTGCGCTGAGAGAGGAGAAACGCCATCTGTAAACACGACCAGAGACTTGTTTGTGCAAGCCACTTTGCAAACAGCGGCAAAGCTACATCCATGCTTGAAGTACAGGGTGGAGAAGAAAGATTTAGATGATCTGTTTGACGTCATAGAGGCACCACTACGTAAACATGCAGATCTTGCCAGATCTAGCATAATGTCAGTGTCACCGAAATTCTTCTTTCATAAAGAAGATCTTTACAAGTTTCACTTTGATGAAACTGACAGAAACTGTGGATTTTTAGTGGCATCAATGAGACCACATCCACGCATGAAGACAGGGACCTGTTCTGGCTGGGAGTTTAGCCATGCCACACTGCATTAATTCTTTTCAGCGGTTGGAATGTTGAGGTCATATGACCGTGTCTGGGAGAAACTTGAGGAAGACACATTGGTTGAGCAACTGAAAACGATGCTAATGTTTGTTGGAGGTCTGGTTGGAGACCCCAGCTATGAGTATTATGTGGAGCGTCTAGTTTAGGGAGATGGACAACTGAACACACAGCAGTCAGTTGAAAGGTTGAGAGAATGGATGCTGCAAAAGATCACAGTTTCGAAGTTGTGAATTTACATGTTGTCATATTGTGTTGCAGCACTGCATGGTGAACGGTTACACAAGTTAAAACAACAGTAGTTCCATAACAGTTCACTGCATGACGCAATGGTCAGATTTCCTATACGACCGACGTTTTTTAAATGAATATGAGCACCTTGATCCCCCTTTCCCCATTTAGTATGAGCACCTTGACCCCCTTCCCATTTGGTATGAGTGCCTTGACCCCTCCCCCATTTAGTGAGTGCCTTGACCCCCCTCTCCATTTACTATGAGCACCTTGACCCCCTTCCCATTTAGTATGAGCACCTTGACCCCCTCCCCCATTTAGTATGAGTGCTTTGACCCCCTCCCGTTTAGTATGAGTGCCTTGACACCCTCCCCCATTAAGTTTGAATGCCTTGACCCCCTCTCCATTTACTACGAGCTCCTTCCCCGTTTAGTATGAGTGCCTTGACCCCCTCCCCCATTAATTATGAACGCCTTGACCCCCTCTCCATTTAGTATGAGCTCCTTGACCCCCTTCCCATTTAGTATGAGCACCTTGTCCCCCTTCCCCATTTAGTATGAGTGCCTTGACCCCCTCCCCCGTTTAGTATGAGTGCCTTGACCCCCTCCCCCATTAAGTATGAACGCCTTGACCCCCTCTCCATTTAGTATGAGCTCCTTGACCCCCTTCCCATTTAGTATGAGCACCTTGTCCCCCTTCCCATTTAGTATGAGCTTGACCCCTTCCCCATTTAGTATGAGTGCCTTGACCCCCTCCCCCGTTTAGTATGAGTGCCTTGACCCCCTCCCCCATTAAGTATGAACGCCTTGACCCCCTCTCCATTTAGTATGAGCTCCTTGACCCCCTTCCCATTTAGTATGAGCTCCTTAACCCCCTTCCCCATTTAGTATGAGTGCCTTGACCCCTCCCCATTTAGTATGAGTGTCTTGACCTCCTCCCCGTTTAGTATGAGTGCCTTGACCCCTCCCCATTAAGTATGAATGCCTTGACCCCCTCTCCATTTAGTATGAGCTGCTTCCCCGTTTAGTATGAGTGCCTTGACTCCCTCCCCATTAAGTATGAACGTCTTGACCCCCTCTCCATTTAGTATGAGCTCCTTGACCCCCTTCCCATTTAGTATGAGCTCCTTGACCCCCTTCCCAATTTAGTATGAGTGCCTTGACCCCCTCCCCCGTTTAGTATGAGTGCCTTGACCCCCTCCCCCATTAAGTATGAATGCCTTGACCCCCTCTCCATTTAGTATGAGCTTGACCCCCTTCCCATTTAGTATGAGCACCTTGACCCCCTTCCCATTTAATATAAGCACATTGACCCCCTTCCCATTTAGTATGAGCTCCTTGACCCCCTTCCCCATTTAGTATGAGCACCTTGACCCCCTCCCATTTAGTACGAGCTCCTTGACCCTCTTCCCCGTTTAGTATGAGCACCTTGACCCCCTTCCCATTTAGTATGAGCACCTTGACCCCCTTCCCATTTAGTATGAGTGCCTTGACCCCCTCCCTCATTTAGTATGCTTTACACAAATAGGTAAATATCAACACTTGTGAACGGCCCGTAAAACAAACAAATCTGAAATTATCCTAAAATGTGCTACATTGCAATATCTCAGTGTTTGATTTGCACAATGTGAGCTGCTGCCCACCCCTGAATTGACTGTAGTTGAGTTCTTTGCACCACAGATGAACACACAGTCCAGTGCCAAACTGTGGATCCATCCCTCATTTTGTAAGACTGCCTTGTCTTTCAGCCAACTGTGTTCACCAGTATTTACAGTTGCTGGATATGCATTGTAATTTATCATCTAATGAGTAACACTAAGTTGTAATTATTATTATAGGTGTACAACATACTACAAGACTTAGTTATTGGAAAATGTGAGTGACAATCAGTGTTTGTCTGCCATTTATTTAAAATTGGTAACCTTAATCCAATTTATTGGGTGTTTGCATTTGTCATATAGTGCACATGCTGTGATGATGGTAGCTTGGGGGGGACATGTTCCCAATTTGGTACATTGGGGGACATGTTCGCAATTCAAAGGGGTCATTGTTTTGAATTGTGTGCAATTTCTGGAGGATGTTTCCATGATACTTTTGCTAACTTTGAAAAATAACTTTCAGAACATTGCTGAGTATTTACATAATGGCTGAATGCTTCCCAGAGAAGTAAAGTTGGTGTCGGAATGAACGGATCTGCCAGGTTGTAAAGTGTAGATCACTTTGAGATGTCCCGAGGGCCGGATAACTTGCCTGTTTTACTTTTATTATGGAGTAAGAGTTGATTTTATTAAACTAAATGTAGGAGGTTGTGAAATGTGTACTAAAAGCTGTACATAATGAAGGTCCATGGGCTGTTTCACTAATAGCCAAAGAAATAATTAAACCTACCTATCCTCACAAACATCGACGTCTTGGACATAAACTTCTTGGTTACAGATGGACATCCTTGGACAATGAAGCCACGCGCTTTTCAAAAGTCGACTTTTTCAGCTATACGTGTAACATGTAGCCTGCCTTTATTATAACTTTATCAGGTTTTTTTAAAAACATTCACACTTTTAACAGTGGCACAGTCACTAATCACTAGATGATTTATTCCATCCGTTTATTGTCCTCAGGTTCAGTGAGAACAAGTACTTTTCTATATATCCAGTCTACACTTGCTTTAATAATGCTATTTTGTGTCCTCTGGTTCTGCTACATTCCTTACATTTGAAGAACATATTTCTTTCAATATTTTCTTAATCATGCACTATTTAAGAACATGTATTTAATCTCTTCTTTATCTCGTGTCTCTAGTGTTGTCAAACCAGGTCTCTCAGTCCCGGCGTGTTTCACTAGCTTACATGGTTTCGTTCAATCTATATGTATTGAAACACTAAATGTACCGTCTCCTCTTGAGAGATGGAGGCAGGTTAAAGGAGGTGCTTGTCTGTGGGTGAAACAGTTGGCAAAGTAACTATGTTCATTGTAGAGGTATCATCAACTTGCTTGGCAGTTGTAGTGGTATTGGCAACTAGTGTGGTTGAGAGACATACACACATTCATGTGTTGCACGGATCTGCACGAACTACTATTGTCATACAAACAATATGTAACAGTGTGTTTCACGTTCTGTGTATCGTTATTTTGCTCAAACAATATCTATATTTACTATAGTTCAGACGTTTTTGCTCAACATATTATTTATATTTTAATTATTTTAAATAAAGAAAGAATTAATGTGGCGTTGAAGATGTAAAATGAAATGGCTACACGTAGACTGCACTGTTTTCACCATTTGGGCTTTAAATGTCAACTAACACAATAATGGCTTTACATTGTTTACTTCTTGTTTGTTCTTAGGTGTGAAAAGTCTCCATGGCTGTTATGTTACATTTCATGTTTGTGAACATTATTTGACAACTCTTACTTATCAACAGTATTTAATAATTTATATGTCAAGACTGATTTCGTGATCTTCCTTGCTGTGAACATGCAAGATAAAATGTTTTTCGAAAAGTAGCACACTCACATAATTGGGCATTTTAGTTAGAAATCATTCCTTTGATGATCACCGTAATCACAGCGTTCAGACTACAGTTCAAAGAGAAAATTGTGAGTTACATGTTACAATTTATTAAGTCTTCACACTTTTATTATATTATCATGCTTTATTAAACTGATACAGTGTATTATGTTAGCATGTATCATTAAAGGAAACAGTACTATTAATTGTTATTGATAATATGTTAATATTTATTGTAATGTGTAATTAGTTTTAACTACACTGTAGTTATTTTCACAACAAATGTTTGTTAAGCTGCAATTCTTGTTACAAACTTTGAACATTTATACATATTAAATGTTCTTTTTGCATGTTCTGTAATTAAGAAAGTTTGCTTGGTCGCATGGACAGCTGTCATTCCCAGTGTGGTAAATGGGCATTATCTGATTCCCATTTTACAACGGCAAATTAACAGTTGATCATACTTTTCCAATTCCTGCACCTATAAATATGCTGCTGGGCCGGTTTCACGGAGCATTCGTACCGTTTGAAGGAACTGCTGCAGAACAACCAGAGAAAACACTCGAAGCGTTCGAACAATCTCGGGTCTGTCTATGCCAACGCGCGTACTCGATCGCATTCGAAATGAAACACTGGGAACGAAGAGTAGATTAGAATGAGATGATCGAAGCTGTCTGGGCTGTCTTGCACGAAAGAACTGTGCATGTATATATGTTGATTGCTTGGATATAAGTGCTTGATAGGTAATAGTAATAACATGAGCCTAATTAAAAATGTAATTGCAAAAATAGTTCAGCCATTTGGTCACATATGTAATGTATCTATTCAAACGGGTGTATTTCCAAGCAAAATGAAAATTGCCAAAGTTGTTCCACTTTTTAAGTGCTGTGAAAAGTATTTATTTACAAATTACAGGCCAATATTATTGTTACCTCAATTCTCGAAAATTCTGGAAAAATTATATAATAACAGGATGGACAAATTCCTCAAAAAGTATGATATGCTCAGTCCAAGTCAGTATGGTTTTAGGTCTGATATGTCAACTAATGCTCTTAGAATTAGTAGAAGAAATTACAAGTTCACTTGATAATAACAAGTATGGTATTGGTGTATTTGTTGACCTTAAGAAAGCTTTTGACACTGTCGATTATGGTATATTGGCTAAAAAATTACATTTCTATGGTGTGCGTGGTGTTGCACATAAATGGATACTTTAGAAAATAGACAACAATTTGTTAATTTTAATAATTGCGACTCAGAAATATTAAATGTATCTTGTGGTGTTCCGCAGGGCTCTATTTTAGGTCCAAAGTTGTTTATTATGTACATCAATGACATTTGTAAAGTATCAAAATTTTTAAAATTTATTCTATTCCCTGATGATACAAATTTATTATGTTGTCATAGTGACATAAATGAACTTGTTCGAATGATAAATTCTGGATTGGATCAACTCCAGGTGTGATTTTCTGTAAATCGATTGTCTCTTGATGTAACTAAAACTACGTGACTGAATTATTTTAAATAAACAAGATGCAGAAAAATTATGTTGCATTACTGCAAGCTCCAAATAATAATGATCGTTAGGGGTTTCGTCTGTGAGGAGTTAAATCCGTACTCCATTTGTAAAAATATTTAACAAGATTGCCATCCAAGGCAAAGGCCCAGATGGCAAGCGGACAAGGACACCATGGGCTTATCAAGAGTCCCCACCTAACTGTCCTTTTCACACTAGCCTCCTGGTGGGGACAGGCTTTTAATTGAAGCCATTCATTCGTTGGTGATCACTTCACTAAGACACCTCCTTTTCGCACAAATTGCTTCAACACATGACGCCCCTGCATTTCTGCCATGAAATTCCCCGGTTTCCAAAATATGAGTACATCCTGCCTAACAGCCACTGTGTCCTTACACAACTGGTATACCAACTACTGACAAATGGCATCATTTCTCATATTTTGGAAACCGGGGAATTTCATAGCAGAAATGCAGGGGCATCATGCGTTGAAGCAATTTGTGCGAAAAGGAGGTATGTCATTTTCACGAATTTTACACACCAGTTGTCTTAGTAGGTCTGTAATTTTCTGTGAATTAAAAAAAAAATTGTAGGATAAATTTTCAATGTAGGCGCAAGAACGTTATAATGGTCGTCTATGGGAAAAGTGACTGTGGTCCGTGCCCAGATTTAGACATCGCATTGTAGATCAGTCCTATGATATAAACTTCGTCTTCGACTCGTGCACCTTTTGTTTTGTTCGCATATGAAAGGTTAGCGCAACTTTCCGACTATTATTCTCATAAATAAATTCATATTTTGTTGTGATACAATGTCCATAACTGCAACTGTCAGTTCAGCATAAACACTGACCTCCAATAACCAACCGCTAGTTGCAGAACGATAAAAAAACTGCATTGCAACGGAATTGTGCGACGCACGAATTTGGGACATGCAACCATACTAACAAGTGTTTTTATTTTTACATACTTTTGGATATCATGAATATTTCTTGTTCTTCTTAAAATACAAATAACCCAAAAACTATTTATGCAAGAACTGAGATTTTGGCATATGGTTATTCTCCGACTTATTTAACAGACTTACTACTATATATATATATATATATATATATATATATATATATATATATATATATATATATATATATATATATATATATATATATATATATATATATATATATATATATATATATATATATATATATATATATATATATATATATATTTATATATATATACATATATATATATATATATATATATATATATATATATATATATATATATATATATATATATATATATATATATATATATATATATACATATATTATATATATATATATATATATATATATATATATATATATATATATATATATATATATATATATATATATATATATATATATATATATATATATATATATATATATATATATATATATATATATATATATATATATATATATCCGCCTACAATCTGCTATTGGCATTGGCATTGAAGGTGTGTATTTTATGTGTGAGATTGAGCCATTGAATGATTTTAACAATAAAACATGTTAGAACACAAATAAATCTTATTTGGATCAGTAACACACCTACATATAATATTTTTTGAGAACTATGAAGTTTCTATTTTGTTGGTAAATAGTTAAAAATGGCCTATGACTATGTATAGCAGCCAAAAATGCTATGGCTATACAGATAAAATTCCAATTTATTTGTATATGAAAAACAAGTACAGTGCCAGTGTAATACACCATATTTGGATTCCCTATTTAAATGGCTCAATGCTGAAAACAAATTTTTTGATGGACACTTCACATTACAACACAATATCAACTACATGATTTTATACCTGTTCCATCTGTAGTATGAAAACTATGTAAATATTGCTGTCAAATGCAAGAAAAACTTCTGAATACATAGTTCTAGATTATATTTATCAGGTGCGTCTAACTTGAGAAGTTTTCAAGGAATGTATCTGAAATTTACTGAAATTGTAGATATATTCGATGCTAGTGATCTCGGCCTTTCGGGATCTCGGCCTTAGTGATCTCGGCCTGTTTTGGTGATCTCGGCCAGTGATCTCGGCCTGGTGTCTGGTGATCTCGGCCTGGTTTCTGGTGATATCTGCCTCGTGTTGCAAAACATAATTAAGAGTGTTTATGCCTTCGAATTAATTATAGTTGTAATATGTACGTATTGTTAGGTATCTATGATCGTTATAAAAAAAATGTGTTTATGCCGTATAAATAAATATAGTTGTATAAATCACTAAACATGTCCTCGGAATGCTTCATTTTCTGCCTATAAACTGTTCAGCCGAATTTTAAAATACAGTGTGTACAGATAAATATCGATAATAACGGACATAATATGTTTGTAACGAAGGCAAGCTTCTATTATGGTCTTTGATCTACACAACGTTTCCAACCGATTGAATCCTGGCTCGTAGCGACCGCGGTTGTAAATGTGAAGCATTGTATGTCCATTCGATGAGACAGAACTTTGAACATCAGCGTTTTCTAAATAAACATGGCTTCACTTTGATTACGACTACATGAATAACAATAGCTGAAAATAGGTTAATCCGTTAGACCCTACTAGCCGCGTGTCCCATGGTTGCCCATGAATGCTTTTAGTGGGAAATGAGGACTTGAGTAGATCTTGCGTCACTTCAGTCTAAGCCACTAGTTAAAAACACAAGTACAATTTAAATAACATTAAACGGACTCCATCCCTTTATTCACTAAGAGTACAATACATATACATAGACGTAGATAGATAGAAACATCAAACGTTTCAACATCAATCGTCATCTGTGAGTTTTGCTGGACAAGTTCTATGGACGACTAGATGATGCTGATGATGCTGACGACGGTATTCTTAGTAGGACATAACACCTCCGCATATACAACAGTGAACAGTGAAGGCTTAGAATTATAATTAATGCAGGCAATGCTAGAAATCTATGTGAAATGCGAGCGTAATTCGGTAAATATTACAGTTAACCAACTTAACGGAAAATATGATTGCAGTGCCAATTATGTCGTACAATGGCTTCACACCAATTGTACTTGTGTTGTGGTGGTTGATCTCCCCAATCAAACATCGCTTTGTTGTGGCGGCTAAAGAAGAACACACCAGAATGAATGAATGGGCTTTATGTTACGAAGCGGTGCGCTCAGGTGGCAGGCCGGTCGATTGTGGGGATGCGGTCCAATCAGATATACCATACCTCTGATTGGCCGATCAGAAGCTAACGTAAGCAACCACCGGGGTATTTAGAAGGGGTACTCATCACAGAGGTCAACATACAGAGCGAAAACACGACCATTAGTTACAATAATCATTAGCGATCGCCGTACGATATGCAGTCCGAAGAGATTTGTATGAGTTGTTTGAGAATTGTCACTGCGCGTCAAGAGGCCCTGTTGTGCGATGGTTGCACCCGCTGGCAACGCATACTATGCGGAACAGGTATGTCGAATATGTTGATTTAATTTGTATCGGTTAGTTTATGTACATAACAGTTAAGGAAACTGTTCTTATCCACCCGCAATGTAACGTGATCGAATTGCAAATTCAAGGCATTTTGAATATCCAGCAAACAATGAGTGTAGGCTGTACGGAGACTTTATCGTTGTGGTGTGTACTGGCAAATTAGCAATTATATGTTTACTTCCCGACAATGTTGTCTACCTTTCCCTTTGTTCAAGCTTGTGTTAAACAGTAATGTATGGTTTCACGCGTGCTCAACAGTGCAACTCATCGTTTCACTCCCATTTCGACAAGATCAATCCAGTAAATCCTACAACAGTCTTCCTTTTATGTGCTTTGTGCACTGATTGGAATGTCACCCACCCCACCAGATCTTAGAAAATGTATATCGTAATGTAATGTTAGTATTTAATTATTAAATTCGCAGGTATGAGCAGAACCACTTACAGACATCTGGTGAAGGGATCGGTTGACCTTCCCCACTGGAGATGCATCGAGTGCCTTGATGCATCAATGGCCATCGAGGAACCCATGGAGGCAGAGGATGACAGGCAGATCGCACCACATGTAAGTTGAGGTAATATATAAGTGCACCAAAAAGAAATTGGCGGCTCTCATTGTCAGTGCATTGTTTACTGCTACAAGTGTGCATTCATTACGCGGTTAATTTTTGTAATATGCCATAATGTGTTTTCTTTGAAAAATGATATATTGTAATAGATGGAAATTAATGGGTTGAAATTAAGCGACGGGCATTAACAATGTGATGGTGATGAAAAATACGATTTTTTTTCCAGAATACTACTGACATGGAGCTGACCCTTCCACCAATGCAAGAGCCAAGGGTTCTCAAAGAAAGCAATAACGCAGACGTGACACCCGGACCCTATGAGTCTGCCACTGAAGCCACGGCAGATGTCGAGTACAAAATCCAAAAAGACACCACCATCCGAGGACGGGACAAATTATTTGACGACGTTGTCTTTTCGTACACTGTGAAAAGCAGAAGGGGACACCTTTAGTTTAGTTGAAACTAATCCTACCCAAAAGAAATACGACACTAAATGACAATCATGCATATATATTTTGTTGTAGCAAAATCAACCATATGGCGGTGCTGCTGTCTGAAGACACTTTCACGTTTATATGGCCCCATCGTGCACTAATCTGTTGTTGGTTATCTACTCTGTTTCTGCTCTATCTCTATGTCCAGCTTGTTACAGAGGCACTCACTAGCTTTTATCGCATGTTATCTGCTAGATGAGCTATGATTACACCCTTGAGGTCCTCGGTGTTATCATAACAGTTGGTTATCTACTCTGTTTCTGCTCTACCTCTATGTCCAGCTTGTTACAGAGGCACTCACTAGCTTTTATAGCATGTTATCTGCTAGATGAGCTAGGATTACACCCTTGAAGTCCTCGGTGTTATCATAACAGTTGGTTATCTACTCTGTTTCTGCTCTACCTCTATGTCCAGCTTGTTACAGAGGCACTCACTAGCTTTTATCGCATGTTATCTGCTAGATGAGCTAAGATTACACCCTTGAAGTCCTCGGTGTTATCATAACAGTTGGTTATCTACTCTGTTTCTTTCTGCTCTGTTTCTCGGTGTATAGTATGTATGATATGTAAATATGCAGATATGTAAGATATGCAAATAGGTTGTTTACTATATGTATATATGCAGATATGTAACAGTCGACAATCCTCTTGCAAAGGTCAAACACGTGGCGTTTGCCTAACAAAGGATTTTGCACACCTCACTGTCACCTGCTGTAGAATGTGTCAGACTAATAATTGGCTCCTTTTGTTGTGTAGATTGTTTGCCTAACAAAGGACACATCACTACCCAACATGCACCTCACTTCCGGTAACATTGTTATATTACTGTATGCACGCGGGTAAGGATTTTGTGCGTACAGTCGTTAACGTACCGCTTTTCATAAGAAATCCATATATGTTTTTAATGAGCAACGCCGAGATACGGATGTTGAAAGGTGAGTGGGGTCATTCCTAGTTGCATACCCTTATATATATATATCAGTTACAGGGGCTCAAGCTGATTCAGTTGCCCGTGACTGGCACTGACGGTGGCCGATGCAGTGTAGGCAAAAATTTTCGCCCCGCTCTTCGTCTCTGGGGCGAAATGCCTGAGGGGCATTTGCGAAGGCGCCATTTTGGCAGTTCCGTAGCCATTTGACTACGGAACTAATAACTTAAGTTTTAAAACCGATACGCACTAACCGTTTCACATATGTATTCCGTGACATACAACCGACGATTGGGCGTCAAGAAACTGAAGAAATGTGCTCCAAATAATTACTTATGAGTACTTTTATCGGTGACATAGAAAACATTTCACAATTAGCCGTCATACTGTGCACGTGATGTTGCCTTTGGGTCACAATGTAAAGTATAGGCCAGTTTGGTTTAATTAGTTTTTTTATGCGCTAATGTTTAGTAAGTCATTTGGAAGTTTATTCGATGTGTTAAGCCTAGATTAACAATAGAAAAACAGGTTTCTAAAAGTTTATAGTTAAACCACCCAGGTGGATATGAACACAATCCATATGGTGTCAAAGATTGATGGTACTGTTTAGACACTTCAGCCTTCCCTTTAATCCTGACATTTACTAAATTGCTCTGACCCGAGGGTCAACGTAATTGGGGAACCGAGAAGGAGCCTTGGGAACCCTGAATTTGGCGCAGCTCCAAGAGTTCAAAAGTTTAACTTGCAAAATTGGGAAAGGAAGACTGGCAGACGTCATTGTCCAGTGGTTGAGAGGGTGGGTGGATTTAACAAGTTGACCAATAGTAAAGCGTATTGGGTATTTAAGCAACCACGGCGCCTCTAGTGACGGCGTCTGATTTTGGAAAACTGGGAGTATAAATACCCCGGAGGAGCGTTTACAAGAGGGCGGCAAGACTATTTCAAATTCACTCTTAGGTGTGTAGTCATGCTGAATTTTAGGCATAAACATTTTCAGTAAGGGTGGTCCTGGCGGGCCATACCTGCTTTAGCATTAGAATTCAAAATTTCCGGCCAGAATTTTATTGTCAAATCTTCTAGATTTTAAGAATCTGTATACATTTTGAGTGATGTTTACATTCACTACTTTTCTTTACGGTTTACAGTGATAGATGTCTTCACTGTTATTTTTAATTTGTCATCGTGAGTGATTATATTGCTACTATGTACGTAGCCGTCTGCTGTACAAGATTAAAATCGTTTCGAACCTGGAGAACAGTGCGTTGACTACACTTCTGTAGTACTCTATGTACTCATTGGTCGAGTGAGTACAAATTCAGTTATAAATCTCGACCTGGCGAGCGCAAAAACGAAGGCCAATCAAAATATCCTTCGTTGTGAGAAATGCCTCCTGGACCATTGCGTGCGGCCCCGAAGAAGACAAGAAGAGGGAGGCATATATCTTACATTGGCGAGCGACGCCAGCGATTTTTTTCGGCGTACACTGACTAGCGTACACTGGCGAGACGCGCGAGCGATTTTTCGGCGTACACTGACGAGCGCACTTTAAAACGTACATTCACGACGATTACCAGCGACGATCTATTAGGGAGGTATGTGTCTTTCGAATTTATAATTGTGATGTTTCACTACCCTATTGACGCTATGCGGAACGAAACATACCTTCATTCACATTTGTCATTGGACGAACACGAACAGTGATTTTTTTTATTTACGTTCATTGGTTTACGAACATTTCAAAATGGATGCGGCACAATTTCAAAACTATACATTAGGACTGGCACAACAAGAAGACGACACATTCGAACACAATGTGAACAAATTCGAGATTTAATACGTCAGACACAAACGTGCGGTGGTTCTACGACAGCCGCTGTTCGAAATTGGATCCGAGAGGTTACGTTGGCTTTCAACTAGGTTGGTGCGGACAGTATTATAGAAATTGCAACCAAAACTGTTTCCGGACCTTTGCGATTTGAACTTGAGCGATATATCGAGGGAGTAATCGTTGCAAATCAAGTCGCAAGAGCAGCTATTCTTTGGGCAGATTTGCGTAACCATATTTCCGCCCAGTTTCTCAACCCAGATGAATCTGCTGTGTTACTTGATGAACTGGACAAAATTCGTCAATCTGTTTACGAACCAACTGCCCAGTATGCTCGACGATTTCGAGATATCGCTGATGTGGCATATCCTACGGCACACCGTAATGCCGACCAGTAACGTCTCCTGATTAAAGCTTTCGCTAGAGGTTTGAAATCCAACGAACTAGCACGAGAACTCGTCGAGCAGTCGCCTGCTACGATAGAAGCGGCATTCGTAGACGTCACACGATTCTGTGAGCGACAGGACGCTTACACTCGCCTCGGACGGGACGAGCAGCCGATGGAAGTTGGCATGATGGGGAAGCCGGCCTCCGATTCCACTCCGCCTTTAATCAAAATGGTTGATTCCCTTTCGTCGACACTGGAGAAGCTGGCCACGAAAATCGCCAAGATCGAAGCGCGCAGCCCTGCCTCCCGTGATGCGTCCACTCACGCGACTAACGACCGTCGTAACGGGACACCTGTCAACACGAACACCCGCCGTGTTCCTCGAGACGACACCCGCACAAGACGCCAGCTGCTTTGCTTCAACTGCGGCAAGCCGGGACACTATGCTAGGGAATGTCATCGCCGTTATTCAGAACGCAGGTTGTCGGAAAACGGGCATTCGTCTTAGATCATAAAGGTCAGGTAAGCGGGCGGCCTACGGTCAACCTTATTCTATCTGGTATCAAGGTGACTGCCCTTGTTGACACAGGCGCCTCTTGTACTCTTCTAAGACGAGACATTTTTGACCTTATTGTAAGGAGAACGCATCGTGCATGTTTACTAGAGCATTCTGGACCATTGCAGGGTTTAGGTGGAGTGTCACTTAAAGTATGTGGTAAAACACAGGTTGCTATATCAGGGATTATTTCTCCTGTTGAGGTAGTAGTGTGCGATGAATTACCACACGAAATGATATTGGGTGATCCTTCCTTGCGAAAGGGTAGGAGTGTGATCGATTTAACACGAAATGTGTTTACCTGGTTCTCCCAGAAATGGCCTTTAAGATGTCAGTTACAAGATGGTTATATTAGCATTGGTCCAATTGCGCCCGAAACAGGCAGTAGTGAAATTAACCAATTAATCCAACGAAATTCCGATTGTTTCTCTGCCAAGGGAGAGCGAAATGGTAATTGTTCAACAGGTGCCTTGCGTATCAAAACACATGGGCCTCCGATTTGTCAGAAAGCGTATCGTATGCCTTTAAGTAAGAGAAAGGTAGTCGAAGAAATGATTAAGGAAATGCTAGATGATGACATTATATGCCCAAGTAATTCGGCGTATTCTAGCCCTATTTTGCTCGTACCAAAGAAAGATGGCGAGTCTCGTCTGTGTGTTGATTACCGCAAACTAAATGAGGTAACACAGAAAGATGCTTACCCGTTGCCACACATTCAAGAAATCTTTGATTTAGTAGGCGGGAGCACGATTTACTCAACGTTAGATTTAAAGGCAGGTTATTATCAAATGCCCGTGGCCGAGGAAGATAAACATAAAACTGCTTTCCGATGCCATTTAGGTCATTATGCCTTTAACAAGGTCCCGTTTGGTCTTAAATCAGCTCCAAATTTCTTTCAAAGAGAAATGAATAAGATCTTGGCTGATTTGATTGGCAAGTGTGTCTTTGTATACATCGACGATATTCTGGCGTATAGCATAACTGAACACGATCATATCAAACACTTGCAACTCGTCTTTGACAAACTTAGGGATGCCGGACTTAAACTTAAGCCGACAAAATGTGCATTTGGTTTACCAGAAGTAAAACTGTTAGGCTATGTTCTTAATGCTGACGGAATTACAACAGATCCGGATAAAGTTGACGTCATCGCTAAACTGAAACCACCGACTACAGTCAAAGAAGTTAGATCGATGCTTGGCATGTGTAATTACTACAGGAACAGCCTACCAAATTATGCGACAGTAGCTGAACCATTAATTGCTTTGACACGTCAAAACGTTCGATTTTCGTGGGACGACGACAAACAAGCAGCGTTTGACGAATTGAAACGGTTACTGACGTCATCACATGTGATGGCGGCTCCTGACATGAATCGACCGTACCGACTTTATACCGATGCATGTGATTACGCGATTGGCGGGATACTGGTCCAGGAATCTGATGACGGGGTAGAGAAAGTAATCCAGTACGTTAGTCATACTTTGTCTAACACACAACGTAAATGGGCGACGATCGAGAAGGAAGCATATGCCGTTGTATTCTGTATTGAGAAATTACGAGCATACTTGTTTGGGTCTCAATTTCATGTGTACACCGACCATAAACCTTTGTTGAGTCTTTTCACGAAAGCGTTGAATAACACGAAAATACAAAGATGGGGCATTCTTCTAGCTGAATTTGGAGCAACAATTTCTTATCGATCCGGTCGACACAACATTCGCGCTGATATGTTATCTCGTATAAAACATACCGCGAATAACAATGTTGCTGTGATAGACACAGAAGATATTTTTGACCCGGAACTGATGACCAATGACGATGACATAACGGACATACTGCCACTACTCCATGACGGACTAGATTTGAAAGCAGTAGCACTGGATCAACACCGCGAATTTCATGAATTATGGCAATTAGCCAAAGCCGATGATGACTATGAGATTTTAAACGGTTTTTTATACAGTCTGAAATCCCCCAACCTACACGCGCCTTTATATCCTCGTTTAGTTCTCCCTACAGGTTATCGCGAAGCTGTCATTTCACGCGCACATCAAGAATGTGGCCATTTGTCTGTCTGGAAGACGGTACGTCGAATAACAGAAGCCTATGTGTGGAAAGGTTTACGTAAAGATGTCCGAGCACAATTACGTAATTGCGCAGTTTGTCTAACAAATAACCGACATTTTCAAAGCCATGCTATGGGAGACATGCCAATTGCATCATACCCCATCCAAATTATAGGTGCCGATTTAATCGGACCGCTAGTGAACCGCTACATTCTCACAAACATTGATTTTTGTACCGGTTGGGCCGAAGCTTTCCCCTTACCTAACAAAACTAACGAAAGTGTTTGGAACGCCTTTGCAAACGGATTCATATGCCGTCATGGCGTACCGGAAGTGATTATTACAGATAACGCGAAAGAATTTACAGCTTTTGAATTCGAACGATATCTCAGTCAAATCGGAATTGAGCACCGCACAACAACCCCAGTACATCCACAATCAAATGGCAAAATTGAGAGATTCAATAAATCGATTAAAGAACTTATTCAGAAGGCAGTAAATAATGTATCTTCCCGTTGGGAAAGTGTTTTGAACGACGCCCTACTTGCGTACCGCGCATCTGTCTCCACAACCACCGGTTATACACCGTATTTCTTGATGACTGGCCGACACATTCGTATGCCTCTACAAAAGGCACTTCGTATTTCAAGTGACCAAACGTTTGGTAATCGACTCGATGAATTGGCTCGAGCTTTGAAAATAGCTCGTGCCATGACTGAAGATAGTCGTAAACACAACAGAGATAGGTTAGCCAGGAAAGCTAACGCCCGTCAAATTTCACCTGGAGATTCGGTGATTATTAAATCGGAAGCGAGAGTGACTCTAACTTCTAGGTGGGACCCACACTGGACAGTAACCCGAGTAAGGGGTCCAGTTATTTCTCTCCACCACCAACAGACAGGGAAAACCAAAGTGCTAAACGCAGAAAAATGTCGAATCGTTAACCCCGAACAAAATTGGGACTCGTGCAATCCGCGTCCAATTCGTCCTCAGGTTCCTAGCACTACACGCAGACGACTTGCTGCCCATACTGACAGTAACAACAGACCGATGAACTTTGATACTGGCCCTAATCAAATTCGAGACGGTCCCTCTGTGAAGCCTGGTCAGGTCACACGAAAACGACTTAAAGTAAAAGCCCAACCTCACGACAGTTTTTCGCGAAATTACCAGTAATAGCAGTACTAAACTATATCTGATAACCCTACCCACCAAAACTGACTAATTAACAGAGAAAACCGATTAATGTGTAACTCGCCCCAGCAATGGACTTCGCCCGCAGTGAGAATGTTCCTCGGGTAACCTTTGACCCATGACGTAGCAGCGGGAACCTTTTCCCCCAGCGTTGATTCAGAAAGTTTTAATGACGACAACAGCAGTGACAGGAGTAGTAACATTTCTGTTGACTTATATGATTCGGATGGCGAACCATTAACGGGATCCGTCGCGTCATATGAACGTGCGGTAGATGGGTATCGGTTTGAGCCAACCGTCACCGACTCCGAGAGTGACGCTGACGATGCGGACCGTCGGGCTAATGACACTGGGGATCCACTCGTCCCCACACGACTGGACAACACTGACTGGTATAAATTATTCCATTAGCATAATGTAAATTACGTATGTTAGTTGTGATGAATAATGAATGGCACATGTAGTTAGTTGTCTTAACTTCGTGCATCGCTCAATGCTATGGCAACGCAGTATTGTCGGGTTTTCTATGACGTATATCCTTTCTGACTATGCCAAACTCGCAGAGCTCTACATTTGTTTATAGCCGTTTGCATGCATTCATTCGGTGTAAGCTGTTCAGAGTAATACCTTTGGAATATGCACTGCATAATCATAAATGACAAACTGCACTTGTTAATTAGTTATTGTAATGCATTTTTGTTGGCATTTCTGCATTTATCCGCCAGTGTCAGTGAACTTACATATGGTTTGACTGGCCCAATTTGACCCCAAACAATGATTTCTTTGCAGGTGTCATGTGTGGCCAGTCCAATCACTGGACACAGAAGAAGAATGTTTGTGTTGCCGAGAAATTGACCCTGTGGTGAGCACCATACAGGAGTCTGCGGCTGAGGTGCAGTGCATCACTCAGCATGAAGGTTTCCAGCCAGTAGTGCTGTGCGTCAACGCCCTCCAGACTGCCTACTTCAACTATAAGCAGCAGTATGGACCTCTGAATTTAGCCAACAATGAGTGAGTAGTATGCATTTATCCAAACGTGATGAGGTTATGAGAAATATTCAAGGCACATAAGTATACCACAAGTATACTAAACTTTTTTAAGATGAAAAACACCTGAAATATTTTTGATATTGCTTATTTAATAACTGCTCGATAAAGAAGAAACTAAAATAGTTGCATTTGAGTGATATAAAAAACGTTTATTCATCACAAACTTTTGGAACATACAACGTGTTGGTATCCAATCTGCCTCGTGGACAAAGTATGCAAAACCATAAAAAGCCACAGTTTCAAGAATTAATCACCATGCATGAATACATCATTATTTTTCATTATTCATCGTCAACACTCATAATACACTGCACATTTTATTAAGTATTTTTCTAATTTCCATCGTCTTTGTATCTTCCGTGTGTGTATTTGCTTGGTTTTGTTTTCAGACAGTTTCGTTATGTGGGCTACAGGCAGCTGGCTAGGTGGTGCTGGGGATGGCTCGGCAAGGACGTCAGAGTGATTCTGCCAGCATGTGCAGTGCACAAGCTTCCACTTGCCCCTGGCCAACGAGTTGGATACAGGGATAGGCTGTAATGTTGAAAGTATGCATGCATGAAAACCTTTCCAGTTTTGCCATGTTTGTTTTTTAGAAATAAAACACTGTTCACGTGTCTTCAACTAGCTTCTTTACAAAGATACCAAGTGAAAACAGAAGTAGCAAAACAAAACCTATGCTAATCATATAGTTATAGCCAGGAAAGCTATTTACTGGAAATATAAATATTTCAACATAGCATATTCAACATATTAAGACATGCAAGAAGCAACATTACAAGACGGCACTACACACAGCTACACTACACCCTGCGACACTACACCCAGCGACCAATGATATATGTTAGGTTACTGCCTTTTCAACACTACATACTACAAAGTTTAGCGAAGTAATAAGATATTAATTTTAGACATGCATGAAGCAATAGCATGAGAGCACCACACCAAGTGACCAGTTATGTATTGGGTTGACGTCGAATGCAATACATAGAGTAAACAGAAGAGCCAATACAACATTGCATGGGCCCCTACACAGCACACATGCAACAAACAGACTTTCCAAAGATGAACGGGACACCAGAAACATATCGTCTTCATTTGAGGATGTTTGTGAACTCGGTGCATACCTGAACAAAATATGTTGGTTTTATGAGGAAACGCATGTGATATTTCATTTAATGGCAATGGTTTGACATAAAGGATAACATGATACACATTATACACATGATACACATGCCCGTACGATTTGAACCTTAAAAACAGTGCTCATGACCAAACATTAATTCACTTTCATTTGCACCTGTTTGAAAATCAACTACTTACTCTCCTTCTATTTGATCCTCTTCCAATGCTTCTTCCCGTGAGAGGTTAGATGGATGGTAGTCCAGGTCCACGCTAGCCTCTTGTTCCCCCACTCTTTTGGGACTGGGAAGGGGACTGTCTACAGGGGGAAGAGCATCATGCCTTGCTTCTTCTTAGGGGTTGATGTCAGCACACCTGCAGTTTCAGCGTCGGGCTGTGTTCCTGGAGGAGGGTCTACACGGGATGGTCCAGGCGGCACCGTTGGTAGAATTCTAAAATTTATATGGTGTGTCCATTACGAAAACAACGTGGTTAAACTAGAGAGCAAGGTTTGGTGAAGGATAAGATTAAAGCAAATGACTAAAAACTGTTTTGTAATACACCTATAAGAAGAGTTATTTGCAAACAACATTAGAACCATCAAGTCATTATATATATATATATATATATATATATATATATATATATATATATATATATATATATATATATCATATTGCATTTGATATTTACCCTTCCATCTTTTCATCGAGTAGAACCATAGCAGCAGCATCAGAAAGACTGCTTGGTCTGTGTGCTGGCAGACCTTGTTTTCAGCTTCGCTGTACACCCTGCATTACACAACGGAGACATATATTTAAATCATGACTCAGATTATATTCACAGGTTGTTCTTATTCATGTATTTTCTCATTAATTATTTGAACCTATTATGGTAGAAATAACAAATAATATTGCGTTATAATTCACTAAAATAAGTAATTTGCCATCAAACGTTTTATTACAAGTTACTAAAATTAATTAGATGTCTTATAATCACCTTTGCTACGCATGCTTTGTCGAGTCTGAACAGCACGAGGCATGGTGTGTTTAGGAGGAGACTGGTGTATGGCACAGGAACATGTGCAACCAGACGTTCCAACATCTGGCGATTCCTCCTCAGGCTGACTCTCCTCGCCTCTATCTGTTGACTCGATACTGGTTATTGTACTGGTGGTGGTCTGTTGACTCGATACTGGTTATTGTACTTGTGGTGGTCTGCAGCTTTTTGTCTTCAAGTCTCTGGACAACGTAATAATGCGAATGTTTAAATATGTTAAAAATTACAACATTGGGATTGTACATTTTATTTTGAACGTTATAAGCATTCTGAAACGCAACAGCAATCTACCAAAATTATGAAATGAACACCAGCTAGACAAGCTTAGTGGGAGACTGCACATACTCATTTAGACAGACATCTCACAGCCACATTCCAACATCTAATTGGTAAACATGTGCTGGACCTGGCTAATGGTCTTCTTGACCTACTGAGTCTGAGTACTGACACTGACAGGCTAGGCTAGGGCCTATATATAGGCGTAGGACTAGGTATGTATGACTATGGATATAACTGTCATGTCATAGACATAGCAACATGAATAATAATTTGACAAATACATAATATGGTAACCAATAATAGAATCTTAGGTAGATGTGCTCACTTGAAAACAACACATAATTGTAACTTTAGTTTTGAGTGTAGGGGATGCGCAAGGATGAAGGAAGTAGAGGTGGAGTTGGAAGAGCTGAGGCTGCTCGTTGTGGCAATGGTGGGAAGGGAACAGGGGAGTTGTGCCAGTAGTTCCGACGGCCCGGTCCAGTCAGCTCGTTTCACGCGAACGAAACGATTCCAAAGCGCACACCTTTTCCTATCCTTTATAGGAAATTTATGTAGACTCACTGTCTCCGATGTTTGATTGGAACATCCACCCGCAATACAGATTCTAGGCATGTTTTGAGTCAACTATCAGGGCGCTCAACAATGTTTACAATGCGGCAGTCTACGATGAGTTCCCGCTGCTACGTCACGCGACCGGAAACACCCGAAGCTTGCCGAATGGTTTGCTGTGTGCGGCGCATCTCAAACTGTGATCTTAATTACCGCCTTGTTAATGATAGAATGAGGAGGTAATGTGACAGACTGTCAAAAATGGTTACTCATATATAAATGATTTATTCTATGCGGTAAAACCGTGACTTAAAAATGATTGGGCTTTTACTTTAAGCGACGTAAGCGAGAACGCAGCTTATCATCCAGCGATGGATATGACCCGCCCCGCGAGGACAGACAGCCGAGCCCCAGGCTTACCCGACGCGCGACGGACAGATCGCTCCGCCCCAGGACACGGTCTGTGACTGCTCGCGAAGCAGCGGACAGATTCGACAGTGACAGTGAGTCATTATCGACGACGAAGTATTTTAGAAAGCGACGCAACTTAGCGCCGCCGACTGAGACTGAAATAAAGCTACAGAAATGCGCAGCTATAGCGCTCTGTGTGTATTTCACACACTGATGGCAATTGCAAAATCGACTGAATACGTCCATATGGACGTACGTTTTATAAATCCTATCTACTTAACAGATTCCTTGTAACAGGCGGTGATGAAATCACATGGCGACATGGGTAGTTATCATTACGATAGCAACGCCGACCGAAATCCCGGGATTACGCTTTAAAATGCAACGTTTCAAATTGGTGACTGGCGACATGACTCGATCCACGACGTAGCAAACGTGACAGTTGAGTCTAAGAGTATACGTATCGCCGAAATTAAAAAGACAAATGTCCATCCCGATATACAGTGCACGGTATAACGAGGATTACTCGACATGTTCGATTTATTGTCAAAAACATTCGACGTTCGTGAATGCCAACGTTAGTGCGACTCTACAGCCGACGAAACTAGCGTATTTATTAACTTCGGTAAACCAAATGCTTTCAGTAGTTAGCTAAAACCCATGATCAGCTAGTGAAGTTTCGTCGTGAGAATATTATTGGTTTACAAGTGAAACACAAAAGGCATAGTTAGAATTAGGTTTTCTAACAAAGGATTTGCTTAAACAGACAGGAATTAATGCGTATTCTGACTTTCGCTAGTCTCCAATGGTACTTTTCTAATGTGGTAAACGTATCCGGGACATGTATCATGTACTGTAGCAATTGTTATATTGTGTTTGTTCGTGGTGGTTGGAATGTTTTATAAGAGTACTGTGTCGACACTGAAATTGTGTCACAAATGGACAGAGAATCCATGTCGTAACGTGAGAGACCATGTCGAAACCGCTAGCTGTTAAAGATATCGACATACTTACTGTAGCACATAAGTGATTTGTTTGGATTGTTGATGTATTCTTGCATTTATCCTAACATTGTGAAGCATCATTTTATGATTGTGTATGTAGGTTTTAGATAAACTGTGTATTATTGATACGCACTTGATTATATGCCAACGGACATTGATTTGTTTAATCGGCGTTTGTATCCTATGTATTTTCTGGTGCATTGTAACATGCATGTGATTATCGATGTTTTAGTCTAGTACTTTGTATGATGCATGTATGTATCGACGTTTGTTTACGGTACCTTGTAAAATGCACATGACTATCGATGCTGTATTCTTTGTACATTGTGTGGTACATGTATAAGTACTAACGTTTATATTTCTCGTATGTCAAAGACATATTGTCTGTTTTAGTGAAGGTATACTTTCATTGTATTCTAGCAACGTCGTTGTTTAGACGTACGGTAGCACAATCAAACTGACCTTTCCTTTAAGTTTTTTTTAATTGTTGTGTTAAAAACAACATGTTGTTTTGAAAAAAAAAGTGTGGGAGGAATGTAAAGTATAGGCCAGTTTGGTTTAATTAGTTTTTTATGCGCTAATGTTTAGTAAGTCATTTGGAAGTTTATTTGATGTGTTAAGCCTAGATTAACAATAGAAAAACAGGTTTCTAAAAGTTTATAGTTAAACCACCCAAGTGGATATGGACACAATCCATATGGTGTCAAAGATTGATGGTACTGTTTAGATACTTCAGCCTTCCCTTTAATCCTGACATTTGCTAAATTGCTCTGACCCGAGGGTCAACGTAATTGGGGAACCGAGAAGGAGCCCTGGGAACCCTGGATTTGGCGCAGCTCCAAGAGTTCAAAAGTTTAACTTGCAAAATTGGGAAAGGAAGACTGGCAGACGTCATTGTCCAGTGGTTGAGAGGGTGGGTGGATTTAACAAGTTGACCAATGGCAAAGCGTATTGGGTATTTAAGCAACCACGGCGCCTCTAGTGACGGCGTCTGATTTTGGAAAACTGGGAGTATAAATACCCCGGAGGAGCGTTTACAAGGGGGCGGCAAGACTATTTTAAATTCACACTTAGGTGTGTAGTCATGCTGAATTTTAGGCATCCAAATTTTCAGTAAGGGTGGTCCTGGCGGGCCATACCTGCTTTAGCATTAGAATTCAAAATTTCCGGCCAGAATTTTATTGTCAAATCTTCTAGATTTTAAGAATCTGTATACATTTTGAGTGATGTTTACATTCACTACTTTTCTTTACGGTTTACAGTGATAGATGTCTTCACTGTTATTTTTAATTTGTCATCGTGAGTGATTATATTGCTACTATGTACGTAGCCGTCTGCTGTACAAGATTAAAATCGTTTCGAACCTGGAGAACAATGCGTTGACTACACTTCTGTAGTACTCCATGTACTCATTGGTCGAGTGAGTACAAATTCAGTTATAAATCTCAGTTATAAACCTGGCGAGCGCAAAAACGACGGACAATCAAAATATCCTTCGTTGTGAGAAATGCCTCCTGGACCATTGCGTGCGGCCCCGAAGAAGACAAGAAGAGGGAGGCATATATCTTACAACATGATCAAACGCGATTTCGTGTAGAATGAGGCCAGAATGGACCAGCAGCACAGACATAAATAAAAACACCCGTTAGTAAGTTAGCAGTTTATAGGGGCATTATTAATGATGTAACTCTATGGCCAGCAGACGGCAATTCTTAGCGTGACCTTATATAGATCTATGGAAATCCCGCGTGCTATTCTCGCTCACAACAACATCCGGTTATATACAAACCTTGACAAGCACATGCGTTCTGACAAAAAGGTAATAATTTCACACTTTTACATGGTTATTGTCAGGTAACTTTAGTGATATACATGTAAGAATGCATACAGACACGAAAGACGTGTTTATTGCTCTGTTTATGGCGTTTTTGTAAGGTTTCACGCTTCATGAAAATACTTACGTTTCGGCCGAGCGAGATCTTCGCCGTACTAGTAGGAACAGCCAGATAGAAAAACATTGTACGGCGATTGACTTTGCCTAGATGCAGTGGTGCAACTGGCACACGAAATCATCGACGTTTTCGGGGCACGACACGTGACTGTCTGTTCGGCGCTGCATCGTTCATCGCCGCTCGATACAAACAATCGCCATATCAACAACCTCATCGACAACTACAACAACATCTTACGGAACTTTTGTGATGTAGAACCGTTCATTGATTACCACACACATCGAGGATTCTGGAACACGCACATACACGTGGTCACGTGACGGTCTCCACCCGAACACCAACGTCGGCCGCGCTAAATATAAGCGTTCCCTCAGAAAAGCTGTCAACCACGCCCTGAGTGTGGTGCACAAACCTAAATGGTACAGCATTTTATCATTGCTTACTGAATGCACAGCCCTTCGTCGTATTTTATTTCCAGCTGGTGTTCGACCACTACTTCATATATATGCAATAACGTCCAATTTACATCACTCGACTAACATTTTAATTTTTCCCCGACATATTTCATTGAGTTTACACATTGAACTATGTACACTCCCTGCAGTGGACAATCCGTATAAGCACTTAATACATACTTATATCAGCTTCACACAAATAATCCATGCAGACCATATGATAGGTCATGTTTTTATATGAGAAACATGTTCATGTCGCGCTACCAGCCTAGTGCAATCTTGCTTTACATTTTTGTTATCTTCGAACTGTGTTCATACCAAGTTCATGTCGCACTACCAGCCTAATGCAATCTTGCTTTACATTTTTGTTATCTTCGAACTGTGTTCATACCAAGTTCATGTCGCACTACCAGCCTAGTGCAATCTTGCTTTACATTTTTGTTACTTTCGAACTGTGTTCATACCAAGTTCATGTCGCACTACCAGCCTAGTGCAATCTTGCTTTGCATTCTTGTTATCTTCGAACTGTGTTCATACCAAGTTCATGTCGCACTACCAGCCTAGTGCAATCTTGCTTTACAATTTTTTTATCTTCGAACTGTTCATACCAAGTTCATGTCGCACTACCAGCCTAGTGCAAATCTTGCTTTACATTTTTTTTTATCTTCGAACTGTGTTCATATCAAGTTCATGTCGCACTACCAGCCTAGTGGAAATCTTGCTTTACATTTTTTTTATCTTCGAACTGTGTTCATATCAAGTTCATGTCGCGCTACCAGCCTAGTGCAATCTTGTTTTACATTTTGTTATCTTCGAACTTGTTCATATCAAGTTCATGTCGCGCTACCAGCCTAGTGCAATCTTGCTTTACATTTTTTTTTTATCTTCGAACTGTGTTCATACCATTTTCATGTCGCGCTACCAGCCTAGTGCAATTCTGGCATCATGCCTTCATTACCCACTTATGCAGCGTCACACTATATAAACTACTGCCGTGCAACATCCATCTTCTTCAGCCGCCATGCCGAAACCACCGCCAGCCAAACGAGGACGTCCGACGACCCGTGCAAGAACGGCCGTCTCCAGCTCTGTTCAACAAACCACCACATCACAAGAGACGTCCACCAGGCCACGAAGCCCTCGCGCTACTCCTGCTCGAGAGCTGTCCACCAGGGCATGTCGCCGTCCCCGTCGTCTCGAACCAACGACGGACACACCTGTGGCTTCTACTGCAGCTGCCAGCGGTGTTTCATCCGACAACATTCTGAGAGAATAAGTGCTCAATTTACAGCAGACAGTCGAAGGACTTGCTGGCATCGTGCAGCAGCTAGCAGCACAGGCGAACAATCGGGAAACTGCCTCCAATAACACAACTTTGCCTGAATCAGAGGTCACCTTCCCGTCCAGGAGTGGGCCCGCATCCGAAGCGGGAGGTGAGTTCACCATAATACCAGCAGTAGTGATCCACCAGGCACCACGACCTATCCTCTTTGCTGCTGGCTTGCCAGCTGGCTACCATCTCAGTGACCACACCAAAACAAAAATTTGGCTGCACAAATACGTCGATTTTCACGACATCTTTAACCACACTCCACATGATTCCGCCTACACCATGTCACTTAACAGTTCAAACAACACCCCCACGCTGAATTTTGTTCCACAAAAGAAAAGACCGATAACAGAAACCGAATGGAGCACCGCATGGGATGATTTCCTTGCGGTGTACACACAAAAACACCCTGACGACCTGAGTGACCTGATCACATACAGCAGACACATCAAAGAACTGATGCGGTCCGGCGCCAACTGGCGTTATTACGACCACCAGTTCAGGGTTGACAGGGAATACAGCCTGTGTTCCTGGGCAGTAGTCCGAGTCGATCTCCAGTTGACAGCAACCCTCAACAAACCCACATTCACACCTCACAACACTCAGCCCTTTCAGCCAGCTCGGTCCTTCCGGGCCAACACACCGCGACAACAACAAAACCGCCCACCGCCAGGCTACTGCTACAACTATCACTCCCAATATGTCCGGTGCACTACAGACAACTGCCAATACATCAAACAACTCCCAGTCTGCTCTCCTACAACCAGATGTAGTACATACCAAATTGCTGCATGAACTTACAAATGACAGAATAGCGGGACCATTTCATACACCTCCTTTCATAAACTTCAAATCATCTCCACTAGCCTTACGAGAAAAACAACGCGGTACATACATACTCCTACACAACTTGTCATATCCATATGACCTCAACTCCGTTAACTACAACATCCCTAAATCGGCCTAAACAGTCACATATGAGAACTTGTCCCATGCTGTTACCGCCATAAAAGACTCATCGCGTAATGCTCATATGGCCAAGAGTGACATAGCAGATGCATTCCGTCTGATTCCTCTACACCCATCTCAATACCGTTTAACTGGGGGAACGAATATTATTATGATAAGTGCTTGCCACAAGGAAGTGCATCATCTTGTAGAAAGTTCGAAACTTTCTCCACAGCCCTTAAATGGATTTTGCAGAATAAACTTGGGGTGTACAGAGTGGTCAAGGTACTAGATGATTTTTTGTTTGTAGCCAATACAACACAGCAATGCCAGTCTGCATTAAACAGCTTTCTAAGTCTGCATGGAGTTGGGTATCCCCATCGCTCATCACAAGACAGTAGGACCATCACAGGTTATCACATTTTTAGGGATCGAGCTAGATACACGACAGATGATGGCTCGCCTTCCACTTGACAAACTGGACACATATAAAAACGACATATTGGCGACCATAACGTGTCACAAAATCACTCTGCGTGAACTAAAGTCCATAATTGGCAAGCTACAGTTTGCTACCACCATTGTTAAATCAGGACGACCCTTCTTGCGGCGATTTTATGACTTGACATTACAAGCGACTAAGCCACATCACTACATACGCCTGACTAAATCTGTCAAACATGACCTTGACATTTGGTTCCATTCCCTTGAACATTACAACGGCAAAACTATGATCAGGAAGCTCTTAGGGACAGACTCGCATTCAATACACCTGTACACCGATGCCTCAAAGTTTGCATTTGGAGGAACCTATGGTACATATTGGATACAGGGTACATGGCCAACTAACTGGCAAACACAAGATATAACCGTTCTAGAACTGTACCCAATTTTCCTCATGGTCAAAATGTTCGAACACAAACTGGTGAATTCTAGCATAACATTTCATTGTGACAACTCGGCCATAGTAGACCTCATAAACAAGCAAACACAGTACAATCATGAATATACTAAGACCACTAGTACTAACCCTTCTGCTCCACAACATTACCCTCAAAGCTGAACACATTCCTGGAGTACAAAATACCTTATGCGATGCTATATCTCGTCTGCAGGTCACCACAACGATCCTACAACACTATGGCATGCGAACACAACCACATCCTATACCGGACGATCTAAAACCAGACAACTTCAATCTGCTGTAAATAAGTTAGTGGAAAATGCAGCCAGCCCCAACAGCGAACCGATAGTATCAACAACAATGGACATCTTTTGTCGAATTTCATCAAATAACACAAATACCTTTTAAGCTTCCATCCACCTCTGATACCGTTTCCATGTTTACAGCACATCTACAGCAACAAGGCCTCAAAAGCTCTACCATACAAACCTACCTATCTGCCATCTCAAACAGACACAAACTAGAAAATCTCTCGGACCCGACCGCAACATATCTCGTTACAAAGACGCTACAAGGCATCAAAAACATTGAACCACATGATACACAGCGACGCCTACCCATCACCAAGAAAATTCTACAGCGTATTATATTGTCAATACCATTCTGCACGTCTAACATCTACATACAAACTATGTTGCGGGCACTGTTTCTCTTAACATACCACGCATGTCTACGTGTTGGAGAAGCAGTACACTCAAACCAACAAGCACACACACTCACCATTGACCACCTCACAGAAACACACAACAGCTATCAGATAACATTCACATCATACAAGCATAGCGGTACTGAAACTCCAATTTTTCTACTACAACCACAAGCTGACACAATGTACTGTCCTGTTCTTGCACTTCGACAATATCTCCTTGCAAGAGGACAGCAGCCAGGACCAATCTTTGTTGATGCTGCAAAAACCCCAATCACCAGGGACAAGTTTGCTCACTACCTAAAACTTTGCTTACAACTGGCTGGGCTATCACCAAACAACTACACCACACACTCCCTTCGCATTGGTCGTGCCACCCAATTAGCTATGGAAGGCGTTTCAGAGACCATCATAAAAACAACAGGCCGCTGGAAAAGTAATGCTTATACAAAATACATTAGGCCGTCATGCTTCACACTACTAGAATAAGCCCAAGCCACTTGCATACATACCATGCCACAATAAACATTTATTCAAGGTCTTGGTCTGGAGGATGTCAGTGCCCGCTGGTCTTTCAGACTTTCGATTGTCCAAACACAACCAATACACATACAACAATCAAGTCAACGACTCACATTTCCCTAGGTTAACGTTCATCAGATGTCAGTGCACGCTGGTCTTTGGATGTTCACCTGTTCATACACTTTATAGCCAAAACTAAGCTGTACACATTACATCATTTCTTACAGTACCTGCACACCTAAAACTAATAATTAGTCAAGTCTAGAAGATGTCAGTGCCTGTTGGTCTTTTACACTCATGACTGCGACAATCCACGCACACCAGTCAAATCACTGACTGCCACATTGTTTTTTTTTTCCCACTTAGTACAACTTCATGAAGTCTACAAGATGTCAGTGCCTGCTGGTCTTCCAGACTTCATTTTTCATCCTCACCCCATTACATGACTATACACTTCTTTTACTAGTACTGCACATGGTGACATTGCCTACTGCACATATGGAATATCGTGGGGGGGGTGATTTTTTGTGGAATGACAGCCTTGACTTCCTGTGCACATCAAGGTTTTGGCGTTTTCAATGACATCCCACCTATTGTTCTAGGACGTATTAGTAAATTTAGGTATCTCCAATGTCACCTGATATGTTTACTATGTTGATACATAATAATGTATAAACAACTAGAATTGTGTCGCCATCTATACATGTTTTATTTTATAGAACACATGTTGGGACAATTAGCAAACAGCATGCTGGGACAATCAGCAAATATTCTAGTGTTGCTACTTTATGGACAATTTATGTTTCACTGTGTATACATGCATTATTATTATATTGTACCACAACTGTTGCCAATTGACTTGTCGTGTATATACGTTACGTGAAAACTACTGTCATTAAATACTTTTTATCCCAGCTCTGCCGTCTTGTGTTTCACACAAAATAAATTGGCAGAAAGTGGAAATAGCCATAACTCAGAAATTAATCTGGCTACATCACTATGGTTTGACATGTGTGGTTACACAGACCAATACATTAATTGGTAAACTGACGGTAGAATCCAAAAATGTGAGTGCAACAAGAATCTCTTATTTTGATTAATTTGAGACATAATGCCCCATTGCCATATTTTTCTTGTCATGTCTGTTATATAGACCTATGAGAATGTGTAATTATAATGGATATATGTAACTTTTGGGGTGTAATGTAAAATCCGGTTATTATTAAAATATTAATTGGAGTTGAATTGATCCAAACATTGTGCGACTTATAAGAATTGATTTGATAAAAATCAAAATGGATAGATTTGGAATTTAACTGGAATTGGAAATTCTGCAAATTTAGCTGAATTTAATTAATTGTATAAAACGTAAACATATAACAATATTATTATAATTGATTTATTCTTCAGACTTACTTTCACTTAAAAAATTACTAGGTATGATGATATTATTTGGAAATCAAAACAGAAATAGCTCCTGCTCTAAGTTAACATGTAATTTGTGGGACAACACAATAAAACTTAAGGAAGATGTAGATGGCGCCATCCACGTAGATCGGGTTACGTTAGCGCCTGTTGCAAAAACTACTCGGTCCCCGATCTCCTACTCACCGCACCGATCGCGCGCGTGCGTGTGGTGTGTGTGCGCGTGTGTGTGAGTGACTGCGTGCGTGCGTGCGTGCGTGTGTATGCATATATATATATATATATATATATATATATATATATATGAAAAATATATATATATATATATATATATAATATATATATATATATATATATATATATATATATATATATATAAACACACAACACACACACACACACCACACACACACACACACACACACACACACACACACACACACACACACACACACACACACACACACACACACACACACACACACACACACACACACACACACACACACACACACACACACACACACACACACACACACACACACACACACACACACACACACACACACACACACACACACACACACACACACACACACACACACACACACACACACACACACACACACACACACACACACACACACACACACACACACACACACACACACACACACACACACACACACACACACACACACACACACACACACACACACACACACACCACACACACACACACACACACACACACACACACACACACACACACACACACACACACACACACACACACACACACACACACACACACACACACACACACACACACACACACACACACACACACACACACACACACACACACACACACACACACACACACACACACACACACACACACACACACACACACACACACACACACACACACACACACACACACACACACACACACACACACACACACACACACACACACACACACACACACACACACACACACACACACACACACACACACACACACACACACACACACACACACACACACACACACACACACACACACACACACACACACACACACACACACACACACACACACACACACACACACACACACACACACACACACACACACACACACACACACACACACACACACACACACACACACACACACACACACACACACACACACACACACACACACACACACACACACACACACACACACACACACACACACACACACACACACACACACACACACACACACACACACACACACACACACACACATGATATCTCGTTGATATACATATGTACATCGGTGCAATTTGATATTTACACAGACCGGTGAACGTATAATTCTGAAGTACACAGCGCAGAGCTAAGCCGATCAAAGTTCACTATCGCCGGACATTTTGCATTGCAGCAGGGTTTGTCACAACGGTGAGTGCTCCAGCCTTTTCATTCGTGCAGCGTACGTAGGGCCTACTACTTGCAAGATCAAACTCTTACTACTTGAAACATCTGCGCGTTAACAATATTGAACATACTCAATCGACTATGGAAAGGCTTGGCTGATAATTGGAATATACGTTGTGTTGAGTGAATACGTTTCTCGGGACTATCATGTACCGCCATCTAGCGAATTATATTATAGATACCATTAACGTGAACGACTAACTACAACTAAGCAGTGTGATAACGTTACCATCACTTAGCTAACGGAAAACATGCTATCTTCAAATAACATGTTATTTACAGAATGGTTGTTGCTGTGTTTACAACAATATTGTAATGAGCCACAAGTTACTTGGTGCATGCTAATGTGATGACGTACTAATGATGACGCGGCTACGCGCGTGCAAGGCATAGCGTAATGTAGCGCCGCAAATGTGAATTCAATAAACACACTTCTATTCCTTTGCGTAAATACGAGATTGACTATATCTAAACTACTAGATACAACATCTGGCGACGAGGTATACTATAACCCACAGTCATAGACGCCTATGCAGTGGAAACGAGCTACGGATTTGGACTGGAGTTCTCTAAATGGTGAATTTATGAACGGAACACGCCGCTGTTTTTTCGACAAGAACGGCGCTCGCTCTGCTGACGTCATTGCTACTTCTGGCGTGCGGCATGAACACGGCTGTAAGTATAGTTACCGATATAGTTTTCGACCCTCGCCAGTTTTCGATCCATTGAAATCTCGCGTTAGAAACGTCACAGGCTGTAGTACGAACGCTAGAACCACCGACGTACGTCTTGTCAAAGAAAATAGGATTTGTAATTTAAAACATGGAGAATAAGGTTTGTAAAAATACATTTTTAAATAAAATATAACACAGAACATTTTTCTGATATTATTACCCAGATAAAAATGACTTTGCATTCTTACCAGACATTATAATCGAACGTCTGCTTGTGCTTGTCTCGTTCTTAGCCACGTGACTAGTGATTGCCCTTTTATGGAACATGTATGGCAAGCCAGTGTTGTCATAAAAGTAGGATTAATTAAAACGTTAAATATATGACAAAAAAGTACTACATTAACGTTATATATTCAATACAAGTATGTGTATGCTTTTTATAAAGCCTGTGGAAGAGTTATGGCAAGCCTGATTTGTCTTAAAAAGTTAAAATAATTGGAACAATGGGGTAAAATGAAAAAATAACAATATAACTACAAAATGTATTGTGTTTATAAAATGTGTGAATTTGTTCTTATTCAGAATCAACCACCGACAAAAAAAAAAGTTCTTCCAGCCTACAGAAGCAAATATGGTCCTGAGCAAATTAATCGTGCATATGACATGTGGAAGGATGAAGGAGTATCTGTATATAAGGCAGCAAAAACATGTGGTATTCCAGTGGTAACTCTACGTGACAGAACAACTCTTGGCCACTGCAATCCATATAAATATAAATCTGGACCAAGTCATTTGTTGAGCAGTACCGAAGAAGCAGCTTTAGTGGCTCACGTGAAGGACATTGCTGCCTGTGGTTATGGGTACACTAGAAGGGAGCTAGCAGAGCTTGCTGGGGAAACAGCTTTCTTCTTGAATAAGAGAGACACAAGTGCTCCATTACACGATAAGTGGGTGTATGACTTCCTGAAAAGATGGCCTGAACTCAAAATTATGAAACCAAAAGGTTTGTCTATGGTTAGGGCCCGCAGTGCAACAAGAGAAACATTGGATAATTACTACAGAGAACTGCTCAGAATTTTCCAGAAATATAAACTGTTGGAGAAACCTCACCGCATTTTTAATGTAGATGAAACAGGAATTTCAACTGAGCATATACCACCAAAAATTGTGGCATCGAGGGGGCGTACACCATTGGCTATGGTATCCAGCAGATCAGCAACCACCACGATAATTAGTACTGTAAGTGCTATTGGACAGGTACTGCCACCCTACATAATATTCAAAGGGAAGAGAATGACCTACTGGCAGGTGCACTTCCTGGCACACAAGCAACAATGTCTGAGACGGGTTGGTCAAATACAAAAATATTTCAATTGTACTTGAATGAACATTTCCTGAAATATGTCCCGACCAACAAAGATGAGCCTCTCCTCCTCCTCTACGATGGACACAGCTCCCACATAAATGTGCCACTGATCGAGTGGGCACAGAAGCACAACATCATTTTGTTCCTGTTACCTGCTCACACCAGTCACTTGCTGCAACCACTTGACGGTGGAGTTTTTGGGCTTTTTAAAGTGTCGTACTATAACGAGTGCCGCAACTACTTGCGAAAACATCCAGGCCAAATAATAACACGATATGATGTATGCCGCCTCACAGCCAATGCACTCAGTCATACCATGATTCCAGGAAATATCATTGGCAGTTTTAAAAGGACCGGCATTTACCTATTTAATGCCAGTGTGGTCACGGATGAGCAGCTGGCACCAAGCACGTCAGTGAATCCACCAAAACAACACAGCCATATTGACAGCCATATGTGAACGGCACTGGTGACCAGTGTGAACAGAACACTAATGTGTACCCAAATGTGAACGGCAGTGGTGACCAGTGTGAACAGAACACTAATGTGAACCCAAATGTGAACGGCACTGGTGACCAGTGTGAACAGAACACTAATGTGAACCCAAATGTGAACGGCACTGGTGACCAGTGTGAACAGAACACTAATGTGAACCCAAATGTGAACGGCACTGGTGACCAGTGTGAACAGAACACTAATGTGAACCCAACAGTGCATGGCACTGACGACCAATGTGAACCAAACACAACTGCAAATAGCAACACAGCACCCCAGCAAAATCACACTACATTAGATAATTTTTTACATGCAAAAAAAAACGCTTCATGCCTCCATACAAACATACACACACACGTCAAACAGTCAATGGAGGGCAACCAATAACAGAAGGGAGAGGGGCAAAAGAGGTCAGGAAGAACAAAAGAGCTCCATACACTGTAGGGAAACAGTTAGAAAATGATCTTTGCTGCGTGTGTCACATGGAGTGCCCGCCCAACACACACACACACGCACGCACACACACACACACACCACACACACACACCACACACACACACATCATCATCATCATCAAATGGGCCCAATGTACCTTCTGTGTAACACCTCGGCAACAGTGCAACCACTGGGTGCACCTCAGCGCATGCACCCACATTGCCGAGGTGTCACACAGTCAATCATTTCACTGCCCTTGCCACACATTTCTAGAAGAATAATAACATTTACAAGGGCTGGTAGTATGATTTTCATGACCATAGGTTTATTTTTGTCCACTGTGTTTATTAATATACTTCTACTTTCACTCAAAAATATTAACTTGTTTTCATATTTTTCCATAAAAAATGTTTCATGTCAATTCACAATGGTACAATTACACGAGTAAACAAAATACGTTTACTCTTTAAACAATTCTCAAAGAAAATATTTGACATATTATTACTAGCCCCTATAGATACAGTTCAACCTTGGTTTATCTTTTAACTGTTTATATAATATTTTTTTCATAAGTAATAAATAAATTCCTTATAAAAGTAAATACTTTAAATATTACATGTGGGCACTGCATATGACACATGCACGCAAACGCATAAACAACTTAAATGTCATTAAAAATTTATGTCTTCTTTTAAACAAGTGAAATGTCTTTGTAGTCATTCAATCGTTTTAATTTGCACAAACGATAACAATTACAAGTTAAAATGTACGCAACTAGTTGCAATAATCGTTATGACACAACAAACGGCAGAGCGACGTTTATGCTTTTATTGAATTTATTGTCAGTACGGCTTGCCATACATATAAGTCGAATTCCTTCGGTTTCCTGTTTCTGCGCGACATGGTTCGGACGTTCAATATTCGTTAGTTTTTCACTCAAAACAACTGTTTGAATAATTTGTTTGCATTGTATAGATAAAGTAGCTGTTGGTGATATGGTATATCGATCTCTTACACAAAATGTTTCTTCAGATTTTTTTTAAACGGCATATTCTATTAAGTAGGTCGAAAACTATATCGCCCAGTATACTACATCTACAGCTGATCCCGTAATTCCACAAACACCCACTGCTACGTGTACAATGGCTCTATCCGCGTTTGCACAGTTTGATATGCGAATGGATGGCAATTTGGGACCTCGTTGGAGAAAATGGCTAGACCGTTTTGAACGATTGACCACGGCCATGGCAGTCAGCGAGCCGACGCGCATGCGCGCGTTGCTTCTCCATTACGCGGGACACGAAGTCGACGAATTATTCGACACGCTGATTGTGTCTGACGTCACCAATGACGTCAATGCTTACCAAACAGCCGCCAACGCACTGACTGACTATTTCACTCCGAAAACTAACACCGTTTTTTGAGATATATAGTTTTCGCCAAGCTACACAAGGTGAGACGGAAACGATTGACAATTACGCAACACGGTTACGCAAATTGGCAAAATCCTGTGACTTTGCAAACGTCGGCAGGGAGATCGCTAACCAAATTATTTTTGCCTGTCAATCTAAACCGCTACGCAGACGTGCGTTGCGGGACGATCTATCGCTGGACAAGCTGATCGCCGCCGCTAGAGCGCTTGAGTTAAGCGAGCAACAAGCAAACGCCGTCGAAGGTGGGACGAAAGCTGATCGTCCAATCAACGCCACTATTTCACAGTCATCCGCCAGGGGACGGTCCACATACAAAAATCGCAATTTTGGCGACAGAGAACCTCAAGATACTGACGATGGCGAGATAGATCACGACAGCTGATGACAAGGTCAATGTCATAGAGGACTACAGCGACCTATTCGAAGGAATGGGAAAGGTCAAGGACAGGTTGATCACACTGCACATCGACGAGACTGTCACGCCAAAACAGCAAAAGCATCGCCGCATACCGTTCCACATACGTAAGGACGTCGAACGTGAGCTAGCACGACTCGAAGCAGACGACGTGATCGAGAAGACGGACGGCCCGACATCGTGGGTGAGTCTGATTGTCGTTGTGCCAAAGAAAACGGGAGCCGTGCGCATCTGCGTTGACATGCGCGAAGCCAACAAAGCAGTAAAACGAGAAAAAACATCTAATGCCCACCATCGATGACCTAATTACAGATCTGAATGGTGCGACAATGTTCAGTACACTCGACCTGAGAGCCGGATATCATCAATTGGAACTCGACCCTGAAAGTCGACAAATCACAACATTCAGCACACACGTCGCTCTCTATAGATACAAACGGTTAATGTTTGGCATTAACGCCGCATCGGAAATCTTTCAGAATACGATCGCAGAACTTCTACACGGCCTGAATGGGTGCAGAAATATTTCAGACGACATTATTGTACACGGCAAGACGCCTGCAGAACACAATGCGAATTTGAGAGCAGTCTTGGACAGGTTAAGAGAAAACAACGTTCGCCTGAACCGAGAAAAATGCAAATTCTCGCAGTCACTTTCTACGGACACGTTTTCGGTGCGCATGGACTGCGTGCTGACCCAAAGAAACTCGAATCAATTTCGAAGGCGAGACGACCAACAAACCCATCAGAAGTACGCTCTCTACTTGGCATGGCGCAGTATGTCTCTCGATTCATTGCCGACTTCGCCAACATCGTTGCACCACTGCGAGAATTAACCAAACAAGACGAACTGTGGAATTGGCAGCCTAAACACGAACAATCGTTCCAGGCGCTAACACACGCGCTGACGAACACGAGCACGATGACCTACTTCGACCCCAACAAGTCGTCGGAAGTATTCGTCGATGCCAGCCCTCTCGGCTTAGGGGATCTCCTCACGCAAAATGGAAAGGTGGTCAGCTACGCAAGCCGAGCACTATCAGACGTCGAAAGACGCTACTCTCAAACAGAGCGTGAAATGCTAGCAGTTGTTTGGAGCGCAGAGCATTTCCACCTATATATGTACGGTGCAAGCTTCACGATCCACACAGATCACCAGCCACTACTCGGAATATTCAAGAGTCAGCGTCCTGCGTCCGCACGGATTGAGCGATGGAGATTACGTCTACTTCCCTACCAGTTTGAACTGAAGTATCGACCCGGCAAAGACGACCGAAATCCAGCCGACTACATAAGTCGACACCCATATGCGAAAGGAACAACCGACTCCACCGAGGTGTACGTGCGATACATCTGCAATGCAGCCATCCCGAAAGCCATGACTGCTGTTGAGGTCAAAGAGCACACGGCGACAGATGTAGTTCTGCAAGCCCTCACCAGGGCTATACAAACTGGTCGCTGGGACGACACACTCGTTCATGACTATGTCCATGTCAAAAATGAACTGACAACATGCAGTGGAATCGTACTAAGAGGTACTCGTATCGTACTGCCGTCTATTCTACAACAAAGAGCAGTTGAACTTGCACACGTGGGCCACCAGGGTGTTGTAAAGACCAAAATGTTACTACGCGAGAAAGTTTGGTTTCCCGCGATCGACAGCATGGCCGAGAGGCAGGTAAAAAGTTGCCTGGCTTGTCAAGCTACAATTAGCACACCCATGACACCTGAGTCGATCATCTCGACGCCGATTCCGTCAGCACCATGGAAGAATCTGTCAGCTGATTTCCTGGGACCATTGCCTACAGGCGAACTGATACTTATAGTCATAGATGACTTCAGTAGATTCCCGGAGGTGGAGATAGTCACGTCGACTGCAGCCTCCAGCGTGATTCCCAAGTTGGACAGCATGTTCGCTCGTCACGGCATCCCGGATGTACTCAAATCAGACAACGGCCCGCCATTCAACGGCAGTGAACTAACCAAGTTCGCACAATATCTCGGGTTCCAACACAAGAAAATAACCCGATCTGGCCGTGCGCTAACGGCGAGGCAGAGCGCTTTATGGCTCCTCTAATGAAAGCCATCAGTGCGACTCATGTGGAAAATCGGAGTTGGAAGCAGGAGTTGTACAACTTCCTACGACAATATCGCGCCACACCACATTGTACGACAGGTGTATCGCCCGCGGAAACACTGTATGGAAGGAGACTAAACGTCACACTCCCACAACTCGCACAACAGACTCGCGTTTCTGAGCTTCATGAGAAACTACAACGTCGAGACACCGCCAACAAAGCGAAATCAAAAGATTACTCTGACAAACGACGAAACGCAAAGCTCAGCTACAAGTTGGGGAAATCGTTCTCGTCCGACAACCTCGGAGGAACAAGTTAACAACACCATTCGACCCGCGACCACTCGAAGTTGTACGACGAAAAGGAACTCTCGTAACAGCTAAAAGAGGGATGTACACGATCACGCGAAACATCTCGCATTTCAAACGATTGAATGCGACACATTCGCTACCACACGACATGTACCACAACGACACCGACGATTTCGACTTCACAACCGACGACAACACGCGCGACAACACGCACGACAACACGCTCGCAAGACCAACGCTGAAGCCGTGCCTATCATCGCAAGTCGTTCGACGCTCCAGCAGGCTTCGTAAACCGCCTGTGAGGTTCAAAGATTTCACTGAATAGACTAGAGTGATGTGCTAGCAACCTCTCCTCTCCACCGATCGCGTAATTAATGATCATGTTTTAGCATAGTATAAGCATGTTTGAACTTTTGAACTTTAGTATTTGCCTGATCCCTTCATTGACTTTTATTCCAAGTGGGGGAAGAATGCTGTGTTTACAACAATATTGTAATGAGCCACAAGTTACTTGGTGCATGCTAATGTGATGACGTACTATTGATGACGCGGCTACGCGCGTGCAAGGCATAGCGTGATGTAGCGCCGCAAATGTGAATTCAATAAACACACTTCTATTCCTCTGCGTAAATACGAGATTGACTATATCTAAACTACTAGATACAACAGTTGTGTCGGTTAATGCTACGAGTTTTGATTGACTAAAAATATAAAGTTTTTTGTTTACTGAAATATGGTAATTTGTTGGCCACATAAAAAATTATTCATGAAAAAACATTACACTGTAATTAAAGCAATCCAGAATGTCTTCATTTAGTAGAATGCTTTTTGTTTTAATTTGTTGTAAAAAAAGTCAACGAAACCATACATCATACAACATTTCGAGAAGATGTGTAGTCTACTTACCCCCTCAGATAAACCACAAACCTAATTATTGCGGATAGTGGCGTTTCTTGTAGACATTTTACTGGAACATGCAATGCACAGATATTCCATTCGGACTGTTGAGCTTTCTGTATATCATACGTCTCTGGAATAAGGACGTATACTTAGCTCCGATCAAACAAACTGTCAGATGTGACCCGCCAAATATATTTCCTTCCATGTACTCTGCGTTCGTCCGCTCGCAGCAGACACACAATGGGGCCGTCGATCTGCGTGATCGGAGCAGGCGTGGTCGGGATGACCGCGGCCGTAAACATCGCCGACAGTCTGCCAGCCGCCAGCGTCACCGTTCTTGGCGACAAGTTCACCCCGGACACAACGAGTGACGTCGCTGCCGGGTTTTGCCTTCCACACATGCTTGCCGACACGCCTGAACATCTTGTCAGGTATCGTTCGCGTTAAAATGTAACCCAGAGTTTGCCTGAAGTGATAGGCAAGTTTGTTTCCTGTTTAATAAATATAGCTGTAAAAGTATATCTTAAGCTAATATTATGATGATTACATAATATCTTAATCAAAAGAATGTATGTGCAAGCGTGCGTGCATGCGTGCGAACGCGCATATGTATGCATTTATTTTAGTAGAATCCATTCACGTACAAAGTTCATTTACAGTATAAAATGCACTCGGATTCTGCCGAGGATAGCACAGAAAAGTAACACCACTTATTTCTACTGTAATCCTCTTAGATCACTACACACAAGCATCTTAATTTATATAAAATAATCTTATAATTCTTAATTATATAAAACAGGAATAAATATACTTATTTTACATCACAAAATATAATAAGAATTGCAAACACACAAGGCAGACATCACAAAATGATGATGTATATATTAAGATAAATTAGACAAAGGCGAATACATTAAAACAAACTAAAACCCTATGTTAGACAAAAAGCAGTCACCTAGACGAACAGCACCAATGTAATCTCCAAATTAACTATTGATGAATGGATTGCCAGAGTAAGCCTCATACTTAATAAATACAAACATATTTTACGGCTCTCCCCAAAACTGCCTCAAGATTGCATATTCTGTATATTAAGAGGTCAAGTGTTCCAGGCAGCTGTAAAAGCAAAGGAATAAGAGCCAATGGCATGTACATGAGGACAACGTAAGCAAGTTCACTTTTCTCTAGTACCAATGTTGTGCTGGTCTCTCTAGTACCAATGCTGTGCTGGTCTCTCTAGTACCAATGCTGTGCTGGTCTCTGTAGTACCAATGTTGTGATGATCTCTCTAGTACCAATGTTGTGCTGGTCTCTCTAGTACCAATGCTGTGCTGGTCTATCTAGTACCAATGCTGTGCTGGTCTATCTAGTACCAATGTTGTGATGATCTCTCTAGTACCAATGTTGTGCTGGTCTCTCTAGTACCAATGTTGTGCTGGTCTGTCTAGTACCAATGCTGTGCTGGTCTCTCTAGTACCAATGTTGTTCTGGTCTCTCTAGTACCAATGCTGTGCTGGTCTATCTAGTACCAATGCTGTGCTGGTCTCTCTAGTACCAATGCTGTGCTGGTCTCTCTAGTACCAATGTTGTTCTGGTCTCTCTAATACCAATGCTGTGTTGGTCTCTCTAGTACCAATGCTGTGCTGGTCTCTCTAGTACCAATGCTGTGCTGGTCTCTCTAGTACCAATGTTGTGCTGGTCTCTCTAGTATCAATGCTGTGCTGGTCTCTCTAGTACCAATGTTTTTCTGGTCTCTCTAGTACCAATGCTGTGCTGGTCTATCTAGTACCAATGCTGTGCTGATCTCTCTAGTACCAATGTTGTGCTGGTCTCTCTAGTACCAATGTTGTTCTGGTCTCTCTAATACCAATGCTGTGTTTGTCTCTCTAGTACCAATGCTGTGCTGGTCTCTCTAGTATAAATGCTGTGCTGGTCTCTATAGTACCAATGTTGTTCTGGTCTCTCTAGTACCAATTATGTGTTGGTCTCTCTAGTACCAATGCTGTGCTGGTCTCTCTAGTGCCAATGTTGTGTTGGTCTATCTAGTACCAATGTTGTTCTGGTCTCTCTAGTACCAATGCTGTGCTGGTCACTCTAGTACCAATTTGTTCTGGTCTCTCTAGTACCAATGCTGTGCTGGTTTATCTTGTACTAATGCTGTGCTGGTCTCTCTAGTACCAATGTTGCACTGGTCTCTCTAGTATCAATGCTGTGCTGGTCTCGCTAGTACCAATGCTGTGCTGGTCTCTCTAGAACCAATGTTGTTCTTGTCTCTCTAGTATCAATGCTGTGCTGGTCTCTCTAGAACCAATGTTGTTCTGGTCTCTCTAGTATCAATGTTGTTCTGGTCTCTCTAGAACCAATGCTGTGCTGGTCTCTCTAGTACCAATGTTGTGCTGGCCTGTCTAGTATCAATGTTGTGCTGGTCTCTATAGTGCCAATGTTGTGCTGGTCTGTCTAGTACCAATGTTGTTCTGGTCTCTCTAGTACCAATGCTGTGCTGGTCTCTCTAGTACCAATGCTTTGCTGGTCTCTCTAGTGCCAATGTTGTGCTGGCCTCTCTAGTACCAATGCTGTGCTGGTCTCTCTAGTACCAATGCTGTGCTGGTCTCTCTAGTACCAATGCTGTGCTGGCCTCTCTAGTACTAATGTTGTTCTGGTCTCTCTAGTATCAATGCTGTGCTGGTCTCTCTAGTACCAATGCTGTGCTGGTCTCTCTAGTACCAATGTTGTCCTGGTCTCTCTAATACCAATGCTGTGTTGGTCTCTCTAGTACCAATGATGTGCTGGTCTCTCTAGTACCAATGCTGTGCTGGCCTCTCTAGTACTAATGTTGTTCTGGTCTCTCTAGTATCAATGCTGTGCTGGTCTCTCTAGAACCAATGTTGTTCTGGTCTCTCTAGTACCAATACTGTGTCGGTCTCTCTAGTACAAATGCTGTGCTGGTCTCTCTAGTGCCAATGTTGTGTTGGTCTCTCTAGAACCAATGTTGTTCTGGTCTCTCTAGTATCTATGCTGTGCTGGTCTCTCTAGAACCAATGTTGTTCTGGTCTCTCTAGTATCAATGTTGTTCTGGTCTCTCTAGAACCAATGTTGTTCTGGTCTCTCTAGTACCAATGCTGTGTTGGTCTCTCTAGTACCAATGCTGTGCTGGTCTCTCTAGTGCCAATGTTGTGTTGGTCTCTCTAGTACCAATGTTGTTCTGGTCTCTCTAGTACCAATGTTGTGCTGGCCTCTCTAGTACCAATGTTGTTCTGGTCTCTCTAGTATCAATGCTGTGCTGGTCTCTCTAGAACCAATGCTGTGCTGGTCTCTATAGTGCCAATGTTGTGCTGGTCTGTCTAGTACCAATGTTGTTCTGGTATCTCTAGTACCCATGCTGTGCTGGTATATCTAGTACTAATGCTGTGCTGGTCTCTCTAGTACCAATGTTGCACTGGTCTTTCTAGTACCAATGTTGTTCTGGTCTCACTAGTACCAATGCTGTGTTGGTCTCTCTAGTACCAATGCTGTGCTGGTCTCTCTAGTGCCAATGCTGTGTTGGTCTCTCTAGTACCAATGTTGTTCTGGTCTCTCTAGTATCAATTATGTGCTGGCCTGTCTAGTACCAATGCTGTGCTGGTCTCTCTAGTACCAATACTGTGTCGGTCTCTCTAGTACAAATGCTGTGCTGGTCTCTCTAGTGCCAATGTTGTGTTGGTCTCTCTAGAACCAATGTTGTTCTGGTCTCTCTAGTATCAATGCTGTGCTGGTCTCTCTAGAACCAATGTTGTTCTGGTCTCTCTAGTATCAATGTTGTTCTGGTCTCTCTAGAACCAATGTTGTTCTGGTCTCTCTAGTACCAATGCTGTGTTGGTCTCTCTAGTACCAATGCTGTGCTGGTCTCTCTAGTGCCAATGTTGTGTTGGTCTCTCTAGTACCAATGTTGTTCTGGTCTCTCTAGTACCAATGTTGTGCTGGCCTCTCTAGTACCAATGTTGTTCTGGTCTCTCTAGTATCAATGCTGTGCTGGTCTCTCTAGAACCAATGCTGTGCTGGTCTCTCTAGTACCAATGTTGTGCTGGCCTGTCTAGTACCAATGCTGTGCTGGTCTCTATAGTGCCAATGTTGTGCTGGTCTGTCTAGTACCAATGTTGTTCTGGTCTCTCTAGTACCAATGTTGTGCTGGCCTCTCTAGTACCAATGTTGTTCTGGTCTCTCTAGTATCAATGCTGTGCTGGTCTCTCTAGAACCAATGCTGTGCTGGTCTCTATAGTGCCAATGTTGTGCTGGTCTGTCTAGTACCAATGTTGTTCTGGTATCTCTAGTACCCATGCTGTGCTGGTATATCTAGTACTAATGCTGTGCTGGTCTCTCTAGTACCAATGTTGCACTGGTCTTTCTAGTACCAATGTTGTTCTGGTCTCACTAGTACCAATGCTGTGTTGGTCTCTCTAGTACCAATGCTGTGCTGGTCTCTCTAGTGCCAATGCTGTGTTGGTCTCTCTAGTACCAATGTTGTTCTGGTCTCTCTAGTATCAATTATGTGCTGGCCTGTCTAGTACCAATGCTGTGCTGGTCTCTCTAGTACCAATACTGTGTCGGTCTCTCTAGTACAAATGCTGTGCTGGTCTCTCTAGTGCCAATGTTGTGTTGGTCTCTCTAGAACCAATGTTGTTCTGGTCTCTCTAGTATCAATGCTGTGCTGGTCTCTCTAGAACCAATGTTGTTCTGGTCTCTCTAGTATCAATGTTGTTCTGGTCTCTCTAGAACCAATGTTGTTCTGGTCTCTCTAGTACCAATGCTGTGTTGGTCTCTCTAGTACCAATGCTGTGCTGGTCTCTCTAGTGCCAATGTTGTGTTGGTCTCTCTAGTACCAATGTTGTTCTGGTCTCTCTAGTACCAATGTTGTGCTGGCCTCTCTAGTACCAATGTTGTTCTGGTCTCTCTAGTATCAATGCTGTGCTGGTCTCTCTAGAACCAATGCTGTGCTGGTCTCTCTAGTACCAATGTTGTGCTGGCCTGTCTAGTACCAATGCTGTGCTGGTCTCTATAGTGCCAATGTTGTGCTGGTCTGTCTAGTACCAATGTTGTTCTGGTCTCTCTAGTACCCATGCTGTGCTGGTATATCTAGTACTAATGCTGTGCTGGTCTCTCTAGTACCAATGTTGCACTGGTCTGTCTAGTACCAATGTTGTTCTGGTCTCACTAGTACCAATGCTGTGTTGGTCTCTCTAGTACCAATATTGTGCTGGTCTCTCTAGTACCAATGCTGTGCTGGTCTCTCTAGTACCAATACTGTGCTGATCTCTCTAGTACCAATGTTGTGCTGATCTCTCTAGTACAAATGTTGTTCTGGACACTCTAGTACCAATGCTGTGCTGGTCTCTCTAGTACAAATGTTGTTCTGGTCTCTCTAGTACCAATGCTGTGCTGGCCTCTCTAGTGCAAATGTTGTGCTGGTCTGTCTAGTACCAATGTTGTTCTGGTCTCTCTAGTACCAATGCTGTGTTGGTCTCTCTAGTACCAATGCTGTGCTGGCCTCTCTAGTACCAATGTTGTTCTCGTCTCTCTAGTACCAATGCTGTGTTGGTCTCTCTAGTACCAATGCTGTGCTGGCCTCTCTAGTACCAATGTTGTTCTCGTCTCTCTAGTACCAATATTGTGCTGGTCTCTCTAGTACCAATGCTGTACTGGTCTCTCTAGTACCAATGTTGTGCTGGTCTCTCTAGTGCCAATGCTGTGTTGGTCTCTCTAGTACCAATGTTGTTCTGGTCTCTCTAGTATCAATTATGTGCTGGCCTGTCTAGTACCAATGCTGTGCTGGTCTCTATAGTGCCAATGTTGTGCTGGTCTGTCTAGTACCAATGTTGTTCTGGTCTCTCTAGTACCAATGCTGTGTTGGTCTCTCTAGTACCAATGCTGTGCTGGCCTCTCTAGTACCAATGTTGTTCTCGTCTCTCTAGTACCAATGTTGTGCTGGTCTCTCTAGTACCAATGCTGTACTGGTCTCTCTAGTACCAATGTTGTGCTGGTCTCTCTGGTACCAATGCTGTGCTGCTCTCTCTAGCACCAATGCTGTGCTGGTCTCTCTAGTACCAATGCTGTGCTGGTCTCTCTAGTACCAATATTGTGCTGGTCTCTCTAGTACCAATGCTGTGCTGGTCTCTCTAGTACCAATACTGTGCTGATCTCTCTAGTACCAATGTTGTGCTGATCTCTCTAGTACAAATGTTGTTCTGGACACTCTAGTACCAATGCTGTGCTGGTCTCTCTAGTACAAATGTTGTTCTGGTCTCTCTAGTACCAATGCTGTGCTGGCCTCTCTAGTGCAAATGTTGTTCTGGTCTCTCTAGTGCGAATGCTGTGCTGGTCTCTCTAGTACAAATGTTGTGCTGGTCTCTCTGGTACCAATAGTGTGCTGGTCTCTGTAGTACCAATGCTGTGCTGGTCTCTCACCATGCGGGAAGAAAGATAAATGGGAGCAATTTCATGCATACTGTTGAACACATTGCGTACTTTGATCATAGAAAAAGACGGCTGTGTTGGGGGCACTGGATTTATAACCTACCACCGGACATACAACAGAACTGCATGTCACCCTCCTCATGCAGTACGAATAACCACCAAGCATCACCATTTCACCCAATAATCGGTGGTCGAGGCAATTCCGACGTCAACCACAGCTGGCCATAAAAAGACATTCACACTGGTCAACTGCCTGTAGAATAACCGCACAAAGGAATTTTTGATTTACTGTACATAAATCTACTTTGTTTGTATGCCTGAATATTAAAATAACATATACATTAGTTTTATTTAAAGTGTAGTAATGAATAATTAATTTAAATAAATGGAAATTATAAACAGGGTGACTCCTACGATAGCAACCAGGCCTGCATGTGACATATGAATATTCACCTGTACACACGTTTTTTAATTGAATGAAGTTGTCAGGGTATTGTGTGTATCTGTGTATCTGTATAGCTCTACTTCATGTTTCATATGAACCTGTACACATAACTGTTTTTTTTATTGCATGAAGTCATTGTATTGTACGTATGTGTGTATCTGTGTATGTATTAGATTGTATCTGTATGTATTAGATTGTATGTATGTGTGTATCTGTGTATGTATTAGATTGTAATTTATGTTATTGTTTTTGTATGGGTCTAAATAAAGCACTACTTTACTTTATTTTACGTTACGTTACTTTACTTTAGACTTTACTTTACGTTACATTACTTTAATCATATGTGGCTCTTTACAGGCGATGGTTCGTGGGGACGTTTGACTACTTGTTGTCGGTCAGCAACTCCCCGGTGGCGTCAGAAGCGGGAGTCTCCTTGTTGACGGGGTATATACTGTCATCCACGACCAACGCAGTAGTAAGTAAGAAGTGGACTATGGGAAGGAGGTCGGGGTCGGGGGACCGGGGGTGTCGGGGGGATTTACTCATCGAATCAACGACTTTGTTTTGACGTGACCAATTATTTGACTCATGGTTGGAATCCATTGCCTCGTTACAGTTCGCCTGCTTCTAAGCGCAAGGACAAAGACTCTTGACTGGTTACACGTTGACTTGAACTTTCACAAGGACTCCTGACTGGACTTAGAAGTGTGACACTTTAGATCATCATGATAGTTGAGGGTGTGGTTAGAATAACGTGAAGAAAGACCACAGTCAAACACTATAGACCACGGACTTCCTACACAATGAGTAACTAAATCCAAGCTCTGGTCGCAATAAATATAAAAAACATCTAGCACCGAACTGTGAAATAAAATGCTGGGAGGCTGTGCAGACGGCGTGTGTACCATCCACGGGCCTTCTGAGGAACGCGAGTCATTGGATACACTACGTGATTTAACTCACGTGCGACCAACCTGCGCATCATTATTAGGACAACGATTAAATCAACATAAAAGTTATATTGTCGATTGAAACTATATCCATAATGCCAACAGTAAACAAAAATTATACATTTATTGGTAAAAGAACGTTAATAAGAACCGAAACCATATTAAATTAAACGCTATACATGTGGCGCCGGTCGCGGATAAGTGGGATAATTTTTTATTCGGAGTGTGATTTCAAAATGGCAAAACCTCAATTTCTGTCCGGCACTTCATGATTATTTCTAGTGTCTAGAAATAAATAATAATTAACATCTTGAACAACTTTTACTGAAATGACATTACTCACTGTGGTAAAAAATATGGGGTTTGATAAAAAGTTTGCTATTTTTGCTGCTGACGTAGATGTTACTATGTTAGATATTTTAAAAATATTCACGGGACCCCCATTTGTTTTTGCCTTTTTAAGAGATAACTATTAAATTAACATCTCTGCAAAATTTTACGGAAGTGACATTAACCCTTATGGGTCAGATATTGAATATTATCGAAGTTGAGCTAAATGTGTTTTTTTCGTGACTTAATACATTACATAAAATTTGTATAGTATATACATTTCGTGCTGTTATTGATTATGATCAGAGTGCAATATTTTGCTAATTTTGCTGGTGACGTAGCTGTTACTATGTCAGATATTTCGCAAATTTGCACGTGACCCCTCCCTCAAGTTTCTTTTGGCTTTTGGGGTCTAACAGATTTCAAACAACCTTTAACATTTAAAGTTTCATTACTTTTATTTCAGGTTAATCGACCACCTGAAGTACATCCTATGCATTATCTGCATTACTAAATATCGTTTTTTGTTGAGTTCGTGGACAATGCTACACGACCAACGTACGTAGTTCTAATTCGGTTGGTTTCCTTCTAGGATGTGGTGGGGCTCGATAAAACATTTGGATTGCGGAAGCTCTCCATGGAAGAGTTTCCGCTATGTGGGACACCCAACACTTCCGGAATGATGTTCACAACATTGCTGGCAGAGGGAGGCAAGTTTCTTCCCTGGCTCATGGAAACGTGAGTGCGAGGCCTGCGAATATTTGTGTGACCATATATAAAGAACCATGTCTTTATTTGCAGTTTATGTGAATGGTAATATATGTAATGATAACAAGTTTACGGAGTGGCAAAGTGCAACATACTACTTACGTTATACAGCACAAACGATCAGCTAGAAATCCGTAAATGTTGCTAGCGCTGTTTGGCGTATGGTTTGTCGTCGTAATCTTTGATGAGATTTATCACGTCAGACACTGTTGTTGGTGTAATTTTCTTCGTCATAATGGACGTGTGATTGTGACTACTTTAAATGTATGATGGGGACTATTTTGTGGTGTTTTCCAGGTTTGAAGCGAAAGGAGGACAAGTAGTTCGTCGTAAGATTGGAGCCTTGTCTGAGGTACAGTACACATTGTGTTCAAGATTTGAGTCGTGTTAACGATGTAAGAAATTTTGAAGCAGCGACAGCATGGTTATCTCGTTGGCATTATCCAATGATTAAGGCAATGTTGCCAGTACAGTATAATGGTTTTGATAATTTGAGGCTGGAATGGAATGAATATGTACGTACAAGCGTACATACGATATTGCTTCGACGACACATATAGTAAGAGGAATTCTAAACTACTCGGCCCGGGACAACTCAGCCCAGTTCGAGACAGCTCGGCCCAGATGTCGAGACAGCTCGGCCCAGGTGTCGAGACAGCTCGGCTCAATGATAAATTGCTCGGCTCCGATTTTGAGACAACGGCCCAAGTGTCAAGACAGCTCGGCCCAATGATAAATTGCTAAATATTAACCTTGCATCCAAATGTTATCCCATGTATTCTTGAAACACATCACCCGTAACCCTGGCAATAATCACCACGATATTGTAGGCCTATGTCATATATCAACGTGTGTGTGTGTGTGTGTGTGTGTGTGTGTGTGCGTCCGTGCGTGCGTGCGTGTGTGCGTGTGTGTGTATAATTTTATTATTATTATTAAACTATTATTATTATTAATAAAGATATAAAATGCTTCGTGTGTGGTTTCGTTTTGACTTTCTAGAAATTATTGAAGGTCAACTTTTTTATCTTCGTATACAAGTGTATAAATTCATTAAAGACTGTACTCCATAATTATAGTACACCTACCAACACTTATAATACCCTAAAATGATGACACTGTCCTTTGATTTGTCATAGTAATTGACGTCCTACTCTTGTATTGTGTTATTGAGCTGATCTTGTATGTTGGTTGGTTTTGGTTTGTGTGTGTTAAGAATATTTCAAGGCTATATTAATTGGCTTCACTACTCCTGCTTTGTTTTACTGAGCAGATTGTTTCACGTCGTTTGTCCTTTGATTTGTGTGTGTTAGCAGTGTGCGGAGGCCGTAGTAATTGGCTTTATACTCTTGTATTGTTTCGTTGAGCAGGTCTTTTTGTTTGAATAACGGCATTGTACAAAGTGCATTGAGACAAAGCATCCGACATCCGCAGTATTTACCTGCTTGGTAAATGCTGGCTTCCCTTTGACTTTGATGACGAGAAGCTAGACCTACCACGACCAAGTCACCTTTGAATGCATTGAATAGAAGTTAGGAACTGAGCAGATCTTGCGTGATCCTCTGATTAACAAGAAATATAACACCTGTTTAAATTCCCCCGTGTGATGTGGAAATTGGTTCAGGGTAATGTTCTGTTAAAAATTCTTAGTTGTAAGCCATTTCAGTAGTATGCTTTTGTCATGCTAAATTCGTAGTGAATCTGAACATGATCCTTATATATTAGTCTACATAATATCTACCAAGTTTCAAGCTTTTATCACCTAATGCACAATCGTTAATCCACTACTAATATAATATGGTACATTATCAACAACGGAGTACAAAAGGTAAAATATGGATCCATGCATATACATTTAATAAACTACATATAAAATCATCCACAAACACGCCATGGATTGAAATATATAAATACACATGCTTTAGATGTAGTAGAAAATACGAAAAACATTTAAAGAATTTTAAGTCAAGTCACGCAGGAGTTTCATAGAAATAACAACCAAATATAGTGCGGGTTCTGTATGAGATGGGCAGTGAAGCAATTAACGGTCAATTAGAGACGGGCATGGGCGGAATCAACACCAGACACAGACCAATCAACGGCGGGATTGATAGAGCACACATGCACCTTCCTTCTCTATTGTTTTGCCAAAACTGCTATATGCTTCATTGGGGAGAGGAATTGCATAAAAGCCGTCGATCTCGAACATTGGACAACACAACTTTTCTAGTTCCTTTATTGTAAGTCAAGTTAAATCCAAAGACAGATGCCGAAGTTTTCAAACTACGGCACGAAAACATTCCACTTCCCCTTTATCTCCCACGATAACACTGTATAATTGGTTAGGTAATTTACCACTCTAACTAAGCGCCATCATATCATTTATCATTGGGCCGAGCTGTCTCGACACCTGGGCCGAGCTGTCTCGACACCTGGGCCGAGCTGTCTCGACACTTGGGCCGAGCTGTCTCGAACTGGGCCGAGTTGTACCCAGGCCGAGTTGTCCGTGGGCCGAGTAGTCCAAGCACCAGTAAGAGGTGTTAGCTGTGCTTTCCGTCTGAATTCGCGCTAATATAGCGGATCACAGTGGTGAACCCGTACGTAGATATCTACAAAGCTAGTGAAACTTTGCACTTCAAACCTTCATTCCGTGCCTATCAATCTCTGTTGGCATAAATCGGTTTTTTATTGACTTTTACACTGCGACTTCTCGACAAACTATATTATCGCTCGTTGCTGTGGCGACTGACGATGTTGTCGTCAGTAACGAACTTTTATGTTTTTACATTAATCGAATGGACGTTTTACCACGATCTGTTCTTAACCGCATTAAATTGGACAACTGTAACGATGAAGACATCTTAAGTGCCAAAGACACTTTACATTCACATGTTTCTACCACTTTGAAACATCGTCAGATTAAACGATAAGGGGCCGATAAAGCCAAACACAACGTTGACGACATATCGAAAATCTTGGACGAAGTTGACCCTGACGCAATACCGATCTATGTCGCCCGTGATCTTGGCAAACTACCGACCATTGATTTTAATCATGTCGACATGTCTACATTGTCACGTGAAATCACCACGTGCAAAAGCAAAATATATGACACTGAACTATCTCATAAAACTCTTGTCGATTCAGTGTCTGAACTTTCTACGCAAATCACCAGTCTTGTATCATCACTGCTACCTGTACTTTCTTCACTGAACGTGACGCCAGCCGCAACGACTTCTGCTTCTACATCTTCTCCAACACCTGCCATACGTGAGATGTCTCCGAAATCTGCCGTATCTACTTCTTCAAAAGTTCAATCTGCCTCCAAGGCAACTGCTCCGTCGAACATGACTACTATATCTTCACGATCCGCCGTGTCTTATTCTCCAATTATTTCTTCACGATCTGCTGTATCGACCTCTCCAACTACTACTTCTTCACGATCCGCTGTGTCGACAACTGCAACTTCTTTTTCGAGACCCGCTGTGTCGATCTCGACAACTACTTCTTCACGATCCGCTGTGTCGACCTCTGCAACTACTTCTTCACGATCCGATGTGTTGACAGCCACTCTGTCAACTACTACAGCTTCTACATCTATCACTGGTAGCACTACTTCGCCACTGTGGACAACAGTAATCTCCAAAAAGTCTCGCAACACTGTTAAACCACTGACATCTAATCGTAAGTCACACGCCATGACCGCAGGAAACCCTTCCAAGTGTAGTCTTAAGTGTGCACCGGTGCGACTCATACCTGCGGCGTACTTTCTCACAGGATTTCATGCTGACACAACTTGTGAAGAATTATATACATACGTGTTATCAACTTTGAGTTTGAAATGCTCGTGTGAGCGATTACCAACCCGACACAACTCATATTCTTCTTTCAAGCTGTGTGTTGACATTCCTAAACCTAACCTGCTTTATGACGCTGATCTCTGGCCTGCTGGAACAAAGATTGGACGGTATTTCCCACCTAGGAAACACACACTAACAGATTCAACCCACTTATAGACTTTCCCTCCGTATTGCTTCCTTTAACTCCAGAAGTATACGGAACAGTGCTTTTGACGTGGTTGACATCTTAAACTCTTTAGATATACTTGCTGTGCAGGAACACTGGCTCTCTAAACAGATCCTTTCTTTCCTTAATTCTGTTCACTCTGACTTTAACGCCAGAGGAATTACTTCCATTGATTACGGTGATGTTTTGAGTGGACGTCTTCATGGTGGACTCTGCTTTTTATGAAGGCGTTCACTCGACCCCTTTATTGAACCGTTGATTTATGTTGATGAGAAGAGACTCCTGGGTCTAAAAATTACCAGCTCTAACGCCACTATTCTACTTCTTAATGTCTATCTACCATATCAGACTGATGACAATGCTGGTGAATATCTCGAAATTTTAGGCAAAATCCAGGCCATAAGCGATTCATTTGAATCAACCAATATATTCATCACTGGTGATTTTAATGCGGATATTAAGAACCCCAGTCTTTTTACTCTATTTCTCAATGCTTTTATTAACGACTGTCACCTTATCGCAAGTGGCACATTGCTTCTCCCCTGTGATGCTTTTACATATGTTAGTGATGCGCAAGGCTCAAAGAGCTGGCTCGACCACGTGCTCACCACCCATTCTAGTCACTCATCAATATCTGATATGGAAGTTAAATATGATTGTGTCTCTTCCGACCACTTACCTCTATGCTTTTCTATATATGTCAAGTTATTACCTTCCTCTGAAGCCACCATACAGGAGCAAATTCAAGCACCTCGTCCTGTGTGGAATGCTGCCTCCCCCCAGGATCTCCATAACTATCATACACAGACTGGTTTGCTTTTATCTGCTATTGATGTACCTCATGAGGTTTTAAGATGTACTAACCCTAATTGTAATGATGAAGCCCATCGCACTTTGCTAAGCAATCTTTACAATGATATTATAAAATCACTCAAAGACGCTGCCGAGGTAATCCCTACTAAGGCTAACAACATGTGTTCTAAGTATACTGTTCTAGGCTGGAACGACCTAGTCAGAGACTCCCATCAAGCTGCTAAAGAATCCTTTCTCTTCTGGCGTTCTGCTGGGAGTCCTCTTCATGGTCCCTTGTATGATATAATGAAAATTAGACGCGCTCATTTTAAACGCAACAAAAGACTATGTGAAAAAAAATGCTGAAATTCTTAAAGCTGAAAGATTTGCTTCTAAACTATGTAATAATGACTTAAAAAACTTCTGGAAGGACATAAAACATATGAATAACGCCAGGTTGCCAAATCCTAGCAATGTTGGTGGTGCTTCCGGTGTCGAAAATGTAAAGAATATGTGGCTTCATCATTACCAGTCCCTACTTAACTCTATACCTGGTTCTCCAGTCAACATCAAGAAGATTAATGAATACTGTAGCAATGTACAGTTTAATGTTCAAATGATTGTTAATGTTAAGGAAATTCAAGATATAATACATGCAATGCCTGTAGGCAAAGCCCCGGGTTATGATAGTGTAAGTAACGAACATTTTAAATATGCGAATGAAAAACTTCATGTTCTCATGTCACTTTTATGTAGTAACATGTTAATTCACGGTTTTTTTACCGGATGTTATGATGATTACAATCATAGCCCCCATAAGTAAAAATAAGGCGGGTGACCTGTCTGATAACAACAACTACTGACCCATTGCTCTCGCCACAATTGCTAGTAAATTATTTGAATCCTTGATATTATCCAGGGTTTCTACTTTTTTATCTACATGTGTAAACCAATTTGGATTTAAAAAGCATCACTCAACTGAAATGCTCATATTTTTATTAAAACAACTCTTTCGACACTACATAGCGAATGGCTCATCTATGTATGTTACCATGCTGGATGCCTCTAAGGCCTTTGACAAAGTCAATCATAGTAAGCTATTCACCAAACTAATTGACCGGGGATGTCCTTCTTTTATTGTTCGCATTCTTTATTACTGGTACAGAACCCAGAAATTCACTGTCAGATGGTGTTGTAGCTTCTCAGAATTTTTTTACCGTTTCAAACGGTGTTAAGCAGGGTGGAATCCTTTCTCCACATCTTTTTAACGTTTACATGGATGACTTAAGTGTAGATTTGAATAAATTACAAATTGGCCGTCTTTATGCAGGAACCATAATGAATCATATGATGTATGCCGATGACCTTTGTGTTTTTTCACCTAGTGTTGCGGGGTTGAGAAAACTCAACGATTGTTGTGCCAAGTATGGCAATATGTTTGATATAACGTACAATGCCAAAAAATCTGTCTGTATGGTAATTGATAACAAACATAGGGACAAGAAAAATATTCATCCTGTTGTTATCAATAACCATACACTACCTTACACTGAGAAATGTAAATACCTTGGCCATATTATAAACAATAATCTTACTGATGATGACGATATTGCCAGGCAGAAAAGATGTATCTATGCTCAGACAAATGCTTTAGCCAGACAATTTTACTGATGCAACAATTCCATTAAAACAACTTTATTTAATTCATACTGTGGTTCAATGTACACCTCAAATCTTTGGTGTCATTAAAAAAAACAGAGTCTGAAAGGTATGACTGTCGCTTATAACAACAGTTTTAGAATTATACACAACCTGTCACCCCGCTGTAGTGCAAGCCATATGTTCGTTACTAATTATGTTAAATCCTTTAATGAACGTATTCGCTCATAAATTTTTAGCCTTTGATGCCGGTAGGAAAAATCCGACAATATACTTTTTGTGAATTATCTTCACACTTTTATTTATTATCGAAGTCCATTGATTAAACATTGGATTGATCAATTGTATGCTTTTAATTCATGATGTTTGTACTTTTATACAAATATATTTTTTTTATCCTGACTTATCTTATATATATATATATATATATATATATATTTTACTACACGTCATGTATGTATATTTATATATATATATATTTTTCTCACTACATGTACCTCTGTTGTTCATCATGTGTGTATATGTATGTTTTTTAACCTGTATGTATTTATAATATGGGCTCTTGCCTGAAATAAAACATTATTATTATTATTATTATTATTATTATTATAACGCCAAAAAACAATCAATCAATATTATTATGACGACTACGGATATATAGAAGTAAAATACACACCAAGCAAGGAATTTGTTTTTATTTTCATTATATGGAAGCAACATGTTGTTTTGTGTTATGAATTTATGTCGCTAATTGATTTTTTCAGCTCTACGAACAGTTTGATGTATTGGTTAACTGCACCGGCATTGGCGCAAGCCAACTGATGAACGACGAATCACTAATGCCGGTCAGAGGCCAGCTGATTAAGGTGAGAGAGCGAGTAGCACCCACAGAGCATCAAGCGTGCTGCTGCCGACATCAGCTTCTCAACGTCAACATGTATTAATAGTTGGTACAACGCAATGTCATGGTTTTTGATCGCTAGACGGCGCGTGTGTATAAATGGAATGCATCACGGAATCGATTGTCGACGGAAATACAACCTGTAGGCCTACTCCACATTAGAGAGTCGGAAATAATTAGTTTCAGCAAAAAATACAGCGTACCGACAACAAAGCTGATATTAACAGAAATCACAACGTTAGGAACGCAGAAAATCGGCTGATCTAACGTTTGAATAACTTCGAACGCGATTGCGCACGATAAGATAAGATAAGAAGAACATTTGTATAGCGCCATCAATCTAGATAAATCCATTCGGAGTCGCATTATGCTTTGGCAAAAATACGTGATTATTTCATCGCACGGCAAAAGATTCGCGTGAATTACGTGGTGTACTTCCATCGAAATTCACGCGGCTCTATCGTAGACAGTGGCATGATAGTATAGGTATCCAGACCATCTTCGGGTTTTTAAACGGGGGTTCGAGCGTACACAATTAGCCGGGAATTTCTGGGACGATTTCTGAAAATGTTTAAAGTTAAAACAAATTCTCAAAAATGGTGTTCCGTTTCAAACCCCCCGACCCTCCCCCCGACTACGGGCTTGGTGTCAAGATTTAACAAGATTGCCATCTTGAACAACAAGTTCCAGATGGCAAGTGGACAAGGAAGCCATTGGCTTATCAAGAGTCCAACAATTTTCTCATCTATGTGTAGCCCGCCCTTATCAGATATCTGTCAATTCTATTTTTAAACATATTCACACTACTAGCATTAACACAATCATTTGGCAGTTTGTTCCATTTTTTATCACCCTCTGTGAGAAAGAGTACTTTCTCATGTCCAACCTACACTGCTCCTTAACTAATGCTGCTTTGTGTACTCTGGTTCTACTGCCTTCTTTAAGTTTGAAGAACATATTCCTATCAACATCCTCATAACCGTTCACTATTTTAAACACTTCTATTTGGTCTCCTCTTAGTCTCCTGGTCTCTAGTGTTGTCAAACCAAATTGTAATAAGCGACTTTCGTAACTAAGGTCTCTTAATTCTGGAATCATCTTAGTTGCTCTTCGTTGTATTCTTTCTAGCTTATCGATGTCTTTTTTACGATATGGCCTCCATGCTTGAATACAATATTCCAAATGTGGTCTAACTATTACTTTGTACATGGGTACAATTAGATGTTTCTCCTTATACGTGATAGTTCTCCTAATTAGCCCTAGAATTTGATTTCCTTTCGAAGCAGCAATCCCACATTGCTCTGAAACTTTCATGTCAGCATTAAATGTTACTCCTAAATCCTTTTCTTGTGTGGTTCTACCTAGTACAGCATCCCCCATTTTATATTCCTCGTCCATATTTCCATGTCCTATGTGTATACATTTACACTTCCCAAAATTGAATAACATTTGCCATTTTTCTGACCATTTAACTAATTTTTACAGACCATCCTGTAAACTTTGGTTATCTGTATCATTAGTAACCTTTCTGAATACTTTTGTGTCATCTGCAAATTTGAGTACTTTGCTAGATATGTCATCCTCCAAATCATTTATATATATTAAAAACAGTATAGGGCCTAATACTGATCCCTGTGGTAACCCACTCAAAACAGATTTCCAGTTTGAAATCTCACCATCTACTATTACTCTCTGTCTTCTGTGTGTAAGCCACTTTTCTATCCAGTTGATTACATCATTGCCTATACCATGGGCTTTTAGTTTAAGTAACAATCTTTGATGTGGCACTTTATCGAAAGCTTTCTGAAAATCTAAGTAGACAACATCCACTGGTGACCCGTCATCTACCCACTTTGTAATTTCTTCTAAAAAACATAAGAGATTGGTTAGACATGACCTTGCTTTTAGGAATCCATGTTGAGATGTATTTATTAATTTATGTTTTACGAGGAATTCCACCATGTGGTCTCTAATTAATGTTTCGAGTAATTTACATACAACTGATGTTAAACTCACTGGTCTGTAATTTTCTGGCTTCTTCCTCGATCCCTTCTTAAATAGTGGCGTAATGTTTGCTTCTTTCCATTCTGAAGGAACTATTCCTTCTTCTAGTGACAAGTTAAATAAGTTTGCAGGTGGTGTACTAATTTGATCAACAATTTCCTTTAGCAGTTTTGGTGGTATCCCATCAACTCCAGGTGATTTATTATCTTTCATCTTCTTAATTTTCTTTGCTATCATTTCAGGAGTTACAAATAACTGCCCTAAATGTTCTGATTTATTGCCCTCAAATTTAGTCAAAGGAACTGGAAGTGAGCTGATATCTTCTGTTGTAAAAACTGAGCTGAAATACTCATTCAGGATCTCTGCCATTTTGGAACCCATCTGAAATTATGTTTTCACTGTTGTTTTCCAGTGGTCCGACCTTATCTCGAACTTTCTGTTTACTCCTTACATAAGCATAGAAACTCTTGCTGTCATTTTTTATATTACCTGCCAATTTTATTCAAAGGTTCTTTTAGATTTTCTAATTTCAGTTGTAGCTAGGTTAAGTGCCTCTTTGTAGTTTGTGTAGTCTTCTACATTTCCAGTGTGTTTATAGACCCTCCACAGCATCTGTTTGTGAGCAATTTTTCTAATAGCTTCTTTTAACAGGTGTTTTTTCCTGGATCTTTTCCCTTGTTTTCTTAATGGAATAAATTTCTCAATAATGCCCTCAATCTCATATTTTAAACAAGTCCAGCATTCTGTTGCTGTCTTGTTCTTCAGCAAGTTATTCCAATCTATATTTGCTAGATATGTTCTCATCACTTTATATTTGCCTTTGTTGAAGTTCCTCCTCCATTGTTTTTTATATGTATTCCCTGTCTTTACTTTTATATTAAAATGGATTTGGTTATGGTCACTTGAACCCAAAGGTTCGTGTACTTTAACATTGTCAACTAATTAATTTTGATAAGACAAAATTAAACCTAACACATTCCCACCTCTGGTTGGTTCCAAGACATGTTGAGTAAGGAAACAATCCTGTGTTAGAAGTAGAAACTGATGGTCGTCCCCTCCAGCACTCTCTAATGATTCCCATTGTATATGGCCATGGTTAAAATCACCCATTATAACACATTCTCCCTTGCTCACCTCCCTTATTGCCTTTTGTAATTTTACATCTTCCTCTTGTCCTATGTTAGGACTACGATAAACTACTCCTATTGTTAATGTTGAGTTCCTGGTAACTATGTTACACCAAATTGCTTCCACACTATCAGCTTTACTTTTCAGTGTAATTTCATATGCTTGGATAGATTCTTTAATATACAAAATTACTCCACCTCCCCTTCTTTCTCGTCTATCCTTCCTAAACATTACATAGCCTGTCAGTGCTAACTCAGCATCTACTATATCTTCATTTGCCCATGATTCTGTGATGCCTATTACATGAGGATCAATATCTGCTACCATAATGTCTAACTCACTTTTTTTATTTACTATGCTCCTGGCATTTAAGCATACACATTTAAGTTCGTTGTCTGAAATTATTGGTGAACATTTCTTTGGATGTGTATTTGTAGTAGTACTCCTTTGAGTTTTCTCTGTCAGTTCCCCCTGCGCATCTAGTTTAAATAATTTATGGTACCTGTGCCCTCGACAACTCTGACAAACTCACACGCAAGAACTGCAGCGCCCTTCCCTGTCAGATGTAGTCCATCTCTCATGAAAAAGTCACCTCTTCCCACAAAGTTTAACCACATGTCTACGAAGCCTACTCCCTCCTCCATACATACCTTCTGTACCTGTGTGTTGATCGCCATCCTTCTACAGTTCCTATATTCCTCACCCCTGCCTCCCATTATTGGTAATATCCCCGACAATACGATCTGCCCAACTCGTGCCTCTTTAAGTATCTTGATCAACCTCCTGTACTTACCAATGATGGATGACGTTCCCTCCTTCTCTGCATTGTTCGTTCCCACATGCACGAGAACAGCACCTCCCGTGCCACCACCCATGACCTGTCCTGCCTTCTCTGCTATATCCTCTACTTTTGCCCCTGGTAGGCATACTGTTATGTCATCTCCTCTATTTACAATTTTATCCACTTTCCTAATGATGGAATCCCCCATAAATATCCGGGCTTTCCTCGCTTTCCCCTGTGACACTACATCAGCAAAGCTCCTTTCCTGTTGCACACTACTAGTATGCCCCCTTTCTCTCATATCATCAACCTTTACTGTCTTACCACCTGGCAATCCCTCTCCACTCACCCGCTTACCTCTCTTTTGTTGCATTCTCTGCCTTCTGTCATCTTTCTTCTTCTTACCAGCTTTCTCCCTCACATTGCCACTGCTCTCCTTGTTCTCCTTGGTCTCACCACCTCTGCTCTCCTCGGTCTCACCACCTCTGCTCTCCTCGGTCTCATCACCTCTTCTCTCATCATTCTCACCACCTCTTCTCACTTCTGTCTCGTATCATAATCATGCAAATATGCTAAACAACGCAGCACTTAGGATATTAACAATAATCAGTGACGTAGTTAGGATCTCCAAAGGGGGAGGGAGTGGCAAAGGGGGTGGGAGTGGCAAAGGGGTGGGGCAAGCTCAGTCACCCATTAGTAACCAACAAGTTACATGCGAAATAATTCCTATCCCAAAAACCAAAGAGGCGGCAATGCTAGCCTAAATACGGCATTAACAATCATTAAACGGCTTCACCCTTCAAATGCTTTGAAATAGTCCATAGGCCAGGTGGAATATTGGTACCAAAATGTAAGTATGAATGTTAGTACTAGGCCTAGGGTGTACAAGCTGTGATAAAAAAGTATGTTGGGTATTTCAGTTGGGTGTCTTAAGAGTATCATAAGTAATTTGAGCACTTTTATGGACTGAATTCTTGCTGAAAGAGGCCATAAGCCGTATTAGTCAAATATCAAAATAATGATTACTTGGTGGACAAAAGCACCAAATCACAGTTGTTGATTTTTTAGGGGGAGCCACGCAAAATAATTATTTCAGACCCCCTACTACACATGCTAGCGATTTTGAGTCGATGACAATATGACCCCATGTTTTTTCGGTGAAAATTGTGTTACCATAATAACACAATAGTTTTTAGCATTATTTTGCAAGGTACTTCTTTTGGTGTCATGGTAGGGTGATGATCGATCAATCGAATTATAGTGAAAATGAGTGTTACGTACAAAGTTTCTACAGGCGGGTTCCAACGTGGGCAGGCGATTTCGGAGTCCCGGTTTTGACCACTTTGCATCTCTTCAAATCGGCGTCAAACAAAAAATACAGATATCTTGATTAGGTATGTCCTTAGATGCACTTAAGATAACAATCTTTTGAATTTGCTTAAAGGTTTCAACAATACAGCTGTACACGGTGGGGAAATAATAACTATATATTGGTTATGCTAGTACATCTCTAACACCACACACCATTTGTAGCACCATATAGAATTAATTGAAGTATATACTTGATGAATATGCGTATATTATTTAAATGTCACTAGAACCTTCTAAGACATATAGTGAAATGAACAGTTAATATATATGCATCGGGATTGGAATCGGAATTGTTGTAATGTAGTGTTAGCCATGACAACGTTTCTAGTGTAACAAACATGCTACAGACATTGGGATACCGCAGGGTATGTCCACATCTTTTTATCCCTCCAACGTTCCTTTGCATATCTTTCCTTGCCTCACGATCGACACATCCCGTAAGTCTTTAGCACTACCTACATCTCTTCATGCATTAGCACATTCCCCCTTTCGCCCACTTGCTTCTCTCCTTCCTGCTAGTCCAAATTCCATGCCGTGCCCACTTTTCGGACTAATAGGCGGGCCAGGTGGAAAAGGCTGTCGAGGAGGAACAGGTGGACAGAGAGTCATGTCGTTCTTATTTCAGTAATGTAATACTCATAATTCTGCTTAATGTATGGAAACGTATTGTTGTTTTAATGAAAAACGCAAGAGCGGTCACTTATCTCAATCCAGAAGAAAAATCCAAAAGCGGCCACTTATCTCAGTCCAGAAGAGATGCAATAGGCAGCTGAGAAACTTTGTGAAATTTGACTCATCGGATATGGCGACGATGTTGATCAGACTAATGAACAGAGGGAGCGAGCGAATATGGCAAACCTTATTACATATATGAAAGAATATGGCAAACCGTATTACATATATACACTACTAGGAGGCGCTGTTTATCTAAAATAATTAGAAAAATATAGAAGTAACATAACAACATATTTCCATACTGTAAGCATAGTGTGGAGTCTGAAACTGAAACTTGGCTATCTGTGCCCGTGGAGCCCGCCTTTCCTTGGCCCGCATTTTAGTATGTTCCCCACTTTTCTCTCCTTTGCCTCTGTTCCTCCTCCTCCCTTGCTTCCTTCCGTCAGTGCCGGGTTAACAATGTAGGGACCTGGTACAAATGTTTTGTGTGGCTCGTATCGGTTGCTTAAAAGTCGAAGATCGAGACGCGTGGTATTAACTATGGAGGGAACCCCAGGACTTCGCTTTTACTCAACTCTGTTTGAGCGTAGGCATTAACAGACTGTCGTCGACGTGGCTTACAAGATTACAAGACAAAACAGCGTATAATGGCAAACAAGAAAATACGGCGTACAATAAAATAGAGACTGTACAAGTACTCCAAGCGAAGAGTGACATCCATATACTTTCCACCAAATTATTTATTAATGGTTCTAGGTGCGATCATGGCAATAGTAAGATCTGATTGTACTTTCTGAATCACTAATGAATTGTTTGCGCGTTTTGGTAGCTTGACATTCCATTCCGCACCCAGTCTGTTCTGACTCATTGTGGACTGGTGCTCATCCTTGATCAGTTTCACGTTGGAAAAAGACTTCTCTCCACTACAGTCGAAGCGGAGCAATACCTCCACATTGGAGAAAGCATCCCTGGGATTTCTCTTTATCAACATCGTCGCTATATCCGATGAGTCAAATTTCAGAAGTTTCTCAGCAGCCTGTCGCATCTCTTTTTGTTTTGGTTCCACGACTCCGTCAAGTACGGCGGAAAAACCCTCAGCGGTCACTTATCTCAGAGTATATTTCCGAAGACAGCACATCAAGGATGACAACGAAAGTACCTCGCGTTTGTGGGGGGAGTGGGGGGGGGCTTTCAGCAGCTGGATGTCATTGGCTTGTCTTTTGAAATCACATGTCTAGACTATTAATGTATTTTATTCTTTGCCTACCTCTAGCTTTCTGTCATTCGATTGTTCGTTCAATAACGTTGTTTTCCAATCTGACTGTTCCTCAATATAATGTCGAAATGGCAAATGTCTTCCTATCGTTTCCAGAAATTGCCTAACCAGTCAAGCATGTTGTGCGCACACACACACGCACGCACGCACGCACGCACGCACACACACACACACACACACACGACGTTATATATGTAGTCCGTCGCCGTAACGTAGGTAGGTCTAGTAATAGTAATGATCTCTTGATCCGTTTTAGCCATAAATTGCATACTCCCAATTTCTCTCAAGACTTAACATATGGCCTATACGTTGAACGCATCGTCAAAACAAGTTGGTGATTTATTTGTCTTTCTCCGCAGGTCGAAGCTCCGTGGATAAAACATTTCTACATTGATGATGAGTTCTATGTTTTGCCGGGGTAAGTAGCATGCGGCATGCGACACACAAGCACGCACGCAAGCACGCACGGACGCACGCACGCACTCACACAGTTATGCGGGTCACAGAAGATAGTGAATTAGATGTTAGTGTAATTAATAACCATTTGCTTTTGAACAGCTCTATCACATGTTATAGTTAATATGATTTGATATCATAATAATCATTTTAGAACGACTTTTGAGCGACGTTTCGAACATTCTTAATTACATGCGTTGGCCGTATTTGATCACGTACACTTTGACGTTGACAGTAATAAACAAATGCTAAATGTTCTTGCTTAACAAATAGATTAAAAAGAACCATATCGATTTCGTAAAATTATATGTGTCAATGTGTTCATTGTCAGCATCAATCACGTGACACTGGGCGGGACAGAACAGGAGGGAAACTGGAACACTTCTGCCGACAAGACGGACAGGAACAGGATCTGGGAAGGATGCGTCCGTCTTGTACCCAGTCTCAAGGTAACGAACACAATTGTTCTCGATTCTCAATATAGTGTGACTGTTGGTGTGTGATGCTGAATTGGTAGTTACAATAACAATGAGATAAGTCTAATATAGGGGAGACTGTAGGGAGTAGGCCGCGTTTGTTCTCTTTGGTCATAAGACCTTGCTGCTTGGTCTGAGATAAAATGGTTTGGGTACATATGAAAGTCAGCGACCTTGGCTGTAAAGTCCATGCAGCTAATTGTGTTGTCAATCCGAGTAGGATGTGTATTGGTGATACTCAGGTATATCTACTAACATCACCAACGTTTATCAAATGCTATCACCACCAACACCACCATCAACACCATCTTCTAATGTACTCAAGTTGAGGCAATGTTCCTGCCGAATCGTTTTTCTCCATATATATACATATACGCTCAGTCTTATAATCGCCAGTCTTGTTCAACTTGATATATGTCTTGTAGATTTATCTATAAGCTAATTGTGACAGTGGCATGGGCAGAAACGTGTACACTCATATGTCAATGTATGGTTCATTGTAAATGAGCAACTGATATATAAACCGGCTTGTGTATCTACAGCGAGCCACTGTGCTTCAAGACACAGTAGGTCTGCGGCCTTGTAGACACACTGTAAGGCTGGAACGTGAGACTGTCCAGCATGGGTCGAAAACAGTGCAGGTATTCAAATCTGGTCTTTTTATTTGTGCAACACTAACTGCACATAACAATAATGCATTCACATCCATTGGCACGGTTATATGTTACTCCTTATGTTGTCTTCATGGCGAGTTGATCAGGCAAGCCTCAACAACAACTAAATAATGCAAGCATGCAGTTTGGTCCATTAAACTTTATTTAACTATACGCTGTTGGTGATATGTAATGTGATACCGATAGCAAATTTCAACTAGACAAAGGCGCTGATGTTTGCTTTGGTGATGATTTCAGATTGTACACAACTATGGCCACGGTGGAGCTGGTATCACTCTCTCGTGGGGATGCGCTCTGGACACGGTCAAACTGGTCAAAGATTGCGTCAATGACATCACATGCTAAATACGAGCATAATTAGCTCAACGCTTTTATAAAATCTTGGAATGTTGACATAGCAAAGAGCTTAAACCTTTGAGGCTGCCTCCAGCGACTAATCAATATGAATTTATTATTATTATACTTAACTATGAATATCTGCTACATTTATATTTGGATTTTTAAGGAAATATTTGCTTTGTAGGTTAAATAACGTGGAGAAATAACTAGATAAACTCATAGCTGCACAGCCTTATTTTCAGAGAATGCTCTGAAAATTAAAATGACAATACAAGCTCAATGTAGATTAAAATAGGCCCAAAAAGGGCATTTTGTATTCATTAATCAATAAAAAAAAATCAGTCCAACACGCAAATTTCCTGCCCACCTCCATCGTTGACAAAATCGGCCGAGCTAATGAATGCACCCGCGCGGGGGAATAGGAAATATTCCAGCCTGCGTTTTGATTGGTTAAATCAGCTTCCGGTTTGCTCGGGAAATAACAAATTATGGGCTGTTATTTCCAGAGCTGCTCGGTAAATAGCCAGTGCGTAATAATAATTAACTTCTATGGGGCCTATATCCTCAGGAACCTGAGCTCAGTTGTTCCCAAATAATCTGCTGTTATTATTCAACAGCTTGTGACACAGCACGTGTAACATTACGAGGTAAAAATTAAGACAGCATTCACTAGACCAAAGCATCCGAAATGATCAAGTGGGTATTGATCGCAAACAATTTAGAACACGGAAAATAGCAAATTTGGACATATGCAATAAAACATGCACTTATTGAGGTAGTGGCCACATGATGGCGTGACAGCTGCTATGGTCATATAATATAATATTCCACATTCCTAGGGTTTTGGTTCAGCATGGAAACATACGAAACTACTATGCCATCGGAACAAACCTGAGAGGATAATAAGAGCATAATTATCAGGAAACATGAAACCCGTGATGTTCATTACCTTGCTGCATTAGCCAACCTCGTGTAGGTTGTCAAAGAGGTACCTCTCAAAATGTCAGAGACAGAAGAGGAGGCTCAGTTCTAAACCATCCCGAACACATAACGATGTTCCCGCTGGGTATCAACTTGTTCTTATTAAATACGAGGCACGTTTTTACGAATTACCCACACAATGTCACTTAATTTATGTCCATCGGCTTGTGCAGCGCACCAAAACAAAACAGGTAGGCAGTTTCAAATCGATTAGCAATTCCAAATGTTGCAGAAACGGTCAATATATAGTAGCAAGAAAATAAAGCGTCTGCCATTACCAGTCACTTACCTTCAGATAGTGGGCGCCAATATGACGTGCCCACTACTATGGCGTAACATATAGGCAACTAGATGCGTCATTTCCGGTGCAAATTCACGAATCGCGTCACGTCACCACCTCCATTGATGCCGACGGTGTGAAGTTGGCGGAAATAATATGCCAATATCGAGCATAATAAAACGCGCATACTGTTTCCCTTCACTAACTGGTCGCTCGTATTTATCGAAACAAATAAAAATGCGACATTTATAACCTACAAATGTCGCTGTAACAAAACAATCTTATCAATCTACTTAAGCGTACCCGGTTAACGTCCGCCCACCCTATCAGATAAATTGAGGTTCTCCTTAACTTTCCGCTTGGAGGGCCAGGAGTGTTGTTCTCAAACTGTCGATGCCAGCAGTTTGTTCTATTACGTTACAGGAACAAAACCACTGCATATTTTCCCATTGCATTTTCCTTGGTGGCCTCGTTAACGTTTTGCATTATTTGTAGAAAACGTGACCAGCAACAATTCTAAAACTTCATCGCATCCACTGTCACTCCGTTACCAATGTGCTGAAAAATTAAGTTTCGTCAATATCCCCTCCAGCAAACGCGCTTACCCTCCAAACTGGCAGTTTTTGTAAAATATCAATACGCCGCCTGGGAATATCACCACCAAAATACCTACGCGTCTTCAAATCCGCTTCATAAAGACAACATATCTGCGTTTTAATAAATATTGTTTATTTCCTGTGTCTCGTAAGCTACTTGCGATTTCCGCCATTTTTGAAGAGAAATTAGACGTGAAATTTATAACACATGGTACTGACACAAAGAAGGGGGTGTCATGACGAAATATCGGCTAGCCGTATCCCGCATATACAACTAACCAACACTACTCTCCTGGCTGCTGATAAGTAGCACATATATTGTTTTAGTAAATATTATATTAATGATCGCAATTGCTACCAGCTGAACGAAAACCCCGCTTGCTCTAGACTGAATTGACGAGTGAACCACTTGCCATTACTGATTGGTGCTCCACCGTACTTTGGTGTGATTCTGTCTAAAAGAAGCTAAACGCTGTTTTTACCGGTAAAAGACGGACTGATGATAGGACTAGCAAGCGCTGCTTGACGACCTGCTTCAGACGCCACGGCACAGCCGGACGCGTGCACTACTGTCAATACTATTAGTACGACGGTAAGAGGAAATATTACGTTAATTTTAATAAGCATTTTAATTAACGTTGTGTGCCGGCTGAATGTGATGCAATGCCAATCTTTGCCTATTTCTGCCACAATTGGAACACAATTGCACATATTGATTATATGCAAACTAGCTAGTTGCTACGCTTCGCGGCCATTTAATGGTATTCCCACAAAATAAAGTAAGTAGGTGTTATGATCTGCCGAACATTAGTCATTTGATTAACAATGATATCCACTGCGAAACATTCACAGGCCATGATGTGGTGGATCCATATTGTAGTTCATCATTTGACTGAAACAACTGACTTGAACAAAGTTCGATCATAATGTGTGGTCTTTGTTACTACCAGGGATGACGTTAAATTTTCACCAGTATTTCACAAGAATATGGCTGCTAATTAATAATGTGTCCCTTCTCCTTCTAGTGTTTGTTAATATAATTAAATACTCAAGCATATTCACGGGAAATTATTCTTTGGTTAATTATCATCTGCACGTTGTTGGTGCAGATAAACTGCTGACTAAGCAATGCAATTCACGACGGCACCGAACCATATGAGAGAGAGTATTAACTTGGAAAGTTACGTTAACAGCATATTAATTAAATAAAATGTAATTTATGCATTTACTGAACACCTTAAAATGTGCCAATAAAAACGCAAACCTTGCTTGTCATGCTTATACGTGTTCTACATCAATGATGCATGTCTAGACTTGATTGACGAGTGAACCAATTTTTGGTGCATTACTATTAGTGATTAGTGTTCAGTTCAGCATGCAACTTCTCTTGTTTAAAATAAACGCTGTTGTGACCAGTAAAATACGGGTTGATCATGAAGCCAGCAAGCCTTTTTCAACGACCTGCTTCTGACGCACGGCACAGGCTGGAGGTGATTAGTGTTCAGTTAAGCATGCATCTATCCACGTTTAAAATAAACCCTGTTGTGAAACATAAAAGACGGGTTGATCATGAAGACAGCAAGCCAGGTTCAACGACCTGCTTCTGACGCACGGCACAGGCTGGAGGTGATTAGTGTTCAGTTAAGCATGCATCTTTCCACGTTTAAAATAAACCCTGTTGTGAAACATAAAAGACGGGTTGATCATGAAGACATCAAGCCAGTTTCAACGACCTGCTTCTGAAGCACGGCACACCTGGAGGTGATTAGTGTTCAGTTAAGCATGAATCTTCTCACGTTTAAAATAAGCCCTGTTGTGAAACGTAAAAGACGGATTGATCACGAAGACAGCAAACCCTGTTTAACGACCTGCTTCTGAGGCACGGAACAGCTGGACGGTATGATGAAATATTAATATTATTTTCGTAAGCATTTTAACCTGGGGTAAGCGTCTGGTTGAAGTAATACGGGGCCGTATACCCTGTAGAGATTGACCCCGACATCGCTTTGTTGTAAGCCTACGCATACGTTGTTGATGTTACTGTCAATTTGATGATGTTGCCGTCACAAATAGTTGTCAAAATTATTTCAGCTGAAGCCGCATAGGTGGATTTGTGAATATATCGTACACACCGCGGTTAATGTAGCTCGCTTTGAAGTGTAAATCTAATGCAAACATTGGTTATATCTGAATTGCCTATGTTGAAAAGTAATCGACCCACTAGCATAGATATAAATAGAACACCCGTTAGTATAACAAGACCGCCGAACCCTTATCAATTGGCACATGTTACGGTGATGCTAGCATGGGCCAGTGACATTTATGCTGCTGCACGGCAAAAACCCACTGGATATATATATATATATATATATATATATATATATATATATATATATATATATATATATATATATATATATATATATATATATATATATATATATATATATATATATATATAAAACAAATCTTAACACACAGGTGTCTAGGGTCTGTACTAGGGAATAGTCAAGATGAACCCTCTCACATCCACTTCTTAGAGCAAGTAATCAATAACTTCAAATGGAGAGAGGGCACCAACCTGATCCTGGCTACAGTTACCCAATACCTTATTACATGCACAATCTATCCGTGGATTAATGCATGTTCGTGCTGATAGTCAACTAAGCTATTATCGTACAAGTGAGGATTCTTACCTTTGCAAAAAAATTAGATCCTGTCTTCTGTCGATTCGTACAGCTGTAAGCCACACAGGAAATGACCATATTCGTTGTCCCACAATCCATAAAGCTTCCAAATTTTCTTTGTCTTGGAGCGTTTAACACCAATGCACGATGCTCACTCCAGTAAAAACAACCCAACTGCCCACACTTATAACACCACTGCTGCGACCACCATTACCCAAATGATTAATCAATCTGGTGGCCGTGACCCATTAAGAACAAACGATAATGAAAAATCTTCAAGTTAGTTGGTTCCTGATGTCATCGTCACTGGCTACTAGCCCGATAAGTTTATACTTCTCTGGTAGCCACCTCATCTTTATTGCTTTTGTTTGCCTTATATTGTACATGATGGTGGTGAGGAGGAAATAAACTTACTTACTTATTTACTTATGTTAGACAACTTGTAACAATTTGTAACATGCTATGTTCACACTATAAACAGTACTACCCTATGTGTCATGCAGTGGATGCAACTATTTCTGCCGTGCAATAAAATGCCGGCCAGTGGTCCACGACTGCTTCACTGCAGTGAGCTGGCTTATTGCTCTTGTTTATAGGGGATTAATGATGTAACTATGTGCCCACTAGTAGAAGGGAGGGCTGATCATATGTGATTTTGGAAATTAAATCCAAATTCCATTCCTATCGTATTATATATATATATATATATATATATATATATATATATATATATATATAACAAGATAAGATTTGCCATCCAAGCCAAAGGCCAAGATGGCAAGTGGACAAGGAAGCCATTGGCTTATCGAGAGTCCAACAATGTTCACCTACTTATAACCCGCCCTCCTGAGATATGTGTCAACTTTGTTTTTAAACATATTCACGCTGCTAGCAGTTACACAATCTGTAGACAATTTGTTCCATTCATTTATTGTCCTCTGTGAGAACAAGTGCTTCCTGATGTCCAATCTACATTGATCCTTTACTAATTTTACCTCATGTCCTCTAGTTCTACTATCCTTCTTGAGTGAGAAAAACATATTTCTATCAATATTTTCATACCCATTCAATATCTTAAAAACTTCAATCTGATCTCCTCTTAACCTCCTTGTCTCTAGAGTTGTTAAACCACATTCTCTC